>JAYJMM010000119.1:7355000-7933067 GCA_037349105.1 Limnomonas spitsbergensis
GGGTTAGGGTGTAGGGTTACGGTTTAAGGGCAAAAGGGTGCTGGAGGGAGGGGAGGGCCGCATATTGGGGGAAGTTCATCACCTGACGTGCACGAGTGCATGACGCACCTGCTCAAAAAGGTGAGAGAGAGGGACATGGAAGGTTCTTCAAAGGAGGGAGTGAGAGAGAGGAACACGGTGACCTTGCCTGAACTTTGGGCTGAGGGGGGCATTGAAGGGTCGGCTCACACAAATTCAGTGATAACAGTGACATCGCTCAATAAAATGAAGGGGCATGTAAGAGATAAATGGCTGCTCTCTTCCCAATTGGGGCATGATACAGTCAAGGGATGAGCGCAGCCGCAACAGATTAGTCTGTGCCGTAACGAATGTTGGCACCTGTGATTGCTCCTAGCCTGTTCTAGTGTCTTCAGGCATCCCCCCTCCAGCTCCCTCCTTCCCTCTTGACAGTGACTGATGGGTCATGCATCTGGTGGTGCCGTAACGAATGTTGGCACCTGTGATTGCTCCTAGCCTGTATTAGTGTCCTCAGACGTCCCCCCTCCAGCTACCTCCTCCCCTCTTGACATTGACTGATAAGTCATGCATTTGCTTGCTGGATGGTGCTCTGGATCATCGCTGGATGGTGCTGGATGTTAGGAGATGCTTTCTGGATCTTGACAATGCTTGCTGCATCGTGTGACTGCAGGTGGCCGTGGACATGGCCGGTGCTGAACAAGCCGCAGCTGCCAGGCTGGAGGTGAGGCATGTGACCCTGTTTTTAAACCTGAAGCATTGAAAAGGCACCTATGTGAGGGGGCGTAGACGGATTCAGAAATTGTGCTCGAAGCATTAGATGGTCGCGGCTGCCAAGCAGGGGAAGTTGGTTTAGGCTACTACAGCAGCAGCGAGTTTCCTTTGGTCTTATTTTGTCATACAGGGGCGGGCTGAATGCTTCAATCTTGTCCTGATGAGAGTCAAGCTTCGATCAGCGTGAGGCCCCTGGTTGATTCCTCTGTTGGTTTGTTGTTGCTCATGCACTTTGCTTACAGGAAAGCAGCTCGGGGCTCACACTCTGACATGGCTAATAAAAATAACCCATGTCAAAATCCGAATTAACACGGCCCTGCATGATTTTCTGTGCAGGGAGCATCTGCCGCAGCGCCGGGGCTCAAAGCTTCCAAGATGGATGAAGATACGGATGGTCTGGACGGTTAGGTGCAGTTGGACCATGCCTGTAATCCGCTACTTGAGGCGGAATTGCTATATGAGGCGGAATCGAATAGACCCAGGCCCCTATAAGAATAACGATCCCGCCGGTTTAACTTACGAATTCATGGCTTTGGGGCTTGCACAAGTTGCAAGTTGAACCATGTTTCTTCATCCAATTTTGCTATATGTTACCTACGACGCACTAAAAAAAATGTATCTTGCTCTAAAAGACTGCTGGATTATCAGATTTGAAAAGGCAAAGCGCTGATCAGGTGTCAAGCTACCAAGATGCTAGAAATTGAACCTAAAAGTGCATGCAGACAATCCCCTCAAGCAGGCAATGAAGGCCCTATCCCATCCCTCTGAGAATCCCCCCAAGCACTAGAGATGCCATGACCCACAAATGTAACGATCATGTCAGGAACATCGGCTCCATCCTTTCTGCCTGCCTGCATTTTGTTAAGGATATAACACCTCTGGGCCCTGCTTGAATAAACTCAGCCACGCCGGCAAACAGTCTGGTAGAAAAGTCAAGGGAGGTGGCACAAGAGGAAAGCACTAGAAGTCCACTCCTCGTAGACCAGGAAGCGTAGGTGGACCTGATACTGCCAGTCCCTGGCCAGCTAGGCAAGGTAAACATTCTCACAGTCCCTGGGGTCAACTGTCTAGCATTCCTCTTCATTGCTCCTCACAGCTTGGGTGGCTGCTCGCCTCTCTGACATTGTGCCCTTCGCACTGCACCTCACAGCCGTTTTTTTCTTCTCGTAATAACCGCCAGAGCCCCTGCTTTTCCTGACCGGCTTGATTGTCATGAGGCTCTCGTCGCACCAGCGGCAAGCATAGAGCATCAGCATTGTAGAGGCGACACAGTTGAAGCACTTGTGGTCGCTTTGGTTGTCGCTGTTGTACACGTTGAGCTCGCCATCGGGCAGCAGGCGGGCCAGCCTGGTGTCCTCAATGTTCTGCAGCAGGGCCTTGCTCTTCGGCATGGCGTCAAAGGCGTGGCTCAGGACCTCAGCTGCGGTTTCCATCTTGACATAGGCCCGCCGGCGCAGCTCAATAAGGACATCGTACTGCCTCCGGATCTGATGTGAGATTGGGGGGCGGGCAGGAAATTATAGGGGAAATAAAGCAGTGAAGCAGTCAGGATGTGCTGCAGTGCAATCCCACTATTCATGGTATGATGGTTGTGTGAATCTTAATTTGTACCAGGACATTTGTCAGATTGCAAACTAAGAGGGCAAATCACAGGATGTCCTCCCAAAAGAGTTCATGACTTTGCGTCCTCTTAGTTGGCACCCTTTGGACTCAGAACTGATTTCTTAGAGGTGTAGCTTGCAGGCTTGTTTGTCAGCTGACCTGCTGGGCAGTGCTCCCAGGGCCTAGTCTCGACACTGCAGCAGAGTCGCTTCCGCTTGGCTCTTGAAAATGCAACTTTCCAGCCGGCACACAGCAGCCAAAGAGCTCCTTGACGCTGCGCCCCACATGCTCCTTCCAGCCTCCGTAGACCTCCTCGTGCTGTTGTCATTGCCATTTGGAAATTTTAAAAGAAAGCGTGTATGCTTAGAGATGCGAATTACAAACAATAATTTGATATCACTGACAGATTTTGCACATGGCTGCTGCGCCCTAAAGTGAAAGGGGTCCAAGGAAATCAGATTTGTTATGCTTCAGTCTCTGGAAATTCTATCCTGATCTAAATTGCATTCGAGCCTGGCATCATGAGCCTGTGGGGCCATTCGTTCATCAAGACAGGTACCGGTGCTGCATCATTCAAACCTCAAAGAGGGCCATGACAGAAGACTGACGATCACAGGTTTGGGCCCAGATCATTTAGTCCTCAAACCCTTGCCACTGTTTTTTATTATCTATTTGTATTACCTGTATAACTGATGCATGCTGCTGATGCCTGAAATGCCTCACCTCTGCCACATCTGAACGCTGTCTCTCCCACTCCCGGATTGCAGCCAGAAACAGCTTGCGTTCAGAAGTACACAGCTCAGGCATCCACAGGAAGACGTGTTCCTCCTTCTTCTGCCTGCCGCTGCGGTGTTGGGTGGCCTTGGTTCCTTGCACCGTGTCTACTAATGGCACAGACATAGCCGTATTATTTAATTGATACGATATTTGGGGCCCAGCAGGTATGTCCAAGATGAGGATATGCAAGGGGACGCGTTTCAGTGAGGCTCGGGTTGTCTTCAGGATGGCATCCATGTTGCTTTCTCGGTCAGTGTGTTCTAGAAAACCCAGCCACATTGTTATCTAAATGGTGAACAGGAGCCAGTGCCGTCAAAGTAGGTGGTATGCCATCGGATTTGTCGGTGTATCCCCGAGAACTCGTAATGAGGAGCTCGTCATGATCGGTGATCTCATTTTCCAGCAAAGCATACTCTGCAATGCTGGGTTACACAACACGTCATACGTAGCATGCTTTCGACCTCGATGATTTTGAAATCTGATGGTACTGCCCGCTGAGTGCTGACGTCACTCGGGCATCGAATGGTGGTATGAAATAAAGCATGGATATGCAGACATTTAAAATTTGAATTATGAACTGTGTCAGGGTAGCGTTGGGCGGCCGGCCTCACATCTTGTAAAGTCAATGACGTTATATCTATCGGCCTGCTCAAAAACGCTCGGCCTCTCGGGACGCCCAAGTCCCAACTGTCTCGTTGGGAGGAAGAAGGAAAGGAACTCGAGGCACGAGGAAAGACAGAGAGGAGCACATAGGTCAAAGAAATATATCCTCTCCAGCAAGTGGAAAGGCGGACCGTCCCTGACGAGCCTAGCCCTCTGCAAAAGACTGCAAAGAGGAGAGAGCAAGACAGGGATAAAAAGGGAAAGAGCCAGTCCCCAAGGAGGCAAAAGAATGACAACAAAGTAGCTCACAACAAAGTCGACCACGTCCTCAACACAAGCTAGAGCCTCCCTCTCATGCCTGCCCTGGTAAAACTGCTGAAAGTCCGTGGCGCCCTCTGAGGGGCCTGCCCAACCTCTTGCCCTCAGCCTTTCCTTCATACTAGGGGTTACTAAGGGCACTGAAAGCACACATGCAGCGCATGCTCGCCGTGTCCCTCAGTCCAGCACTGCTGCTCATCGCTACTCCATTGTCAGCTGTGCTGACTGTTTCGAGTCGCAGCCGTAAGTTAAGTTGACCCATCAAAAGCCACTGTTCACATGCGCTGAACCTCCTGCATGCGCTGCACGTGTGCATATTGAGGGCACTGACAATCCCACCACATTCCAATTTGACTTGCACTCAGCGTGGCAAGCGTACCAAGGCAAACAGTTATGCTACCAGGAGGAACAGAAGCTGGGGCCAGAGTGCCCGCAAAGTCCAGTCGGAAGAATGGGAAGATTCAATCTTATCAGCCTTGTGGGAATAATTTCACAACTGCAGCCAATACACAGACAATGATGTGGCTGGTTTGCTGGTGCTGGTTCAGACAGGGCAAGGTTGCTAAAACAAAAGACATTGTTTAATTCCTCATGGATCTGAAGCCAGGACATATTTTTTGACGCCTACTTCAATTCCTGCATGTCACAGTATATTACCGTATACGTGACAGAACCGTTTAGACCGCAGTTAGCGGCCGCGGAGCCTCCGCAGCTTATCTGCGGAGTCTCCGGATTTGAACTGAGATCCAGAATCCCGCTTAAGTTTGAAGTGTAGCAGATTTCCCGTACTCAGTAAATAGGGCTTGCCGGGACCTTTGAATCCCGGCTTGCACGCTTGACACTTACTTCGTTCCTTTTAAGTGGACAGGCCTCTAATTGTAATCAGCAACGGCTATCATCCCAAGATATACCCTGTGAATACCAATAACGCCAGTACCACGAAGGCACGAAGACGATCAAGCCTGGTTCAGCCTCAGAGCCGACATAGCAACCTAGTTATCCTCATCTAGATGCCCAGCCCGACCTGGGACACCGCCCGCAGTCTACGGCTACGACATCCCCCGCTTCACGCGGTGAGTGACTCAGCGACCCAACAGATCAGCTGTCTGAAGGGCAGCTCCGTGTCTGTCATCTAGAAGTTCCAGCCACAGCTTAACGCGCTGCGCATCCGCGGCCAGTGTGTAGTCACTGAGTCCGCCCGTAGGCGTCCGCCACTAAGTGGGGAAGAAGTCCGCCACGGACCTGAAGCAAACCTCTCGTGTCCACTTAAAAGGAACGAAGTAGTGGATCTTGCCTTATCAGCCTGACCCAACGAATCCTGCTAAAGGTGTATGTGCTGTGGAGCTTGGAATTTCTTTTTGAGACAGCGGATCTGCCTTGGACAGCTAGAAATCACTGAGCAGAGGATTTCTCATAGATATTCCAAGCCAATCCCTGCTTGCGCTGGGCGTGGCAACCCAGAAGCAGACGTAGCTTGAAGATCAGGCTGTGGAGTTATAAACCCAGCTGATAGTGCCTGTGCACCTGGACTTGCCTTTGTGGTGGAGTGCAAATTCCCAAGTGTTGACAGAAGTGGATCTAAGGATCAGTGATCAATGGATTGCTGAGGCTGAGATTTCAGTGGCCCAGAACTGTGTGAACTGTGTGAACTGAAAGGCAGGGCCTGGACTCAGAGCAGCAGATGGCGCTTGAGGGAGAAGCGACGCGTATTTCTCGCGGGCTAGCAGGGATCGAGGATCCCGCAGCTTTGGGGTGCAAGGTGCCCAGTGCAGATCAAGCTTGGCCCGTTGAGGTGTCGCAGACCAGTGGCGCAAGTCGGGACAGTGGTCCAGAAGGCGCACCAGAGCAGGACTTGCCCAGTGGGGCAGGAGCCGCGCAACGAGTCAAGAACAAGCCCGATCACGGTGATCAAGGGGCAGGCACCTCGGCAGCCCCAGAGGGGGCAGCAGAGTGCGGGAGAGCAAGAGACCTAGGCAGTGGGCCAGAATACGCGACGCAGAAGAGGCTAATGAGAGTGGCAAGTGCTGCGCAGTGCGTTAAAAAGGAGAACGGGACGATGCCCCGTGGTGGAAGTCAGGTGATCAGGAAACCTGCAGATCTGCAGGCGGTGGGTGGAGCAAAAGCCGCCACTGCGGAATGGCCCCCAGTAAAAAGGAAGGAGGATCTGACTCAGCCAATAGGGTGGAACAGGCTAGGGCAGTGGGCCACTGGAGTGTGGAAAAGTGTGTGTGACGCAGAGCAGGCGGGGTTAAGCAGTCTGGCTGTGCCCCAGCAGCGCGCACCCTTGGAGGCATTGACCAGGTGTATGGAGCAGCCAGGTAATCAGGTGTCCCCCAACGGCTGGTCCATGTTTGATATCCTCAGCAGTGACAGTGAGCCAAGTCCCAGGCACCTGATCAACTGTATTACGGCAGAGAGTGCCGGCCCACCCAGGCAGGATAGCCTGGTAGCTAGCGAGCAGCTGCACCTGATCAACTGTATTACGGCAGAGAGTGCCGGCCCACCCAGGCAGGATAGCCTGGTAGCTAGCGAGCAGCTGCACCTGATCAACTGTATTACGGCAGAGAGTGCCGGCCCACCCAGGCAGGATAGCCTGGTAGCTAGCGAGCAGCTGCACCTGATCAACTGTATTACGGCAGAGAGTGCCGGCCCACCCAGGCAGGATAGCCCGGTAGCTAGCGAGCAGCTGCACCTGATCAACTGTGTTCCAATAGGGAATGCTTTTTCACCCAAACCAGTGACCGGTGGCTGCGAGCCAAGCCAACTGCAGGTGCAGGCGTCACGGCTGGGTTTGCAGATGGAGGCAGTTCCTGTGACACCTGTCGGGATCGGTGGCTGTGAGCCAGACCAACTGCAGGTGCAGGCGTCAAGGCTGTGTTTGCAGAGAAAGGCAGTTCCTGTGACACCTGTCGGGATCGGTGGCTGTGAGCCAGACCAACTGCAGGTGCAGGCGTCACAACTGGGTTTGCAGAGAGAGGCGGTTCCTGTGACACCTGTAGGGATCGGTGGCTCCGAGCCAAGCCAACTGCAGGTGCAGGCGTCACGGCTGTGCTTGCAGAGAAAGGCAGTTCCTGTGACACCTGTAGGGATCGGTGGCTGTGAGCCAGACCAACTGCAGGTGCAGGCGTCACGGCTGTGTTTGCAGATGGAGGCAGTTCCTGTGACACCTGTCGGGATCGGTGGCTGTGAGCCAGACCAACTGCAGGTGCAGGCGTCAAGGCTGGGTTTGCAGAGAGAGGCGGTTCCTGTGACACCTGTAGGGATCGGTGGCTGCGAGCCATGCCAACTGCAGGTGCAGGCGTCACGGCTGGGTTTGCAGAGAGAGGCAGTTCCTGTGACACCTGTAGGGATCGGTGGCTGTGAGCCAGGTCAACTGCAGGTGCATGCGTCACGGCTGTGTTTGCCGAGGGAGGCAGCCCATGTGACACCTGTGGCGGCCGCTGGCTGTGAGCCAGGCCAACTGCAGGTGCATGCATCACGGCTGTGTTTGCAGAGAGAGGCAGTTCCTGTGACACCTGTGGTGACCGATGGCCACGAGCCGTGCCAACTGCAGGTGCAGGCGTCACGGCTGTGTTTTCAGATGGAGGACGTTCCTGTGACACCTGTGGTGGCCTGTGGCTGTGAGCCAGGCCAACTGCAGTTGCAGGCGTCACGACGGTGCTTGCAGAGGGAGGCAATTCATGTGACACCTGTAGGGATCGGTGGCTGTGAGCCAGGCCAACTGCAGGTGCAGGCGTCACGTTTGTGTTTGTCGAGGGAGGCAGCCCATGTGACACCTGTGGTGGCCGGCGGCTGCGAGCCGGACCAACTGCATCCGTGGGAGCAGAAGCTGAACCAACAGGTGGCTGAGGGACCAGTTGGACCAAGTGAGGTTGAGGACCACGAGCACAGGCAGGCGCCGGTGCTGGTGCAGATGCACCAGCCAGAAGAGGATGGGCCTGTCACACCACCAGTGGCAGCAGCTCCAGGAGGGGTCCAGGTGCCAATATCAGAACGAGGGGCGGCCCAGCAGGCCAGCAAACAGCTGGAGGCAGCAGAGAATCCTGAGGGGTCAGAGGAGCAGGGGATCTCCATACCCATGCTGAGGGAAAAGGTGAACTGGTACCAGCAGAAGCTCAAAGGAATGGCCAGGCAGCTGTGGATGGCCAGGCAGCCAGGGATTGCCTGGCAGATGAGAATGACCAGGCAGCTGAGGATGATGAAGCGTCGCTTGGCAAAGAAACTGCAGACGCTGTTGCCACAAGACAGGGCAGCTGACAGTGACGTGGATGAAGCTAGGAGCAGCAGGTCTCCGGTGCCAGCACCCGTGAACAACAGCAGCAGCAGGAATGTGTGCCTGGTAGCATTCCCTGCTGCGGTGCCTGCAGATGTGGAGCTGGCCAGGCTCTGGGAGGATTGCGCAACAGGTGACCGTCAGCAGCAGATGGACACCCGCAATGCCATGCGTCAGGCCATGAGGTATTACCCCGGAAGAGTATGCATGTTCTGCGGGTTCGAGTGCGAGCACAGCGACAGTGCATGTGAGCACCTCATGGATGCCAACATCCAGAGGGGGCTGGAGCCGGGTGAGGATCCGGCTGAGGCCAGTGATGCAGAGATCAAGCGCGAGGGAGCTGAGATCAAGCCTGCTGTGACCAGGCAGGCCCCGCAGAGCAGCAAAGAACCACAGGAAAAGTCAGCTGTACCGGTGGGAAAGCCGTGGGCTGACCTAATATCTGAGGAAGAGCTGCCTGATCCGATACAAGAAGAGAAGGGGCGGCAGCCAGTGACAGGGCTGCGCCCAAGGCAGCCAATGCGACCACGCAGGGTGCCGGTTCAAAGAGGGGCAGGATCCACAGTTTACGGGACGCCGCTGTCCAAGTTTACGCCCAGTGTGGGCAGACCTGTGCAGACACCCAAGGAGGGATCTAGCAGCCAGATGCGAGCAGGCGGCAGCCACAAGGAAATCCTGCGCGGATTTTATCAAGGTACAGCACAGGCGCAGGATACCAGACCTAGAGAGCCAGAGCGCTCCGGGACTGGGGGAGTAGTGTGCGGCAATGAGGAGTCAGAAGGACCGATCGGTTGGGCAGGAATTTTGCAGTGGGCAACAGACCTGTGGAAGCAAGTTTGCTCCAGGACGTTCTTGCATTTCCAGGACCAGGTCACAGCCATTGAGGAGTTCAAGGCCCATCATCTGAGGGGATGGGCAACAAAGGCCATGCTGGGTATCCCCCACACAGGGCAGGACAGGGCGACGCTGTTAAGCGCCCTTGGACAGGTATCCAAGGGAAGGGCTGGACGCGAAGCAGCCCTGGCTGTTAAGGCCTTCGCAGATGAGTGGTGCAATGAGGTAACAGGAAATCAGGTGGAACCGGGATCCGAGCCAGAAGATGAGGAGGACCAGGCATGGGAAGGATTTGAAACAGCGGGGCAGCGGCCTGAGGAGCTCAGGGAAGTCCAAAGGTGGCAGCAGCAAGCAAGAACCGCGCCAACCCTCAGATCTGAGGTTTTTGAGGTCAGCAGCGAGCCAAGCCTCAGGGGGCGGCCAAGGGGCAGGGAAGAGCCCAGGGCCAGTAGCCCAGCCGCCAGCGAAAGGGCGGAGTTGACTAGCCGATCGCTGGCCAGGATGGCTGAGCAAGGCGTAGCAACGCGCAGAGCAAACAGGCAAGAGTCTTATGCACTCCTGCGCATAATCGAGGACAAAGAGAACACATGCCAGGAAACCCAGGTGGATTACATCGAGGAGTTCCTGAGGAAAAGGCAAGAGGGCGCAGCAAGAGGAACACAACAGGACGAGCCTGCAGGCAGTGTACGCAGCAGTGGACCAAGAAGGCAGGAAACCAGAGGGGAAACGCAATCTGATGCCTACGTCAGGAATTACACAGGAGGGAAACAGCCAAACTGGCAGAGCCAGGAGCCACCCAGGGGGCCGGCAGAATACGGCAGGAGGACACAGCCAGGCGAGCCAAACCAGAAGCTGCCCAGGGGGCAGGCAGAATCCGGCAGAGGATCACAGCCTCGGGAATCTGGCCCAGAGGAGAGAAAAAGCAGAGATGAGGCTGATCAGCCGCCACCCGAGAGGAGCAGAGGCTCCGCGAGCGGGGCCGGCAGACAGTCGTCCGGGGGCGGACAAGCCCAGGATGGGGCTGGCCGCAGAAACAGCCAGTACCAGCGCAGTCGCAGCCCATCAGGGGGCGACAGTAGCGGATCTGGATCAGACTCCAGTTTAGACGAGTCGGGGTCCGGTGGAGCGGACAGGCGCGGGCCAAGGGCCAGGCGGGAGTCCAGCGACCAGGAAATGAAGAGGCTCGATAGGGAGCAGGCAAGGGTGAATATGCAGCTGCTGCAGCAGATGGTCCTGCAGCTGGCAGGGGTGGCCAAATATACCAAAATCCCAGCTATCCAAGGCAACGTGCCGGTGTTGGATATGTCACACCCGGGCGCGGTTGCAGTCAAGAAATATTGCCAAGCGTGTGGCTATTGGGGATCACACAACAGACTGGCGCTGTCGGATGAACCACCGGCGCTGGCCGTGGTGGCAGGGGAAATTGTTGGATCCTGCCAGTCACCCTCGGCCATGGCCATGCTCGTGCGATCCCTGGCCAGGTTGTGGAACAACAAGCCTGCCAGTGTGGGGCCGTTGATGGTGGCCATCAGGGCAGCGCCCCATGCAGGGGACAGGGCCACCAAGGAGGTGGAAAGGATCAGGGGGCAGTGGGCCGCTCCAGCAGAGGAGCAGTGCTGTGCGGTTTCCCTGCTTACCCTGTGGATCAGGGTGGTAAAGGAGGAGGTGGGGAAGCCGACCTCGGATGAGAGATCCGCGATCACCAACCTCAAGCTGGGAGTCAAAACAACCTTGGATCCAGAGGTCAAGCCAGAGGAGACAGTGGAGGCGTTTGCGCACAGAGTACTGTCCACAGCAGAGCTGCTGCAGATCTCGAGGGATGCAGTGGACTACTTTGGCAGAAGGCACTCGGTCTCGCACATGTTCTATGAGGGGCTGCCAGTGGCCACCAGGGTCAAGCTGAGCAAGTTCGTGATCACTGTGCCAGGGTACTTGTGCATGACCGATGAGGAGCAGATCACTGTGCTGACGCAGCAGGTGGTGCTGTGGGAGAAGTTCGCCCTGGAAATGGGGGACCTGATGGTCACAGATCACAGGCCTACGGCAGAAGAGGAGAATGAGATGGAAGAGGCAGAAGAGGAGAATGAGATGGAAGAGGAGGAAGAGGCGGATGAGGAGGAGGAGGCGCGAGAGGCTTCTTGGAGGGAGAGACTTTTTGGAGAAAGATATTCCTTGGATAAAGAGAAGCCAATGTCACCCAGCGAGCGGTCCATAGATGGGCCAAGGTGGCGCTAGGCTTCCAACAAAGAGGAGGAGTCAGCCCTTGCGGAGCTTACCGAGACCTGAGGCCGAGCCCAGAGCGGCAAGGCCGCTGAGCACGTGACGTTACCCACGCCGTAACTGGCAAGGAGCGGGCAGGCGCCTACAGAGCAGAAAATGCAGACGCAGAGCGGCTTGTCCTAAGTACCCGGCAGGCAGTGGGCCGGCAGCCAGCGGACCGAAGACGGAAGATGCAGGATTGGAGTTAAAGCTATCGCAGCAACATAGTGAAAATTTGTTTCTCAAACACCGTAGCAGCAAGGCTACGGTTGTACATATGTTATGAAGATGATGAGCGAGGAGAATTAGTCAACTCGGGCGATGATAACACAGCAGGGGGCGGATCACGCTGCTACGGCGCACATTTCCTGTGGCCATTGAAGACCAGGCGGCTATGGCGCAGTGGGGCGAGAGCAGTGGTTGTTCTTAGCTTGACCTGATAACTTTGAAAATTTCTCTGTTTGCTAGCCAGTAGTGGGCTGAGCAGCCTGGATTTGTAGGATTCTGCGCATTGCGCATCAGCTGAGACTCTGTGGATTTTTTCTTTTGAAGAAGGCCTGAACCAGGCAGATTTGCTGAGACGATTTGAGCTTCTACGTACATATTTTCCAGAAGTTTAAGATTCTGGTTTCTGATGATTTCTGATGGTTTCTGATGGTTTCTGATGGTTGCTGAGGGTTTCTGATGGGTTCTGACCCTTTATTGCCTGCAACCAAGCATGACACTGGTGACGGTACCGGATTCTGTGTGCCCCGATCAGGCCGGAGAGAGGTCAGGGTCCCAGAACCGTGGGTGGACCTAGGGTCCGCCACGGGTTTCAGTGAATTTTTTCTTTGGTGAATTTCCTTGTGTGGATGTCCTGCAGCACATTTCCTGCAGTGGATTTTCTTCAGGGGATTTTTTTTTACCGACTGGCTGGATTGCAGTCAGATGTTTAGGAGGCTTCAGTGTTAGGGAACTGACGAGTTCTGGGCGTACAGATTTTGCTTTGAAAATAGCCTGAACCAGGCAGATGCGGAGGACGGCCTGAACCAGGCAGATTTGCTTTGATATTTTGATCTTCTGGGCGTACAGATTTTTCCAGATTTCTTTCAGTACCGACCCCTTTTTCCGGCTCCCAGCGCATGCCCGATAGGCTTAACGCTGAGGAGCGGGGGGGCGAGTGAAGTAGTAGGGGCGGTACCCACGAGACAGGGACACCCAGACTTACCCCTAGGCAGAGAGACTTCCTGCTAGGGCTGAACCTTACAGTAGCCAGTTAACAGCTCTTGTCTGAAGTACAAGGAGCCTGTGTGTACGGTGATGTACCGTCTTTGTGAGTAGAGGACGCCTCTCTAAGGCGTCCTGACCGGAGTTCACGGTATTTACCATAGTATTGCAGTTACTGCTTTATGGTGCGACAGCTGTCACAGTATATTACCGTATACGTGACATAACCGTTTAGACCGCAGTTAGCGGCCGCGGAGCCTCCGCAGCTTATCTGCGGAGTCTCCGGATTTGAACTGAGATCCAGAATCCCGCTTAAGTGTGAAGTGTAGCAGATTTCCCGTACTCAGTAAATAGGGCTTGCCGGGACCTTTGAATCCCGGCTTGCACGCTTGACACTTACTTCGTTCCTTTTAAGTGGACAGGCCTCTAATTGTAATCAGCAACGGCTATCATCCCAAGATATACCCTGTGAATACCAATAACGCCAGTACCACGAAGGCACGAAGACGATCAAGCCTGGTTCAGCCTCAGAGCCGACATAGCAACCTAGTTATCCTCATCTAGATGCCCAGCCCGACCTGGGACACCGCCCGCAGTCTACGGCTACGACATCCCCCGCTTCACGCGGTGAGTGACTCAGCGACCCAACAGATCAGCTGTCTGAAGGGCAGCTCCGTGTCTGTCATCTAGAAGTTCCAGCCACAGCTTAACGCGCTGCGCATCCGCGGCCAGTGTGTAGTCACTGAGTCCGCCCGTAGGCGTCCGCCACTAAGTGGGGAAGAAGTCCGCCACGGACCTGAAGCAAACCTCTCGTGAAGTAGTAGGGGCGGTACCCACGAGACAGGGACACCCAGACTTACCCCTAGGCAGAGAGACTTCCTGCTAGGGCTGAACCTTACAGTAGCCAGTTAACAGCTCTTGTCTGAAGTACAAGGAGCCTGTGTGTACGGTGATGTACCGTCTTTGTGAGTAGAGGACGCCTCTCTAAGGCGTCCTGACCGGAGTTCACGGTATTTACCATAGTATTGCAGTTACTGCTTTATGGTGCGACATGCAGATCATTTAATCTGGTTTTCACTCTCATGATAACAGGTTCTAATGGATAAGAGGCGCCGAGAAATCACATGGGATTCAACCACGGGCCAAGATTCAAATCTTGCGGAGCTTCGGGCGTCGCTTTGGAAGCAAGAACTGGGCAATCAAGGACTCCACCAGTCCAGCAGCAAGCCATGCGGAAGGAGATCAACGTCTATCTCATCCTCAAATGATTCCTGTTAATGACGTTACACCTCTGGGCGATGTTGAAAAGAAGCTCGGCCACGCTTGCCAGGGAGAAGGCAATAAAGGAGAAAAAGGATAGCATCGTCTACCTCATGATCAAATGAATCCTGTGACGGCAGCAGATCCCGGGCCAATTATACAAAAAAGTGAAGCTGTCACCAGGAAGGAGATTAACCACTTCAACCGACCTAACTATCCCCCTATTCATGCCTGCGCCGGGAGCAGATCCTGGGCCAGCTTGCTGATCAGCCTTTCGGCATAGAAGCGGCGGTAATGAAGAGGAAGCTGCTGCAGCGCCGCCACTGCCTTGCTGCCGGCCTCGTCTGCCACATTCGCCTGCTCCACAGGAAACATTCGAATATAAAATTCCAACACACAGATTCAAAACAAGCCGAGCCGGAAGATGCTAATATTGCACTGAAATCCAACCACTGATCAATCCCACTGCCTTCAACAGCCCTCTGCTCCTGTGCATGTTACCTCAGTCACATCCCTTCAGTACCGGCAGTAAATTAAGATATAAAAGCCTGTGAAGGCATTCCCTGCCCAGTTCCAACGTAGCGTTAACTCTTTAATCAATATGCGCCATATCCGCGTGCCACTCAACGAAATGGAGGTCAGACTAATGGCAACGTCCCATGCCCCCTGACCCATTCGCTGCTGTTGCATTGTTCCCCCCAAGTGCAACTAGCTTGCCCCTGCCTACCTGCACAAGATCTCGATTCCCATACAGGTCCTTCCTCTCATAGCACACCGCCGGCAAGTGCCGCCAGAAAGCATTAACGCTGATGCTGGGGCTGCCACCGTCGCTGCTGCTGCCCCAACCTTGGTCGAGGGGCTCCGAGACCACATTGTGGAACCACAGCGAGGGTATGAACAACGCAGTTCCGGGCGTCAGCGTGCACAGCATGGGTGTTGCCTGGGTGAACCTAATGAAGGATATGGACAAAGCAGTTCCAGGCGTCAGAGTGCATAGCATGGGTGCTGCCTGGGAGAACCTAATGACAGAGAATCTCAGTTGGAGGTCACTCTTAGATATTGCTCTACAAATTGGGATACTCCGATTACTACGCCTTTCTCAGATATAATGAATCTTGGGTACAGATCCAGGTCTGGGTCATGAATCTGCTCACCTTGGGTACAGATCCAGGTCTGCATCATGGATCTGCTAACCTTGGGTACAGATCCAGGTCAGGGTCATGGATCTGCTCACCTTGGGTACAGATCCAGGTCTGGGTCATGGATGTGCTCACCTTGGGTACAGATCCAGGTCTGAGTCATGGATCTGCTCACGTTGGGTACAGATCCAGGTCTGGGTCATGGATCTGCTCACGTTGGGTACAGATCCAGGTCTGGGTCATGAATCTGCTCACGTTGGGTACAGATCCAGGTCTGAGTCATGGATCTGCTCACGTTGGGTACAGATCCAGGCCTGGGTCATGGGTCTGCTCACCTTCCATACAGATCCAGGTCTGGGTCATGGATCTGCTCACCTTTCATACAGATCCACGCCTGGGTCATGGATCTGCTCACCTTTCATACAGATCCAGGTCTGCGTCATGGTTCTGCTCACCTTGGGTACAGATCCAGGTCTGGGTCATAGATCTGCTCACCTTGGGTACAGATCCAGGTCTGAGTCATGGATCTGCTCACCTTGGGTACAGATCCAGGTCTAGTTCATAGATCTGCTCACCTTGGGTACAGATCCAGGTCTGGTTCATACTTCATAGATCCGCTTACCTTGGGTACAGATCCAGGTCTGGGTCATAGATCTGGGTGATTGGGGAGCTTGAGCCCTCCACGTAGAGGTTGTCGTGATCACTAGGGGGCCACAACAGGACCTGCTTGGTGCCCTGTACATTAACAAAGGGAAAGCAGGCTGTTGTATAAATAGGTCAATAAACGATATGCCTTGAGGCGTGGATTAAGGAAGCCACCCGTTTGGCCGTAGCACTAGGTGAGCAACCATGGCAGGCTGTTGTATGCAAGGTTCAAAGAGTTTCAATTAATTGTGTTCCATAGGTATTTTCTTTAGCTTGGGCTTGACAAAGTGTGAGGCTGGCCGCCGAACCCTTGAAAACCAGAGAGACACAAACGCAGAAAAAACAGCCCGGGTGCACTTGTTATGGGGCCCTCTAAAACCGACAAGTGACCCCCACCTTTCACACTTCTCAAGTGCATCTCAGTTTTGCACCCCTGATGGAAGATTCCAGCATTTGTTTTAAACCTGCCCCGAGATCCCGCAAACGAGATCTCTACAGCCCTACCCTGATCTGCATGAGCACATTATCCATGACGTCGTAGTGAGTCCACAGGCGCAAGCCGGGGGAGCCGATGCGCAGCACGCTCGAAAAAAGCGCCGTGCCAGGGGGCAGCAGCTCCACTGGCAGCCGCACGTCGGCCGCAAGGTCCGGGAAGCTGGCCGGAAGCTGTGCCGCCTCCTTCCGAGGGTTTGCACCCACGCTGCGGAGGTAGTACCGCTCCCGGGACGTACTGCCCATGGTTTCCGTACCGCCCTCCGGCGCTGCGGCACCTGCATCACCTCCTCCTTGTATTGCCACAATGAGTTGGGACAGGGTCATGTTCTTGAACGTGAAGTTCTTGTTGACGAAGTCGAGGCAGCCCGAGGGGTCGCGGGTGACGTGGACGCTGACCTGGTAGCGGGGAGACGGACGTGGTCAGAGGATAGCGGACAAAGCTTCTTTCCCCTGCTGTGCCATACAAATCCTTTCTGTGCCATACAAAAGCCTGCTGGGTCATATAAAACCCTGCTCTGATCCATTTTTCTTTTAAGCAAGACATTCCGGTGTCTTCACAGTAAAAGAGCAGCGGCAGGCCCAATGGCAGGTACCAGCCCACAACTCACATGCCACAATGATCACACAGTCACAACTTGGCAGGCACAATGACGAACCACACAAAACTCAGCATACACCCTGCCGCCGCCCCTTCAGGGGGGGAGCCCTTCCCTGATGAGACCCAAACTGTGCGCATGAAGAGGCAAGCATTTTGTATCGACGGCGGCTGCATGGCATGACTCAACCGCCTCTGCATCCCTCACAGAAAAGACCAAGCCCGACAATACGGTACGTAATTGTACCGCACATGCAATTCGACTCCGAACCCATGTGGTACGTAACTAACGCACTTGCCATTGGACTCACAACCCATGCGCATGCCCACCTGTGTGGTGGCTGATGAAGGCAAGCCCGCCAAGTACTCGGGCGTCCACTTGCTCACGGCAGGCCCTAAGTCCAGCCCTGTCAGCAGCGCCGGCACACGCCTGCTGCTGACCTCAGACTCAAACCACTGCCAAGGAGGCGGTACGCTCCCCGCACCGTCTGCGGCGAGAAAACAATCGCCTCTGCTAGTGCCGTCGCTTGCGGATGCTGTTTTGCTCCCCATGGCTGCTGTGCCGCTGCTGCTGGCTGAGGTGGCGCCGCTGCAGTCGACCACGCGGATGCCCGGGAGTTCCGAAACTGGCAGCCGGAACCAGGCCGGAGCTCCAATGCTGCGCACATCCCGCAAACTCTCTGCGAGGCCTCTTCCGCCAGATGCACGAGTAGAAGTACCGCCTGGTGGTCCGCTGTTATGTACACTTCCAACTGTAGTGCAACCTGTGTCACCCAAAATGCCAGTACTGCTAGAGGAGGAGGCTGGGCCGCTTTGTGCAGCCTGTACTTCATGTCCAACTGCACATTCCGCCTGTCCTGCAGTGCACCCTTCGAATTTTTCCTGGCCACTTTTGGGGCGGAGCTCTATGTCGACCACGATGTGGCGGACGTGGGGTGCGTACCATTTGACACGCTCCACATGCCTGGAGAGGAGACAGGGCGGAAATTGGAACAAAAAAGGGAGCTGAGTCAGATGGCAATCCGTGTGGCCAACTCTAGCTGGGTCAAATGGCACAGAGGCAAACTCTGCACAGACTGATTGGCTTCAATACCACTGATAAGCTTCAGTACAATTCAGGATAAATATGTAAGAGGAAATTTGGGTCCACAATGTCACCTCTCCCCCAGTCCCCACTTGCCTGATGTGCGCCACCCAGCCCCCCCGGCCTGGCAGTCCCCTTGCCAGTGCTTGCAGCCTCTCAGCTGCTTGTCGCACCCAGCTGGCTTCCTCCACGTCCACCACGTTCTCATGCACGTGCAGCCAGCCGCCTGGGGGCATGCAGGTGTGTGGGGGTGGGGGGGGTAGGGGATAAGGGCAGCAGTATCAATTGTGGGCATTGAGTTACAAACAGCCAGCCGCCTGGGGGGGCAGGGGGGGTAGGGGATGAGGGCAGGAGTATTTATCTTGGGAAGGGGAAGATCAAGAGCCAGACACCGAAGGACATGCAGAAGGGGGGGGGTAGGGGATGAAAGTAGCATTCATATTGGGGAGGGGAAGATCAACAGCCAGCCACCAGATGAAAAGGCGTCCAACCAGCCTGTTTTTGAGGGGGGGGGAATGCAGGGTTTCCACCTGTCCAGGAGGTGGCCCCCCAGCCCTGAAAGCGAGAAAACTTGCACATCACCGAGGAAGGAGAGAGGTCAGGAAGATACAAGAGGTCGGGAAGAGACAAGAGCCCCCCCATAACACTCAGGCCAATGATTAGCCCCCTGTACACGGGTTCCTCAGGGTCACTCTATTGCACATGACTCACGTACCAAGGTCGTAGCCGAAAGAAAGCATGGCCAGGCACCCTTTAATACCGTATCCCTGATACCATATCCCTGATTTAGTGATTGGTTCTTTCGCCGCCAAGGCACCCATTGACACCTCATCCCTGATACCATATCCCTAATTAAGTGATTGGTTCTTCCGCCGCCAAGGCACCCTTTGACACCTCATCCCTGATACCATATCCCTGATTAAGTGATTGGTTCTTCCGCCGCCAAGGCACCCATTGACACCTCATCCCTGATACCATATCCCTGATTTAGTGATTGGTTCTTCCGCCGCCAAGGCACCCTTTGACACCTCATCCCTGATACCATATCCCTGATTTAGTGATTTGTTCTTCCGCCGCCAAGGCACCCTTTGATACCTCATCCCTGATACCATATCCCTGATTTAGTGATTTGTTCTTCCGCCGCCAAGGCACCCTTTGACACCTCATCCCTGATACCATATCCCTGATTTAGTAATTTGTTCTACCGTCAGCCGCCTGGGGGAAATATCCCTTACCTGCCACCCCTAATAGCATCGTCTTCTCATGCCTCCCCACCCTCCCAGCCCTCCCCACCAGTGTCCGCCAGCGCTTCCACGGCTGTTGGCCAGCCTCCCTGACTGGAGGGCAGCAGGCCCAGCATCACGCGGTCGGCCACTCCGCGAGGCGCGGTCAGCCGGCTGTCGCCCTCCAGGACGGTGCAGCGGCCGGCGGCGACACCATTGACTTGCAGGTTGCGTCGCAGCGCTGCAATGGCGTGCGGGTTCCACTCGCAGGCATATATCTGGACAGGGGTGGGGTGGAGGGTTGAAAGGATTCTTTGATTGACCAGGCATTAACCTGGACAGGGGTAGGGTGGAGGGTGGAAAGCAGTGCTAAACCGATTACGGTCCTTACGGTGGCTGAATTACGAAGCTGAATTTCGCTCACGGTAATTCCAAGGCAAACTCAGCAACATTATCGGTAAGGGACCGTAATTACTTACACAGTTCCTGCATTATGGCGCAATGACACAGCACTGCTTGAAACACATGCCGGGCAGGATTTATCGGTAAGGGACCGTAATTACAGGCACAATTCCTAAATTACGGCGCAATTGCGCAGCACTGGTTATAATTTTGTTTGGTTGAGCAATTGGAAGGTGGAACACAAGAGAGAAAGAAAAAGGCGCACCTGAAAGCACCTCTGCTGCCCCAGCGTACACCGGCGTGGGCAGGTGAACTAAAAGGGAGAGGGTGTATGTGTACTAGAAGTGTAGTACACGTACCTTCGCTGCCCCAGCACAGACCAGCAGGGGCAGGGTGTAGTACCCAATCCCCGTGTAGAGGTCGACAATAGTCGACCCGGAGCAGGCCATGCGGCCCATGCGCATGCGCTCGGTCACGTTGCCTGCGCGCAGAGAGGGCCAGTCACTGAGTGGTAGGGTTGTTTTCATTCAATCCAGCTCCGATTGAGCAACCGGTATATCCCTGCCCATACACACTCGCTCAGTCACATAATTGCATCACTGGTGCGGAGGGTGCGTCAGTGGCAGGGTTGGTTACTTTCAATTCAGCTTTGATTCAGCAAGCGGCACATCCCTGGATTCCCTGCCCATACGCATGCACTCAGTCACATAAGTACATCACTGGTGCGGAGGGTGCGTCAGTGGCAGGGTTGGTAACAAAAAATCCAGCTTCGATTCAGCAACCAATACATCCCTGCCCATACGCACACACTCAGTCACATTGCTTGAGCGGAGAGTGGGTCATTGGTGGGCCTGTTGGAGAGTTGTTTTCAATGCTTTTCAGCTGCCCTTCACCTACAGGCTCTGCTGCTTGGGCTGCCGGCCCCATGCCAGTCATGGTAGGGCCCCTATGGGTCCATTGGTTGCTCCCCAAAGGTGGATTGGTGTGCATCAAGCCAGGTTGGTGTGTGCAGGGGAGGATGTGTTGCGCATGGGCATATACATTACTACAGCATAGCCACACACTTAACAGAAAGCTCCGCACCTTCTCCCACACTAAAATGAATGCCACGGACCCCCTCCCAAACTAAAATGAATGTCAGGGCCCCCATCCCACACCACAATGCATGTCAGGGCCCCCCTCCCACACTAAAATGAATGTCAGGGTCCCTCTCCCACACTAACATGGACATAAACCCCTGACCCCCAAAGTAAAACGAATGCTGGAGCCCTCCTTCCTCAAACCTGAGGAGTACATGCAGGACATGACGTCAAGGCAGCGCGTGACGTCAAGGTCACACCCCCCTCGCGGTGCTCCACCCAGCCATCACCTCCCACACTGAAAATAATGCTTGGACCCCACTCCCACACATAATTAACATCGCCCCCCTCCCCCCAATCTAAAACAAATGCCAGGGCCCTCTTCCCCCAAACCTGAGGAGTACATGCAGCGCGTGACGTCAAGGCAGAAGGTCACCCCCCCCTCGCGGTGCTCAACCCAGCCGTCACCGCCCAGCAGCATCAGGGCCTGGCTGTCGCGCGTGCCTGCCGGGAAAGATAAGGAAGGTAGTTCCAAAGAGATGCCTGCATTGTTTTCTAGGCAAGCTTCACATGAAGGCAGGGCGTGCATGCCTCGTGTAAGCTGATAGAAGCAATGCGGGCATTTTAAGCATCAATGCAGCCTTTCATCATCAGCATCAGTGCGGGTATTTTAAGCATCGATGCAGCCTGAAAGTGTAAAAATCAACGTGTTAGATGTCGACTAATGATGCAGGTCATGGTTCTCTGCAGCGGTCTGCTAATGTAAAGAACATGATCAACACCCTTCCTCTGCATCCTGCACAGTGACTTTTTCTCCCACTGTATATGGCTGTGGGTCAAGCTTTCCTAAGTATACCACCCCTTGCCTGTATTTGCCACCCTGGCCTGCTTTGCGAGCCTCTTGACGCCTAGTGCGTCCGCCAGGGCCTTCCACAGCACACTCATGCTCGGTAGGGCTGCTCAGATGGGAGGGGGCAGCAGGAGATGTTGTGACAGCATGGTGGGAGGTGGGGAGGCAGAAGGAGTTGCTTTGGCAGCATGTTTCGCCCCGTCTTTCCTGCATTCTTCCATCTACATATCACCTCGTTCCCTGCCTGGCCTCCTTGTTCCTCCTGCTTTCAGGACCTGGCTCTGACCAACAAGGTCGGTTGGCGGGGCGGATTTGTGGTCACTGAGGCAACACGAGTATCAACAACAGGCATTGCACCAGTTCTGCCCCCTGCTCTCCCCTCCACTGCAGCTTTGCCCTCCACTGCTGCTTTGCCCTCAGGTCCACACCAAGTACCCTCCCTAGTGCTAAGCCTGAACGAGTGGCTTTCTTAATCCACGCCTCAAGGCGATTTCCTGCTTAATTCCACGCCTAGCGCCCATCCGGGGTTACCTTCCGTCCACCTTGCGCCCAATGGGTGCTTTTCCTTCATCCACGCTCTAAGGCATATTTATTTGTTTATTTATTTACCTGCGCCTTACCCAGGCATCTTTATTCATTCTTAATTCCACACCTTGCGCCCATCCGGGGTTACCTTCCGTCCACCTTGCGCCCAATGGTGCTTTACTTCATCCACGCTCTAAGGCATATTTATTTGTTTATTTATTTACCTGCGCCTTACCCAGGCATCTTTATTCATTCTTAATTCCACACCTTGCGCCCATCCAGGGTGAACCAGCGACGACTCCGGAACCAGCGCCAGGTCACCCAGCCTCTCCCACTTCACAGGCAGGTCGGCAAGAAGCTCCGAAATCAGGGCAGTGACAACTGGCACAGACAACGCCGCTCCCGCTCCCGCTGCTGCTGCTGCTGCTCCTGCTGCTGCTGCTCTGGGCTGCGATGGCTGTAGCAGCTCCAGGGCAGCGGTCCTCATCAGGGCCTTGGGGTCGAGGCCGCACTTGGAGTTTGCCGGGACATGGCGCTGGGCAAGCTGCAGGGAGGGAGGGGTAAGGTTTAATTGAGCGTGGGGTAAGGTACTAGGGTATAGCTGAGGGTTGTGTAGAGTTTGCTGGGACATGGCGCTGGGCAAGCTGTAGGGAGTGGGGTGGGTAAGGTTGAGTTGAGGGCTGTGTTAAGTTAGGGAGGGTTGGATAGAATTTGCTGGGACATGGCGCTGAGCAAGCTGCAGGGAGGCGTGGCAAGGTGGGCGATATAAAGTCAGGATTACGCCCTTCATGCCCATGCCTGAAGCAGGTCTGAAGGGTTGAAATAAGCAAGCTTGTTAATATTTTGTCAGGCTATGAGAGACATGGATTCGGCCGGCTACCTGGATAGAGTATATAAGATACCCTGAACCCTGAAGCTCCTACAGGATATAGAATATACCCTTTACCCTGAACCCTGAAGCTCCTACAGGATATATTAGTACATACGGTAGCAAGATTTACCTTGGCGCCAGCTTCAAAAGCACGCATGACTACTTGGGGCACGCCTGAAGCAGGCTCTCCCGCAGCCGCTCCAGTTTTTGCCGCTTCAGGTGCAGTGGCCGCAGGCCATGTTGCCGCAAGACCCAGGGAGGCGCTGATCCGAGTGGTCAGCCACGCTTGCATCCTCCGGCCAGCGTGAGGGAGCAGAGGGAGGGCCACCACCGCCATCGACACCGCTAAGCCTGCAGTTTGTCCAGCTGGTATGCCCACTGATTGCCCCCCTGGTTCTCCCGCCTGCGTTCCTCCTGCCACCCTGCCATCACCGCCACGGACACCACCGCCGCCCACCGCCGCCGCCATGCAGCCTGCTGCCTGTGCGGCTAGGATCCCCCCTGCTTGCCCACCTGGCTCTCCCGCCACTGGTTCCCCTGCCACCGCCCTGCCGTTCCTGTAGCCCTCTGCCAAGCTCGTACCCTCAGCGACAATGGACGCGGCTGGACCCCATGCCTTCCCAGGAGGCCCTCCCGCGGGTCCGTTCGACAACGATGATGTCGAAGGCAACGTGGGTGCGGCGGCCTTGATCGCCTTCGATAACGATGATGATGAAGGCCATGTGGGTGCGGCGGCCTTGATCGCCTTCTTGGACTGATCCAGCCAGCCAGCAGCCTTCACTGCGTCTTTAACGCCCTTGGCCAGACTGCAGGGCACCTCCAGCACCCAGCTGCTGTCCGTCAAGGAATCACCCGCGGTTGTATGATGCACCTGCTTCTGCTGCGCCTGCTGCTGCGCTTGCTGCGGCTGCTGCACCTGCTCCTGCACTTGCTGCTGCAGCTGCACTAGCTGGGGCTGCTTACGAATCCGCTGCATCTCCGCACTCAGCTGCTCAAGGTCCAGGGCCCATGCCCCGCTGAACACAGAGCCAAAGCTGAAGCAGAATGCGCCACCGCCGACAAGCACCAGTGCCTGACAGGCAGCTCCGGAGCCGGTCTCGCCGTCTGCCCGAGTTGCAGGTAGGGTTGAGCACACTCCCTGCTGGTCACACGGGGGTTTGGGACGGTCAGCCTGGCGGCCACCCAGCAGCGTGAGGATCCCAGCCGCGTGCCGAACAGGTACGAAGTCGCCGTCAGGAGCGGGACGGGGCGGCGCCGCGGCCGCCGCAGCTGCGCCCTGTTGAGGAGGAGGAGTCAGTGCGCTTGGCGGCGGCGGCGGCGGCCGGGCTGGTATGCGGGTCCAGGTTTCGGAGTCCGTGTCAAAAGCGTGAATGGAGTCGTGGTGCCCAGTGGGATAGCCGCCAGTCAGGAGCAGGCAGCGGCCCTCCGGCCAATCGGTCAGGATATGGGAGAAGCAAGAGGGAGGGGCACCATTCCCAGCGCTGCCCCCGCTCACGCTGTCGGTCCCTCTCCTGCCCCCTCCCCCTCTTTCCATGTCACAACTGCTACCAACCGACTCCTCATCTATGCGTCGCCAGTACAAGGCTTTGGGTTTTTGACGATCCTTCCACATCCCCGGCTCCGGAACCAATGGCTCTTTAACGGTCTCCATCACATGCGCCAGCCAGGCTTCCACCTCGGATAGCTCTAGGCAGTACATATCGCCGTAGTGCCGACCGTACGTTGACGTACCGCCGTGGAGGTACAGCCGGCCGCCGGCCACCGCCATGGCGTGGGACTTGCGGGCGCATGGCCAGGTCTTGCTCCCACCTCCGCTGCTGTTGCCATGCCCGCCCTGCACCATTGTGTCCTTCTGCTGTCGACCGGCCATTACAGGCCCACCACCGCCGACCGTGCCGGCTGTATTGCCGGCAGTGTCAGCAGTACTGCCTGGGGTGCCAGCTGTAAGCTGTGTCCACAGCCAGACTCCTCCACCAGATCCTCTGCCAGCTGTCGCACCGCCAGCTGACACATCGCCAATCATACTGCCAGCTGACTCATCCCCATTAGCCTGACTGCCACCCACTTCAATCCCAGTCGGCCCAGCCTTCACACAGTGCAGCATCCACAGGTCTCCCAGCAGGTCGTTGGCCCCGCCCTCCCCGCTGCATCCGCCAAACACATACACACGGCCGCCAGCTGATACCGCACCATGCCTGTATCTCCCAGGCCACGGGGAGCAGGGCTGGGCCGCATCAGCTGCTGCTGCTCCCGCTCCCGCTGCAGCGCCTGGCGTGGCGGCCATTGCATCTCCTGCTGCATCTCCTAACCTGGCTGCTAGCAGGTCGGCTTCTGATGCCCCTCCTGGCGTGCTGGCAGCTCCGGGTTTTCCAGCTGCGTCTGGCGCTCCGACAGCCCCTGTTGCCATAGCCACTGCAGGCACAGAAGCTGCTGTACTTGCTCCCGTTCCTTTAGTCACTGCACCCAGTACGGTCCGTTGTACTGCCTGTGCTGGATCCATCCTTGGATCCAGACGCAGCCAGCGCCAGGTCAGCAGATCCAGCAGCCAGACATCCCCCAAGGCATTTATGGGGCTGGTGCGGCCCCCAATCACAACCACAGCATCGCCTGCATTTCAAATTTTGGCACGCAATATGTATTCGGAAATGCAGGAGGTAGGAAGGGACAGTTTGTTTACACGGCAGCGAGGACGCAGCTATCAGCCCAGGTGGAAGATATATACCGGCAGGGACTCATTCAACAGTGCTGCTGAATGGGTTTGGGGCCCAAATTCTTCAACTTAAACCCTACGGAACGTAAGGGCAGGGACTCAACCAACGGTGCTGCCCAATGGGTTAAGAGCTTTAATCCTAAAACCTAAGAAACTAGAGATCAGGGCCTCACCCGGCAGTTCAGCTGTATGAGTTAAGGGTTAAAACCAAAATCCTGAGAAACTGAAGAGCCGGGACTCACCCAAAAGTGCAGCTGCATGCCCCATCCTCGCTGTGAACCTTTCCCCTCCAGTGGTGCGCACCTCACTCCAGCCGCTCGCCGCATCGTACACCAACACATCCGATCTACAGGCCACCAGAGCAGCATAATTCATTAAATAATTGAAGGCCAGGACCCCTCACTTATCATTAGGAGCAGCGGTACTTCAATTGCTGTCTAACGTCCTAGAAACGTAAAATATCCTGCCCTGGAAACGTTAGATATTCTGCCATGTACCGTAAACACAAAATATCCTGCACTCCTTCGGGATCCATGCTTCTTCAGGATTCGGCAGCATTTTGCAACATTTCGAGTTTGTGACAGATTCTGCAATCCTAGGTGCAGGAAAGCGCACATGAGTATCCGGCGATGACGTATTATTCATCCAGGTATCATCTGGGCATGCCCTATCACAACAAGCCATCCACACCACCCTGTCTTCAACGCCTGGGCATGCCCTATCACAACAAGCCATCCACACCACCCTGTCTTCAACGCCGGGGCATGCCCTATCACAACAAGCCATCCACACCACCCTGTCTTCAACGCCTGGGCATGCCCTATTACAACAAGCCATCCACACCACCCTGTCTTCAACGCCGGGGCATGCCCTATCACAACAAACCATCCACACCACCCTGTCTTCAACGCCGGGGCATGCCCTATCACAACAAGCCATCCACACCACCCTGTCTTCAACGTCTGGGCATGCCCTATCACAACAAGCCATCCACACCACCCTGTCTTCAACGCCTGGGCATGCCCTATCACAACAAGCCATCCACACCACCCTGTCTTCAACGCCTGGGCATGCCCTATTACAACAAGCCATCCACACCACCCTGTCTTCAACGCCGGGGCATGCCCTATCACAACAAGCCATCCACACCACCCTGTCTTCAACGCCGGGGCATGCCCTATCACAACAAGCCATCCACACCACCCTGTCTTCAACGCCGGGGCATGCCCTATCACAACAAGCCATCCACACCACCCTGTCTTCAACGCCGGGGCATGCCCTATCACAACAAGCCATCCACACCACCCTGTCTTCAACGCCTGGGCATGCCCTATCACAACAAGCCATCCACACCACCCTGTCTTCAACGCCGGGGCATGCCCTATTACAACAAGCCATCCACACCACCCTGTCTTCAACGCCTGGGCATGCCCTATTACAACAAGCCATCCACACCACCCTGTCTTCAACGCCGGGGCATGCCCTATCACAACAAGCCATCCACACCACCCTGTCTTCAACGCCGGGGCATGCCCTATCACAACAAGCCATCCACACCACCCTGTCTTCAACGTCTGGGCATGCCCTATCACAACAAGCCATCCACACCACCCTGTCTTCAACGCCTGGGCATGCCCTATCACAACAAGCCATCCACACCACCCTGTCTTCAACACCGGGGCATGCCCTATCACAACAAGCCATCCACACCACCCTGTCTTCAACGCCTGGGCATGCCCTATCACAACAAGCCATCCACACCACCCTGTCTTCAACGCCGGGGCATGCCCTATCACAACAAGCCATCCACACCACCCTGTCTTCAACGCCGGGGCATGCCCTATCACAACAAGCCATCCACACCACCCTGTCTTCAATGCCGGGGCATGCCCTATCACAACAAGCCATCCACACCACCCTGTCTTCAATGCCGGGGCATGGCCTATCACAACAAGCCATCCACACCACCCTGTCCTCAATGCCACTTAACGCCATGTTCTCGCCTAGTCATGTATGACTGCCTCAGCTTTACCCCCCCCTCACCCCCCATTGCCCACTCCCTTTTGTCTCCACCCACCCCCACCCACCTCAGCACCCTCAACCACCTGCACACACACCCTGTTACCCTCTCCCTGCCCCCCCTTCCCCGCCCCCCCTCCCCGTCTTCCCCCCTCCCCACCCACCTCAATGCCCCCAACCCCTACACACACACTGTTCCCCCCTCCCTGCCCCCCCGTCTCTGCACCCCCCTCCTCGTCGCCCCCCCTATCCCCCCCCCGTCAACCCCCCTCTGGTCCCCCCCCACCCCCCTGCCCCTCCCTGTTCCCACCTCCTCATGTGTGCCCCCTCGCCCCCGTAGCCTCCAATCACCACAAGGCGCCCCTGATGCACCACAGAGGCATGGCCCCATCTCAAGAGAGGCTCCGGCCGCATGACTGCCACCAAAGCAGAATCCCCAGCAGCACCTCCGCTGACAAGGGTGGGGCCTCCCACTGCACTCTCGCTGACCAGAGCAGGATTCCGAACTGTACTTCCACCGACCTGGGCAGAATGTACCGGGCGCAGTGGCAGCGGCTGCCACGCCAGGCCATGCGTCTCCGGGGTAGCCGGCCTGTCTTCATCGCCTGCAGCATCGCTGACCAGCCGGTCTGATGCTCGATCGGTGGCTGCAACTGCCGCCCCTTGCTCTGCGGCTGATGCTTGGCCAGTCGTCACTCCTGGGGGTGCGACACCTAAGGGTTCGACTCCTCGCTCTGATCCCCCAGCGGCAGTCACAACCTTTGCAACTGCTCCTGTCTCCGCCACAGCAGCTGTAGCAGCAGCAGCAGCAACAGCCACTACCGCAGCATCAGCAGTAGCAGCAGAAGCAGCCTCTTTCCTCTCCACTGCCTGGATTCTTTTCAGCAGCTGTAGCTGGCGCCCCAGCAGCAACCTCAGTGGATCCACAGCCTGACCGCTTCCTCTGATGAGAGGAAGGGGGACAGCAGTCCCCAGATGACCCACCTCCCGCCCGTTCCGCAGTTCCGACTGCTGTTCCCCAGTGCAGTCCATAGGCTGCTTGTGAGCGGCCCGTGCCGGGCGTCGAGGGAATACATTTGCAGCAGACGCACTAGCGGCCTTGCTGGGCAGGTGAACCCAGGCGGGCGCGGTTCCGGGGGGCGGATCAGAGGAGGAAGGGAAGGAGGGAAAGGCGCCACTGTCCATGGCCAGCCCCAGGGATGCTGCAGCCGCATAGGGGCTGATGTTGAGCTGTTCCTGATGGCAGGGAATCAGGGTGGAGGGATGGCCGAGCTTTGATAAATGTTCTTGGATGTGAACAACTGACTATGCTATCCTTCGGTATTGCTCTCCCTCCCCATCCTTGTTTCACATGCTAGTATACCACCCTGAGGAGATGGTGTAATCCGTGTAGAGTGGAAGGGTGAGGAGATGGTGTAATCCGTGTAGAGTGGAAGGGTGAGGAGAGACTTAGTTCTGATGAGTCTTCTTGAACGTGACCATGTTAACCTTTGGTATCACTCTCCCTCCCCAACCTCGTTTCACATGCAAGAACACCGTCCTCCTATAGATGACTCCGTACTCCCTACCTAGCCCACCTCCCTTCACACACCTCCCGCCACAAGCTTCAAATGATCACCCTCACTGCCCTCCCAGACATGCACGCACAACGTACTCCTACACCCGATCCCCTTTATATCTGTCTCCGCCATACATTCACACACTCCCACACCTGTGTGAACACCAGCTTGAGCTGCTCCTCAAGGTTGCCAATGCGTGACTCATTCTCATTGAATTTGTCATTGCCAAGTTGCACCTAACGCAGGACACACAAATTACCAGGATCAGGGTTCAGGGTTTAAAAATCCAGGTACGGAGAGTAAGATCCTGGATCCTAAGGAAAAAAACAGCGTCATCATAAGCATCGTAACACCTGCCCAGTCAGACCTGCAGATGTCTTATACCAAGGCACCAGCGCGGACCATGCTCACACTTATTTAGACGCATTAGGAATTGCGTGACTCCATGATACTTTTCATCACCAAAACAGCGACAGGTCAGGACTGGGGTTGAGATGACCCTGATTGTTTTCGAGTTTTCTTTGGATTTTCACCCTGCCACAACAGGACTGAAAGAACTCGGGTCACACCATGGGCCTAAAATCTCAAAAGGTCAACCGAAATCTTTTTTTCCCTCACCGATGTTTTCCCTAGCCGGAGGCAGCTTGCTCAATTTCCCGGAAGTGTGACAAGCGCGACATTTTTATTACCCCAGACACCACGGGCGGGGGCAGAAAGACGCTCGACTGTTTAGATCTTAGCCAACTCGAACTCAGCAAGGACCTTGGCTGAAGTGCCAATACCCTGCACTCCTAAACTTTTGAAAACCCCTCAAAGATCAGCGTTGCTTTTTTGCTACAATGCCACCTGCAGCGGGCCGCCCAGCGGCCGCCAAAGGCCTGATTGGACGAAGCACCTGAACCGGCCTACAGCGGCACAAACAGCACAGCAAGCCACTAGTGGGGCCTCCTTGGAAGGAGGCCGGAGTGCAGCTGACAGGTAGCTGAATCACGAGGAAAAACAAACACTGTCACAGACCTCACCAGTCCAACACCTTTTCAAGATCACTCGAGACCGAAGTGAGTGCGGGGACGTGTCCTAGACACAGCTCACTCAGGCGTTTCCTTGGGGCAGTTTCCTCTCTTCCTCTCTATTTCCGAGCTGGTGGGGTGAAGTGTTTGTAAAAACAATTATGTTCAGCAGAGCATCACATTTGATGCATGGGACATGTGCCCGTTAACCGGTACAGGCACTTGATAGACTAGGACGGTAAGCAGAAACCAGTGACGCCCCTGGGCAAGCAACTATCAAACAACCACAACAGTGGCGTACGTCGGGGGGGGGGGGGGGGGGGGGCGCAAACTACGCTGATAAACTGCCTTGTTGCATTGCCGTGGTTGCATGAATGCCTGATGAAAGAGAACTGCCCTTCGCCTCAAACAATGGCTTTTGACAACAATGCGCACCCGGCAGTTTCAGCGCTGCGCGGACAATGGCTATGCTTGCCGTGGGGAAAGATGTGTAAATTATGCTTCCCATCCGCCATGGTAATTAACAGTGCAGCTGCGTGATATGCTAGATTAATTATTCTTCGGGGGGGCGAACTCTTCCGGCGAGTATGGTACTATACCTATTCGAAGAGAAAATGAAACCATCTTTGACTACCTGGTCAGTTAAGGGCACGATGTTGTGATCCAAGATGAAATGGTAGTAAATCCACCTGGGCCGGCACGATAAAATCTAAGTTTCCACGTTCTGCAATACGGACTGCTATACGGTATCTGCCTTCCTAACTGTAACTAACTGACACCCAGAGTTCAATGTGGAGAAAAGGTTCGGAGAGGCCATATATAATGACACGCACAAATCGAGACAAGGATGACACGCACAAATCGAGACAAGGATGACACGCACAAATCGAGACAAGGATGACACGCACAAATCGAGACAAGGTTCCAAATTGTTCTTGATTGGGGGACGACGGACTGCTCAATGGGGTCGATAATTACGACTTTTGCGGCGTGTACATGCCGGAGGCGTGCACCATTGCCCCAAGCTTTACACCTAGGCCCATAGTGCCAAGACCAAGCATGTCAATGACACAACACCTCTGGGCCCTGCTCAAAAAGGCTCAGCCACGTGGACGCCCAACTGTCTCGTTGGAAGAAACTTAAGTTCAGAGCAGGTTCAGAGGGAAAGAAGGAGAAAAAAACAAATGAAAGAACTACCTCCCCCCCCAAAGGAAAAGGCAGCCCAAAGTAAACCTTGCCCCTCTCAAGCCTACTCCCCAAGAAGGCAAAGAAAACAACAAAACTAGGCATCAACAATGTAAGGGAAACACAAATGCAGGCTGAAGTGCTGCCCAATTCCTAACCGAGGCCCGGCAAAAGTGATTTCCCAAGGCCAGGGCCAGCCGGCCAACAAGGCCAGGGCCTAGGCCCAGGCCAGCGCCAGGGCGAGGGCATGGGCATGGGCTACGGCCCAAGTCAGGACCAAGGCCAAAGCCATGGCCAGACCTAAACTCTTTCTAATACATTACCCACAGTCCTACACTCACTCACATCACTGCCCAACCCCAATCCCCCACCCAATCCCATCCCGACCCAGTGTCCACGACCTAGCCCATGTCCTTCACCAATCCAAAACTCACCCACCGCCCTTGAACAAACTAGGACCCAGCCATAGCTCTTGGCCAAAGCCCACTCCCAACCTCGCCCACCCCAGCCCCAAATCGTCATCCAAGTTCAAGCCCTTGACCAAGCCCAAGCCCAAGCATCAGCCCTTGCATAAGTCCATGCCCGAAACCAAACCCAGTCCCAGACTTATCAGGAAGAACCTCTCAGCAACTGCTACTCGTACTCGTCTTGTTACACCCACTTTGCTGGGGTAGGATGCCCTGGCTTTTGTGAAAGATGTGATAGATATGGTTGAGATGTAGACATTTCAGAGGCTGGGGATTTCTTTGACTGACCCACTTTTCTTCCCCAGCCTGTTGTGTCCCTTGACATTATTTCCCCTTTCCTATAGCAATGGCGCTTTCTTAAGGGCCCTGAGATAAATGTCCTCTGAAAATCGTACACAAAACGTGGCAATTTCTTTGCAAGGGAGCTGGCTAGTTTTTCTTGGCTTTAACAACAGGATTCACAACTGCATGTAGAAACGCAAGTTCTGCAACGTGAACTACAGGACATTGAAGGGCTTAGGGTTATGGCTTAAACCCGAAGCCCTAAAACCCTAATCGCAAGTTCTGCAACGTGAACTGTTGGACATTAAAAGGAGGCCATCAACGCATGGCTTAAGCAGAGGAAGCGCAGGAACGTTCAGCAGGGATCAGGGGCAAGATAATTGATTTCAGCAGATGAGAGCAATGCACAGCTGAAAACAATGACATTCTGCCCCAACATTGGTGTGAACCCAACTACCGGTATGAATACTGCACAACGTATTTTCGAGTGAGAGGACTTAAGCTCAGCAGTAGAAGGGGGAACCTTTCCGAAAGCAGGTTTGTCACTGGGTTTAAGGTTCAGATCGAGGATTTCCATGTTTTTAGCCCCCTCCCTTACGTTACTATGCTCCAACCGTGCTCATTTCCATCAATAATACCCGTTGTTTCGCATGGGATGCTTCCTGAACTTTGGGGGCTTAAAGCCCACTGCACCCTCAGAGGGGGGGGGGCTTGAGCGCCACCCTGCACCCCCCCACACAGACGCTTTGACTCGGCTTCACTAGCTACACAAAAAACAGAGCTCTTTTTAAGTCGAAAAAGCACTACAAGATGAGGGATTTCTAAAACCTAAAAACCAGCATTGTTTCCTACATATTTTTATGCTTTCGTCTACCTCAAAGATTGCCAACCATATGAGAGCTGAAAGAGGCTCTTCCGCTAGTGACAGTGTCATTGTGATCGATTTTTTGGTTTTGTGGGACAACGAGGAAGAATAAAAACAGGACACAAATGATGGGCCTCCAGAGGGAGGCTTGAAGTCAGTCCAAGTCAGGTGGGCCAGAGAAAACTTGCTCACCGCGCTAGCATGCCAATATGCCATGTATGTCGACTCCTGTATCGTCAACACGACATTTAACTTTTCGCCACTGTTGCGTTCGAAACGGGAGGATGTGTGGTCGAGCGTGAGATCCATCCCGTTAATGGCATGCGTGCAAGTTAACCCACATATTGCCCAACATATGTTCTAGTGGTAGTGTGCTTTAGCTAGAGGGGCTTCGAGGTGGGGTACACAATATTTTCAGACCTTCCTCATAACTTTTCACACATGAATTATTGTGGCCATGTGAGTGCTCGTTGGTGGTGTGCCTTTCCTGTTCCTGCTTGCCTTTCATCAGCTGACAACAAGGGCCACATGCGCACCCGGGCTGTTAAATGTGGTAGTATCTCAGGTTTTCTAGGGTTGGGCGGCTGGCCTCACACCTTGTCAAGTCCCAGCGAAATAAAAAGATTTCCCCCAGTACTTCTTGACCGGCCAACATTCACTGGTAACTGGCCGTTCTGTATGACTGAAAGGTCCTGACTGATGACCCCCAACATGAATCAGGCATACCGGTAGGGGCATGGGGCATCTCTCAAGTTGATTCTTGAAAGCAAGCAGCGACTATCATAACGTCCTTCTGCCAGAAAGCCTCTCTCGTGACATTTCTCAGTTTAATTTCCACGTCCATTTGTGGCGCCCTCTTGCTGACCACTGGGCATATCAGGTAGCGGATGTAGGGTTTAGGGTTTAGGGTCTACGGTTCAACGTTTCAGGTTTCAGATTCAAGGTTTAGGCTGACCACTGGGCTCACCAGGTAGCGGATGTAGGTGTCAGGGACCAGCAAGATGCCTTGATCTGCCACAGGGGCCTCCAGACGCAGAGAGCAGCGGAATGCCACCTGTGAGGATGGGATGACAATGAAACTTTGATGTGCCTATCGGGTGGCATTGTAAAACCTTCTTATACCACAGGGGCCTTCAGACGCAGAGAGCAGCGGAATGCCACCTGTGAGAATGTGATGACAATGTAACTGATGTGCCTTTCAGTTGGCTTTGTAAAACGTTATACCGCAGGGGCCTCCAGACGCAGAGAGTAGCGGAATGCCACCTGTGAGAATGTGATTACAATGTAACTGATGTGCCTTTCAGTTGGCTTTGTAAAACCTTATACCACAGGGGCCTCTAGGCGCAGAGAGTAGCGGAATGCCACTTCTGAGGGTGGGATTACAATGTAACTGATGTGCCTTTCAGTTGGCTTTGTAAAACCTTATACCACAGGGGCCTCTAGGCGCAGAGAGTAGCGGAATGCCACTTCTGAGGGTGGGATTACAATGCACCTAATGTGCCATCAGGTTAGCTGTGAGTGTATAAATTGTTTACCACATGGCCTGATACAGAGAGCAGCGGAATGCCACCTACACAGAACGGGGTTCCGATATCGTATTTAAAGGGGGAGGGCAAACATGCAGATATTGGTGAAGCTAAGAGAGTACCCCATGCACTGCATTCCATAAACTGATGACTTGGGGCACAAGCAGGCTAACTCTGTGTTAGCCTTACCATGATGCGCGCCCCCCTCGCCCCCACAGTCATGCCACTCTCGCGGTAGCCTGCGCCCCGTGCGGCCAGCAGCATCCGCCTTGCTGTCTCCATGTCCCGACACTCAGCGTGCAGAATAAACGGCTCGAAACGCAGGACCAAGCGGGAGCCTGGAAGAGCAGACAGGCATTAAGAAATAATAACGACACGGAAGGCATGCCGCATACATAGATAGTTGGATGCCGACCAACAAACCACCTGAGAGCACGCTCCACCTCGATTCAGCCGCATAGCATGCATTTCAAAATAGCTGGGGGGCAGTAGAGGTGTTGTTCTGGTGCTGCAGCTCCACTGCAGACATACTGCCATATATACACGTGTTGGGGGAAATGGTTGGCATGACTGCACCATGGCCCAGGCTGTGCATGGTGGCTGGAATTGAGCACAGTCATTCCCTACCAGCCCCACGCGGCCAAGCGTTCAGCAGGGCCCAGCAGGTATGCACCGTATTAACCAAGTGCTGGTTCCCCTCAGGACCCTGAAACCCTTTATTGCGTTAGGCATCTAACACTGTCATCTTACCCACCTCACCTGTATAATTGTACTCAAATGACGTCAAAGAAAAAACAGCCTACACGGCATGCTGGCTGCCTTGATGCTGTACTATTGTATGCAAATGAAGTCAAAGTAAAAAGAACCTGCATGGCATGCTGCCCTGATGTTCCCCACCAACACATCTGACACAGCACCGTCCTTCATGCTCACTAAGATATCCCTCTGATGCGCACATATCCTAGACCTGCACCCTCTTTCACCCCCTCAACATCCTGAACCCGTATCCTCTTTCACCCTCCTTGTCCCAGACCCACACCCTCTTTCACCCCCCACCAGCACACCTGACCCCGGCCTGTCCTTAACCCTTCACCAGAACCCGTCTTATCCTTCACCCCCCACCTAAACTGCCCTGTCCTTCATCCCCCAGCTGACCCCGACCTGTCCTTAACCCATCACCAGAACCCGTCTTATCCTTCACCCCCACCTGAACTGTCCTGTCCTTCATCCCCCAGCTGACCCCGACCTGTCCTAAACCCATCACCAGAACCCGTCTTATCCTTCACCCCCCACCTGAACCGTCCTGTCCTTCATCCCCCAGCTGACCCTGACCTGTCCTTAACCCATCACCAGAACCCGTCTTATCCTTCACCCCCCACCTGAACCGTCCTGTCCTTCATCCCCCAGCTGACCCCGACCTGTCCTAAACCCATCACCAGAACCCGTCTTATCCTTCACCCCCCACCTGAACCGTCCTGTCCTTCATCCCCCAGCTGACCCCGACCTGTCCTAAACCCATCACCAGAACCCGTCTTATCCTTCACCCCCCACCTAAACTGTCCTGTCCTTCATCGCCCAGGTGACCCCGACCTGTCCTAAACCCATCACCAAAACCCGTCTTATCCTTCACCCCCCACCTGAACCGTCCTGTCCTTCATCCCCCAGCTGACCCCGACCTGTCCTAAACCCTTCACCAGAACCCGTCTTATCATTCACCCCCCGCCTAGACTGTCCTGTCCTTCATCCCCCAGCTGACCCCGACCTGTCCTGAACCCTTCACCAGAACCCGTCTTATCCTTCACCCCTTGCCTAAACTGTCCTGTCCTTCATCCCCCAGCTGACCCCGACCTGTCCTGAACCCTTCACCAGACCCCGTCTTATCCTTCACCCCCCACCTGAACTGTCCTGTTACCCCCCATCAGCGCACCTGAGCAAGCTCTCTCCTTCACCCGTGCCAGTACATCATCAGGTTCAGAGCGCTCGTGGCTGGCAAAGACCCACTCGCCGCCCTTCTTGCCAGCTAGCCGGGTCAGCTGCGAGGTGGGTGCATTATCAGGGGGGATGGGGAGTGTCAAGGGTAAGGGGAGACCGGCAAGGGTCTACATAAGGTTACTTCGGCAGGGGGGAGGGGCAAACCAAAGTACCCGAGTGCTGTCTTAATCTGTTTAACAGGATCCGCACCTGCCTATTTTGGCCGTGTGTCCAATGCCTAATGTAGCACATCTATGCAGGTACCCTCTAGCATTTGTTTGGGCAGACCAGGTTTTATGAGCAGGGTGAGCAGATCAAGGATTCGGATTTAGAATACTACACATAGCATGTGAGGGGTCTCCAGGTGTCCAGAAGGCAGTGCGAAAGATGGAAAGAGAGGTCAAACTGCAAACAAACAACGACCTGTACACCATAAACCATTTGCCCAGGTGTAACACCCCAACCTAACAGCACATAACGTAATAAAGCAAAAACATTATCCAAACACGTGTATCTGAACACCTGTCACCTGTATGCCTCACATAGTTATTCCCAGCAAACAAGCTGATGCGTTTTGAGCAGCTACTGGATGTGCACACATCAGACTGGTTGTTGATAAGTCACACCTTAATCCGAGAAGTCACACTTTAATCCGATAAGTCACACCTTCATCCGATAACAGGAACCCAGAGAGCTCTGTTGCTTACATTGTTCGGCTCTGCGAAAACGCTGATGCGGCCGGAGCAGCTGCTGGTGGTGTACACGTCGGGCTGTTCGTTGATGAAGGCAATCAGGTCCTGGATAGGCGCATCAACACTGCCTTTGCGGGACTTGTCACCTGGAGGTGGAGGAGGCATGGTAGTGCATGGAGGTGCATGGAGGTGAGAGGTGAACGCTGGAGGAGGTGCATGGAGGTGGGATGTTCATGGAGGTGGGAGGTGCATGGAGGTGCATGGAGATCGTGGTGCGTGGAATTGAATGCAAGTACATTCAGATCCATGCACATTACCTCCACAGATCTCGGCATTATATCCATTCCCAATGACTCACCACAATTTGCTTGCAGCCCCTCCAGAACGCCCTGCTTCCGCTGAGAGAAGGCATCGCGGCCGAACTGGCTGCTGCCCTGCTGCCGCTGCGCCATGCTTATCTGGATTGAATATGTTAAGGCTTATCTGGATTCCAATTTTTGATGCTGATCAGGTTATGCGTAGACTGCACTGTACTCAGAGTTCAGTGGTGTCAATACCTATGTGTCCTTCCGTTTGCTTGGCTGGCAGACAGGAGTGGTGACAGTGTGCTTTGATTCACACACACTCCGTCACAGGTTACCTCTACTCAACGAGGTGTTCAGATAGTCAAAAAGAACAAAGGAGATGAGTTGCGTCCGACTTAAGCGCTGGTTGTTCAAAAAGAAAAACCGGACGAGAAGCTGCGTGACGCTGGCAGTGGTGCTTGTGGCACAGAAGCTGGGGAACCAAGCGTCGCCCTTTTGCCCTAATAAACCCTGACCCCTCAAGCCTAGCGTTGCAGGTTGAGCATGTCCTGCAGCTGTTTCAGGCGCTGCCGGCCGTCACTGAGCAGGAACTTGATCTTTTCAAGATCAGCCTCCTGGGGGTGGCCGATAAAGTTACGGCGGACTTCCTCGCAAATTTCGGCTGCAGGGTGCAAGATTCAGGGTTTAGGGTCAAAAAAATCGGGATTCAGGGTTCATCTTGCGATACAAATATGAGCTACTTGGGGTTTGCAGAGTAAGTCCTCGGGCGAACAATGGCGGAAGTAGTGAGGCAAATCCGCTCTCTCCGTTCTTTTAAGGTTTATCTGTGAGGATTTTGGAGCATCCCTGTCACAGGAAAGGAGAACCATGCGACCCTGCCATTCCATTGCATGCCAAACACGGCTACTTAATGGATGTGGCATCCCCGGGTCCCTGGATGAAATGTAATGCAAGTACAACACCAACAACAGCAACACATTACAGTTTGAAAGCCGTTACTTCAGATAAGTTACAAGATCACGATATCAAAACCATGGTTCCTGTTTTAACGAGCCAGTCATGCGGCAGCGAAAAGAAGGAGTATCAGACAACCAAGGGATGATAATGAGTAAAACAAGGTGCAGATCAGCTTGTGCCACACTCCTTTTTCCCAGTGCTATTGTGGCTACGCCAACACACCTTTCTGATCGGTTGGAAGCCTCCGGGTCTCCCGATTGAATTTCCTGTACAAGCTGAACACCTACGCAGGAAAGCAAGAGAGAGGTGGTGCACAGGACACATGAGAGGCCGTGCGAGTCTGACGGCTGTATTTGAATATCAAAACCAGGCTTTTGCATATCAAGCATGCTGCTTGAGTGGCATCAGAACAACCTGCTGTAATCTCTTCCGGGCAGTGATGGTCAGCGTGGTTGACAGCACTGATCTGCCACCATGCGTGATGGCTTCCATGTTCACAATATGAACTCATGAAGCCACATGATCAGTACACAAGAGCAGGATACACAGACAGGCCTTACAGGTCATTCTAGACCAGTGTGGGTTCACCGGTTCACACGGGCATGGCCCCAGGGCATGGCACAGTGGGCGTAGTGTCCAGTGGTAGCACGCTGTTTGTACAGCGTCTATGCAACTTTCTAAAATCTGGCGTATCAGCCACAAGAAGAATGGCGTTGGCTGTTTCCCACTGATCCTGCACTGATAGCTGTGTCACCGCTGACCCCTACTACGCCCATGGCCTCACAGTGGTATAGTGGAGAAGGTGTGCGTCAATGCGTCATGCAGTGCACTTGTCACTTGTCAGGGGCTCAGGGATAGGACATGGGCATGGGGCAACATTGGATTTGTACATTATCTTGCTTCTGTTAGACCTTTATTACATGTTACATTGATGTCACCATGACTCACCTGAGACCTGTAAATGAAGGACTGGAGGCTTTTGTTTCCAGTCGCCATGCAAGCTGGGTAGACGCGTGAGACGCACTCCTTGGGGAAACGGCTGATGGTTTCGATGCGTATGATCTCGATATGGCAGTGGCTGTCCCTCTTGACCTCGCGCCTTGTCTGCGATGGGCTGCCGTCACATGACGTCCACACATCACAGTCTTGTGGAGCAGATCTCCATACATTTTTGTGTGACAAGTCGAACGTTGGGTGTGTGTGAATCTCCGTCCGTCCAAAGCCTCACACATCAACCTGACCATAGCAACTTGCGGCATCGCATCATATACACTTGTCAGCTGCACACCATCATCTTCCAGGAGGCATGACGTGATCCTCATAGCAGGATGCCTTCTTTCGGGCAAAACGGGACGATAGGCGCAGAATCCGTCCGTCCCCAGCTCCCAACTGCTTTAAAGACTTCACCCTCATTTCTTGGCCTGGCCTGGCGCACTGCTTCGATCCAGCCAGCAGCCCCGGCCAGGCACCTGCTGCACCGCGACAGCAGCAGCAGGGGCAGCGACAAAAGCTGCTTCTACTGCCGCTGCAACAGCGACACCAGCCTCACCGCTGGTGCAGCTTACCAAGTTTGGCTGCCGCCTCCTTGCTTGCGCTCGCCATGCCGCTCCCGCAGCAGCCACAGCCTGTCGCGTCGCCTATCCAACGACACCTCGGCTGCTGCTTCGTCCCTGCTTCGGTGCGCCTCCTCCGCCATGCCTTTCGAGCTCTCCGGATCCCAGCAGGGCCTTCCTAGGGGCAGCAGCCTGCAGCATGGCCCCGAAGCCAGGCAGCAGCCGCCCCGCCTCCATGGGGACCACACTGCCCATGCTGCCCACACCCTGAACCGTAAATCCCCCAGGCATGCAACAACATCAGCCTCCCGCAACTGTCCCAGCGGGGGAGGACAGGTTGGGGGCAGTAGCCGCCCGGATGTGCCGTCCATGCCGGCCCTTGCTGGCCGCGGGACCTCCCCTCCCGCCCATGCCGCCGCCGCCGTAACAGGAGCAGCAACAGGAGCAGCAGCAATGTCAGCAGCAGCAACAGGAGCAGCAGCAACAACAGCAGCAGGTGCATCAGCTCCATGGCATCTACAGGCGGGCGCTGCCACTGTTCGAAGCAGCTTCTCACCCTCTGATCCAAGCGGGCGTGGCCCTCCCCCTGGGCAGCAAGAATTTCTCATGTCCCGCTACATCAAGTCATGCAACTCATGGACTGAGGTGCGGATTAGCTTGATGTGCCCCTTGGTATTCAACCTGACGCTTCAAGCCCACTTGCCCTAAGACTACTGGGTGGCATGCAGACGAGAAGCATTAAAACCAACCTTTGATGCCGTGGTCATGCGTGCATAGCGCACACACCCATGCCGATTCGTTCATGCTGCTTGCCCATGCGACTTGCTCATTTTGGAAGCTGCATGCAGCAGCTGTCATATGGATGCGCAACGTGCCCCAATGGTCATATGGATCACGCGTGAACACACAAATTACCCACTAGGACCTAGGGTTGGTTCAGGGGTGTGTGTCTATTCCACATGCCCACTGAAAATAAACAAAAGATCCACGGCATCTTGAGTAAGCCCATGCCACACGTCGTGTACACTGCGTGCATGATCGCGCGCCCATGGCCCACAATCAAATGTCCGCGCCATGCGCGCATGCCAGACTCCTATGCCAGACGCTTCAGACGCATGCCTCTATAAACATACCAGTTATTTCAGCTCCTTTATTACGAGTCCAAAAAACACCCCTCTCCTCTTTCCTGTTGATCTATCAACTAATTCATATCTGTCAACTACATCAAATCTACCTCTTGTTATATCGACCGCCCCGGACCCTAAACCCTTGCATTGCAGCTGCGTGCCGTGTGGGTGGATCACCAGGCCCAGCTGAACCACATCCACATGACGGCCCTGCTGGGAGGCCTGGCCAAGACCGCCCCGGCAGACCCGCAGACCTCAGAGGCGGGGGAGTACCGGGCCCTGGTGGGGCAGGCCCTGGTGGAGGTGGTGGCCAGGCATGTGCGCAGGTGCGTTTGTGTGGAGGGCTGGCTCTGAAACTCATTCAGACAGGCTCTAAAAAATCTATTGAGATGGATTTTTAAACGACTACGGTAGGGGTGCGACCTGGTGTGGCACTAAGGCGACTTCTGCTGACCATGGAGGAGTGTGGCTTCGGGTTTAAACCCTAAACCCTAAATCCTGAACCATGATGGTCCAACGGGAATGATCGCCTTCGCTCCTTCATGATGAAATGGTTGAAATCAGTTCGTCCCTCCTGGGTTACACGTATGTTTACATGGCATGGTCCTTTTGAAAAAGGCCATTGGCTCATTAGGGCGTAGACTTAACAACAGCAACAGCCGCTTTGAAGAATCTGCTCCTTCTTATCTTTCCTGGTAATACCATTCATGAGAGTCCAAATGCATTTTTACCAATCACCGGGTACAATCGCTGACCTCCAAACCTTTATAACCATACACTCAATTGAATGTGTTGATGAAAGCATCCCCCCCCCCCCCCCCGGCATCCCCTTCCCTCTTTTTTGATGTGATTATGAAAGCATGTTTGGTTCCCTGTTCACCAGGCTTGGTCCCAGAGAGATCGCAACAGTGCTGTGGGCTGCGGCCAAGGCCGGCATGGTGGCTCCCCCATCTGTTTCCGCGCGAGGGGCTGGGCGCGCCTCCTCTTGGCTCATGCCCCTGATGGAGCGCTGCGTCGCCCTGCAGCGCCGCCTCAACCCCCAGGTGACTAAAGAGTGGATGAAAGAGTGGCTGGAAGAGTGGATGGGCGTAACTGCCCATTATATCTTTCTTGAACATGCTCTGTTTTTCACAGTTCTCAAACTTGCAAACAATTTCCCTTCGGTGCCTCATGCACATGTTGGTCGCGATGACAACTTGTTGTTTTCATCTGAAATCCTACGTTTAGATAGTCAATTGAAGCTGTGTTGCCTACACCCGTGTGCAGCTGTGTTTGTCCCCCCCCTCACATACACCTGTCTCTAGTTGTTGTCCCCCCGCCCCCCGTCCCCCCTGCACCTTCCAGGACATCTCGATGACTTTGTGGGCCCTGGCAACGCTGTCTGAGCTCACCGCAGCTGCCGCGGCTGCAGGCGGCAGCGGCCGCAGCCCCGCCAGCATGGCCGCGCGGGAGTGGGGAGCGGGGCAGCCCGGGATGGACCACTCCTTACCCGGATCCCAGCCGAGCCGGCTACAGCTGCCGCCCTGGCTAATTCGCAGCCTGCTGCAATGTTCGGCTGAGAAGATGAACCTGTTTGGGCCGCAGGTGCGTGCGGGGAGGGGCGTGTTTCATTGTTGAAGGTGGCAGCTGCTGCTCTGTCTGATGCACCCTTTGGGGTTGAGCTTCCAAAATATACCAAGATTGTGCAGTGTTCAAGAAAGCACCCCACACACTAAAACCCTCAACTCTTGAACCCTTAACCCTAAATACACTAAGATTGTGCAGCATGCAACAGAGTCCCCCACACACTAAAAACTTGAACTCAAGGGGTGAAACACGGAATCCAATGCTGGGCTATTCCAATTTAGTGTAAGTGCGATTGTAATTTAGAAACCGTTTACGTAATGACAGGCTCTTGCTGGTAAAAGTAGCTGTATTTGCCTTAACATTCAAAATTCGGTGACTGAAGGTCAGCTACACGTGATTCAGCCATCGCACCGGTCAGGACCATAATCAGCACAGCGCTTGCTGAAACCCTAGATGCTGTTTTTGAAACTGCCCACCCCAGGCTCCGTGCTGCTCTACTCTTGATCATTACCAGCTTGATGATGACAGTGTCATGCTACGGCATTGTTTATTTTCTTGTGACTTCGCTACAAGTCAGCTACACTTAGGCCACTGGCTGGAGGCCCTATTTGTGGCCAGCCATGCTGCTTTGGCCAGCAGTCGTAGGCCGGTCTAGGTTTGGGCCTAAGCGGTCCTTTGGCGGCTACGGGGTGGCCCTTCGAAGGTTAACTCGTAGCCGAAAAAGAAAGAAATACTGACACTGCCTGCAGGCGCTTTCCAATACTCTTTGGGCGCTGGCAAAGCTGGAGATACGTCCGGACAACCTCTGGCTGGATGCCGCCATGCGCCGCATGCAGAGTACCATGGCAGACGCTACGCCGCAGGGGCTCGCTAACGCTGCGTGGGCGCTGGTCGTGCTTGAGGCCCGACCTGCAGACACAGGAGCAGCAAGGGCAGGGGCGGAAGCGGGGGCAGGAGTCGAGGCAGATGTTTGGCGTGCGAGGTTCTTGGCGCACTCTGAGGCGGCGATTGCGTTTGCGGTGCCGGGTGCCTTGGCGCAACTGGCGTGGGCGACGGCCCGGCTGCGGCTGCAGCCAGGCAGGCCCTGGCTCGCGGCGCTGTCGGCGCGAGCCGCCGCGCTGGCCCCGCGGCCCGGTGCCGCCGGCCTGGCTGCAGGGAGGGGCGCCTCGACCGGGGCCCAAGGGGGCAATGGTGGTGTTGGGCAGCAGCAGCAGCAGCGAAGTGGGCTGTACGGGGCGCAGCTCCGAAACACCTTCACAGCTTCCCCACAGGTACGTTACAGTTTGTTTTTGAATTAAGGTGGAGTCAGTGGATCGATGCCTGGTTTCGTCAGGGGTATGAACGGGGCATGTTCCTAGTTTACAGTTGAGAACCCCACATACGGCTGGGAGCCCGTCCGAAAATGTCTTTAGTGCACTAATAATAAGCTGTTATTGTTTAACCCTCCCCTCTTGTTTACCTGTCATGACATGCTTTCATTCCATTATTGCATGCTCTGCCATTTTGAATCCCTCAAGTGGGATTGTTTCGTCATCCTTGCACCTAACCTGTTGTGGGTGGGTGCCATTATGACATGCTGCCATTTTGAATTTCTCGAGTGGGATTGTTTCTTCATCCTTGCACCTCACCTGTTGTGGGTGGGTGCCATCATGACATGCTGCCATTTTGAATGCCTCGAGTGGGATTGTTTCTTCATCCTTACACCTCACCTGTTGTGGATGGATGCTGGCCCCCGCGGCCGAGCCTTCTTGTGTGTGGCTCAGAGGTGTAACGTCATTGACCTGTTGTGGATGGGTGTGCATTGTTGCCCCGCAGGACATTTCAAACATCCTGTGGGTAAACCCTTAACCCTAAACCCTGTGGACTGGTGCTGCAGGACATTTCAAACATCCTGTGGGCGCTTGCGGCGCATGCGGACACGTACAGGTACGACCCAGTTTTGAACCTGGCCGAGTCACTTGAGCGAGCCAGTAATCCCTCCACCTGAACACTCAGCATGAGCAATCATATCCCTCAGCCAGAGGATCTCTGTAGATCTCAGGGGATCTCTGTAGATCTCAGGGGTTGAAATAGTGTATCAAATATTATGAGTCCATTTCCGAAAGAACAGTATATGTATATCAGTATATTGGGATGAACAGCCTTGCCTCCCTGTCCCGTGCGGCCATGCTCAGCCTGGCACCATGCTTAAGACATGGGCACCATGCTATAATGCTCCACGCCTGGCACCACGCACCATGCTCAAGACATGGGCATGACATGCGCCCACTGTCAGCAGCCTAGCCAGCTTGACCAGAGGACACGCAAGCACACTGTATGTTTGTAATGATGCATACTCGCTGGGCCATGCTGAACGCTCGACCTCGTGTGGTTGATAGGGGTTGAGCAAGCTCAATTCCAGCTACCCTGCACAGCCTAAACCCTAAATCCTTGACTGTAAACCCTAAATCCTCAAGCTCAACTCCAGGTACCCTGCACAGCCAGGACCTAGCAGGAGCGGCTGGTAATCATGCCTGTGCAATTCTTTTGCAGGCCTTCCTCCTGGGAGATGGCGGGCATTGTGGCGGCGTGCCTGGAGCACCTTGCAGGCTTCAACCCCAATGAGCTGTGCAGTGTGATGTGGTCTCTGGCAAAGTGAGTACCGATGTGGGGGATGAGGGGTGAGGGTGGGATGACGGAGGGATGAGGGAGGGGTGAGGAGGGAGGAGGGAGGAGTGAGTACCGATGTGGCGGATGAGGAAGATGGTGTGAGGGGTGAGGGCGGGAGGGAGTGAAATAGTGAATATGTTTCCTCTGGCACCACACCCAGGGAGGGGCATGAGCTTTCTACTATTCTGCAGTTGCCCTTAAACAGGCGATTCTCGATTTCCAAGGGATTCTCGATTTCCAAGGGAATCGTGGCATATTGTTTAAATGACTGCCGCGATCAAAATCGACCGCAAGAGGTATTGATGCGACCCAGGCCTTAACTGTGGCTGGTCTCTTTTTTGGCAGGCCTTTTTTTTGGCAGGCCTTTCTTGTGGCAGGCCTTGCGGCTCTACGGGCTGCCTCTTAGCAGTCGCACGGGCTGTTTGGTTAAATGCATGGACACAGCATGACCAGCAAATGCCCCCCCTCCTTGTTCCCTGCTGACTTGTCCATGTGCCCACCTCCCCCGCTGCATGCTCCCCGTGCTCACGTCCCTCTTTGCCTCCCACTGCAGACAGGGGTACCAGGCGAGCCCTTAACCCTGAACCCTCCCACTGCAGAGTGGGGTACCAGCCGAGCCCTATAGCCTAAACTCTCCCACTGCAGATGGGGTACCAGCCGAGCCCTTAACCCTGAACTCTCCCAATGCAGACGGGGTACCAGCTGAGCCCTAAACCCTTAACATTAAACCCTCCCACTGCAGACTGGGGTACCAGCCGAGCTCCTCGGCCCTGCATCTGCTCCAGTCTCAGGTTGCCTCTGTGGCCCCTGCCTGCTCTGCAACTGGCCTGGTCAACGTCCTGTGGTCGACTGCAACGCTCAAGCTCGCACCTGAGGCGCAGTGGGTGCAGGTGGGTAAAGAAATGGGGGAAGGGGGGGGAGGGGGTGAGGTTGAGGGGAAGGGGGGAGGATGGTTGAGGGGGAGGGGAAAGGAGGGGAGGGGGAAGGGAGGGTGAGGGGAAGGGGGGAGGATGGTTGAGGGGGAGGGGAAAATGGGTGTAGGAGAAGGGTGGAGGATGTTTGAGGGAGAGGGGGAAACAGGGTGAGAGGGTTGAGGGGGAAAGGGGGGTGAGTGGGAGAGGGGGTGTGGGAAAAGGGGTGAGAGGGGTAGGGGGGTGAGGGGTAGGGGGGAGTTTTCTTGTGAGGTCGCAGGGTCAGCGTATCTGGACGGCACGTAATTGGTCCACAACTTGGTTTACCGACCTTGCTCGTTCTATGATGATTTGAAACCCCTACCTACCCCTGCCTCCTGCCCCCTGCCTCGCCCGCCCTGGCCACTCACCTGTCCCAGGACACTCAAAAAGACCTTGGTCCCTGAGCCCGATGAGGCCGGTCCATGATTCATGACAGCACACTACCGGTACTCGTAAAGACATTACCTTGGCCCGCCCCCCAACCCGGTGTTCCTGCCCTCGTAGAAGGTGCTTTAGACCCTAGCACCCAGGTTGGATGAGGCAGGCCCATCATGAAGATCTAACTGAATCCCTCACCCCATGAGATCTAACTACACCCCTCTCATACAAACACACATATGAGCTTCTCGTCACGCTGGTCCCAAAGCTGGATGAGGCAGGCCCATCATGAAGATGTAACTGCATCCCTCACGCCATAAGATCTAACTACATCCCCCTCATACAAATACACATAGGAGCTTCTCGTAACGTTGGTCCCAAAGCTGGATGAGGCAGGCCCACAAGAGATCGCCAACCTGTGGTGGTCCCTAGGTGCGATGAGGTGGCGCCTGGTTCCGGGGTTGAGGGAGGAGCTCGCAGGGGAGCTGCGAGTGAGGTTGGCGGACCTCAACAGTGCCGAGACAGCCATGGTGCTGTGGGCACTGGCCAGGTGAGCAAAGGTGATGGTGCTCATGAACATGACCATCCTCATGCTCGTGCCCGTGCTTGTGCTCGTGACCATGACGATGACCCTGCCTATGCACACGCCATGCTCATGCTCATGAACATGCTCATGCCTATGCTCATGCTCATGCTTATGACCACCTCATGCTCGTGCCCGTGCTCGTGCTCATGACCATGCTCACGCTCGTGCACATGCCCACGCTCATGCTCATGACCATCCTCGTGCCCGTGCTCATGCTCATGACCATTACCATGCTTACGCCCATGCGCATGCCCGTGCCCATGTTCGTGCTCAGGCTCATGCCCATGCTCATGCTCTTGTACTTGCCTATGCTCATGCGGGTGCTCGTGCTGATCATCCAGAAGTTAGTGCTGCTCCCCATGCTGATGATTCTGATGAAGCTGATGCTGATGTTCTCAGGTTGCGTCTTCAGCCCCACAAGGAGGCGCTGCTGCGTCACCTACAGCTGATGAGCTGCCAAGACGACGGCGACAGCGATGGGCACTGGGCGGCGGAAGTCGGGGCGGTGGCAGGTCAAGGCCAAGGCGCCTCCGGCCCAGAGCCTAAGAGCGTTGCGGCTGTGCTTTGGGCGCTGTCCGAGATGGAACTCAGGGCCGGGGTACGAGGCGCCTCTTGGGCCAGCGGGGAGGGCCGACTCAGCCGCGACCACTGCGCCAGCCTGGCGCGCATGCTGTCCTGCTGCTGCGTCCCTGCGGCTAAAACGTCAGCGCCGAGCGTGCAGGCGAGGGAAATGCTGTTTGCCACGCACGCGGCAGCAGCGGGGGGCGGAGGGCGGCGGCGAGAAGGCGGTGTGTCGTCCGTGGCGGAGGGTCTTGACGGTGGCGAGAGGGTCGGAGGCCGGCGGCGACAGGTTGGTGTGGACGGGATACCCGGGCGCCTGAGCGCCTACGGTGCGGCGCGGGGTAAGAGCAGGGGGGCGGCGCCGCCCGACCGGCTGCGCCTGCGGGAGAGCTGGACGGCCCGGGACCTGGCGACGAGCCTTTACGGGTGCGGCCGGCTCCGCTTGGTCCCGCCCCGGGGATGGTTGGAGGCCGTTCTGGCCGCGCTGGAGGTGGCGGTGCCCTCGGCCAGAGATGCCGCCATGGCGGCGCATGGGCTCATGGGAATTGTCAGGGAGGTTTATGCGCAGCGGAGGGCGCAGAGGCGGCGGCTCTCCACTGGCACGTTTCGGGATGATGTGAGACTTCGGATTGGGAAGAAGGGTGTGTTCTCTGGTGCGGAAGGCGGATGGCGGTCCGGAGCGTCAGCGCCGGGCACTGCTGGGCGCAGCGGATGGGCGCGTCCTGCTGCCCCGCTGACGCCGGATCTGGCCCTCCCGGACAGCTTGCGTGGCGCTGTGTTGAGGTTGGTCCGATGTGCGGCCGCTGACGTTGGCACGGCAAAGGGGCGCGAGCTGGCGATGCTCTTGTCGTCGCTGCCGCTGCTGCTGGGCTGTCATGACGAGTTCCACAGGGATGCGTTCCGCAAGCACAAGCAGCTGCTTAGGGGGCGGTCGAAAGAGAGGAGAGACCGGGGGGGTAGCGGCTTGATTGACGTGGCAGTTGGCAGTGCGGCGGAGCAGCGTGGGGCTGCAGCGCGGAGTGTGAGTGGTCTGCGAGAGCAGGCCGGTGGGTCGCCACCATTGGACGACAGGCCTCAAAGTATCTTCAAGGGCGTGAGACAGTGCCTTCCCGAGCTTGGGTTGATCCTTGCGGCTGTCGAGATGCGTCTGACTAGTGGGCGAATAGATGACGCAAGGTCCCCTGGCGCTGCAACTGGGCTAGGCAGGGGTCATTCGGCTGCGAGGACCGGGCGTGGGCCAGCTGCGGTGGGGTGTGTGCTCAGCGCAGCATCGGAGGCCGGAATGACGCCAGGTGCTGGCCGAGAGATGGATGCATCGGGCGAGACTGCGGTGGCTGCTGCTTCTGTAAGCAGGTCGGCGGCGCCGGTGGCGTGGGGAGCAGGGATGTTGGCGCCGCGCGAGGCTGTGGCCGTGGCGCAGGCAACTGCGCGCATGGGGATTCAAGCGGAGCGGTTGTTCTGCGACGCTGTCATGTCGGCCGTTGCCGGGCGGCACGTGCGGCGGAGAGTCAGGCGGAACTCGCCCCCTGAGCTTTCATCCACAGAATCTGTTTTGTCTCCTGGTCCTGAGGGTGTCGTGGCAGTGGGGCAGCCTCAGCCTCTGCCTCGCTCCGGAAGCCTTTCCTTGGAAGCGGGAGCGATTCAGCGGATGGGACCGCCCCCTGTTGCAGCCTCTGTCCGTTTTCCTCCAACGGGTCCCTTCGCCATCCAGCAGGCGCGGCCTGTTGCGTCCAACAGCGCCCCGATGAGAGGGCTGACTTCGGGATTAGCCCAAACAGGAACTGTTAAGGCGCCCAGCAGGACTAGGCCGAGCTGCCGAGACTGGGTCGTGGGCCTGTGGGCAGTGGAGCGCTTGCAACCACACAAGCAGATCCTGGCGGGGCGGGCCGCGCGCCAGTGGCTGGAGACGGCATGCGGAGCTATCCTGCGGGCACTGTCGAAGCCGCGGGTGGAGGGGAGAGAAGGGGCAGCCGCGCCTTCAGAGCGGCCTGTAGGGCTAAGAAGGCAGGAGATTGGGCTGGCTGCCAGGGAAGGAGGGTTGGGTCCTCGTCCACAGCATCGGGAGGGTGCCACTCAGCAGCCGCTACCGACGCCGCGGAGTCGTTTGGCTCGCTCCCGTCCGGTTATGCCGGACGACCCGCGCCGGAGCAGGGCGTCGCGCGCAAGGCACTTTGCAACGGACGCGGAGCTGTTGGCAGCAGCAGCGGCGGCAAAGCGCCTGGCTGCGGCCGCGGCTGCGGCAGCGTTCGCCCGCGGCACCAGCGGAGCGTCTGCAGCGGCCGTAGCCGACGAGCGGGCGTTGAGGCGCGAGTGCTTGAGGCTGGCCACGCAGCTGCGGCAGGTCTCGGGCAGGATGATGCAGATTAGGAGCAGGCAGTTCACGTTGAGAATGCAAGATAGGTAGATAATAGCCCCCTCAGACTGATTGTGTGTTTCCAGGTTGGTGCTGGTGAAGACATCTTGTAACGACGTTGTAGATAATTAATGCTTGTCAGTAGGCGCGGTTACTGACCTCCCTGTGAAGATTTGTGAAGATTTAAGAGTCGAGAAAAACATCACCGTTGATGCATGGGACAAATACCCGTAATCCGGTACTGATACTCTAAAGACCTTAGCGCACTTGTTGATCGAACCTGCCAAAATATCATCCCTTTCCCCCTTGTTTGGATCGCCGGGCGCCTTGCCCCCCTCATGTAGAAGGGTGGCATGACTGCACCATGGTCCTGGCTGTGTATGGTAGCTGGAATGTGAGGTGGCTCATCCCCTACCAGCCCCATGCGGCCGAGCGTTCAACGGGCCCAGCGGGTATGCACCTTTCTAAACTTGTTTGCAGAGTCAAATGTACAGATGGATGAACCCACGCGGCCGAGCTTTGAGCGGGCCCAGAGGTGTAACGTTATTGACAGATGGATGAATTTTCTGCAAGGTTTTTGTTGAAAAAGCGAATTGTGCCGTTTGCTTTGATTGAAAGCCTGCGCTGCCATGTAAACGACTAAACGGTTGACTCCTCTTGAGTAGCTCTTCATCTTGACTGCTTACTAACCAGAGTGGTTGCAATGGTGAGATGTGTGTAGGTCAATGACGTTACACCTCTGGGCCCTGCACAAATAAGGCTCGCCCGCGTAGGCGCCTAACTGAAGAGTTGGGAGGAAAGTTGGAAAGAAACACAAGGGGGCTGGACAGAAGAAAGGGGGGGAAGAGAAGGGACAAAACAAAAAGCTGGAAAACACAGAATACAAAGGAAGTTCCAACCTCTGAAAATGACTACGCCTGAACAATATCTACCACGTCGTACACAAGGCCAAGGCATCCCACCTAAGCCTAACCCAGCATAACTCCAAAAAGTGTCTAGCACCGTTCGGAAGACCTGCCCATCCCCGCTCTGTAAGTTGATGGGGCATTGAAAACAAGCGTGCAACACGTCCTCCACATGGTCGCCGTCTCCCCTAGCCCAACATCGCAGGCAGCACCGCCTGTCACGCTGCTGACCACTGCGCCGTCCTCTAGAGTCAGCCGTGCTGACGGCGCCGAGAAGCAGCCGTAAGTTCGTGCACACGCAAGCACACTCCTTTCAGCTGGTGCGGCCCCTGGCCTGAGCCAGCACAGCACGGCGCCCGCCGTAGACTGAAACCAGGTGCGGTAGGCGGCCGCATACCTGTGTTCAGTGGCAGGATCTCTGGGTCCCCTCCACCAGCGGCACCCAGCTGCGCCCGCTCGTATGCTGCATCAACTAGCGCTAGCACCTCTCTGACAGGCAGTGGCTGTAGGTAAGTTGCTGTCTGACGCAGTTTGGGATCGGCGGATCCCAGCTCCAGCTCCAGCAAGGCACCTAGCAAATCACTGCACCAATTACGCCCGCCGGTGCCCTGCCTGACAACAAGCTGCACGTCGGCCGCCATGGCTGCCGCCATGAGTGGGCTGTGCTGTGCTGCTAGTGCGACCGCTGCATTGTAGAAGCGAAGTACATGCTGCCACCAAGTTTGCTGTAACGGCTGGATCTGCAGCTCCCTCATGACCCCCCAACTCGCAGCAGACGGAGGTAGCCCTGCAGCCTGGCGCAGATGCTGGAGGAAGCTGGGCTGCATCTTGCTCTTGAGGCAATGCCGCGGCCTAAGGTGATCGGTGGCCCACACCACATCACCGTAGTTGGCCGCAGGCGCTGCATAGACTGACGTCAACCGTATGCGTGTAGGCAGATTATGCCCAAGGTGCACCTTGGCGGCCATGCGGCGGACACGGTGCAACGCGGTAGAGAAAATCACCTCTCTACCTTGCATGGCCTTCCTCATGCTGCCGCTCCCGTGCTTGAAATCCTGGACACGATTCAGCAATGTCTTATTGGGGCCATACATGCAAGGATGGGCTTCTTTCTTTCTTTGCTGATTGCCGGCACTGCGCAGCTAAGCGGCTATGTGTTCAAGTACATGTTATTATTTTTGTATCGTGGTTCATTGTAGTACCGTTACCGTAGACTTTATTTGCCTCCGCGAACGCCCAAGAAAATTATATTGTTTATTAATCGGAATATGCAGAAAACACGTTGTTGTAAGGCGCTCGGGCCGAAATCAATACTTTTGTAAGCCGCGCACCGCACTGGGCAACTGTCCCTAAAGGCCTAAACCCCACCGAACGGTTCTCAAACTTGGGTTGCGCGGTGCCGATGTTACAGTAGGTAAACTGGTCGCGGTGTAGATATTGCATGTGCATCTGTACGGTACCGGTGTGTGGACGAGGTATGACGCGCGTGCGCGCGCGCGGACAAGCAATTGTTTATTATTGCGTGATAAGCCGCAAATGCGTATATCAGTAAATTTTTAGAAAAAGAAAGCTACGCCCTATCTGGGCGTGGAGGTTGAGGAAACAACGCAGCTTGGGGCCGTAGCCACATCCGCGCCGTTACCATGAGGCAAAAAGAAAAAAGCAACTTCCTCACGGTGGTTTTCTCTTATGGGTGTTTTATTGGCCCAGTGACAGGCTTTGTGGCGGAAAAATATTCGAGTCTGCGTCTGGTTTATACTATGCTATGCAAGAGTTTATCGAATGGACATGCATTTTCTGGGCGCATTTCTTAGCATGGAACGCGGTGATCCCTAGAGACATCATGGCTTCAATTGTGTGCTTATTATAAATAGTGCCCGATGTGCCGATCAAGATTGGAATAAATTTTATATTGTTTCGTTGGTGCCCGTTCAAGATCAGAAGCTCAACGAGGTCAGTGTGCTGGTTAAGCAAGCTTTTAACTGGTCCCCATGCTCAGTGTCTCTGCAATACCGTACTTAAATTCCCCAATGTGGACTACAAAGTCCCTCTTTTGTCCTGTCGTTTGCATCAACAACAACATGTCAGGCTGCATTTTCGTTTCCATTTGGACGGCTCCAAGTGCTGGTGCCGCAGCGTGGGAGATTAAGTAAGAGGGGACTTTATTCATCAGCATGGCTGGTGCTTCTGCTCTCTCACACTTCTTGGCCGTCTGCCATGACGTTGTCCCCTCCCATGCTGCCTTTCGATACAGCCCTCAGCAAAATCCTTCCTGTGCCATGGTGGCGCTCTATGTACATCATTTTGCATTTCGGGGTGCCTGCATGCGCCTGTGATATGGCCTGCACTGTCGTGCTCTCCACACAAGGGGCATTTGGCCGTGGTACTTTTGCCCCACCTGAAAGCCACCTTGTTATTCCAAAGGCATCCATGTCGCCATCGAAGGGCTGTTTTCTTCTCCGCCAGAGTGACTCCTGGGTGATTAAAGAAACTGTTGCTGAGGGTCCCATCAGCAATCGAATGCAACCGTTGCCACCCTTGAAAGTATACGCTATCGATGTTGGATCGGCCCAGCTTTTGGGGCTCGTGAATGTGTGTCTTCAGGGCACCCTTCAGATCTTCTTATCCTTGCGGCTCTCCCTGGCTAGGGTCCTCTTCGTCAGGTTTTGTGAAAAGCCAGAAAGAACCGTGCTGCGAGGGTTCGGAGCTCACTGGAACGGTCAGATCGCATTCTCCCTTTTGAGTCGCTGCCCGTTTAGCGACCCCGTCGCCTTTCTCGTTTCCGATATCTCCGTTGTGGGCCTTCACCTTACGGAATTTGACTATTTTTCCTTGGGACGCCATGAGCTGGAGTTGGCCCACGATATGCCGGAGGAGGTGTCTGTGCTTGTGGTATGATAGTAGGTGAGAGACATGGGGGATCGGATAGCTTTTCGGATTTGGTACAAGGATGTGGCGCTGTCAACAGCTATTTTGGTCTGTTCTTTCACTAGGGCTCCATAGAGTCCTGCCAGCTCGGCTCTGTTTATGGTGTTTGTGGGACCCTCTCCAGCCGGGTAAATGGTGATGTCTTGTTGATCGGCAGTGGCGTTCGGGATGTGGAGGCCAGCGCCAGTTAGCTGAACTTTCCTGCCTTCTTTGAGGCTGGTTTCAATGCAGCTGCCATCGGTGTAGGCTATCTCCCTCCAATTGTGCTTTAACGCGCTGTTTTCTTGGAACCACTCGAGGCAATGGCATGCGTCCACTAGGTCTACCTCCGTTGCTCTAGGGATGTCAGTGTCCCTTGGAGATCGTTGGAAGGAGCTTGATCCTATCATGGGCTGGGCCTGGCTCTGCTCTCCTTGACCTTCTTCCACCCTATCCCCACATGGGGGAGGAGGCTGGGTCCATGTTCCGGTTAGCAGGGGGTTGGCCGTGGCTTGCGGGTGTTTTTCTACATGTGCGAGGGTTGTGCGGAGCAGTCTGATGAGAAGATCCTGTTTCCACCCGATTTGCTCGGACTGGGCTTCTTTGTTCCACACAACGATTATGTCCATGTGGCATTTGTGCATGGGTGGCGGGGTTGCTCCTTGCGTCCAACTCTCCTCTTTCCACAGGGGGAAAGGGGAGCTCTTGGTGCTGACTATTCTTGTACAATATTTCGGATATTTGTCCAACCACTTTTGGTATGGGGGTTTATTTGCCTGACGACTTAATCCCCCTGGGCAGGTACAAGACAGTAGCTGTCGGTTCCCTAGTCATATCTGCAAACCATATTGCCCATCGGACTGCTTTCTCGAGGAATGGTTCGTCCCGGTTTGGGAAGGCATGTGAGTACCCTGTCCACTTGTGTTGGAAGGCATTTGTTTGTGCTTGGAAGGCCTGGTCCCTCGGGTGTATACTCCAATAGGTCGTGGCGTGATCTCTAACTTGGAGGGGGCTAGAGAACCGAGTTAATAGTTAAAGTATTATTAAGCCGCGAAGGCAAATTAACATTAATTCCTTGCGGAGGCAAAGCGCGTCTACGGTAGTTAGATTTGTCCAAATCTCAATAATGTTACACCTCTGGGTCATGCACAAGAAGGCTCGGCCGCCTGAGCACCCAACTCTTCAGATTTGTTCAAATGAAAGCCTGTTGATGACGTTACACCTACGGGCCCTGTTTAAATGAAGCTCGGCCACGTCGGCAAACATCTAGTCAGCTAGGAAAGTGAAGGGAAGAGGCACAAGAGGAACGAAAATAAAGCAAGTTCATAACAAGAAGAACAACAACATACAGGCCAGGCCAACCGTAGTCGTTCTCATTGTAAACATTGTGTACACAATCAGAGATATTGGTTAATTGAGGCACGCCTTAAATCAGGGAATCTCTGGCTACTATCTATCGTATGTGCCTGGCATAAAAGTCGGGTACTAGGTTTCCTTCCTCGCCCTTCTCACACCAATGACGTCTCGAGATCACTGCCCGCCTTGAACCTCTTCTTCATCAAATATATTTTCAGTATATTTTCAGCCTCGCCTCAAAATAACGTTCATCATGAGGGAGGGCACAGGCGGCACAGCGCTCCTACAGTACTTGCCTCACTCAGATGAGTCACGAGCCCTCCAATTTCTTATGGTGAAGGGTCAGCTACACTTGATGAGCTCAACCAACGGGGCATGCACTGGTCTAAACTTGTCAAGCTCTACCTAACCACGTTCTTCACGACAACTTCTTACTCTCTCCCTGGCTCTCTACCCTGCTTCTGAAGTTCGAGAAAGTCCCATCCTTCTGGGGGCGCGGCAAATCAAACAACTGAGTGGTCTTCCCATATGTCATGCCACCCAATCGGCAGATGGGACGGAGCTTCGTGGGATCCACTACCACCTTGCCTACAGACAATGCATGAGATCAGGTGTGAGTGAGCAGCCACAATATTCAAGTTAAGGACAGTGCATACCCGTTGGGCACTGCTGAACGCTCGGCCACGTGGGGCTGGAAGGGGATGAGCAAGCTCAATTCCAGCTACCATGCACTGCAAGGACCGTGGTACAGCCATGCCACCCTCCTATTTGAGGGGGGCAGGAGCATGGAACCTGGTGATCCATAGTCCATACAGGGGGAGAGAGAACGAGCTACAAATGTATGAATGTATGATGCTAGGGAAGGTGAACCATAGTCTGCAGGGGCAATATCATCATCACGTGGCAACCTTGAGCGGAGCAGTGATGTGAAAGGTAATATTCATATAACCTTATTTAGTTATGGAGGTACACAAATGCTCCGCATGAAGGTCCTTTCACGAGGACCTCAAGCTCATTGGCCGTTATAGTGTGGCCACCGCTCACCGGGGCTTCGGTCGTCAGCTTCGCAACCCTGAGGAACATAACCAACTACCTCAAGCTCATTGAAAAAAGCCCGTAATGGTGTCAAGCGTTCTGGATGTCCCCACCCCTCTGACCTGTTGGCGACAGCTCCGTGACATCCTTGAGGATGTGACACAAGATAACTTGCACTCCAGCTGAATCGCCGACTCCTTGATCCGAGGCGGTTTCACCCTGACGGAGGGCATGGGTGTGAGGCCAGCAGCCTCCATCTCGCTGGTGCCTCGATCGAAGTCGACGCATGTGTAGTTGGCCGCCTCGACAAACCAATCGCTCATGATGTTGATCACAAACTCCCTGCGTGGCATGAAATGTGAATTCAGCAGGCTCATGCGGGGGGGGGGGGGGCATGACCGTTCACCACATTTTGACAGGTTAGAAACATTGCCCCCCACGGCCCCACCCCTTCACTCAGTCCCTGACCATCCTAAGAGGGGGCCATAGCAGATGGTAAGCCCCCACATGGTTGCCCACCTAGTGCTACGGCCGAGCGGGTGGCTTCCTAAATCCACACCTCAGGGCGTATTGTTTGCGAAGGGACAATATCGCTACCAGTGTTGCGTGGTACTCTGCCGTACTGTCGGTTGAGTGGGCGGTTGCGCCTGGGTAGCGGGCCCTCAGGCCCGCTCGCCCAAGGCAGAAAGAAAGATGTGGTCTGGGCAGGGGGCTCTCAAGCCCGCTATTTGAAGCCCCCCATACTCAGTCCATGACCTCCCGAAGAATTCCCACAGGTAGGGGCCATGGACATGGATGCCTACTTACTGGTGCATATTTTAGCTGGCGCTTCGGCTACAATTTGGCTGCGCCACCATCCATGGCCGTGAGTTGCTGCGAAACAAGGTGCCTGCTGCTTGGACCACCAGCCGGAGGCCGGTCAAAGCCTGGTCAACATCGGCCCACTGATGGCTGCTTGGAGGCCCCCAAAGGTGGATTGGTGCCGCAAGTAAATAGGTACCGCAACTCACCCCGTCTCCTCAATGTTTGTCAGAGTGTCTTTCTTGGCAGGCTCTCCGTTCACCATGGGGCGGCCTCCATGTCGGCAGCATCCCAGGGCCACGACAGGCGGGTAGTGGCTGACCTGCACCAGCAACATTGGATGGCACATTTTGTACAGGTTGCACGGAACTCTAAAGAAACACGCACCAGCAATAGGGTGGCACATTTTGCACATTTTGCACAAGACCCTGAAGAAACACACACAAGCGCCATCATGGGCATAACGATGGATGAAGCACCATAGAGGGCAATGGTTTTGTATGACAGCTGAATGGGTGACAGCCTTATGGCCTGTCCTTTGGTATGTTGCCCTCTTGAACATCGGGATCTGGGACATAGGACATGCTCTTTTCAAAAAATACACAATGCCCAAAACCCAAAGCATTTTAGTATCTCTTAATGCTATGCAATGTTGACATGGTGCTTCTCTTTAATTGCTTGCCAATGACCTGAAATGTGCAAGCAAGAGTTGTCTCTAGGGAACTGGGCGCTGATCGGGCGGGTTGCACTTGCCTCCGTTTCCTACGTCCCAATGCGCCATGCAAGTCAGGAGGGGTGGCGGCACTTCATTGCCTTGTCTTGTGTCTGAAGCTAAGTGCACAATCAATGGCTCCATGCGTGCATGCATGCTAACAGGCCAGGCGTGTTGCTCCCTGCTCGGACCCCCATAGGTGCGGCTGGAATGAGTGGCATCGATATTTCCTGCGAAAATCTTTGTTGTGAAAGACCTGCATGGATGGATGGCTTGCTTGCACAATGCCGCGGAGCCGTGCATCGCCTGCGACCCTGCCTGCTCCAACCGGGCCCTCATCGCACCGAATCGCTGGCAGTGATCCCGATTGCGACTTGCGATCTTAAGGCCTCAATTGTCACATGTCGTATCTGCGCGATGCCGAGCTGACGTGCACAACCTGCATCCCTGTCTGACGACTCCGACCAGGCCGCCGCCCTCCACTTCTTGTAGGTTTGCTCCAACTCGCACGCTGGCCTTTGTGGTCAATTTCCGAGGTACGTTTAATTCATGATCGGTATTGCAATGCCATCGTGAGGTGCTGTAATTTGAGTTCATTTCGCCAAAGCAGCACTACTACCGTATCTACTGCCTGTCTGTGTGCTGCCAGACAGGCTGGATAGATGAGTGAGTGATAACTAAGGTGGAGCCGTGGAAATCTCGGTTCTCGCACACAGGAGCTGGAATGGCAGGCTTTCATAGCGCCAGAAAAGAAACCTGTATCTTGTCCCATGCCTGATCTCAGACAGGTCTTGAGTCACGGAATTCACGGAATTCCGTACATACCGTAATTCATTTTTCGTGCGTGGCCTGTAAACCTGCATTAGTGTTTTATCGGCAGAGCTCCCCAGGCGGCCCAAGGTCGCGGAGGTGACTCCCCCAGAGTCACCCCGTATCCGTCCGTCCGTCCCTCCGTCCGTCAGTCAGTCAGTCCGCCTGATGTTTGATGTTTCTGGAAAGTCCCGGAAACTTTGTGCGCTACGGCACAAATCAATCTACTGTATTTATAAAGGTCATACTCATAACCGTGGGACCTCAGAGGCCGAGGAGCATAAATGAGAAACTCAGCTACAGTACCAAGGCAGCACCTCACAGCGGATGACACAAGGTGTCACGCTCACTGTCACCTGGTGTCATGCGACATCTGCAACTTCGCTTCTCTACCGTATGCGCAATTCGATACGCATCATTATCAACACGCACTTAGCCAGAGATAGAGTTGTGACAAATATTTTTAAATTCGGCAACATGGCGAGGGGGTTTGCATGGGGTCCAGGTGCCCCCGTCCACACCTGCGCCTGCCCTCTGAGAAGTCACATTATGTCGGGTGTGTGACTCACATACCCGACTGCTCTGCCGTTTTTCGTGCTACGCATCTCGCTACGCAGCAGCACCTCTGATTACTTGTTTCAATAGTACGACTATGATATCGGCTAAACGAAGCTTTATTTATGTAGAAGGTGCGCGGGTATTCCCTCATGACAGTTACATACATACCGTAATGCCATGATGTTTTGGTGCTTCGACTTTGGGGAGCAAGCCCCAATAGTAGCACCATCGATATGAGGGGTCCGCGCGAACCCCCAAATTCGAATCACCACACATTTTCAACCCAAGTGTGACGTTTCAGTGACACACCGCCTCCAACACTCTCCCACGCCGCGAAAAAAACGGGTTCTTCACTATGGAGGGCACCACCCCTCTTCCCCGACCACCCTTAGCATACGGTACAGCAACAACAGCCGATGACCGGAAGAAACAAAGGACACTGAGTTCCTTTGGAGTTAGGAGGGTCGAAGCTGGAAAACCTAGCGTAGTTGATTATACTATTAATAGACTTGCCTATGAAGTTCGACAACAGCAGGATGATCAACAAGCGGCTCGAGCGGCAGAACTTGCTCGCAGCCCGCTGCCAGCAGCAGCTCTACCTCTAGACAGGGCCGTCCCTTGCGTCTCCAAGCATGCTGTGCCGCTAATTGCTGTTAATTCTGGGGTAAGTAACCCCCAACGTCGAATTACCGGAATATATTGAAGGCTTCAGCGAACCCCAAAGCGAACCCCCAGAATATTGTAAACGGCCTCAAAACGGACCCCCAAAGGCATCGAAGCACCAAAACATCGCGGCAGTACTTTACACAACTGAGGGTGGGTATCAGATCGATATTAACTCATCCAACCACTATGCCACAGAACTTGCCATGTTAAAGTAGCTGTACGGTGCCAGATTCAGGGACCCGTCGGAGCTGATGGACGATGTAAAACTGATGGGACGGGGAACCACGGCGCTCATCATGAACGAGTACAGAGCCGCCTGTATTAGAGGTCGGAACAGTCTTCAGAAAGCTCGTCCACCAAGACAGTGTTATATAAACATGCTTGTCATATGTCAAAACCGCCCATTCCCGTGTGAAGCGTAGCGTAAGGGATATTAGGGGGGTAAAATGTGTATGTGGTTGGCTGAATGAGTAAAAAATAAAAAATCTTCTCCAATTGAATAAAAGTTATGCAATGGATACAGCACACTGTGAGTGATGTATTCACCGAGCCAAAAGTATGAAAAGTGTGAACGTTGTTTTTCGCTCGGAAAATTGTTAAAACGGCAACTGTTTTCGCATATGTCGAATACAACTTCCGCATATTTGTCACTGGGTCGTAGGCTTTGTTTTCGGTAGGCTTTCGACAGTCGTTCGCACAGCCTTTCCGACGTATGGTTCTGTCCCCCTGAGTGTATGCGCTGTAAATCCATAATCCGTATATTCCCGAATAACTGGGAGACAACATGTAATGATGCGATGTTGCTAATGTTGCAGATGTAGCAAATGTTGCAGATGTTGCGTGAACGTACATGTGCCGAATAACACAAGCGATTTCATTTCACGCTCACATTTCATTTCCGCATCACGTAAGCCAGGATTCCAGCCGAAGCAATGGTTGAAATTCGAATATGCGTAGCATATCATATTTTCCGTAGCCAGCGCTTACCAGTCTCGCTTATTTTCGCTGCCGATGTCAAGTTTTCGGGAGCCTTTCGTCAGGCTTCCGCAAAGTGTCAACGAGCGATGTTGTTCGGTTGCGATGTTTTTCGGTAGCCTTTCGTGGGTCGGTCGCCTAGTAGTTCTCTTGAGACTCGAAAAAATACCGGTCTCTAAATGTCCGCTGGTTTTGTACTGTAAGGGTTTCACCCATCCCGGTCGTTCGGTAGTTAACCTGTCGACTAGACTTTCCTTCGGTATTTAGAAGTTGAACGTTGATCTTCCTATGGCAGTTGAACCCTCTCGTGTCTCTCTATTTATACTAGGCCTTCTGTTTTTCTCCTTGCCCTAGTCTTACGAACTAGTGTGCCACCACTGACATTCTCCTTGCCCTAGTCTTACGAACTAGTGTGCCACCACTGACATTCTCCTTGCCCTAGTCTAACGAACTAGTGTGCCACCACTGTTTTTCTCCTTGCCCTAGTCTTACGAACTAGTGTGCCACCCTTTGTAATTCTACGTTGCCACCTATCCGGCTCTCCGCCTCTTGAACGCTCTCTGATCCCAGCTCTCTGTGTCCATACCAGTCAGCCAGAACTTAGATTCCTTTCAACTGGTTTCCGAGCTCCGTCTATGATCCTTCGACCCTTCACCTTGCCTCGACCATCGACATCCTCGTCACTTCTCTGCCATATCGTCACCTTGTCACCATCGCCTCTCTTCAGCTCCCTCGTCATCTCTGCCTCCCTCGTCACCTCCGCCTCCGTCGCCCCCTCTGAATCCCCGTCCCTTCGACATCTCTGCCCCTCGTTGCCCATTCCCTCGTCGCCTCTGTCACATCGAACGCATCTCCGCGCTGTCATGCGGAAATGTTTCTGCTCCTTCGAACATGGCCGCACGGCCAGTGTCTGCCCCCTGTCCTCGTCAGCATCTGCCCTCCATGGCAGGTCCACTGCAACAAAGTAAGCGCTGAGTGGCGCTGCCCGAGTTTGTACCACCCGATGGCAACGATCTCAGAAACAGCGTGTACAACTGTTGACGCTTTCACCCTTGTCCCCATCGTCTTCTAGTCCCACCGTCCCATCGTCCTCGTCTCCCTCGTTACCCCTCGTCCCTTCGCCTCGCGGTCTTCACTGATCCGACCCAAGACACCACTGTCGTCTCCAGGAAATTCTTACTGGCTACCGCTCTTCGATTTTTCTGCATCTTTGACTGTCCTCACGACTGTCGACTTCCCATGCAGCTCCCTGCCGGCACATGCCCCCGGAACTCCCTGCTGGCTCGTCCGTCCACCTCAGCCTTTCGTCTCACGACCCTCAGTTCTTCCCTTCGGTTCACTGATCCTATCAAGTCTCCATCGTCTTCACCAACCTCATCCTCGTTTCTGGTGTCTTCCCCCCGAAATGTCCTTGCTGGCTCATGCCCTCCGACAATTTCGTACCAGTCTACTCCATGCCCTTGACACCCCCTCATGTTCCATGCTGCTCCAGCTCATGCTGGATATTGCCCACCGACCGCCATGACATCGACACTCCTCCACCGTCTCTCTCCCGCCTCGCTCTCAACTACGTACCTTGCGGTTCTCCACTGTCCGTCCCTTACGTCCTTGACCACCACGTCCATGCTCAACGCCATCTCGTCTTCGGCTTCTCCCATCCTCCCTCAGCACCCTCCTTCGTCCCTCGTCCTCGTCCCAGCCTTACACCTGAAACCTACGCCACTGTCCCAGCCGTTCCTACTTCGTTGCTCCTCCTCTCCTCCACCATGCTCCCTATGTCCCTCGTTCCTTGTCCTCTCCTCCACCGCCTCCTCGTCCGTTCATGATGCTCTACGATACTTCTGCCAAGGCCTACCACTGTCCCACAGCGGCGCCGCCGCGTACTGCCGCCATTGCTCTGCTAGTAATGCAGCCTTGCTTGCGCATACTGCCGCTAGTGCTCCCCTAGTACCATAGCCTTGCTTGCCTAATAGATTTCCGTGTCCTCTTGCATGACTATGTTCCCTCGTGTTACTGTCCTATTTGTTTTGATCCTTTGCTGGTGTGCCTTACTGCCTTTCCTCGGGTATTTGCTCTTCTAGGATTTTTCCTTTTCACCCCACGTGTTTTGTCGCCTGTTGTTCCCTCATCGTGTCCCATAGTCAGATGACCTTATGTTATGTTTGCAATTTTTAGCCTTTGCCTTGGACCCTTGCATTTATTCTTCCCGTTTGGATTTTGCCCCTCCCGTATATTTCTGCCATTTCATTTTCTGCAGTCCTTTGTTTTCAGGTCTTGAGTGTCCTCTTACCTTGCCTAACCTCTCTGAGTTTGAATGTTTAAAGTTCAAGTCTCCGAGGACGTTCGACTCCTAGTAGGGGAGTTTGTAAGGGTTTCACCCATCCCGGTCGTTCTGTAGTTAATTTGTCGACTAGACTTTCCTTCGGTATTTAGAAGTTGAACGTTGATCTTCCTATGGCAGTTGAACCCTCTCGTGTCTCTCTATTTATACTAGGCCTTCTGTTTTTCTCCTTGCCCTAGTCTTACGAACTAGTGTGCCACCACTGACATTCTCCTTGCCCTAGTCTTACGAACTAGTGTGCCACCACTGACATTCTCCTTGCCCTAGTCTAACGAACTAGTGTGCCACCACTGTTTTTCTCCTTGCCCTAGTCTTACGAACTAGTGTGCCACCCTTTGTAATTCTACGTTGCCACCTATCCGGCTCTCCGCCTCTTGAACGCTCTCTGATCCCAGCTCTCTTTGTCCATACCAGTCAGCCAGAACTTAGATTCCTTTCATGTACAAGTGATCGATTTCCATAGCCAAAGCGGTTTAGGAGGTCTAAGAGGTCTAAAAAAAGAAAGAAAGAAAACTTCGCCCCCCTAAGGGTGTGCAGGTTAAGGGAAAACCGTGCAGCTCTGGGCCGAAGCCGCATGTCTAGGAGGTCTAGGATCATATATATCGGTCTAGGAGGTCTAAAGGGTCGAGTATGTCTAGTAGGTCTAGAGGTCTTGAGGGTCTAGTAGGGGTTTAAGGGTCTAGTAGGTCTAGCAGGTCTACGGGTCTCTGGGTCTAGTAGGTCTATCGGTCTAGCAGGTCTAGTAGGTCTAGTAGATCGACGGGTCTACATCTACAAGTCTACGGGTCTAGTAGGTCTATCTATGGGTCTAGTAGGTCTATGGGTCCAGTAGTTCTAGTAGGTGAGTGTAGTAGGTCTGGTAGGTCGACGGGTGTACGGGTCTAGCAGGTCTACGGGCCTAGTCGGTGTTAAGGTCTAGAAGGTCTAGTAGGTCTACAAGGCCTAGTAGGTCTAATAGGTCTACCCTTCACACGGGACTTGCGACAACTTAAGGAGCCTATCTACTTATATATAGTGCCTTGCGAACAAGGGTTTTGTCTGTCAGACCCCGCAAGAGCTTGAGGCTAGCTCACAACACAGGCTGTTTCATGAATACTTAGGCTCACAAGCCGCATGGCATACCTGGACTGCACACACACGCACCTTATCAATCTTGCTCGGATCAATCTCTAGCATCGCATCCGACGCGAACGGGTGTGGCTGCGGCTGTCCTGGCTTCCATGTAGGGTGTGGTGGGTGAACGAACTGGACATTGTATTCAGAATGGTTCAAAGGCTTTATTTCATTTTTGCCACATGACCCTAGTGAAGTGCCAGCAATTATCTTCTCATCTCGTCTTTGAAGAAGCCACGAGAATCCTGCCCCGAGACAAAACGTAACTTACGTAACCAGGATGGTTAAAACAAGCACTGCCATACAGACCACGAGCTGCTATGATCAGCCAATACGTTATGCGGACAGGGCTGAGAATAATAATGGGTGTGACGTGATGCAAGTTATACAACGCACGGGAACTCCCCATACCCAAACCCGCGAGGGTATGGCGCGATACCTAAATACATTATACATTGTCTTCGCCTTCCACAACAGCGTTGCATATCAATCTACCTATCTAGCAGGATGCCGAATGAACGCAGGCATGGCACACATCTACCGGCGAACGTACGCTACGCTTTTTGTTATTGAGGACCCCGAAGTTGCGGTGTGGCTGCTGGCCTGTAGGCAAACGCGCGCACCCTACCTTTCATACTTATAACGGTCGGGCGCGATGCCCTAAAGGCATCAATCAACGGGCGTATTGGCCGCCAGCGATTTTCATTACGAACGTCGTCCATCAGGCTTTTGCCTCACCGCATGAGGAGGGTTTATGGAGTGTCGGATCGGTGGAGGGGTACCGTAGGTTCGGTTTGTTTTACAGGGTCTGGGTGGCTGGACGGGGTTTATTTGGCGAACGAAGTAAAGTAGGGTCGACCGCAGGCACTGAGAATTGCTGGTGGATAATACGCCCATTGAGTTGATGCATAGAGGGCATCGCGGCCGGCCGTGATGTGAAAGGGTGCGATCGTTGAGCTTTCACAGCCGCATAGTTTGAAAGAAACGAAGCGTACTGGAGGGCTCAGTACTGACCTGGTACTGACGTACCAACTACCGCGTCAGAACCGCGGTCCTGCACCCTACAGACGGCACGCAAGAAACTCGGCGCGCAAGAAACTGGCTACTTCACGGCGTGCATAGAACTTTGTATACTTTCCATGCACTGTCATGTCTGACGCCGATCTAAATTGCTGTTGGCGGAGCTTTGAAAGGGGTTCCTCTCGATCCATGCCTGACGAGCAATCGAGCATGCAGAAGGTGATGCGCCTTTCAATATCCCGGGAACTGGCCACATCACTGCTTTATCTTTCTTTCCGACCGAAGGTCGCCGAGCCTGATGAAGCCGATCTCAACTCATCCGGGTAGGTCTTGTCAAGAAGTCTCGTTCGATCGAGGTTGCACATGTATACACGCTGATCAAAGCACGGAGCGAAATAATTCGACTCGTTGCAACAGCCACTCCCCTCATTCATGCCATGTAACAAACAAGCCGCACCACCGAAAGGGCCACTTTGTGGCATACATTTGCAAGCTTCATGCATCACCCTGACATTTCAATGAAGTGCTCAAAAGAGCAGACCCACATGCTTAATTTGAGATTTCTTTGGCATGCACATGCTCAAAGCTTCGCAAGCTATGGCGATGTGAAACATGCGGCACATGGCCATGCACCATGCATGCAAGACTCGCATATATACCGGAATCCGTGTGGATAGTGTGGAGGCATAACTCTACACGCTATTTACACTGTGGGGCGGCCAATGGCAGCAGGGGTGCCAGGCGCACATTGGTTGGTGAAGAAGGTAGCAGGGTGCGCCAACACCAGCGGGGGTGGCGCGTATGAGAGGATTCAGGAACCTTGCTTGAGGGCCTGGGAGAGTGGGAGGGAACATGCTAGGATCAGGGGGATGGGAAGCCTAGAGGCCCACTCGGAGCAGGCAGATAGCGCAGAGGAGGACCGGTGGGAAGCATGGGAACGGCACCGTCAGGGGCGATTCAGTTTGTGCGATGATATGACATTGAGGCTGGATTGCCCGAGATGGGGCTTGACATGTGCACGGCTATGATTGCAATGCCGGGGATGGCTAGGGACGGTGTCTGCAGGCTGCAAAACTGCAGGACCATGAGGATAATCGCCACGGAGTGTGTCAGCATCAAGGCAGCTAAACAGCTAGTAGCTAGGGAGGTATACCCGAGGGACGGGGCCACAACAATCCTTTGTGTCTGCGTCCGTCAGAAAACTTGGTAGACACTTTGTGTCAGCCACATTCGAACTAGACTCGAAGTTCTCCAGATGCCTAGAGGAAGTGACCCAGCTGGCAAAGCAAGAGGGGGTGACGGCATCAGTGGAAGGGGCGTGGGGTGAACACGAGGTGCCAGCCATTGCCATGGCAGAAGGGGTGTGGAAGTCAGCGCAAGAAGGGTTAATGGCCAAGCCATGGGGAGTCAGCTGCGCAAGGGTGGCAGCAGAGCATAGGGACCTAGAAGGGGTGGCCTATTATATGCCCACCAACGCGGCCAATGCGCTACCAGAAAGCACCTTGGGAGAGAGCCGATGACTACACGACGGGGCCGGGCTGTTCCACCCGCTAAGGCCCAGGCCCCAGGATGGTAGAGGAGGTGTGCGAGGTAGCACGGGGGGTCGACAGGTTCGTTGAAGGGCAGGCAATGCCCTGGAGCACCACTAGGATGGACGAAAGAGTGGGTCTGCTAGTCAAGGCGTTGGTCTCATATTACCAGACGGGGGATGGATCCGGAGCCCGATCAGCGGCTGAGGCAGGCGATGAGGCATGGGTGCACATGCACGCCACCGATGATAGCAAGGCGGTATATATCACGGCACAGCCGGGGCCGCCATGTCACAGCAAGGTATCAGGATGTCCATTCAGCATTTAAGCACACGGATGAGACGGTGAGGGGGTGACCCAGTAACATGGGCGGCCATGCAGCTGGCCCTCACTAGGGAGGTGTTACCGGGCCAAAGGTCGGTACCAACTACTACGGGGCGAGGTCGCTGCAGTAGACACGCTATGGGCGCCGTGGGAGGACCCCAATGTGCTCAAGTGGCCAGACATGTTCCATCCACTGGCTAGATGAGTAGAGGCAGGTATGTGTGGGAGCATGAGGAGTACCTAGCAAAGTCAGGATTTGCCCCGGAGAGGTTGGAGGCTTATGTGGATCAGTGGGTGATGACGGAGAGGCGGACGTGCCAAGGCACGACCGTGGACCTGACCCTGTATTGGTGGACTGTTGTGGCAACCATTAGCATGTGGAGGGGAAAAAACCTTTGGGGAGTGCAAACGCTGCACCCGTTGTTTGATCCCAGCGACACAAGAGACCCCATCATGGAATTGAGATTCTCTGGCACCAAATGAGGGTGAGGAGGATATGCTCTAGGGGTCAATACCGTTACACCTCTGGGCCCGCTCAAAGCTCGGCCGCGTGGGCGCCCAACTGTTCAGAAGGGTGGAAATAAGAATCTAAAAGGAAGAGGGGTTGGAAGGAACATAAGGAGAGGCCGGGAAGGCAAAGAAGACCAAGTCGGACACCTGAGTTCCACTTTGTTGGGCTGGTTTTCTGTCTACGATATTGATGACTCTGGGTATTGATTTATTGACTGCATCAGCCAATACCTCTTTGGATATTGAGGTCATTGTGAATTCAGCTAGGGATCAGTGGCTTTCCAAAATTTCCAGGGACATGCCACGTACGGCCCTGTCAGTACGTGCTACTCCTGACTCAGAACGCTTGGGGTTCAAATTGTTTACGTTCTCTAAGTGGTTCCAAATTAAGCGTGATGTGCAGGAGACTTTCTGGTACAATTTGAGTAAGCCTAATATTATTTTTGCTGTAGCCCGGTATCGGATGGGGTCGCATTGGCTGAATGTTGAGACGGGGCGCTTTGAGAAACCCTGTGTGCCTCGTAGCGAGAGGATTTGTAGATGTTGCAATCTTAAATGTCGGGAGGATGAGCTTCACATGATTTACTGCCCGTTCTATACAGACCTTCGTTTTCAGTTTAACCTTACTTTCCATAATTGCCTAGAGGACGAGGATGAGGCCATGAAACGGTACGCAAATGGAGTGTGGGGCAAACTTAATGCAGCGGATTCTGCATATGTGTTCTGGAAGAAATTTGGTTGTTTTATCTTTCAGTGTATGATGAAAAGAGAGAATCATCTCAAAACTCTGCCAAAATTCCTGTCTCCCCCCTAACTCTTTAGGCGATGCTCAATCGAACTCTTTTGCACCCACGTCATGTTTTATGGCTGGGGCTTATCTTCTGCACTATGGGGTTCATTCCCACGCCACTGTCGTGGTTGTGTGCTAGTTGCTTGCCCAGGGGGGTCACTGGTTTTCGCTTTCTGTCCTAGTGTATCAAGTGCCTGTACCGGTTTACGGGCACATGTCCCATGCATCAAGTGTGATGCTCTGTTGGACTGTAAAAACTTCACAAAAACTTCACTAGAGACTAGCCCTCAACAAATTATATAAAAAAAATCCACAAAGCAAGCGTATCCCACGCCTGCTTGGCCGCAAAGGCGCCTCACTGATCAGAAGGGAGAAGAGAAGGCCTAGTTTTGTTGCTTTTCTTTGCCTTCTTGGGGAAAAGGCTTGAGAGGGGCAAGAATACTTTGGGCCGCCTTTTCCTCTTGGGGCGGGTATTTCTTTCCCTTGTGTTCTTCCCCTTCCTTCCCTCTTGCCTACAATTTCTTTTCTTCCAACGGGACAGTTGGGCGCCCACGCGGCCGAGCCTTTTTGAGCAGGGCCCAGGTGTGTACCGGTAATGTCATTGCCCGGTATGCAGACAAATCTGACTGGCACTACAGCGTCAAGTCAGCGTGGAATGCAAGCGGTTGATCTCGCTGTTAAACATTGTGTATACATGCAGAGAAAACGGTTGCTTGAGGCAATAACTTCAATGAGGTAATCTCCAGCAGACTCTGGCCACTATCTATCCATTCTGGCACAAACATCGGGAAGTTTTCCTCCCTTGCTCTACTCACACCACAGACGTCACGAGATCACAGACTCGCCTCGAACCTCTTCATCACCACATATCTTCAGCATTTCAAAGGATCCCTCACCTCAACATAACGTTCATCGTGAGGGAGGTCACAGCGCTGCTACAGTACTTGCCTCACTCTGATCTGCCACGAGCTGTCCTATTTGTCACAACATATGACTCCATTGTGCGCATTTGTCCGCGCCAACTGTTCTACGGTGAAGGGTCATCCATACTTGATGAGCTCAACCGATGCACTGTTCTAAACTCGTTGAGCTCTACCTAACCACGTTTTTCACGACAGCTTCTTACTCTCTCCCTCGCTCTCTACCCTGCTGCTGAAGCTGGGGAAGGTCCCGTCCTTCAGGGGGCGCGGCAGCTCAAACAGCTGAGTGGTCCGTCCATAGGTGACGCCACCCAGCCGGCAGATGGGGCGGAGCTTCGTGGGATCCACAACCACCTTGCCTACAGGCGATGCATGAGAACAGGTGTGTGTGAGCAGGTACAATATCCATGTTGAGAATGGTGAATACTTGCTGGGCACTACTGCTGAACGCTCGTCCACGTGGGGCCGGTAGGGGATGAGCAAGCTCAATTTCAGCTACCATGCACAGCCAGGACCGTGGTGCAGCAGCCATGCCACCCTCCTATGTGAGGGGGGCAGGAACATGGAGCACGGCGGGATCCATACAGGGGTAGACAGAACGAGCTACCAATGTAGGAATGTCTGATGCAAGTGAAGGTGAACCAAATTCCGCTTGGGCAATATCATCATTACGTGGCAGCCTTGAGCGAAGCGGTTACGTTCATGGTGATATTCATATAACCTTATTAACCTGATAAGCCTTATTAACCCTATTCATATTACCTGATTGACCTTATTAACCCTATTCATATAATCTTATGCGGGAGGGTCCTTTCACTAAGACCTCAAGCTCATTGAAAACTCCCCATAATGGTGTCAAGCGTTCTGGATGTCCCCCCCCCCCTGACCTGTTGGCGACAGCTCTGTGACATCCTTGAGGATATGGCACAAGACCACATCGCCCAACACGATGGAGGCAGAAGGGTGGCCGTCCCTACGGCAGAAGTGTGGGCGGAAGTGCGGGTGTTAAGATTGAGGAGCTGCCAGGCTATCCTGATAGCCCGCATCACCATAGGACAGCCCTCACAGCCATCACAATGTCACAGCCAGTCAAAATACTCACTGGCAGGGTGCAGCGCAAATAGCAAAAAAATAGTATCCTCTGGTTACCGTAGATTAAGTTTGCCGTCCCGCACCCCTGGGAAAACATGTTTTAAATATTAAGCCTTGCACCCCGTCTTTCATTGTTTATAAAACCCCGCAGGGAGGTTTATTAGCGGGAAGGCAAACGTAATCTACAGTAGGCTCCCTCAACCTGAAAAGGCGCCCCCCAAAGCAGCTTGCCGCCCAGCCAGTCACCTCCCGACCTATTGGCCAACCCGTCACTCCCTCACCTGTCGTCAAGCTGGATGACTTGACGTAGCTTGCACTCCAGCTGAATCGCCGACTCCTTGATCCGAGGCGGCTTCACCCTGATGGAGGGCACGGGTGTGAGGCCAGCAGCCTCCATCTCGCTGGTGCCTCGGTCGAAGTCCGCACAGGTGTAGTTGGCCGCCTCCACAAACCAATCGCTCATGATGTTGATCACAAACTCCCTGCATGGGACGCAATGAGAATTCAGCAGGCTTATGCGGGGGGGGGCATGACCTTTCAACACGTTTTGACGGGTCGAAAAAACATTGCCCCCCACCCCTTCACTCAGTCCATGACCATCCTAACAGGGGACCATAGCATATGGTAAGCCACCACATGGTAGCCCACCTAGCGCTACGGCCGAACGTGTGGCTTGATGGCTTCCTTAATCCACACCTCAGGGCTTATTATTTGTACTTGCTTATTTGAAGCCCCCACATACAAAAGATTCGCTAGTTTCCCCCCATGGATCCCTCAACCCCAAACAACGTTATAAATAACGTTGTTTGGGGTTGAGGGATCTATGACTTAACCAATCATCGATTGCCGACGACAGTTTTCAGGTGGAAATTAAGATTTTTGATCAATAATTTGCTTTAAGGCAGCATTAAAGAAATCGTTTTTCATACCCGAGGGGGGGCAAATCAAATGTACGGTACTCAGTCCATGACCTCCCGAAGGATTCCCGAAGCTAGGAGCCAGAGACATGGAGGCCTACTCACCATTGTAAAATTTAGCACACTTCGGCTACAACTCAGCTACATCACCGTCCATGGCTGTAAGTGGTTGGCGCAGCAAGTGCCTACTGCTTGGACCACCAGCTGTAGGCCAGTCAAGGTTGGTCCCCATCTGCCCATTGATGGCTGCCCCGTGGCGCCCCATACATGGATTGGTGCACAGTAAAATCATAACTGCCACTCACCCTGTCTCTTCAATGTTTGCCAGTGTGTCTTTCTTGGCAGACTCTCCATTAACCTTGGGGCGGCCTCCGTGTCGGCAGCATCCCAGGGCCACGACAGGCGGGTTGTGGCTGACCTGCACCAGCAACAGGGTGGCATATTCTGCACAAGTTGCACGAGACCCTGAAAACACACACCAGCAACAGGGTGGCACATTATGCAAAAGTTGTACAAGACCCTGAAGAAACATACACCAGCAACAGGGTGGCACATTCTGCACACATGCACAAAACCCTCAAGGAACATACACCAGCAACAGGGTGGCACATTTTGCCCAAGTTGCACGAGCCACTTCAGAAACACACACAAGCGCCATCATGGGCATATAACGATGGATGCAGCACCAGGGAGGGCAAGGAAATACTCGTGCACCTTCTAGGCTGAGGGTGTGTATCATGTATTCATGTAAGAAACTCTTCCAAGCACCATGCCAGAGAACTTGCCATGTTAAAGTAGCTGTACGGTGACAGATTCAGAGAGCCGTCGGAGCCCATGGACGATGTAAAACCGATGGGACGGGGAACCACAGCGCTGATCATGAGCGAGTATAGGGCCGCCTGCAGAAGAGGTCGGGACAGTCTTCAGAAAGCTCGTCCACCAAGGCAGTGCCACATGAACATGCTTGTCATCTGCGCAAACCTAAAATGCCTTGAGAATTCTGTCCGGAGTTTGAGGCTCACAATGCAAGCTGTTACATGCATGGGCTCACAAGGCATGCAGTCACGGCTGGACTGCGCACCTTATCAATTTTGTGAGGATCTATCTCTAGCATCTCATCCGACGCGAACGGGTGGGGCTGCGGTTGCCCTGGCTTCCATGCAGGGTGTGGTGAGTGAACGAACTGGACATCGTACTCAGCATGGGTCGAAGGCTCTTCATTTTTTTCACAGGACCCTAGCGAAGTTCCAGCAATCCTCTTAGCTCGTTTTTGAAGAAGCCACGAGAATCCTGCCCCGAGGCAAAACGAAACCGGGATGATTAGAACAAGTGCCGTCATAAAGATTACAAGCTGCTATGCTCAGCCAGTACGTTCTGCGGACAGGGCTGAGAAAAATGATTAGGATTACCGCACGAGAGTAATTCGACTGTGGACGAATTGCTGTCCTGGCGTTCCTGAGGTGATCCACACTTCTGGCATCGCGAAATCGTGAGCCATATGCGTAAAAGAGTGATATTCTGCGTAGAATGAGACGATGGAAGATCAAAAGTCTTGCAGCTCATATCGTTAAAGCGTGATGAGCACGTTCGTGGGTCAGCGGGGCCGTCAGCGGGCGCAGGCGCGGGCTGCTGGTCTGTCCTAAACTGGTACAAAAATGACGTTGGGAAATCTGCCACAACAGGGTTGTAGAGCTGCTATCATCCTCCCCGTGTTAATATTAGCACGACAATCACTTTAGACTGTGTAGTGTGTACCCACGGCCACGGGGCCTCTCCAGCCTCTGGGTCTCAGCATGCTTTTGAGCGTATGCCTCATCAGCCGTTGCGCGGCGCAGAACCAAACCCTCAGGTCACGATGTGCAGCAGGCACACATGAACTCCCCCCCATGCTGTGGAAGCCCTTGGTGGTCCACTCGATAGCCTCTATGCTAACCTTCAGCATCATCTGAGGACCTCCATTCTTGACCAGCTTGTAGCCGCATTCGGTATATGTGGCCATGTGTGAAATTCCATTGGCGATTGCAGATGCATGGTACATCCAGGTCGACTAGTCTGTACCATAGATCAGTGAGGATTTCCTTGGGAGGCAAGAGGCTCAAGCGCGGGATCTGGTCTTGTGGAACCGAATTTCTGCCCATTCAATAACATCGGCCAGAGTGTCGTTGCAAGGCGTGTCAGGGTGTGGCCTCTTGCGCCTAGCCGTCCTCACAAGCGAACGACGGAGCCCGCCCTCACCGGAACGAGGGCGGGGCTGCGTGTCGGCACAACGGCTGTTTGACCAGCGCGACCCATGGTGGCAAACGCGAGGAGGACTGCGAGGCTGAGGGGCTTACAGTGGTATGAGCCGGTCCAAGCATGCTGCCTCGTAGGCTATGTATGTCCAGGTTACAAGGATGACAGGACCCCCCTCTCGTCCTCATCCTCATCGTCATGCTCATCTTTGTCCTCATCAACCACGTCCTCCTATACAAAAAATGTAAGCAATATGTAGCGAGGACTGCGGGCCGTCGCATAGACGTCAAGCAACATGGCATAAATATATGGAGGCATGGCTGCCCGTGTTAATTGAAGTACCATAGACTGTCAAAGGGCCCGCGGTTCAAAAAGTTGGTAATTTAAAATTATGTTGCATAGCCAAAAAAATAAGAAACGGTCGCGCAATCACGAAATGTTTGAACTTTATTTAATTTAACGCCGCGCGGAAGTTACACTAGACACCGCCGTAGTGACCAGACTGACACTCCGCGGAGCAATAATTGCGACGAAAACATGAGTTTGACTTGGCGCATCGGCAATTTTTGAATTATGATTTTGCGCGCAGCATGTCCGCGCGGGCCAATAATTGATTAATTTGTGTAAGTCAATCTACGGTACACCAGACATTGAGCGCTTGCCATATCAAGCCCTACCGGCAGCAGGCTGTGATGTAGTTGAATTGTAGTTGAAACCTAGAGTAAGCAATGATGAGCTTGACTCACATGGTTGTTCTTGGTGAAGCGCGGGTAATCAAATTTGCGTTGGCTCTGCTTGTAACTTTAACCTGCTGATCAGAGAACCTCCATAAGGCATGTGTAAAAGTAAGAGGGAGAGATGAGTGGATGGCACTCAAGAGCAAGTGAGATGACACACCTTAACATCCAAACACCATTATTTATAGTACTAGACTACTAAAGATACTGGGAATGCCTAATATGTAACTCTGCAGTTTGCCGTCACGCCGTCATTAAGGCCACCTACCGCTGGGAAGGTAGTAAGGGTGGCCGGCAGATGGGCTCGTCAAGTCCATCACCAGCTTCCGGCGGAGGGAGTGGGGCTTAACCGGCAAGCTCTTCACCATGCGGGTGTACGCATCTACCATCTCGGCATCGTTGTCATCGTAAGGCATGCTACAACAGAAAATAGTAACATCAGGAAACGGCATCACCTGATGGGCTAGCGGCATCAACAGATCGACACACAGGTTGCAATTATGGCGGTAAGTGGATGGATGCCGCTAGTACTGGGATATGTGACGGGTAACAGTGAGCGGTGGATGCGTGGGTACCAGCAACCACATGCTTGAAGAGGCATGCATTCGGTACACTTATAAAGAAGACGCTACGGTATTAAGGCAGCGTGGGTACCAGCAACCACATGCTTGAAGAGGCATGCACTCGGTACACTTATAAAGAAGACGCTACGGTATAAAGGCAACCAACCTGATCTAGCCATGCAGCCCGAAAGGTGCAAACTAGGAAACCTACGTACACACAAACCTCCCCATACCTACCCAACAATCCTGATGCAGGTCCCCCATGAGAACATCCACCTCCATATCATGCCCTCCCTCAGCGGGTCCCCTGGTGCGGGCGAGACCCTGGTGGAAGCTGCCCAGAAGCTGGGCGTCAGTGTGACGGTGCTGGGCAGCCGGGGCATGGGCGCTGTCAAGACTTGCTTCATGGGCATGTTGGGGCTGGGGTCCGTGAGGTGAGAGGGCTTAGATTTCATGTATGGAAGCTGCATGGAAGCTGTCTGGAAGCTGCTGGGTGATGAAGGCGCTGTATTGATCTGCTGCATAAACTGGTGGGCCACCTGATCGAACCTTATTCTCTGTTGCTAAGCGAACACTAGACGGCTGCTCGCCGGAGGCGCATTTATGGCGAGATTAGGTGCTTAGGTTTAGGCCTGAACCCCGAAGGCAGAAGCCAGTCGGCACTCAAGTCGGGTCGACTCTCCCAGTAAGCACGCTGCAAAACCTGGCCTCTACTTCACATGCTTGGGCAAGCAAGGGCACATATCCTTGGCGTCTACATGCCTGAGAACATGAACTAAAGAAAATAATTTATCATAACATCGAAAACCTAGCCCTTACGTGCACCAGTAACAAGGAAAGTCTGATGGAGCCCGGCGATTGGAACGTAGTCAGCGACCGCACAAGGCTCCTAGATGCGGCTGACAAGCTGGACCAAGAAACATGCTAAATCACCCACCTAGAGCCCGTAGGTCACTCTAATGGCCAGAGGGTCCACAGGTACCACAAACCAAACAGCTACCCAACGTGCTCGGGCCGCATCGAGCCATCCATGATATCATCATCCTCCGGTCCCCATCCACGGGTGCGCCAGTCTCCCGCCCAACCGAGCGCTCGTAGGAAAAAAGAATCTTGCCACATTTGTATGTACTACCATGCTCAGTTGCTTACATTGTTGAGTGCACACGTTGACAGGGATTCCGCAAGGATGGCTGATATAGAACTACCGGTAGTTGTTGGACTATTATCAACTCTGCCCAAGCCGCAAACAACAGGCAACCAAAAAACTTCATTAGATATACGAATGGCTCATAACACTCAAGCAGTCTTGCATAGACAAACTGCTGGGGCGCCCGCATGCGCCCATGTGATAAGGTCAATGACGTTACACCTTTGGGCCAGGTGATAAGGTCATAGCAGTACAAATCGTCACATTTATCTTCCCCGTTGATTTTCAGATTTGGTACCAGCATTCAAGCAAAATATAATAATCAGAATGTGACGGTGAAATCAACCGTACCGCCCTCGCTGGAAATAGACGGGTATGCAGTGTTGCCATGCAGCCATGCAACCGCTGCCCCTGCCCGCGCCCCGTTCACGAAGAACAAGACAGTCTTGGCATCAAAGTCCAGCTCGCAGCGGATTGTATCGCCCTCCCCGTATCTGGACCCGGAGGCTGTTGCCTCTGGGTAGATGAACCCAGCACCACCCATAGAGACATAGCCGCCACTGCTCCCGCTGATCGCCGGGGTAAAGGACGGCGTGAGGTACGTTGCAATAGGTGTGTTCGCGCAAAAGCCAATCGCGGTCCTGGCTTGCTTGATTGGCATGGCCACCTCAAATGCGTGTTTTCCTGGTGCCGTGAAGGGGAGTGCTGTCGAGACGGTGCATGGCGAGAGCACGTCGCGGGTGAAGACCACATGGGCGGATGACGTCCCGCTTGCCTGCATGAGCTTGATCCCCTTCAAGCCTCTTGCAATGAAGTTCATCCTGCTGTTGTGTTTCCGTATTTTATCAAGCCACTTCGCGCTTCATGTAACCGTGAGATTAGGTGCAGCTCGTGGTCTTGCAACCCTGTTGGCTTCATGGCATACCCCTAAACCCTATTAGCATGACGACGACCTGCCTTTGTTGCCCGTCCTCTTGTTGTCGACGCCCGTGAGGACAACCAGCAGCCTGTACATGCCAGCCAGTCTCCGTGCGACTCTTCTATCATAATATTGATACAACTGATCTTTCATACTTTCCTGTCACAGTCCCCTCTGTACTACAACGTTCCGGAATTCATGTTTGAATTCATGGTAGTCGGCCTTGACTGCTGACGCTTCATGCCCGCGAAAAAACCCACGTGCGGCCTCCGACGACGACGTGCGGTACGTGCGTCGTAAAGAAACCTAGGTCGTACCGCCAGACACCAGGTCGCACCCAAAACTGTGCGTCCTGCGGAACCCCGCCCCTTGATTGACGTGACGTATGACGCAAACGCATTTAGCTCTTACTACACACGAAGAGTTTTCAATTTGTATCGGAAGGCAGCTGTGAATCAAGCTACTTCATAAAGTTCTGAATCGAGCGAATGGGGAGCTCTACGTCGCTGGTAAGATACTCGCCCATGCCAGGGTACAGACCCCTGTTTACATGTTCGAATGCCTCGATCGGCCATGATGACTAGTCCGCAGCTCTTTGCGCGTCTGCATTAACAATGGTGTAGACATTCATTGTCTAGCCGTGTGTGAGCGTGCCAGGCGCTCGTATCTCCCGTGTAGGCAGGCATATCACGGTCATATGATAATGAGTCATGCTCACAACGCATTGCTCAGCACGTGGGAATGGCTGCACGTGGGAATGTCGTCATCCAGCCCCTGCCGGCTATTACGCCGGTCGCGTTGTGCAATTGTGCCGCCTTTACACCAGAAATCCATAACTCACCAGCTGCTGGAGGAAGTCTGACAATCGAACTCTATGTACTGCCAGTGATTGTCCCTCCACGACACTTCTGACCACTATGATAATTGTATGTATCCTCTCCTTGCCTTGCAGCTGAACCGCTCCATCTCAGGTGGGGCCTCTGAGCCCAAGCAGAAGCCCAGCATCGCCAGGGTTTCATCCCCGCAGAAGTTTGGTTCTGTCAGGGTATCATCTCAGCCTACACTCTGTCCCCTCATGTCCCTCAAGTCCCGCTACTGCCCCGGGGCTGTCCCCATCAAGAGCAGCCTGAAAGGCCGGGCCACATCAGGCCCCGAGACTATCCTCATCACCGACGTTGATCTGGAACTGGAAGTAGGTCAAGTGGGTGTCATCAACTATTCAACTTGGTCATGATTGTGTGATACAGATGATTGGACAATATCTGCTATTAAATCTGCATTAAATCTGCATTAAATCTGCATAAAATCTGGCAGATGCAAGGAGACAATCTGCCGTGCAACATTTGCAACAGAGCAGGCACAGAACTTGAATCGAGGAGCCTTGCTTGGTTTTTTTGTACAGTGAAAGGAAATCGAGGACTGGCGGCCTGCCTGTAGTATCAGGGCAGGGTAGTGAAGTATAAAAACAGAAATGTCGGCATGGCTCATCCGGGTGGCTGGAGTAAAGCGTGATTGGTTCAGCAGATTGTGGCGCAACTCTAGCGTGCGTCAGCAAAGTCTGAATAAACCCTAGCATGTGTAAGCAGTGTCTGACTTTACTCTGGTATTGGTCAGCGGGGCCTCACTAGACCCTAGTGTGGGTCAGCATGGTCTCACTAAACCCTAGCGTGGGTCAGCAGTGTCTGACTTTACCCTAGCATAGGTCAGCATGGTCTCACTAAACCCTAGCGTGGTCCAGCAGGGTCTGACTAAACCCTAGCGTGGGTCAGCAGGGCCTCACTAAACCCTAGCGTGGGTCAGCATGGTCTCACTAAACCCTAGCGTGGGTCAGCAGTGTCTGACTTTATCCTGGCATTGGTCAGCATGGTCTGACTAAACCCTAGCATGGTCCAGCAAGGTCTGACTCAACCCTAGCGTGCCTCAGTAAGGTCTGCTGGCTGAACCCTAGCATGGACCAGCATGGTGCAACCAAAGCCCAGCGGGAACCAGACAGGGGTATGTCTAAAACCTAGCACGAAAGGAGGGGATGCATATTGCATAGTGGAGGCAAACAAATTGAATGAAGGCATATGTGCTCATGCGCTGTAGAACCGTGACTGCATACGTGGCACTGCAATAATGCATCGGAGGCAGCTGTGCTGCAGAACGACCCGCTTTATATAATCTTATTATGTATGTATGAGAATTTAACCAGAGCTGCCCTTTGCAGTTGAGCCAACGCCCCTCAGGCAGCAGGATTGCGTATGGTGATCTGGGCACCATTCAAACCCACTCGGGAACTGGAGCAGGAACAACATCCCCAAGGGACGTCTCCTTGTCCTACAGCAGCCGGCTCAACTTGCTGCTGGGGCCAAGCAGCGGCAGGGGCCAGCCAGGGAGGATCTCCACAGGCGGCGGCAGCTTAAGGTCAGTACCCCTGGGTGATTGCAAGCAGGCGTGCTTTATGTCCCGCGAGCCACCTAATGAAAATGTTACGCGGAAGATTTATTCTTGTTTGGTTGGCTATGACTGGCCCTTGAGAGAACAACTTTGGCTGGATGCGCAAGTGCTGTTACAACGACGAACGAGGAGGGTCCAGACGGGAGGGGGGGGCGGAGTTTTTACACGAGTGACATGTCCCACTTTGGAGCAATGTCCTTGAAACGTGTGTCAGTTATGCAGCTATTACCTTGGTGCTTTAGGGCACATATCTCGCTGCTGTGACAGCATCTATGCACCAGCCCATTCAATAGCATCGCCATCTGAGTGTAGGCTTCACACCTTGCATGCAAGCCTGATAATCTATCCCTCTCGTTGTAGGAGCGCAAGTGGCATTTCCTCGCTCCCCAGCAGCGGCACGCAGCCCCGTGGCGTGTCCAACAACTCCTGTGAAAAAAAAGGGAAAGCAGCGGATGCAGGAGAGGGGGAAGATGGTGGGTATGGCTGCAAGGGAAATGCCACCGCCACTGTTGGCACCTCGTTGGAGGAGGTGGAGGAGGACCTGCTGGGGCTCGAGCTTGATAATGGCAGCGGTGCTTTCAGCGATGCTTCCGGACGATGTGATAGCTCTGGAAGCTGCCACAACTTGTCCTCTACTGGGGAGATTCAGCTGGATACCTCAGGCAGCAGTTGTGGCCGCCTCGGCCAAGCCGTGAGCTGTGAGCCTGTAGTATTTGCACCTTGTCCGGTGTCCTGCCAACCTGCTGGGCCACCATCCTCTCCTGACAGTTGGATGCTGATAGGGTTCTCCGTGGGCTCGGGTCGCCATTATTCCTATCTAGCGGCAGCCTCTGGGTTTCAGGACGCTTCGCAGCTGCCGCCTTCGCCTGCCGGATGGAGCAAGGATCTGGACGACGGATCATCTTTCAGCCGGCGTACCACTGCCTAAGCAGGAACTGGGTTTAAGGCTTATAGGACATTCATGTGGGGGTGTTTGAACTGGGTTTTGGGGGTTCATATTAATAATATTTGGCAGTGTCTGTTTAGTTTCAATCTGAGGACCTTTTCTTTCAGAGAGTGGAGCCTTTGCTAGGCCCCAATTCAATGAGATGTATTTTATAATACGGTACGGCCGGAACGCGATTCGAGTATTTGGACGAGTTTATCTGTTGGTTGGGCTGTGCAACCGCCGTCCTGCTGGATGATCTATCTGCCCCCTTCTGTGCAGGTACTGGTACGTATTTTTTACATTTTGCCAAGCCATGATGTGATACATCTGGCTCATACTTGGGGAGCCTGCATCGTTTGAGTGTTCTTGTTTCTTAATTCATTTGTTTAGTTGTTTACGGGATTGAGTGCTGGGAAGGTGCATGCCATGCACTTGTACCTGCAAGCCACACAGCAGCAATTTTGTTGTCTTGATCAATGCCTTGTTCCAATCATTCCCCTGGCTCTCATAGTTGATAGCATGACATCAAGCATGGCAACCGGCATTTTTGCCACGCCTAGGTGCGCTGCTTCCTCCTCTCTCACTTCATTCTCAGGACCCAAGGGGGTCATGGTTTTCCTTGTCAATTTGTTGTCTGATATTTGCTATGTATTATCTGCATGTACGTCGCCAGTGTGCCACACCAGGCCTGGCGACCATCATTGATCCACTTCGTATCAAGCAGTTATTTTCACCGTCTGATGGTGATATCAGCAGTTATTCTACGTGTCACGGACTCCCAGCCACTCGGCCAGCATTCATGTCGCCTGGACAATCTGACTGCAAAAATCTGGCTCAGGCCGATGTAAGGCCTTTTCACCTTCTCTCCCTTTTCCGGGTTAATGGCGCGACGCCAATGTGGTCTTCAGGAGTGTTTTCACCATGCCCTCAAGTGCTCACTGTCGACGACTAAGTCGACTTTTTGCAGCTGACACTGACTGCCACATTACGTGTGCAACTGCTGTAGACTGCGTGCTGTCCCCCCCCGGCCAGTGTGGCGTTTATGTCCCGCGGCCAGCGCCTGTAAGAATGAATGGTAGTTACTTTGCTGCTACTTTGCAGCTTTTCCTTTTCAATCCATGAGCACTCCTTTGTCTCCTTTACCAGAGTGCCCTGGGAGGGGCTGAGATTGTTAACGCGGCAGGCTGCTGTCTTAAAACCAACGATGATTCCGCGTTACTTTTAGTTTGAATTACGGATATGTTTTTGCTCGTGCATCGAGTGGCTCGCAATGACCACACAGGTTCAAAACGCTTGGAAGTGTTTCATGGGGCATGCATGCGAGCTGGAGGAAGCTGCTTGGATCTAAAAGGAGAAGAAACCTGGATAATTTTGTACATGATGGTAAATGACTATTTACTGGATCCGGTGCTTAGAATGTCCAATTAGTCCCCGAAACAAATTTGTTAGCTCGAAACCTGTGGACCCCCTGCTAGAGTTGAATAAACAAAAGGAAAGCAACCGGTAATAGCTAAGTGTTCCAAAATGTAGATCCAAAGCAACAGGATCAATCGAATATAGACAGTACAAACTAGACATGAGGGTAAACTAAAGGCTTAAAACAGATTAAGGCATTTAGTCAGCAGAAGTCAGACAATCAGAGTTACAACCGGGTGGATGACACTTTCCCCTCAAAACTATAACAAGTGACAGATTCACCAGCAGGCATTAACTGTCCACGCGCAGTTAAAATACTACCATATTCATTTGAATCATTTTACACAGCCACCACCAGCAGTGTTAAAAATACGACAGTGTAGCCAAGACTGCCAGGCCTCATGCAGAGCCAATTTCTTCCTAACCCTTCAAATTGTTTTGCATTCCTGTGCAACCGTCCACCAACCGCCTCTACACGAGAAATCTCTGAAATGGACAACACTGCCCACCAGTGGTCACAGTGGTCATAAGAAATTTGAGACATGCATTAGTTGCTAGCCTGACTCTTTCAGCAGCTCCTGCTCGCTCTCCAGCTCTATTCAAGCAGCCCTTTCTGATATCCTGACTTGTTCAACGCCCCACGCTCTTTGCAGTGTAGAGTTCAAGGAGGTGGGCTGCCATGTTGCACCCTTAGGCTTGTTGAGCCGGGTCTACACCTGTCATTGTTTTGCTGCGCATGCGCACTTCTCCACGCAAGATGAGAGACGAGCCAGCCACTGCCACTCCATCAGCAGGCCAGCTGGCCATTGAGTGTGCATGCCTATAGTCACGACCAGGGGTCAGGTTCGCTAGCTCGCAAGGGAAGCTCCTCGTGTATGGAGAACTCTCATGCGTAGAACATGCGTTGCTGCTGCTGGCATTGCCGTCCTCGAGGGTCCCAACCACGTCGGAGGGCAGTAACTGGAGGAGTGAGGTTTGATCTGTAGAGCCTTGCTCGGTGGTGATGTTTTCGGCGATAGCGGTGGCGGAGTTTAGGAGGCAGGATGGCGCCCATGGCGGTCTGTCTGCTGCAACCTCTGATGCCACGCCTGGGGTCTGGTGGAGAGGGCCACTGATTGTGGTAGATGGGGAACTAAAGCCGCTCATGTTGACAGAGGATGCATCAGAGCTGCTGTCAAAAACTGACAAGGCCTTGGGCTTCCTTGTGGCTCCCTTGTAGTCGCTGATTTTGGCCGAGCTCAGACATGCCTTCAGCAGTTCATCAGTCTGCACGCATAACAAGGGTAACTGGCATGTCAGTCAGGCAAGGAAAGCGCTGCACGCTGGGAGCAGAATGAGGGGACTTGGCGTTCGTTCCAATTTTCAGTCAGCTGACGATTGTATGGGCAGAGACCCCTGCCTCGACCAGTACGTCGGCGTGTGACCTCTCGCATGATGTGACTCTTCTCCTGAGGTGACTAACCTGGTGCGAAACGAGAGCCGAGCCTCCACGTTCGCCGATTTTCTGCAGGCTGTCAGTCTGCTGCTTGAAATGCCGGGAGCTCGACGAAGATGTGTTCTCAACGTCAGCAAATTGGCCCGCGCCTCCCGAATTGGCCCGCGCCTCTGTCGATCGTTGTCCGAAGCAAGACAGCAGGGAGCTGAGAGAGACAGACATTGCTGTGGAAAGAATTTGATTTGCCCTTGACTAAAACGGTTGAGTGGTGAAACACTGGTGATATGGAATCTGCTGGTTTCGCTGGTTTCAAGTGCTGGTATGCGAGGACAGCGCTTATTTATATCGGAGTAATAGGATGTCACGTCAGTCAGTCACGCCGTTCACCTGTCGCGTCAGTCAGACAGGCACGTCAGAACGCCATGTCATGTCATCAGACTGACATGCCGGAAATGCTTGCCTCGCGCACAACGCGAGTTGCTTTTGAAAACGACTGATGCGAATCCAGTTGTAAAGGCAAACAGTTGCTGACATTCTACCGAAACCTAGTGATCTGCATCGACCCCTCCACCCCCCTGGCTCAGGCCTTGAAGGAGCGTCTGCTGTCGTTCATTCAGACATCACCATTGCCTCTTGTGCTCATGGTAAAGCGACGGGAGGAGGCGGACCCGCATCTTGAATGCGGTATCTTGCTGAGCGCTGCAGGCAATGTCATAGGTACGTGGCGGTCTAACTATGAAACGTCGAAATCAGCTGCAGACATGGGGTACTGAGTCATGCCGTCATGGTACCGGTTGAGTACTGGTATTTGTTAGATTGGTGAAGTAGCAGCTGGGGGCAACTAAGGCTCAAACCAGCTACGTGCCTGTCTTCCTGCCTTGCTTCATCAAAGAAATAAAGAAAGCCACGCCCCCCTATGAACGTGACTAGAATCAAGGGAATAGCGCAGCGTGGGGCCAAAGCCACATCTGCGCCGTTACCATTCTTTCTACCATCTCCAACCACTGCACCACTTCATGCGCGCAGCTGAGAACCGCCGCCTGCACTCCAATATGGCAGCCCTGGCGCTTCAGATGCAATCCCGAGGCAGGGTCTCTACCACAATGACCTACACACCTGGCGGCAGCGGGCCGCCGCCGCCGCTAAACAACCAGCTGGCCCATCAGCAGTCCTCGAGCGTCCACGAGGGCAACAGAAGTAGATGTGTCAGCAGCGTGGCGGCGGCGGGCCGCAGGAATCAGACCAGCAGGGTGGTGACCTTTGAAGTAGGTGCCCAGCCAGCCACTGATAAGGCAGCAGCTGCCAGGCAAGGGGACAGAAATCACCTCCGCAGCCGCCACAGCAGCTCCAGCGGAAGCGTCCTGAATGGAGCTCTATCTGGATCACAGGCATCCAGCGCATCAACGGCACCAACCGCATCAACCACTTCCACCGTATTATTGCCTCATCGGCATGGCGCCTCAAACCCAGGTTCTCTGGCTTGCACAGGTCTACCTGCCGCTGCTGCGCCCGCTGTAAACCTTCAGGGCCGACAACCCCTGGATCTGCTGGATCAAGAGGCGCCGTCCGCGCATCCACAGGATTCAACAGAGGCGCTCCCCACGGGTCGACGGAGGGCCACACGGAGAGGATTGCAGGTGCTTTGCACTAACGGCGCGGCCAGCACCCTGACAGGCTGGGAGGCGTCCGTAAGGACTAGCAAGTCTTGCAGCGGGATCCACCGCTCTGTTTCTACTAGTCCCTCTACCTTCAGTGCAGACAGCAATGCAGCCTCCATCATGACGGGCTCAGCCGATGATCATCCTCATGAGGCCTCCTTACGGCGGCCAGGGAGGCTCGACTCCCATGGCCACACGCAGCCTTGTGACCTGACGCCACAGCCTGCTGCTGATGAAAGGCAGGCTGCGCTGCCTGCTCAGACGTTGCCCTCTGCCAGCGCTGCGACGAGGTTTGGGAAGGCGAAGTTGCGGCTGCCTTCCGATCCAGCTGGCGTACTGCAGTATGTGGTGCAGGCTCTGTTGCTGCCTGATTTGAGGCCACTGCTGCCAAAGACAGAACCAAGGCGACCTTTCAGGATTGAAGATTGCTTTCCCCCAAAGATGCAGCTGCCATACGGAGATTCAAGGATTATACCGTCATTTTTCCTGGACAACCCCACAAGAACAACTTAAACTTATCCCCGAACGCCTCCTCGGGGGGGCACAATTTAGGGTTTAGGGTTTAGGATTTAAACCATAAAACCGGAGGGGCACAATGAAGCAACGCATGCAGCATTGAGGACGAGGCCCTGCCTTGTTAGCCAGGATCAAGTCACACATTATTGTTAACGTATAAATGGCTGGATATTCCGAACGGTGGAAGAAACTATCTCTATTGGATGCCTGTCCTCTTTGTGTGCATGATAGGTTGGGTTATCTGGCCCTAACCGAGCTGAGATTGTTTGATTGGGTGCGCATACTTGAGTGGGTGATTGACATGCCATCCACTTAACCGGTAGGTGCCCTCAACATTTGCTGACCCAGGATGAGGACTGTGTACCGCATCAAAGCTCTCAGCCCTTGAGGACGGCTGACCAGTCGTTTTTCTCCTCTGCAATGTGGGCTCAAGCCGCAGTGTAGTTACGTTCGGTTGAGTAGATGACCTGCTGAGGCTGTTTTTGCGAAAGAATGGGATGTTTAGGACCTACAATCCTTAGAAGGGTTCTTTGCCCTAGGCCTGTTCTCACGGCAAGGACCAGCCAGACTTTTCAGTTTTGTTGTGTCTGCCTTATGCTGACAGTGTGGATGAAGCCTCAGACCAGGCTGTACAGCTCTCCTCCTTTTCCTCGCCCCATCCCACATGAGGCAGAGCTTTCATTACCCGTCCTTACTTACTCTGACCTTCCGACGGCAAGCATAGTAGCTATTAATTTATGTGCAAATACTGCACTGCTGTGTTCACTTTTTATCCTGCCATCAATAATGTCTTTGCCCACGCTTGGGTAGTGTATATTTGTCTGGTATATGTCAGGTTTGTGTGTGCTTTCAAGAGTTTATGTAACAGACTTGACAGTGTACGTTCACTCATTCAGGTATGGAGTTGGCTCGCTGGGACACTAGCCACCGTTTGCAACAACGCTGTACCCTGCCGGTGATACAGAGGATTTGTAAGAAATAAAACAACTGGTGCGCTTGTAGGGACAGCGGCGCCATAAGACCGACTCAGAGGGAATATTTGCAGCATGCGGTCACGCAGGGTGACCAATCAGATAGGCCATTGCCAGTAGACTCGTTCCAAACTAAGCAACCTGGTCATAGAGCGGCCACACGGATGAGTGGTAGCCCTCAGAAACTCAACCCTGCTAATATGCGTAAGTTTTTCACCTTATACGACCCAGACCCACAGCATTTGGCATGGACAATGTTATGGTGTAGCTCTTCTCTCGACCTGATGTCCACCACTCGACCCCCCCCCCGTTTAATTTTTTCAGGCTCCCCCCGTCCTCATTGGTCATTGTCCCCCCCCCCCTCCATAATGAAAAAATGTGCGACTAACTTTGTGAAGCTCTCATTGAACTCAACAGATTTGGGTGGTAGGGTAGGGGATATAGATTTTTGTTGCCCCCCCCCTCACAACCTGCCTCACTACGATAAGGTATTATCCTACTTTCTGTCTTAATATGTTGCTTAAAGATATTTCCGGCCCATGGATGCGTCGAATGACGCACGAGGATCACAAAGCATACGAAAGAAAGCTATCGTTTTCGCTCGGACATGTTGGTGAACGGCATGCTTCGCTCGGAACAGAGAGCATCATGTGGAACATTGCAGGTATTATGAAAAATAATATGGCATCAGTGATCCCTTTGGATATCCACCTGGATAGTTCATACACAGAACCAGAGTGTTGTCATCCCTGCACACAACGTCTATCAGCCAGGACTGCAACATCCAGGGGAAGAAAGACGAGATCTTTCCAGAGGTTTGAGACAGCGGTAGGAAGACATATACAGATGCTCTCCTACTTCAATTTTGAAGTTTCACAATAGAGAGGCAGAAATTGAGGGGGAACTTTGAAGATATCAGTAAGGATCCTCAGGGCTCCTTGGCCTCCCTACCACCACTTCTCATGACTTCAATGAGGATTCTCTGAATGATCTATCGGAGACACACCTTTTACATAAAAACAAAGGGTTTGGAAACACCTGTAGATAATCTTGTCTCCGAAGCACCGTTTCTGGACCGCCCCAGAATCCTCTGCACAAGCGGGGGTCAAAAGCCGCGGTCCTCCAGGGCCGAGGCAGCGAAACCACCCAGCAACCGCCTCAGTGCCGCCAGATCCAGGCCTCCACCGGGCCTAGATACCACCACCGAGGCCATGCCTCCGCCGCCTCTGGCCGCCGCCTTGGCAGCAGCCGCGCTGGCGCACACAATCCCGGTAGAGGATACGGGGACGCCAGATTTTCTCCGCAACTCCTTGGCGAGAGCGCCGTAGCTCACGCCCACCGTTTGTGCCCCAGTGCTAGCAGCGGCAGTAGCAACGACAGTAGCAGTAGCAGTGGCATTAGCAGGAACCACGCTGTCATTCCCACACTGTTGTAGCACCTGTGAGACCATAATCAGCCTGAGCAGCAACCTCCATCTGCGGTAATCTCCTACCCTCGCATTCCACCTCTCATGAGACACCAACACGCTCGTGCACATTTCTCAATGTCAGCCATGTTCCATTCAATTGAGCTTCGGTCTGGGGCGCAAAGCAGCTTTTATTCCTGGGCGTCATGCAGCATTTCCTCCTGGGCGCGTTGCATGCGTTCCATGTGGTTGCATAGCAGCCTTCCGTTGCATTTACATGGCACCTTTCCTTTTTCTTTCTATAGGACAGGGATCATGCACATCTTCCTCACCACCGATTCAGCCGCCACCTTGTCCAGGCCGAGCTCATGAAGTAACCCCAGAGTGATGGCCGGCTGTACCGCCTGCCCCACCGCTGCTACCCGGATGCCCTTCGACTCCAGGGCAGCCACCAGGCTTGACACCTCAGGCTGCAGTGCAGAGCTGCAGGGGTACATGATGCAAGTCGGCGGGTATGCAGGAGAAGGAGTTTGCAACTTATGCACGAGCCATGCCAGATCGTGATCCCGGACAGAGACCTCCCATGCGAATGAATAAGCTGTAAGGACTGGGAGTGGGTGGCGCAAGGAGGCGTAGGGACTAAAGCATGCACTGCAGCGGTCAATCAATTAACCATGCATCCATGCAGGCATCGGTGGCGTGATGGCAAGAGGTAATTTCACATGCCAACTGCAGCCACCTCGGTTCAATTCGAGTGCTTACCTGTCAGGTGTCAACAGCACTGAAAGCTCCACGGCTATCAGTTTGGGCAGGAGTTCGCAGCAGTTCAAAAGCGATACTGCTTCTTCGAACACCGTGCCCACAGGAGTGAACTGATGCTCTGCCATGTCAGGGAGATCAAATATGCGATTTCAAAGAGCCTGCGAAATCTTCGCCCAGAAACCTGTTCCGAGTCGAACGAGCCGGGCGGCTGAAACAACTGTTGAAGAAAAGTGGGGTGGGGGGTGAGATCTTGGGGTTGGGCTCGCGATGGCATAAAAAAATGATACAAACTTGGACTGGACAGTTAGGGGCCCCGGTGAGGATTTGATGTGGGCAGATCAGGGGGCAGATGTAGTGTTGTCCAGGGGTGTTGTCACACAATGAGGAATTCGACCTCTCCCTCCTCCCCCCCCCTAACTCTTCATATATTGTAATACAAGCATAAGCCCCCTCTGTAAAAAGCCCCACTAGTGTTAACTTGTGCCAGGGTACGCGCGGAACGCGGATGTACGGCACTTTCAGCCATGGCTATAAAAGCAGCCACGTGAGCATCCCAAGCGGCGAAAGGTCCATCCACAAGAGACCATGGCTGCGCACGCGGCCCATAACACCACGAACATCTCCTGCTAAAAACTTTTCACGAACGTTCTTGCTCACATCCAATTCCAAACTACCCGGTCGTAGCTGTTGCATTGCAAGCCCACGTTCGCGTCATCTGACGTCGGCAGCTGTAGCGGACACCCCGGCGCACGATCAGCTTGCAGGACTCGACCTCTGGTTTCCATTCCAGCATCTTCGCCACTAGGGCGGAAGCACCCCTCTCGCCTCCGGGTCACGCTTCACGATTCAAAATGAAGAAGAGTGGCTTGAAGGCGTCGCCGTCCATGCTATTTGACATCTTGGTAAGAAGCAGCGCAGCAAATGCAATAACGACACCAGGGCAGTGCCATGGCGACAGTCATGCCTGCCTGCTGCCGAAGTGGGAACCTGCATGCCACACTCTCCTCATTCAACCAGGCAGCCAACTGAAGCAAGTCCACACCTGCTTACATGTCCCCAAACCCAGACTGAAGATGACACCAGCAAGATTGAGAACAAGATAAGCCACATCAAGAAGTCTCTGGACATACCCAGGCCGATCACCCCCAAAGGCAGGCTGAAAGGGGGGTGTGGGAGGTTGCATGCATGGGCATGGGCAATTTAGGCGGGGCACATGATCGACCCATGTCCGGCAAAGCAGCGCGTGGCAGAGCACTCTTATGAACCTTCAAGAGGAAGTGCCATTCAAAAATCCCAGGTGGGATATCTCTCGTACCTGGGCTGTGGAATTCCCCCCCCTGCTTTACAGTACCAGCATGGGCTTACCTACGGGAAGCAGGGAGGCCACTTATGGCATGAACGTCATCAGGGGGCTATTGCGTGATTTGGGGGGGCATACTCCCACTGGAAGCTGGGTGGAAGATTCATGCCTCAGTTGGGGAGAGATTGAAAAACCTGCTATCTAAGGTACAGGTTGACATCAGAGGGTGAACATGTCCGTTTACTTTGCAGCTCACAAAAACAAGGCACACCTGTTGATCCTCACCTGGTGCAGCAGTGTTATTGGAGAAGGCTCTTGTGGGCAACGGAATCCCATCTTCAACCAACATGAGCGCGGAGAGCACCGACCTAACCACCCCCTTGCCGTTTGGGAGCGTGCACGCCAACGACAGAGAGGGAGCAGAGGCTGCGGCGCTGCAGGCCAGCCTTCAGACCCTCACCCCGGAGACCATCCTAAAGGTGTGAAGACGCAAAATTTGTGGATTTGGGAATGTAGCCTTGCTTGGTCTGGGGTGGGAAATTGCATGTGGAGGTGCCCTGCATGCTGTGGGTACAGTTTGGGAAGGGACGTTGCATAAGTGCTTTCCATGGCCTAGCCATCTCTATCGCCACTCACTGACACAACTGTTTGCCTTCGCAACGCAACTTACCACTGCCACCACCCACTGTCGCCACACACTGCCACCACTCACTGAGTCACTGTGACCACTCACAGCCATCACTCACACTACCGCACTCTGATGCCACTGAACACATTCATGCATTGTTTGCACTAGCACCACTCACTGTCACCGCTCACTGGTACCACTAGCAGTCACCATCCACGGGCACCACACACTGTCATCAGTTCACCAAACGCTGTCACCCCACACTTACATCACACAATGCCACCTTTCACTGTCACACCTTTGTTCCTTCTTCTACTATTTGCTGCTCACACCCTCACCTGCACTGCCCTCTGCGACCTCCTCACACTGCCCTTTAAACAAAACCCACGGGGTGGATGCATGCGTTTATGCTGTAACCCCAACTCTCTGCACCCTGCCTCGGCTGCCAAGAGCTGTGAGGGTTAGGGTTTTATGGTGCAACCCTCACTCTCTGCACCCTGCCCGGCTGCCAGGAGATGTTAGGGTTAGGGTTTATGGTGCAACCCTCACTCTCTGCACCCTGCCCGGCTGCCAGGAGATGTTAGGGTTAGGGTTTATGGTGCAACCCTCACTCTCTGCACCCTGCCCGGCTGCCAGGAGATGTTAGGGTTAGGGTTTATGGTGCAACCCTCACTCTCTGCACCCTGCCCGGCTGCCAGGAGATGTTAGGGTTAGGGTTTATGGTGCAACCCTCACTCTCTGCACCCTGCCCGGCTGCCAGGAGATGTTAGGGTTAGGGTTTATGGTGCAACCCTCACTCGCTGCACCCTGCCCGGCTGCCAGGAGATGTTAGGGTTAAGGTTTTATGGTGCAACCCTCACTCTCTGCACCCTGCCCGGCTGCCAGGAGATGTGAGGGTTAGGGTTTTATGGTGCAACCCTCACTCTCTGCACCCTGCCCGGCTGCCAGGAGATGTTAGGGTTAGGGTTTATGGTGCAACCCTCACTCTCTGCACCCTGCCCGGCTGCCAGGAGATGTTAGGGTTAAGGTTTTATGGTGCAACCCTCACTCTCTGCACCCTGCCCGGCTGCCAGGAGATGTTAGGGTTAGGGTTTATGCTGTAACCCCGACTCTCTGCACCCTGCCCTGGCTGCCAGGAGCTGTTAGGGTTCAGGGTTATTGCTGTCACCCCGACCCCATCTGCACCCTGCCCTGGCTGCCAGGAGCTGTTAGGGTTGAGGGTTTATGCTGTCACCCCGACCATCTGCACCCTGCCCCGGCTGCCAGGAGCTGTTAGGAGACCTCTTTGTCCACCCGGATTGGCTGGAGCTGGAGGAGAGCCTGGGTGAGGGAGCGTACGCCACAGTCCACAAAGCCAGGTGGGCAAACGCAGGGCCAGGACGGAATAGGCCAGTCCACGCCAGGTGGTAACATGCAGGGCCAGGGTGAGAGCCTGGGCAGGGGTCTGCGTGCTGTCCTGCTTCAGGACAAGTACTCCAGGGCCTGGCTAGGAGGACGACCGGGGTATACGAGGATAGGTTGTTAAAAAACTGTGTATGCATGTGGGAGGGGGCTTGAAGTCTGACATGCGTTTTACATGACGAGCCCTTGGGGGTCATTTTGGGCGGTACACTGTTCAACTGCCAGGCTTCTTTGATCAGTGCAATCATATCATTCCTGTGCACGCCTGATATAGTGATATGCTTTGACTTTATAAAAACGAGGCTACGAAACTGTATCTCTTGATACTTAACCTTTCATCTTCCAACCCTGACCGTAAAGTCTCCCTTTTTAACCCTGGCCCTTACCCCTGAACCGTCAACCCCTGTTGCAGCTTGAGCTCTGCCAATGGCGGTGTCCGGCGCCAGGTGGCTGTGAAGCGCCTGCGTCCCGAGGTGTTGGAGGGCACGCAGGATCTGAAGGACTTCCTGATGGAAGCCAACCTAATGCGCAAGCTCAAGCACAGGTGGGTGGGACAACACAGGGGTGGGTGGGAGAGGGGAGGGGAGGGGAGGGAGGGGGGGGTGAGGGGGGGAGGGGAGGTAAGGAAGGGAGAAGGGGGTGGTGGAGGGGGAGGTAAGGATGGGAGGAGGGGAAAGGTGAAGGGGGAGAGGGGGGGGGGGGGGGGGGGGGGGGGGAGGTAAGGAAGGGGGAGAGGGGGGGGGGGGGGGGGGGGGGGGAGGGAGGTAAGGAAGGGGGAGGTTAGGAAGGGAGGAGGGGGAGGGTGGAGGGGGAGGGTGGAGGGGAGGTAAGGAAGGGAGGAGGTGGAGGGGGAGAGGGGGGGGAGGGGAGAGGTAAAGGGAGGGAGGGGGGGGGGGGGGGAAGGGGGCAGAGGGGAGATAGAGAAGAAAAGTTGAAGCCCCAGGAGAATTAGTGTTACAAGTACGGGACAAAAGGATGATAAGGCCTAGGGAAGAGGATGGGGATGGGATGAGGGGGCAGGGTGAGTTGACTGCTTGGATGGCAGTGAATGCGCCTTCTGAATCACGTGTGGGAGAATGACCTTCCAGGAGACTGATGGTTTTGATGAGGCTGGGCGGTGTGTGGAGGTTAGTCCAACTTGTACAGCGCCCACACATCCACCCTTCATTCATTTTTGAAAGGGCTGTATCAGTTATCTGTCCACCTGGATCCGCCCATCCCTTTTGACCGTGCCTGTTTTGCTCCAGGCACATCATCCGGGTGGTGGGCATTGGTGCAGCTGAGTTGGAAGACCTGGCCTCTGTATGTGCCCACCATCCATTTCGTATGTGCCCACCATACCTTTCGAGTGTGCCCACTATCCATTTCGTATGTGCCCACCATACCTTTCGAATGTGCCCGCCCTTCCCTCCGATTGTGCCCACCATATATTTCGTATGTGCCCACCATTCCTTCCGAATGTGCCCACCATCCATTTCGTATGTGCCCACCATACCTTTCGAATGTGCATACTATCCATTTCGAATGCTCCTGGTGCTCCAGGCATATCATTCGAGTGGTGGGTATCGGTGCAGCTGAGTTGGAGAGCCTGGCCTCCGTGCGCCAGTCCATGTACCTGGTGCTTGAGGCGATGGAGGGCGGCTCGCTGAAGAAGGCAGTGATCCAGCAGATGACCAGCAGGTGGGTGCAAGGTCTGTGTGTGTGTGGGGGGGGGTGAGGGACCCCTACGAAGCAGCAGGTGGGAGTGGGGGGGAATTAACCCAAATCCAGCAGATGACCAGCAGGTGGGTGCAAGGTCTGTGTATGTGTGTGTGGGGGGTGAGGGACCCCTACGAAGCAGCAGGTGGGAGTGGGGGGGAATTAACCCAAATCCAGTACATGACCAGCAGGTGGGTGCAAGGTCTGTGTATGTGTGTGTGGGGGGTGAGGGACCCCTACGAAGCAGCAGGTGGGAGTGGGGGGGAATTAACCCAAATCCAGTACATGACCAGCAGGTGGGTGCAAGGTCTGTGTATGTGTGTGTGGGGGGTGAGGGACCCCTACGAAGCAGCAGGTGGGAGTGGGGGGGAATTAACCCAAATCCAGTACATGACCAGCAGGTGGGTGCAAGGTCTGTGTGTGTGTGGGGGGGGGGGGGGGGGGGATGGGGGGGCAAGAGCCACAGCCTAGCAGATAGCCGGCACGTGGGCGCAGGGGTGGAGTGGACCACGACGGCCCTTTCGTCTCGGAACAGTGGTTCCGTCATATGTTATGTTACGTCGAGGGGCGGGGTTCGGCAGGACGCGCAGTTTCTTACCGGCCCTTTCAAAATATGGTATTCTGCGCGGGTATGTGGATGCTGTGACCACAATTTCGCTCAGCTACACGAGCTCTGGACGGCCTTTATGTCGTCGGCTCTTTAGGAGTGATGTCAATGGCTAGGCGCCCGGGCCTTGTGCTCCGGCATTGCAAAAAGCATATGGCCAGATGTCGTTCTCTCCTTCATGAGCGATGCCAACTATGAGGGTTTAGCCCTAGACCCTAAACATTTTAAACTAGATAAGCCAGCACCTGTGTGGTTCTCCCCTTCAGGAACGATGCCAACTATGAGGCGCCCGAGGCCTTGAGCTGGTGCATCGACATGGCCAAGGCCATGTCTTACCTGCATTCGGTGTGTAAGCCGATGATTATCCACCGGGACCTCAAGCTGGACAACTGCCTGCTGAGTGCAGTGAGCGCCAGGGCAGGGAATCTGAGGTGAGGTGAATGCCAAGAGAAGTTTTAAGGTTCATCCTAACTAGGCCTAGCGCACGTTGCGATACTTGGCTGTTGAGTGCTGTGAGACACTAAACCCTTCACGGGTACGGTAGTGTATTATTTCCCCCCAGGCTCTAGGTGTGGCCCAGCCTGTAACAGCGGTCCAGGCATGGCAAGCAGGGACTGGAGCACATGATGCCACTAGAGCTGGCACATAGGGGAGATCAGAAATGCTGATGCGCTCCCTTGCCCTGAACCTGTGCTGGCACATAGGGGAGATCAGAAATGCTGATGCGCGCCCTTGCCCTGAACCTGTGCTGGCACATAGGGGAGATCAGAAATGCTGATGCGCGCCCTTGCCCTGAACCTGTGCTGGCACATAGGGGAGATCAGAAATGCTGATGCGCGCCCTTGCCCTGAACCTGTGCTGGCACATAGGGGAGATCAGATATGCTGATGCGCGCCCTTGCCCTGAACCTGTGCTGGCACCCTGCCCTGGTGATGTGTGCTCGCAATGAGGGAAGCAGTGCGGGCTGTGGGGAGGTGGAGCCACATCCGCAACTGACATTGAACTGGTGTCGGCAAGTCTGATCCCTCTGCGCCCATCAGTCTGGCGCTTCTGTGCTGATTATTTCATCCTTCTCTGCTGATTAGTTCATCCTTCTCTGCTGATTAGTTCATCCGTCTAAGCTTCTCGGTTCATAATATCATATTATCATGTTTGTGTTCCTTTAAGGACCTGCAAGCTGGCTGACTTCGGGCTTCACAAGCGCGCACGACAGAACAAGATGCGGCCCGGGGAGCTGCAGGCGTATGAGGGGGACATGCACAACTCGGCGCACGGCTCCAGCAAGGATGGCACGATGCATGAGCTGGACAGGTGTGAAGGGATGATGCATGAGCTGGACAGGTGTGAAGGGATGATGCTTGAGCTGGACAGGTGTGAAGGGATGATGCATGAGCTGGACAGGTGTGAAGGGCAGGCTCGCATGTTACGTTATGTGTGCCACACATGCCGTAACACCAGGACCGTACATGGTGACCTTTTCTCCCGGTTAGAATTAGTACCTCGCTTGCGGCGCATGGGCATTATGATTGGCTGGCAGGAGAGTTGAGCCCTGGTTGCTACTATGCTTGTACACTTGTTCTCTTGTAACTATACTTGTATAATATAAATAATCATGTTTACCTAGGCATATGGCTGTGTGTGGATGTCCTTGCAGGATTTTAGAATAGGACATGGTACAAATTCAAATTCTAGTTCGGGACAAGGTTAAGAACAAATGATAGCTCCTGACCCCCCTCTGGATGTTTGTAAGGTCAAATAATCCTCACATTCAATGAGGTAATCATTTGGGGGGGTCTAGCCACACTTACACTGCCACGCCCACATGTGAGAGATGCACGGCTCAGGCACACTTATCATTGGTGGGGTTATGCCTGGGTGGCACGACTGGAGCAAGGTGGCATCCTGGGAGTGGTTTGTCAAGCCTCAAAACTGCAATATCGAGAAGCCAGGTGTCATCGACTTAGCAGCATCCTCCGATCCCTTGATTTTGATAACTCCACCCGGTGAAGTATGGGCATCAGGGCATCGATGCATAGGTGCATCGATGTATTGAATATCTGCTTGCCTGTCAGATACAACCAGTATTATTACGAGGTGTTTCATACCTTTCAGCCTCTAGTAAAGTAGTATCCTCCTAGCGCTAAAGGATTTGGCGCTAGGAAATGATAATCATGATGAATGTTGGGGTTGGTCCATTATTTAACAATTCGCCAACTAGATTCTTACCGTCAGTGTCTAAAAATAAACTTACAAAGTTAGATATCGTTCTGGCAAAGGATCTGTTTTCATTGGATGGCAATTGGATTAATTTGTGCCTCTCTCTCAGGTCCTAAATAATTAATATACGCGTGGATTAAGGAAGCCACTCGTTCGTAATTGGATTCATTTGTTCCCCTCTCTCTCAGGTCCTATTACGGCGGCAAGAGCGTGCACGGCAGAAGCATCCACGGTGCAGGATTGGGCCTGGCTAAGCAAGACATCACAGTGCACCAGTTGCTGCAGCCGCCACCTCCTCCGCCCCCACAGCCACCGCCACCGCAGCTGCCACCCCTTGAGCCTGCAGAGGTCCCTTCGGTAGGTCCACTACGCCACTGCGAGAATCTGGTTGGGAGGATGGGCCTCAGGGCGGGGGGCAGGAATTGGAAGGGAGAAAGTAAAGAGGGAGGGACATGAGCAGAGAGGGAGGGAGAAAGAGCAAGAGAGAGAGGGGTACAAGCAGAGAGGAAGGGAGAAAGAGCAAGAGAGGGAGGGACACAAGCAGAGAGGGAGGGAGAAAGAGGGAGGGTCAGAAACAGGAACGTGACGAGAGACAGGTAAGGAGAGGGCGGTGCAGAAAGTGCAAGAGAGGAGAAATAGTCGCAGGGTGTGAGAAACAGGAGGGCAGGGAGGTAGGGTTGGAAAAGGAGTAATCGGGAAAAGGGGAATGCAGTTTTGACTAGTTTGATGTCTCTTGTTTATGCTCAACATTTGGCTGCGTTGCCCATGCGCAGGCTGCGGAGACCATGGCAGCACAATTCGGCTGAACCTGTGCTGTATCGAGCCGTATTGTGGCACTTTGTTAGTGCAATCCGGCTTATCTTGTGGCGGTTGTCTGCCAATGTAATCAATTCAAAACCCATGTCCACCAAGTTATTGTCAGTCTCATAAATTGAACATACGTTTGTCCCACGATTTCAAATGCCAGTTTGATGTCATATATTATTCATTACCCGCCTATGTGTCTGCCCTGCTGGTGCGCGGGCCGAGTTTCATGAACAAATTAAACGTCAGTTTGTCCCACGATTTTAAATGCCAGCTTGAATGCCATCCCCCGCCTGTGTGTCTGCCCTGCTGGTGCGCAGGCCAGGCGATCTTCACTGTCCTTCCAGGAGCAGCTGCAGCAGGCCCGCGATGAGTGTCAGAGCTGCGTCATCTCGACCAGCAAGCATGGAGGCACCACCGCCATGTCGGCTCTTTTGGCTTCTGGGTGAGTTAGTAAGGATGATATGCCCTGCAGTGTTCCTTTTTTTGAGACTCAGCTACTTGTCAGCTACACCCGGCCTCTGGCCGGCAACCTCATTTGTGGCCAGCCATGGTGCATGGCCTTCAGTCGTAGGCTGGTCCAAGTTTGGTCCTAAGTGGGCCTTCGGTGGCCGTGGGGCAGCCTGCTGAAGGTGGACTCATAGCCGGAAAAAGAAACATGGATGCCCTGTAGTGGTTGGGTTTACAAGTTTGCATACCCACTGGGCCCCGCTGAACGCTTGGCCACGCGGGGCTGGTAGGGATAAGCAAGCTCAATCCCAGCTACCATGTAGTGGGTGAGTGTGGAGGACGCAGCGCTGCATGGGACAGGCCCCACCCCGTTTCCCAATTTCTATGGGAGAAAAGCTAGCGAGAGGATAAATGGAGAGGTGCGGTAAGGTCGAAGGCCGTGTCAGGGCCATTCCTGTTTTGGTTCAGGGCTCCCGGTTCATTGCGGAAACGGTACTCAAAATATCCGAGCACTGTGGTTATGAGGGTTTAGGGGGAATGTGTGAATGCCCTACCGGTACAGTATCCATCGGCACAAGAAGCATGGAGGTTTAGGGTTTCCCATGTGGCGAATTGACATTTAGCGTCTAAATTGATCCTGCCCAGGTCCCAGTCAAGAACGGAAGGGCCGTGCAGCCGGAACTTGAGAGGGAGACAAGAACTGGGAAACTCTGCTGCCTGCCTCTTCCCCTTACCTCACCGAATCCTCCTTCCGAGTTTAGCACCGAATCCTCCTTCCGAGTTTAGCAGTCTGCCCATTGCATCCCCCCTCCTGACGTCCCCTGACTCTATTGCCTAGACCTGCCCCCCCCGCCACTGCATAATGCCCCTCCTGCATGACGTCCCCCGTGCTGCATGGTGCAGGTACATGCCAGGCTCCCAGCCGTCGTCGGCCGACGCCCCTTCTGGCGGCGGGACTGAGGGCGTTGTTGTCAGCCGGCCGCGTCTGACTGAGCGGCCCGTAATCGAGCGGAAGTCGCGGCTGGAGGTGGCTTCGGAGCGCCTGTCCAACACCACGTTGGGTCGGGCCATAATGACCAACAAGCATCAGAGCCAACAGGTGTGTGGAGCGGACAGGGAGGGAGGTAGGGAGGGGGGGCCGTCCTGAAATCTGAAAGCTGAAATCATGGACATTTGAGTTGAAACTCTCTGCAATTTTAAATGAGGGCGGGCGTTCTACAAGCCTCGTTGGAATTGCTTCAGGGCCTGGATTGCTGTCATTGCTCACGGCCCTCAGGGCGAACGTTCGCCCCAAGCTCTCAACTTCTGACTGAAAACTAGCATCGGCGATCGTTCATTAGTATTTGAATGTGTCCCTTCACCCCAAACAAGGTTAATCATTGGGAAGGCAAAGCAAATCTACAGTCTGTGGGATTGTGGATGCTGCAGCAACAACAGCAACTGATCCACGCCTTGATTCACGCATGCGTGCAGAACCTGCGGCTACTGTTGAACACCATGCCCGAGGGGAAGGACGGGTCGGAGCCAGCAGAAGGCCTGAGCTCATCGGGGCGGGGCGGAGCGGCGTCCGCTTTCGTGGCGGCCGCTGCAGACCGCTCGACCTCGTCCACCCTGGGGAGCGACTCCTCGGTTGGCTCTCCGAGCGGGGGCGCACACAAACCTCTTCTGATGCAGGTGAGGGGAGGGGAGGTGCAGCCACATGGGAGAGGGAGGGGTTGTTCTGGAGGTGAAGCCATTCGTCGGATGGAAGAGGCAGGGGGGTACTCTCACTTAAATTGGAAGGTTCTGGTATGATCAGGACAATGTTCATAAATTGGTTGAGCATTGGTTGAGAATGGGCAGGTTAGGAGGTCTGAGGTGCACCCATACCCCTTTACCCTCTGTGTCCTGCTGTTGTCTCACTGCCTGGATTCCATGCTCAGCTGATGCTCTGTGGAGAGGGATCAATTTATCAATAGCCTGCTCTCACAAATCGACCCGAAACCCATGATTACCTGTGCCCTTATGTCCCCCGCAGGAGGAGCCCCACGGGTGGCTTCCCTAAACACATTGTTTTGCTTTTGTTTCATTCCCCCCCCCAAAAGGGTGACCAAGACGCGCAGCAGCCAGGTGCAGAGGTTGCAGATGACGACCCCTCGATGCACCGGAAGCTGCTGGCCCTCATGGCGCTGGACCACGCGGTGACGGACGAGGCGACGCAGGCAGCAGGTCAGGACCAGCGCATGCTATGACCAAGCAGGGGCAGCATGGACTCCTCAGTCCGCACGGCTCAGGGCACATTATAATAACGTCAAGTATGATGTATGTGAGCTGTCCAGTCACTGCGGGTGTGCCTGCGTGCACTCATTTTTTTTAATTTGGGGGCGCTTTTTCCCATTTTGAAAGATTGATTGCGATGGCCATTGGCTGGTATGGCCCCACAAGCACACTGACTAGCTTCCTCCGTCTCACCCTCCCCCCCTGCTCCGATGACAGCTGGAGCGTCCACCACCTCACCCGCCGCCGCCTCCTACGCCGCTGTGTCAGCGGCAACAAAACACGCAGACAGCAGCCACCGCCCTGTTCCCGGGGCGGTCACGATGGCCGCGATCATGGAGGACGACAAGCACGGCCCGACGGTCCCCCCCTCGCCGAGAACCTCGGCGGCAGCTGTAACGATGGCTGCCGCAGCAGCGGCGCTAGTGAACGCGGCAGCGGGCGCGGCTGCTGGGTCTCCTAGTTCCACTAGGAACAACAGCCAGCGGCATTCGGCGCGCGGCACGCAGGTGCCGTCAGACACGGCGGGCGGGACCACTGGGGCTTCCACAGGCACATTGGCCAGGGCGGCGTCGGGAGCGCTCCCCGCGTCCATCCTTCAGGGGATTCTGAACTCGCTGCCGCTGAATTCGAAGGGAGGGGTCGACTGCGACTTTGCCGACGCGACGCGGCAGGTCCGTACGGGGGCGTTGGGATGGCATACCCTGAAACCATAGCTGACCAACTGATTGCCTTGCCTCGATTCTACACCGGCGGGTCCCCGTAATACTGGGACCTGAACTCTTGGTAAACTTAACATTGTGTTACCCCTGCACCCTTCCACCTTCGGAGCTGAACTCTTGGAAAACTTGACAATGGACCCTTGCACCCTTCCACCTTGGGAGCTGCCGCTTGGATCCCTTTAAACAGGGACCATGAGATTAGTGTGGTGGTTTTTAAAGCTTTGTGACACTTTGCAATGGGGTACCGGACACTTGACATTGTGGTAACCCTGCACCCGTCAACCTTGGGAGTTGCCGGTTGGATCCCTTAAGACAGGGCCCGTGAGATTAGTGCGGTGAACCCTAAAGCCTTGGGACACATTACAATGGGGTAACCCTGCACCCTTCAACCTGGGAACTACCGGTGTACAAATGTAGGGGTACACCGGTTGCCTCCCTTGAAACAGGGCCGGTGGATGGCCGTCATCTTTGACGTCCTCTGTGCTGTGCTGTCTGATCCTTTTGTGTCATCCCCTCTGCGTGTTGTTGATTTGCTCTTACGTCAATAGTGAGTTGCTCTTGTGTCAAGTGCCTTGCTCTTACTCCTAGTGGCCACCTCTTATTTGTGACCCTGTGCTTAGTGTCATGTGCTTGTTTCCTGCCAGGTGGGCAGCCTCATGTACATGGCTCCGGAGCTCTTCACGGGGAGCGTGTACAACGAGAAAGTGGTGAGGGCACTCAAAGGCACCTGACGGGTGTGTGTGGAGCATAGGTGTGTTTGTGTGCGTGTGTGTGCATGCGTGCAAGTTCTGAAAGCTCCAGATATCCGGATTCCCCGATTCCCACAGAAAACGCTGCTCCATTGATCCTAACACACAGCCTTGAAGGAGCAGAAGTTGCGCCCATTCGCTTAGTTTCCATAGAGGCAGAAATAACGCCCTTTGCGTTCCTGCCATCGTGCATCCGCCTTGCTCTCTATTACTCCTTCAGCCCACCTCTCTGCCTGTCCTTCCTTTTACAGGATGCATTCAACGAGGCTCCTTTTTGTGCACGTCTTGTCCAGCGTGCATTCAGCAGATCAAATGCCCCTTGTTGTCCCTTGTTGTCCATGCTTGTCCAGCATAGGTTAAAGCAATCCTGTTTTACAGCCCTGCCTCGATGCTCTGAATATATACTTACTTGGTCCTCCTCAAGATGTGTTCATCTTCGCCACTTTCGTTCATGTCTTGTCCATAGTCGGCAAGGCAACCCTTGTGATAGATATATATATGGGACATCAGCGGGTGCATTCCTTTATGTCCGTCACTCTTCCTTGGCCGGCGCCCCTCCCTGGACCCTGAACCCTCTAATGCGTTAGCCATCTAACGCCGTGGGATATTCTATTCTTCTCCACTCTTCTCCTTCTTCTTGGGTCCCTATCCTGGTACAGGATGTGTCATGCTTTGCCATCATCCTGTACAAGGTCTTCACCGGCCGGCTCATTGAAGTTTTCCACTAAATGGTCTTGCCCTCCGCCACTTTTCGTGCATGTCTTGTTTATGGTTTGCGTCCCTATCTTGTTACAGGATGTCTTCAGCTTTGCCATCATCATGTACGAGCTCTTCACCGGCCGGCTGATGGCACTGAGAGGGGACTTCATGGCGGGAGGTCCCGAGGTGGTCACGGCATATTGCGAGCGGAGAGCACAGGTGTGGAAGGGGAATCGCTTCACTGCAGTCTGCAGAAGTTTTTGGATGGACCTTGGGTGGGCGGGCTGGAAAAGTGTGTGGACAAGAGTGTGGACATGGGGGCAGGACTAGGACTTGGAGGGATTTGAGTGGTTTCGTCTCCCTTTGTTTTAGGGTTTAGGGCTACATCGCTTAGGCCCCCCCCCTCCAAATATTGATCGTGATGATGTATTTGAGTTGCATCGTTCTGCTTGTCATGACTTCAAATCCAAGCAGAGTGAGAGGGGTGAGGGTTAACTCGTGTGCACCTGTTTGTCCCTCCATTCCTTGGGTTTAGGGTTTCTTAAGCCAGTACATCCGTCCCTCGCTGAAGGCGGTATCTTGACCCCTCTGCTCAAGCCGGGCCCTCCCTGCCTGTTAATAAATGATGCTTGCACACTCTGCTCAGGGTGAGAGGGAGAGCATCCCGCAGCGGTGGCCAGAGGCCTTGCGCAGCCTGGTCGCATCTTGCTGGGCGCAGGTAAGGATAAACCCTTTACCCTAGAACCTAGAGCCTTAAACTAGCGCAGCCTGGACGCATCTTGCTGGGCGCAGGCAAGGATAAACCCTTTACCCTAAACCTTAAGCCTTAAACTAGCGCAGCCTGGTCACATATTTCTGGGCAGGGGTTAAGATGATGAGAGCGAGGGATGCTTCCATATTGGGGTATGGAACTGGGCAGATGTCATCCTCATGAATTCATGATGGTCCGGTGGAATGTGTGGACAAGTGTACAGAGATACCTCTCAGATATGACTAAATGAGATATGCCCTGATATCTCCTTGGGGTGAAAGGCCCAGGCCAAACAGACGCACAGCCTTGTGCAAAATCAATTCTCGTCAGAACCTCTGCTCAAGCTCAACCCCCCTGGTCAAGGGAGTCCCCCCCCCACCCCCATCTGCTCCTCGGTAACCCCCTCCCCAACCCACCAGCTGCTCGGGCTCCCCATTATGTGCTGAAGCCTGCTGCCTGGCGGCTGTCATTCACATGGGTGTCTGTTTTATTCCCATATTCTCTCCTCTTCCTCAAGCAGACCCCTTCCATCCGCTCTATGTCACTTCCATTCACCCAGATTATGGTGACCCACCTCCTGGTGTTGGGCTTTGCCCAGTCTGGCAGTCGTTCTCCTGTGTGCCTCCTCCCGTTTGATCTACGGCTCCTTGTAAATCCCACGCCCTGACCCGTAGGATGATTTACACCAGCGTCTGTCCCCCTGGCAGCCTTTGGCTGGCTGTTCTTCTGCTGCCCCCCACTCCCCTTGCAGCCTTCGGTTTGCAGTTATTCTGCTGACCCCCCACTCCCCTGGCAGCCTTCGGTTTGCTGTTATTCTGCTGCCCCCCACTCTCCTGGCAGCCTTTGGTTTGCTGTTAATCTGCTGACCCCCCACTCCCCTGGCAGCCTTCGGTTTGCTGTTATTCTGCTGACCCCCCACTCCCCTGGCAGCCTTCGGTTTGCTGTTATTCTGCTGCCCCCCACTCCCCTGGCAGCCTTCGGTTTGCTGTTAATCTGCTGACCCCCCACTCCCCTGGCAGCCTTCGGTTTGCTGTTATTCTGCTGACCCCCCACTCCCCTGGCAGCCTTCGGTTTGCTGTTATTCTGCTGACCCCCCACTCCCCTGGCAGCCTTCGGTTTGCTGTTATTCTGCTGCCCCCCACTCCCCTGGCAGCCTTCGGTTTGCTGTTAATCTGCTGACCCCCCACTCCCCTGGCAGCCTTCGGTTTGCTGTTATTCTGCTGACCCCCCACTCCCCTTGCAGCCTTCGGTTTGCAGTTATTCTGCTGACCCCCCACTCCCCTGGCAGCCTTCGGTTTGCTGTTAATCTGCTGACCCCCCACTCCCCTGGCAGCCTTCGGTTTGCTGTTCTTCTGCTGACCCCCCACTCCCCTGGCAGCCTTCGGTTTGCTGTTAATCTGCTGACCCCCCACTCCCCTGGCAGCCTTCGGTTTGCTGTTATTCTGCTGACCCCCACACCCCTGGCAGCCTTCGGTTTGCTGTTAATCTGCTGACCCCCCACTCCCCTGGCAGCCTTCGGTTTGCTGTTAATCTGCTGACCCCCCACTCCCCTGGCAGCCTTCGGTTTGCTGTTATTCTGCTGACCCCCCACTCCCCTGGCAGCCTTCGGTTTGCTGTTAATCTGCTGACCCCCCACTCCCCTGGCAGCCTTCGGTTTGCTGTTATTCTGCTGACCCCCACACCCCTGGCAGCCTTCGGTTTGCTGTTAATCTGCTGACCCCCCACTCCCCTGGCAGCCTTTGGTTTGCTGTTAATCTGCTGACCCTCCACTTCCCTGGCAGCCTTCGGTTTGCTGTTATTCTGCTGACCCCCCACTCCCCTGGCAGCCTTCGGTTTGCTGTTAATCTGCTGACCCCCCACTCCCCTGGCAGCCTTCGGTTTGCTGTTAATCTGCTGACCCCCCACTCCCCTGGCAGCCTTCGGTTTGCTGTTAATCTGCTGACCCCCCACTCCCCTGGCAGCCTTCGGTTTGCTGTTAATCTGCTGACCCCCCACTCCCCTGGCAGCCTTCGGTTTGCTGTTAATCTGCTGCCCCCCACTCCCCTGGCAGCCTTCGGTTTGCTGTTAATCTGCTGACCCCCCACTCCCCTGGCAGCCTTCGGTTTGCTGTTATTCTGCTGACCCCCCACTCCCCTGGCAGCCTTCGGTTTGCTGTTAATCTGCTGACCCCCCACTCCCCTGGCAGCCTTCGGTTTGCTATTATTCTGCTGACCCCCACTCCCCTGGCAGCCTTCGGTTTGCTGTTAATCTGCTGACCCCCCACTCCCCTGGCAGCCTTCGGTTTGCTGTTATTCTGCTGAACCCCCCACTCCCCTGGCAGCCTTCGGTTTGCTGTTAATCTGCTGACCCCCCACTCCCCTGGCAGCCTTCGGTTTGCTGTTAATCTGCTGCCCCCCACTCCCCTGGCAGCCTTCGGTTTGCTGTTATTCTGCTGACCCCCCACTCCCCTGGCAGCCTTCGGTTTGCTGTTAATCTGCTGCCCCCCACTCCCCTGGCAGCCTTCGGTTTGCTGTTATTCTGCTGACCCCCCACTCCCCTGGCAGCCTTCGGTTTGCTGTTAATCTGCTGCCCCCCACTCCCCTGGCAGCCTTCGGTTTGCTGTTATTCTGCTGACCCCCCACTTCCCTGGCAGCCTTCGGTCTGCTGTTAATCTGCTGACCCTCCACGCTGCCACTCCCCCCATGTTGTGCAGGACCCTGCCCGTCGACCGGCCTTCACGCAGATCCTGGTGAAGCTGCGAGCAATGGAACAGGAGCGCCTGGTGGACAAGGTCCACGCCCGCCCGGGGGGGCAGCCATCCGGCTGTGGATGCACCATCATGTAGGGTGCATAGCCACATCGCGGCTTGTGGCGTGCCTGTTTGGCCTGGCCAGATCGCGGCATGATAACAACGGTTTCCTATTTTTAGATTCTCGATGACCCTGGTGACTAGGCTGACCTCTAAGATGGAAATATATAAACGAAATACATTGTGCACTCAGTGCCCTGCCGATGTGAGTGCGGAGTGACTCTGCTTGATCCCCAGCGACGGACTGGACTCTGTCTCCTGTTGTTCCTGCGGGTGCCGGGTGCCTATGCTTCATACCTTGGGGAGGACGCATCCCAGTCGCCTGCCGTAACTGACAAAAGTTAGTTAGGCTGCCAGATACCCAGTGGAGGATTCCCCCCACAGATCTGATCAGAGGGCTGCTGGATCCAGGCTGTGCTGGCCGCACGGGGACTAGGGGGGAAAGGAGGGGATGCAATTTTGCCACTGCATGTTGATCATGCAGTGGGGGGTGGGTAATAATATTTCGGTTTGGGGGCCCCTTGCTATCTATAGGCTCTTTGTGGCAATCCATCCTCGTTGACAGATTCCTCGTTGCCTTTTTTAAATTTCGTTTGCTTTCTGGTGTTTTGGATACATGTGTGTACCAGAATGTGTGGGGCCGTGGGGTTATCCTTGAACTATTCTGGCATTGATCGGCAAGACACAGTTGGTTAGGTCGGTGCTTGCAGGCTGGCAGGTCTAGACGGGGACAGGGAAGATCATCTAGAAGAGGGACATGGGCTTGCACGGTTCAGTGCAATTACATCCGGAATTGTAATTATTTGAGCGTTGTTAAGTTTCACGGGGCTCATTTTGTGCTTGAACTACTGACGGTAAACTGACGGCTTGGTTTCTGTAAAGTTGAAATAGATGTGCGCCCCCTTTGTGAGGTGCAGTGTTGAGGGAGTGGCACCAACCTTTGTGTTTTGGTGCTTTGAATTTTCGAGACCCAGTCCCTCTTTCCTTCCCTATTAGTATGTTCCATGATGAAGCCTTTATGCAGTACCATGCATAAATGGCGCTAGTGCGCGATGTTGCGTGCTGTGCAGGAACAGTGCAAGGGTACGCACCGGGATAAGGACGCACCGCCAGGGTGTGCAGGAAAGGTAGTCGGGGGCCTACGTGGCACTGCCCCGCTGCTGCCCCGCTGCACGGAAAAGGCTGTTGGTTTCCATCAGGGCACTGCCCCGCTGAGCGGGAAAGGTAGTTGGGGTCCAGCAGGGCACTGCCCCTCTACGTGGGAAAGTGACTTGGGTTCTTATATGGCACTGTCCCGCAACGTGGGAAAGGTAGTTGGGGTCCAACATGGCTCAGCCTTGCTTCGCGGAAAGGTAGTTGGGATCCTAAAGGGCACTGCCCTGCTGCTCGGGTAAGGTAGTTGGGATCCTGCATGGCACAGTGAAGTTGTGAAGTTTTTACAGTCCATCAGAGCATCACATTTGATGCATGGGACATGTGCCTGTAAACCGGTACAGGCACTTTGATACTCTAGGACAGTAAGCGAAAACCAGTGACCCCCCTGGGCAAGCAACTAGCACACAACCACAACAGTGGCGTGGGAATGAACCCCATAGTGCAAAAGATAAGCCCCAGCCATAAAACATGGCGTGGGTGCAAAAGAGTTCGATTGAGCACCGCCTACAAAATTAGGGGGCAGACGGGAGAATTAGCAAAGTGTTTAGATGATAATTTATTATCATCATGCACTGAAAGATAAAAGAACCCATTTCTTCCAGAAAGCAGAATCTTCTGCATTTAGCTTGCCCCACTCCATTTGCTAACCGTTTCATGGCCTCATCCTCGTCCGCTAGGAAATTAAGAAAGTAAGGTTCAATTGAAAATGAAGGTCTGCATACAACTGACAGTAAATCATGTGAAGCTCATCCTCCCGACATTTAATATTGCTCGACATTCAATATATACACCCGACATTCAATATCTACTAACTCAGAACGCTCGGGTTCAAATTGTTTACGTTCTCTTAGTGGTTCAAATTAAGCGTGATGTGAAGGAGACTTTCTGGTACAATTTGAGGAAGCCTACTATTATTTTCGCTGCAGCCCGGTATCGGATGGGGTCGCATCGGCTGAATGTTGAGACGGGGCGCTTTGAGAAACCTTTTGTGCCTCGTAGATTGGCATGTGCGCACAGGGCCGTACGTGGCATATCCCTAGAAATTTTGGAAATTCATTGATCCCTACCTGAATTCATAATGACCTCAATATCCAAAGAGGTATTGACTGGAGTAGTCAATAACTCTATACCCAGAGTCATCAATAACGAAGTAAAAAAACAGCCCACCAAAGTAAAATACCAACCTTCGCCAAATCAAAACTTTCATGCATAGCCATTTTCACAAGGTACACTGAGCGATCTCATGTTTCCAGATATACGCTTGCTTTTGTGGACTTTCTTTTCTTAGAGGCTTTGTTGAAGGCTGGTCTATAGTGGAACTCAGGTGTTGGACTTGGTCGTCTTTGCCTTCCCGGCCTGTCCTTTAGTTCCTTTCCCCCTCTCTTATTTTGAGTTCCTTCTTTACTCCCTTCTGAACAGTTGGGCGCCCACGCAGCCGAGCTTTGAGCGGGCCCAGAGGTGTAACGTTATTCACCTGTTTCCAGAGGGCAGATGGCCTGGATGGCAGCGGCAATGCGCTGGCATCAGCCTTCATCTTGGCCATGAGCCTTCTCACTGCCTCACTGCCTTCTTCCTCTCCCTCAGCGAGACCTCTTTGTCCACTCCTCTCTTTAATTCCTCCACCGTCACCGCGTGGCTTGCCACATCTGCCTCCGCCAGCTGCTGATCGGGATGGGCTGTCTGCTCGTGATAAAGGTAGCGATAGCTCCAGTTCCACGGGCGGCGAACGGGCGGATCACTGCCCCTGCAGACATGGCATCGGCGCATGGCACTGGCCTGTTGGTGCAAGGATTGGTGGCTGAGCTGTATGACATCTTGTGGTGTAGAGGGCATGCGGAGCTGACTTTCACGTCACTGCTGCCAAAGCCCTTTCCCAGCTCTGGCCTGCACATGCCAGAGTCCCGGTCTCCACACACAGCACCATAGAAGCCACATGTTCCATCAGCATTAGGCCCCAAGCTGCAGGCTGTGCCACATTGGCCCAGCAAGACGGAGATGGAGATGGACAGACTGGCGGGCTTACAGGTGTCGGACCAGTTAGGGCAGCAGCAGGAGTAGCTTCGGGTGAAACGGGAGCAAAACCGAGCGTTCTCTTCCGTTGTATCGCGGAAGCTGCCATGCACTCCCTCCCATTCTGGTGGCGTCTGACGTTTGAAGCGTCAGCGGACTTACAGACCTTGCCACAACGACCACAGACGGTCTGGGTATTAAGTACTGACCACCAGACCAACACTATCATGTGCTGCGTGTAATACAGCTCTTACAAGGCTGGCTCAGCTGGTTCCGGGGTGTGCCCAATAAAGCCAAACCCCCAGTAAGGGGGGGGGCAGGGGTCATGTGGTTGAATTTAAGCAACATTTTAGGATGTACTTGGTCTCATGCTGGCATGAAGAACACAGAGGTGTCGCTGCCAGCCTCAACAGACCCCCTGAAAAAGAAGAGGTTTTCCAAATATTGATTTTTTTTCGAGACCACCCACGCCCCTCCCCCAACTTTGCCCCCCCATGTCCCACCCCCCTGGGCAAAAAAGATTTTAAGACCAGCTGTAGAAGCTCTCGGTAAGCTCTACAGCTTTGGGGGATGGGGTCGACTGTTTTGTTTTTGCCCTCTCCCCTCGGGTTTGAGCAAGTTTTTAGTCACTCTTTCTTCTGGGCACACTTTTTAAGTCTCCCCTGAAGGAGATCCCTAATAACATAAGTACCGGTATGCTAGAAAAGGACCCCTCAAGTTCTGCTACAATTTCAGTGTCCTGTACTCATGGAACTGTCTAGACTCATGCAAAAGCAGCAACAGTCCAATAAGCAGTCCAATAAACTGATAAGCACCTTTCTAGCGCCTAAGAATCTGCAAAGTCTGCAGAACACGACACTGGCGGTCAACAATCCATCAGCCAAAGGTGAGAGCTCAGGTGTTTATACTGTGCACCCAACGGTTGGATCGTAGCATGTCCAACGAACCTTGCCTACAATCACCAGGCGACACCATATGGGCAACACCGAGTCTTCGCGCTTGGACACCCACGTGGACTGCCCTTCCAACAGAAAATCGAAAATGTCACGTAAAATTATTGCTAGAACAACTGTTGCCTGCTGGCTGTCAGGCACTGAAAAGCTACCAAGTACATATACCTTAGGATGGCCGGTGAGCCCACAAAATAATGGCGGCATACTGTTTTTAGACCTGAATGCTCAAAAGTTGAAAGGTTCCCCGGACAAAAGGAGAACCCAGGACCTGAACTAGAAGACATGCATTTAAATATTGCATGCGATGGGGCCTTGCCCTCCCATTCATCCCGAGGGTCGGGTATATTAGGTCAGGGAAAAGCAGTGAGACCAGGGCGAACCTGCCGGCACCGCCTGAACGACGGCTGAAAACAAAAACGAGCGTGCATTTGGTGTGAAAGCTAATTAAGGGACAGGACACCACATATGAGTTTCTTGTCAGGGGGTCACATAGAGGCTTCACAAAGAAAAGTAAAGAAAGAAAGCCACGCCCCCTACCCACCCTTGGAGCATGCCAGAGATTAAGTTAATAAACAAAAAATTTAAATTGGTTCAGAAGCATCCTCCACACGAGAACCATAATTTCGAAGGCCAGGTACAGACACGTCCCAACCGTTTTTGACAGCCCGCTCTCAATTTCGCTGCCGCTACTACTGCCTTGCACCGGACGTGATTGGATGATCTTTCAACCCTTAGCCGATGACCTCCCGTCTTCATTGAGTGCGCGGTAATATTTCAAGTGTCACTTCATAATGAGGGCACCCCCAGAGACTAGGTCATCATGAGGATGGCCCCCAATGGGTCTCCCTAGCAGCGATACCATATCCCCTTGCTGGCCATGTGTTCCCTGGCTGCCCATGTCCCATTGCTGCCCATGTCCCCTTGCTGACCATATCCCCTTGCTGGCCATGTGCTCCCTGGCTGCCCATGTCCCATTGCTGACCCTATCCCCTTGCTGGCCATGTGTTCCCTGGCTGCCCATGTCCCATTGCTGACCATGTCCCCTTGCTAACCATATCCCCTTGCTGGCCATGTGCTCCCTGGCTGCCCATGTCCCCTTGCTGACCATATCCCCTTGCTGGCCATGTGCTCCCTGGCTGCCCATGTCCCATTGCTGACCCTATCCCCTTGCTGGCCATGTGTTCCCTGGCTGCCCATGTCCCATTGCTGACCATATCCCCTTGCTGGCCATGTGTTCCCTGGCCTTCGCTTCCAACTTCCACGCCTCCATTTCCCTTGCCGCCTTCAAACAGCAATCGCGCGGTTGCGGCCCGGCTCTGCGCTGTTTCCTTCGCCGGCACACCCCTGCTGGGCGCAGCTTTCGTTCAATCCTCCAGAGGTCAATCATTTATCCCGACCTTGGTCCATTCAGTACAGTTTCTTTCCTTCCACCCACTCCCGCAGTATACCACCGCCCTCAAATTACCCCCCCCCCCCCGCCCCCCCCTCCGCCCCCCCTCCGCCCCCCCTCCGCCCCCCCTCCGCCCCCCCTCCGCCCCCCCTCCGCCCCCTCTCCGCCCCCTCCGCCCCCTCTCCGCCCCCTCCGCCCCCCCTCCGCCCCCCCTCCGCCCCCCCTCCGCCCCCTCTCCGCCCCCTCCGCCCCCTCTCCGCCCCCTCCGCCCCCTCTCCAGCAATCCCCCGCAGTATCCCCGTAGTCTCTTGCAGCCTGCCCCACAGCCCCTCCCAAAGTCGCCACTGTCGCCTGCTGTTGACCTGTCATTAACAGCGCAGATGTGGCTTCGGCCCAGGCTGCGCTGTTTCCTTAACTCTCACGCCCCTCACAGGGCGTAGCTTTCTCTCTATCTTTGCCACTGTCGCCTGCCGTTGATCTGTCACCTAAGACTTGACGATCAGGACGGCCCCGCTGGATCTCCCCAGCAGCGAGATCAGCCCTTTGCTGTCAATGTTCCCGCGCCCTGGAGGCAGCTGCAGGGCCACCATGTTGAAGGCGCCCATCTCCACAGCCTTGGCCACCTCGTCATGGTAGATCGAGCCGGTCAGGATCATCTGAGCAAGGAGCAGCAGTGCGAGGAAAACGACCAGTAATTAGGCCAGCAAGGAGCAGCAGCGCCGACACCAGAGTTATCAAGCGAGAAAGCCAGGACCGACAGCAAAAACAAAGTAGTGACAACAGTACAATGAACCAAGCAAAAAGGACTGGTAGCGACTGCAGTAATGAATCGGCCAAGAAGGGTGCAACAGCAACGGCAGATTATTAACAAAGCTTGCTTTGAGGCTGTTTATTTTCTGATTCAGGTCGTCCTCCTATTCATTACCGCACGTCCCCCATAGCTGAAAAATAGAACTTGAGACACTCCCTTCCCAGATCCACCTTCCCGGATCCACCTTCCCAGATCCACCCTTTCCAGATCCACCTTCCCGGATCCACCTTCTTGGATCCACCTTCTTGGATCCACCTTCTTGGATCCACCTTCCCAGATCCACCTTCCCAGATCCGTCTTCCCAGATCCACCTTCCCAAAATCCACCTTCCCATAAACCCTTAGGACGTCAATGTGAGTCCTCTATCGGAACAGTGCAGCTTCGGTTCAAAGGCCCGGCAACAATGTCACCAGATGGCAAAGGGAGCATCTATCCTGGAGTGTTTGATAGGTGTTCAGGCTGCCTGCCCTGCTGTACTGTTCACGTGCCTGCCTGCCCTGCCATGCTGCCCCCCTATTCCTTCCCTGCCCCTGCTAGAATTTCAGTTTCCCGTACCTATCATGGAAGTGTCCAAATTCATGCCAAAGCAGCAGCAGGTGCTGTCCAATGTACTGATAAACACCTTTCAAGCGCCTGAGAATCTGAAAAATCTGTAAGGTATGAGACGGACGGTCAACAGTCCATCACCGTCCCTGCCGCACCCCCTACTCCATCCCTGCCCCTGCTCCCGTCTCTGTTCCAGCCTCCACACCAACGGCCAAAGCCCGATTTCAATCACAAGCTACCAGCCTTAAATTTTTTTGACTGACCTCGCTCAGGTCTCCATCGCAGATTGTATTGGCTGCGCTGTGGAACTTGGACAGCCGCAACTTCATCTCCGCCCGCTGACGCTGGGTTGACATCTGCACAGCACTCACCTGTATACAAGAGATGCATTTGTGAGGCGGAAACAAATCACGTGTTCATGGGGAAGAAACAAAGAATGCGTTCATGGGGAAGAAGCAGATAATGCATTTCTGGGGGAAATAAATAATGCATTTATTACAAAGAAACAAATACGGTACAACATTTATGACGAGGAAATAAATAATGCATTTATGACAAAGAAACAAATACGGTACAACATTTATGACGAGGAAATAAATAATGCATTTATGACAAAGAAACAAATACGGTACAACATTTATGACGAGGAAATAAATAATGCATTTATGACAAAGAAACAAATACGGTACAACATTTATGACGAGGAAACAAATAATGTTTTAATGACAAAGAAACAAATAATGCATTTATGACAAAGAAAGATATAATGTATTTATGACGAGGAAACAAACAATGCATTTATCGAAATTATGACTGCAGCTCCCCCCCCCCCCCTCGCTCGGATATGAGAGTCAAGGTAACAGCCAGCACGTCTTAAGCCTGCGTGCTGGAGACGCCGAACTCTGGAGGAATGCGCAGTGCTGATACTGTACGAGCCATGCTGCTCTCCCCCCTGGGAGGACGCAATTGTCAAGGCAGCTGGTGGCATGGGAGTCGAAGTAGCAGATCATCTGGGGGCCAAACATGTCACATCCATGCGCACCATGGCAATTATATTCTACCTGTGGCTATGCATCATCTTTCAACGGCAGCATAATCAGTTAGTTTGGAATTCAATTGGCTTTCGATTGATTCAAGCTCATGAGGCAGATGACGTGGCTCCTTTTTAGTCCATGCGTCTCCCACACCTGTCCCAGTGAGAGCTTCCATGCCCTCCTCCTTTCATCCACTTAAACCCACAGCATGACTGTTCCTGAGACTCTCAATGCCCCTAGCCTCTCCAGCACCCGGCCCAGGGTGAGCCCCCAATTCCTCGTCCCTTTCATCTACTTGAACCCACAGCATAACAGTTTCATATACTCCGATTGTTCATGTGTAAAGCCACACCTCCCCCAGGCATCCTCGTATCTCCCATACCTGCCCCAGGGTTCCTAGCCTCACCCACATTTCCCCCAGGGTTCATAGCTTTTCCAACACCTGTCCCAGTGTGAGCTTGCAAGACCCCCCTCCCTTTCATCAACTTGGACCCACAGCAACACTGCCTCTGAGACTCCTATTTCTTCTGTTCACTGCCATACCTGCCCTAGTGTGAGCTTCCATGCCCTCCTCCCCTTCATCAAGCGAGTGCAAGCAAAGTGCATGAGCGGCAGGGACCACGGGTCCACCATGAGCAACAGTCGCAGCAGGCCTTTGCCGTACAGCTGGTCCACTGCAGGGATGGCCTTCGGAGTCAACATCATAATGGGGCACTGCAAACGTGAAGGAGAGGCAGGCAGGGGCTTCAGTGATTCTTTCTTCCGTGACTCAGCTACACATCAGCTACAACCCAGCTTTTTGCCTGAGGCATTAGGTGTGGCCAGTCATGCTGCTTGGGCAGCCGACGGTAGGCCGATACAGGCTTGGCCCAATAGGGCCTCTGATGGATGATCAGGGGCAGCCTGCTGATGGTGGTCTCCTTGCAGCCAAAAACATAAACATTGGCAAGGTCCAGTGTTATTCCCGGTGCAATTCGGCTACATTTCAGCTACGTATTGGCCTCCGCCAAAGGGGGCCTGGTGCAGTATATCTTGTTGCTTGGGCCACTCACCGTGCCTGTTGAGGAAATGAATCTGCTGAGGCACTTTGGCCAGCATATTTGAAGGGTTTGAAATTCGAAACCGGAACCCAAACCCTTAACTAGTCCAGCAGATTTGAATCAAGGTTACCTTGACCCAGGCACCCTGGGCGTATCCATGAATCCACACAAATGACTATTTGAGACACCAAGGCTAGGAACCATACCTGCTACCAATTCGGGACACCAAGGATAGGTAAGCTTACCTGCAGCCTCCGAAGGATGGCCAGCGCGACGGAGCCCAGCTTGGCCTGCTTGCCCATCAGCGTCAACGACGGGATCAACACGATGCTGACCTTGTGGACCTGGACGTAGCGCTGCATGGACCCAACCAGGGTCTCCCCGTGGCGAACCTGGTTCAGAGTTCAGGGCTTAAGGTTAATGACCTGAACTAATCATGCTTCATGGTGTTTACGGTGCGCGGCAAAACATGTGACATGTGACATGGAAAGAAAGACTGAATCAAGTTTGATAGCTGCATGGGAACTAGGAAGTAATAGCTGCATAGGAACTAGGAAGGCAGCAATATGAGCTCCATCTGCCGTAATTGATACCCCACTTCTGTAATTTGAAGCAGCCGCCACCAACCAACCAGTCAATCATAGCCGAAAGCGCAAGCCACCGTAGCCTTCTTATACTTTCTTCTTGCTATCATGGTAACGGCGCGTACGAGGCCGCGGCCCATGCCGTGTTGCTTCCTTACCCATCACGGCCCTGCGGGACGAAGTTTTCTTCCTTTCTTCCAAGCAGCCTGAGTGGCTACACCTAGGGACGCATCCATGCACATCCACATCCATGCCAACACTTGCTATTCACGCTGCCGACATGGATCAGGCCTGCGCCCGAGCTGCGCTTTTCCCTTCACACACTCATGCCCCAAGGGCGGCGCACATCCCCTTCCCTCCTCCTTTTCCCCTCCAGGGCGCTCACCGCGACTTGCAGGTGGATGTGGACCGGCGCAAAAGCACGCGGCGGCAACCGCTCCTTGACCTTGATCAGCAGCTCCATGCCCGCCGCTGCCAGCGCCTCCTCCCCCACAATGGTCACCAGGTGGACTGAATCCCTGAGACGTGATGACAGCAGGAGGAGGGGCACACAATAAATACAACCATTGGGGTCACAGATTGAGCAGACTTCGCATTTCATTAACAGCATGAGACACGGCTGCCATGACAGTGTCAGCCAGGGGTGTCATTAATACTTCATTCGTAAACGAAGCTGGCACTCCTCTCAGAGAGGGCGCTGTACCCTGCCTGGACCTTGATGCAAACCCTAGGGCAAAAAGATGCGCACGCCGTCCATCGTTTGTGTAACAGAATGAGGGGGCCTTCAAGTTTGGTAGACGTATGAGGCACGGCTACCGAAATCATGTCAATGAGGCAGGTCCATTTAAACTTATGTATTTTCGTAAAAGAAGCTGCGTTCCTCCAGGAGGGGGTGTTTGACCATCGACCTTGATGCCAACCTTTGGCAAAAAGATAGGGGCGGCCTTCTTCATCCTCGCCCCCGGGCGTGCTGTTTATTTACACACTGATGCTCCATCCAAGGACATTTCACCATTGATAAATATATGAACACGTGGAAAGCCTGAGCAAAACAAAAACACACACGCTACCTCCACCTACAGGCATTTAAACGTTTGAAGCAAAACGAAAACATGTACGGCAGCGGTTAAATGACCTCTTCCACACCTTCCGGATTTAGCCAGGCCTATTGCCATGCGAACCGCCAGGAGAGAGCACTGCAAGCTGTCCAGAAAGACGACAAAAGTCATCCGGTTTGGATCCTTCGACTGGACCTGCAGCAGCAAAAACCAATGAAGGGGTACAAATAATAAATAAAGCATGTACTGGTAAGGAATAGATAGGAGCATTTGTGGATCCATCGTCATCCTGTTCAGGTCCTTGGACTAAACCTGCAGCAGTTGAAACCAGGTGTGTAAACCAATAAAGGAAAATAAGTAAAGCATCAAAGAAAATAAATAGGTGCTGGTATGGATCTATGATCACGCCTTACAAGCATCCATTGACTCTGAGAGAAGCAGAATGAAGGAAGTAAGAGAATGAAGAAGATCGAAAGATGTGCTTCTGATCTGGATCAAGGTTGCCACCGATTCCAGCAAGGCTGGCAAGTGAAGCTTTGCAGCATCAAGGTTTAGGGGTTAGGGTTCAGGGTTAAGCACCAAAGGCCTGCACCATCAAGAGCAGAGATTGAGTAAAAGGGAATAAATTTTCAGGAATAGGCTTGGTGCACCCTACAGCGACATGGACTCAGGGAGAAACCATTGCAGCCAGACCTTAACTTGATTATGGTATGCCTTATTTATGGAAACGTGCTCAAGCTTAAAGTATTGAGTGTATAAGGTTAAGGTGACAACGTCTCGGAGCAGCAGCAGGGCTCCGCGCTCGGTGTGCACTACACAAAAGAAACCCAAGCCCCAAAGGGATGGGTCGGTCTTTCAGAACTTTCTAGAGCAAAATTAAATAAAAATGCGCATGCCTCTCAGTTGAGCACCTACCTCATCTGGCATGGCCGTGATGTAATCGATGGGGTATTCAATCGGGACATTGAGCGCTGTCAGCATTCCCATGAGCCGCACGTCCTGGTTCTGCTTGTGCACATGATCTATCAAATCCTCCAGGTCAGCGACGCCTTGCACTATCTGAGGGAGCTGCTTGATCTGATAGGGGGGGCAAGGCAGGGAAGGCAGACTGGTTGCAAACATGATGATCCTGGTGAACTACCATCCAATCCAGGACAGCAATGCCTTGCACTAGCTAAGGGAGCTGCTTGATCTGATAGGGGGGGCAAGGCAGGTAGGGGGGTTGTTAACATGCTTGTGCTCATGATCTATCAACCAATCCAGGCTGGGGACGCCTTGCACTAGCTAGGGGAGCTGCTTGATCTGATAATGGGGGAAGGCAGGGAAGGCAGGAAAGGCAGGCCGGTTGCAAACATTTGTGTGCCCATGATCTATCAACCAATCCAGGTTCAAGATATACCTTACACCAGCTGAGGAGCTGCTTAATCTTTCAGGCTTTCAGCTAAAAATATTAAATCTTCTAAGATCAAAAATGTGCAGCCCCAGCATCCATGAGGCATGAATTAAGAAACATCAGGAACATCCACCTGAGGGGAGGTGCCCCTCATCCACAGGAAGAAAGCAACCGTTCATTCACGGGAGGAAAGCAAAACCCCTTATCCATATAAGGGGCGAGAACTCTTATCCATAAACGGGACGAGAACCCTTAGAACCCACGTCCCACGGTGGATCCCACCGACAGAGTCATGGTGACACGCTGGACCCCAGACCCATCATCAATTAATCTTCTGCCTCAATATCCACTTCCCCTGCTGTTGTGGCAGTAGGCTGCCCTGACAGTGTTACTGCGCCAGTACATCCCAGCACTGAAACTGCGAGGTCTCCCCAGTACCTGCAGGGCACCCAGCATGGCCGCGTTCCGCACAGTGTCATGGCAATACCCCCAATCCCAATCCATTGCCCCTTTCTCTTGTGTCTCAATAACCACTTTCCAGGCTGTCGCGGCAGAAGGCTGCATTGGCAGTATCACTGAGCCAGTACATCCATGCACTGTATCTACCAGGGCTTTCCAGTACCTGCAGCGCGCCCAGCATGGCCCACGGCACACCAAACCCTTGAATAGGGCTGCCCACTTACAACCCTAAACCCTTAACTAATGCTGCCCAGTACCTGCAGCGCGCCCAGCATGGCCCCCGACACACTGACAACCTTCAACCCTTATCTAATGCTGCCCAGTACCTGCAGCGCGCCCAGCATGGCCCCCGGCACACTGACAACCTTAAACCCTTAACTAATGCTGCCCAGTACCTGCAGCGCGCCCAGCATGGCCCCCGACACACTGACAACCTTCAACCCTTAACTAATGCTGCCCAGTACCTGCAGCGCGCCCAGCATGGCCCCCGACACACTGACAACCTTCAACCCTTCACTAATGCTGCCCAGTACCTGCAGTGCGCCCAGCATGGCCCCCGACACACTGACAACCTTAAACCCTTAAGTAATGCTGCCCAGTACCTGCAGCGCGCCCAGCATGGCCCCCGGCACACTCGTGAGGTCCGCCATGTCTATGCTGACGTGGAGGAGGTCCTTGCGGACAGCCAGCTTGGGTCTGAAGGTCTGGTTGCAGGCCAGGAGGATGAACAGGCTGGGGACGTGGAACATGTACCTGGATGGGGAGGTGGGAGAAGGCACATGTTTTCCCCGGTATTTAGGTTGTGTACTTACGGCTTACGCGTTGTTTTATGTTGCTGGTTCCTCCGCCAGTTTGCTCTACATGCCCATTTCGGAAAAGGCTGTGGGTGCTTGCGTGTTTTTGTAACAAAATGTGGGAGAGGGGAAAATCGTGGGAGACTGGAAGATTCATATCATTTGCCTGTTATGCCCACCAAGTGTGGACACCACCAGTCTAATATGAGTGGTATACCACTATCAGCTACAGTTCAGCTTCAGTTCAGCCCCCGGCCACAAGCCCCTGCTTCGGCCAGCCCTGCTGCTTGGGCCGCCTGCCGGAGGCCGGTCAGGTTTGATGTGAATCGGCCCAGGGGTAACCGCGGGACAGCCCAGCAAAGGTGGTCCGGTACCCACTAAAATAAACACTGAACACCACCAGGTCGCTTGTTCCGCCGAGCTCTGAGTTGAGCCGAGCCGGGTGAGCAGAGTGAGATGCATTCGGCCTAAGTTCAATAGCCAGGCCCAGGCCCCAAGAGCAAGGATGGAGGTCCGGGCTTCCCAAATAAACGAGCTGGAGGAGTAACCAGATGAAGGAGACCCCCCGCTGCACAGACCATCCCACAGGGCGACAGACGTAACATCCTATTTCGAATCCCCCGGCTCATGCACCCGCCACCCACCATGCAAGTTTTTTTGTCACATGCGGCCATGTGCCGTTTTCGGCGCCCAACAGGCTGCACACCACCTCACATGCATTCGGATGGCGGCAGCAGGTTTCCAGACTTTACATTCCAGATTTTGGCCCGTCTGCAAGGCGCTAAGATTATGCAAGGGACACTTCTCACCTCTGTCTCCTAAACCTTAAATTCTCACTTATGTACCCTAAACCCTGTTACCTTAACCCTAAACTTCTCACCTCTGTACCTTAAACCCTAAACTTCTCACTTCTGTATCCTTAACCCTGAATCCTAAACCCTAAACTTCCCACCTCTGAATACTAAACCCTAAACTCCTCACATCTGTATCCTAAACCCTGAATCCTAAACCCTCAACTTCTCACCTCTGTATCCCCACGGTCATTGCTCCCTGGCTGCTTTTTCTGGCCCTGGCAACGGCTTCACTCATGCGCTTGCTGGAGAGCTCAGACATGCAGAGCTGGGCAGGCAGGGCAGCAGAGTCAGAATAATCAGCATAAGAAAAACAGGATCAAGAGGAATAGCACAATCAGAATAATCAGCATCATCTTCAGAAGCAACAGGAGAAGGATAATTATATTGGGGCATAGGCATCAGAAGAATCAGAGGCAGCAGGAGCAGAATATTCAGCATCAGCATCAGAAAAACAGAGCAACAGGTGCAACAGCATGATTATAGTAGAGCATAAGCAGCATCAGCATCAGCATCAGCAGCAGGAGCCACAGAAAGAGGCAGCAGACAGGTGTACAGGGTGAGAAAAACCTCAGCTTGACCTGACGAGTTTCCCCCACCTGCCCCCCCCCCGGAAAAAACCTTGTGTTGGTAGCACTCCTAGGGTGACCTTTGGGGTACTTAATGGATGGGGCATCTGCTTTACCATCACTGCTTCCATTGACACCCACATGCATGTGTGGAGGGGTGCCTATCTTTCTATCTTTCTTTTAAGGGCAACCTGGCTCAATACTGCTGCAGGGGCGATCCAGGCTGCAGAGTGCCAAGTAGAGCAAAGAAAGAAAGTAAGAAGACTGTGTCCCCCTCGGGGCCGTGCAGGTGAAGGGAGCAGCACAGCTCGGGGCCCAAGCCGAGTAGAGCAGGAAAACACTGCAGACCATTGGCCGATCAACCTAAACAAAACGCGCTAGTCTCCGTTCTTGAAACATCATACTTCCTCGTCTCTGATGCTCCTAACAAAGGGGGCATAATCTCCCCTCCTTTCTAACCTCTGCGTTCACGTTGGTCTCCTTCCTGGAGAGGAGAATCGTGCCAAACATCCTGGCAACATTGATCCGATCTGACCTGGCCACCTGCAGCATAGAGGGAAAGACAATACGTGAAGGGGACAACATAGCTCAGGCCAACGCCACATCCCCCCAGCCATGACGGTCAATCAGACCACTTGCAGCAATCAAATCAGCATTTATGCTGAACAGTTGGATGCGTTGCCCATGAGCAGGCTGAGGGGACGTCAGGACCCTCACTCAAGAGGAAGCTGCTGCTGGTGCTTGTATGCCAATTTAATCAATCAGACCACTTGCAGCAATCGAGTCAGCAGGTGCAGCTGACAAACTGCAGGAAGCAAGTTACGCCTCACCAGGAACTGGGCCTTGGACTTACAAAGGGAAACAATCAGCAGTTACCCTGAGTTACGCCTCACCAGGAAGCAATCAGCAGTTACCCTCAGTCACGCCTCATTAGGAACTGGGCCTTGGACTTACTAAGGGAAACAACACAGCTTTGGCTTATGCCACATCTGTGCTGTTACCCTAAAGCTAGCCACCTGCAGCTGTAGTCAGAGGTTCACTAGACCACAACAGTGACAGCTGTCCATAAAGGGTCCTTTGGCTACACTGAAGCATCAACCCAGCAGGGATTGGTGCAGCAAGACCTGTGGCTTCGGCCTAGTTTAGCGTTAAGGGTATAGGGTTCAGGGTGCAGCAAGACCTGTGGCTTCGGCCTAGTTTAGGGCTTAGGGTATAGTGTTCAGGGTGCAGCAAGACCTGTGGCTTCGGCCTAATTTAGGGTTCAGGGTATGGGGTTCAGGGTGCAGCAAGACCTGTGGCTTCGGCCTAGTTTAGGGTTAAGGGCATAGGGTTCAGGGTGCAGCAAGACCTGTGGCTTCGGCCTAGTTTAGGGTTAAGGGTTTAGGGTGCTGCAAGACCTGTGGTTTTGGCCACCGGCTGAAGGCTAGACAAGGTTCGGCCTCAAGTGGCCCAATGGTGGCCGCCCGGCAGCCAACTCAAAGGTGGTCTTGCGTGCATGTAAATCAATTATATGGACGCGTCAATCCTGGACGTTCATGCCAAGGTGTGAAAGCCAGCTTTCCATCTTCTTTCCTCGTCTCTTTAAACGGGCTGGCGCAGCCACGCAACTACATCCTCGTATGCCATATCCAACCAGGGTTTGTCTCTCTTGCATGCCATGCAGGCAGACAAACTCTTCACACCGTCTCACACAATCTACGTCCACACTTCTGCCATGCATGCAAATCCATCAACTCTTCCGTTGTCCACACTTGCATGTTCACGCTTCCGCCATGCAAACACATCCACAACTCGAATGTTGTTCACACTTCACTGTTCACACCTGCGTGCATACTGCTGCCTTCTTGGTCTCCTTGAGAACCATCGCCCTCCTCAAGAAGTTTGGGTCCAGCAGCCCATTGCATGTCTCACTTATCACTAGGTCCCGAGCTCGGCAACAAGACATCCACTGTACTCCCCGCTCCTGGAGAAGCTGTAAGGGGACAGGTTGGACAGGCAGTTACGTGCAGGCCTTGCTAGTCATCTGGTCCCGAGCTCGGCAGGCAAATATGAAATATCCACTGCAACAGCATGCCGAAGCTACGAAGAGTTTGGAAGGTCGGACAGGCAGGTACAAGCAGGTATCGCTGGTCACCAATCCCGTGCTCAGCAGCAAAACATACTCTGTCACAGCATGCCGAAGCTACCAAGAGGACGGGTCGGACGGGCATCTATGTACAGGTCTCCTGGGTCACCAATCCCGTGCTCAGCAGCAAAACATACTCTGCAACAGCATTCAGAAGCTACAAAGAGGACGGGTCGGACGGGCATCTATGTACAGGTCTCCTGGGTCACCAATCCCGTGCTCAGCAGCAAAACATACTCTGCAACAGCATGCCGAAGCTACCAAGAGGACGGGTCGGACGGGCATCTATGTACAGGTATCGCTGGTCACCAATCCCGTGCTCAGCAGCAAAACATACTCTGCAACAGCATGCAGAAGCTACAAAGAGGACGGGTCGGACGGGCATCTATGTACAGGTCTCCTGGGTCACCAATCCCGTGCTCAGCAGCAGAACATACTCTGCAACAGCATGCCGAAGCTACCAAGAGGACGGGTCGGACGGGCATCTATGTACAGGTATCGCTGGTCACCAATCCCGTGCTCAGCAGCAAAACATACTCTGCAACAGCATGCAGAAGCTACAAAGAGGACGGGTCGGACGGGCATCTATGTACAGGTCTCCTGGGTCACCAATCCCGTGCTCAGCAGCAAAACATACTCTGCAACAGCATGCCGAAGCTACAAAGAGGACGGGTCGGACGGGCATCTATGTACAGGTCTCCTGGGTCACCAATCCCGTGCTCAGCAGCAAAACATACTCTGTCACAGCATGCAGAAGCTACAAAGAGGACGGGTCGGACGGGCATCTATGTACAGGTCTCCTGGGTCACCAATCCCGTGCTCAGCAGCAGAACATACTCTGCAACAGCATGCAGAAGCTACAAAGAGGACGGGTCGGACGGGCATCTATGTACAGGTCTCCTGGGTCACCAATCCCGTGCTCAGCAGCAAAACATACTCTGCAACAGCATGCAGAAGCTACAAAGAGGACGGGTCGGACGGGCATCTATGTACAGGTCTCCTGGGTCACCAATCCCGTGCTCAGCAGCAAAACATACTCTGCAACAGCATTCAGAAGCTACAAAGAGGACGGGTCGGACGGGCATCTATGTACAGGTCTCCTGGGTCACCAATCCCGTGCTCAGCAGCAAGACATCTGCTGCCACCGCGTGCAGAAGCTACAAAGAGGACAGGTAGTTACGTGCAGGTCTCGGTGGTCACCAGGTCCCGAGCTCGGCAGCCAGACAATTACTGCATCAGCATACAGAAGCATGCTGGGAATATCCCTGACATCATGCCAAGACCTTTCACCCCAGGATTTAACCCCTCAGTGCTCCCCCCACCCTCATCAAACAATCCTGTGGGTGGCTTAGGTGATTACAGAACATCTCCCGCTGCAGCTCACTCCAGCCTCCCACTGCACCTCCCACTCCAGCTCCCAACCTCCTGCTACACCTCCCACCACACCTCTAGGCCACCCACTCCAGCTCCCACTACACCTCCAGTCCTCCCACTACACCTCCCACACCAGCTCCCAGCCTCCCACTGCAGCCTCCTCCAGCTCTCACTACACCTCCCAATTCACCTACCACTTCAACTCCCACTTCACCTCCCAATTCACCTCTCACACCAGCCCCCAGCCTCCCACTCCAGGCCTCCCACTGCACCTCCCACTACACCTCCAGTCCTCCCACTGTAGCTTACTCCAGCTCTCACTACACCTCCCCTCTGTCTCACCTCCATGGGAGGCATAGACAGCATCTCCGCCATCCCTTCCTCGCTCAACATGAACGCGTCTGGATGCCAGTTGAGCTGCATGGCTGCATACCCTGTCCCTGTGGTCTCTGCCGCTCCGTTCTCCATGAGGTCAGGGCTCACAAAGCGTTGCTGCTCAGGGTTGTATTGGTAGCCGCTGCGCCTGGACTGTGGGACTATGATCACGTTCTCCCGTTTGAAACCTGTCGACGAAAGGATAGCAGACATGTCATTATAAATGGAACTTCAAGACATGTCCTCCGGGAGTCCTCACCTACCCGACCTTAGCAGCAGCAGCAACGCCAGACAAGTGAAGATTTACAGTCCACCGGTACAGGCACTGAATACGATAGGACAGCGAGCGAAAACCAGTGCCCCCCCTGGGAAAGCAACCAACACACAACCACCGAGCATAAACTGACATGTGATCCAGACAGCAACACGATCTGCAACACCACGTGCACAAACATGTGTGTACAGTAACAGCTACAACAGCGGCAGCAATGAGCAACATCGAAGAGGAACACAAGCAGCACCAGCAGAAACTCCAGCTGCAACACGGTATCTATAAGAAGAGACACACAAACATCCACAACACCATCTGGAACACGACCAGCAACATTTGCTGCAACACCAGCTGTTACACAATCTGTGACACAACCAGCAACACCAACAGCTAAACACACGCTGCAGCACCATCTGCAACACCAGCTATTACACAAACAGCAACACTAGCAGCAACAGCCAACATACTTGCTGCCACACCAGGAGCATCGAAACCACCACACGCATGCAACACCAGCCGCAACACAAGCTGTGGCATAAGCTGCATCAACAGCCGCAACACCAGCTGCAACACCAACTGCAACAACAGCTGCAATATCAGCTGCAACAACAGCTGCATCAACAGCTGCAACAACAGGTGCAACATTAGCTGCAACAACAGCTGCAACACATACGCAACACACCTCCTCCGCTACGCCCGTCTCTCACCGTAAAACTTGTGGTCCCACAGCATGCGGGTCTGGGGTGACAGATTTAGGGTTAAGGTTATGGGTTTGTGGTTAGGGTTTAGGGTAAGGGTTTAGGGTTTGTAGGGTGGCTTGCAGCTCCTCACCGTAGAATTTGTGGTCCCAAAGCATGCGCATCACGGCATCCAGCTGCTCATCGTTCACGTGGAGCACAACGTGTGTGTTTGCCAGGGCCACTAAGCCGCCGTGGTCGCGCAGAGAAAGCGCCAGCTTCCCCATCACGCGCGACTGGCAGCTGTGGCCGGCTTCGCCCAGGTCCTCGCGGCCGTGCACGAGCCCTGGGCGGAACTCAGCAACCAGCTGGTAGGGATCAGTGGTCCAGATATCCTGCTCGTCAGGCAAGCCAGGGGGGGGGGGCAGCCATTGTACTGGTGTACCGGTAATATAACTCCTGATCTAACTTAAATACTGAGGCCCCACGCGCGCTCAATTCGATCCAGATGTCCTGTTTGTCCGGCAGGGGGGGGAGGGGGGAGGCAGCCAGAGATGGAATTATGGAGGCAGGCAGGGAGCAGTGTTTCTTTTTTCGTGATCCAGCCACATGTCAGCTACACTCCGGCCTCTGGCCGGCGGCCTTATTCGTGGCCAGCCTAGCTGCTCAAGCCATCAATCTTAGGCCGGTCCAAGTTTGGTCACAACCGGGTCTACTGAGGGTGGACTGGTAGCAAAAAACTCTTACTTCCCTTACCCCCCTTCACTTAACTTCCCTTTCCCCTCTTTTACCCCCCTTAACTTAACTTCCCTCTTACTTCCCTTACCCCCCTTAACTTAACTTTCCCTTCTTACTCCCCTTCCCCTCTTTTACCCCCCTTAACTTAACTTCCCTTTTCTCCTTGAACTTCCCTTTCCCCCATCTTACTTCCCTTACCCCCCTATTCACTTTCCCTTACTCCACTTACTTCCCTGCCACCCCTACCTTCCCATCCTCCTCTCCTCTTCTCTCCTCTTCCCTTCCCTTCCCCCTCTTCCCTACCCCGTTTCCTCTGTCTCCTTTCCCCTCTTCCTTCTTGCCTCTCACCCGTTTGGGGCCATCGGCTCCGCTCGGCAAGTTGGGCGCTCGGACATAGTCCTCTCCTGCCAGAATCCAGAAAGCCAGCTGCCCATGGGCAATGCAGTAGCTGGCAGCTTGCTTGGCGTTCAAGGGGGGCCCATTCTTCGCTCCAGGCGCTTGCAACACGACAGTGCCTTCGGGCTCCTCGGCCTGAAGGTGGTGTGAACAATGGATGATTATGAGCATGCATTTGAATGTACGAGTATGACTGTGCTCAGTATTACCCCAGGATGTAGCCAGGGTCAGAGCCTTCACAAACAATACAATACAATGGAATAACGAGGACAGCAATTCAAAAGCAAGGCTTTACAAAAGGGTTTAGGGGTTAAGGTTGACTCTTAACCCTATTACAAATATCATGAACCCTGAGCCGTGCTGAGCTGCTGTACTCACTGCAGGTAGCATAGGCAGCACAATGGGCTTCTGCCACGACCCTGCTTGCGTGTCGGCCCATGCAGTGTTGACTCGGTTGGTAAACATAGCAAGCATTGCTTCACCACTGAGCGTGCCATCCCTTGCGGCTGTAAGGGCAGGGCAGGGCAGGACAGGGGGGTATATACCATTTTGTTTTAGTAAGTGGTATACCACTATCAGCTACAGTTTAGCTACAGTTCAGCTCCCGGCCACAAGCCCCTGCTTCGGCAAGACCTGCTGCCTAGGCCACCGGCTAGAGGCCGGTCCAGGTTTGGTGTGAAACGGCCCAGGGGTAGCCCAGCACAGGTGGTCCGGTACCCACTAAAATAAACACTGGTGCATACATGTTCTGTCAATGGTAAGTCATTCACTTGGAGATCAATGTATCATTCCACATCTCAGGGCCTCGACGACATGCACTTGGAGATCAATGTATCATTCCACATCTCAGGGCCTCGACGACATGCACTTGGAGATCAATGTATCATTCCACATCTCAGGGCCTCGACGACATGCACTTGGAGATCAATGTATCATTCCACATCTCAGGGCCTCAACGACATGCACTTGGAGATCAATGTATCATTCCACATCTCAGGGCCTCGACAACATGCACTTGGAGATCAATGTATCATTCCACATCTCAGGGCCTCAACGATATGCACTTGGAGATCAATGTATCATTCCACATCTCAGGGCCTCAACGACATGCACTTGGAGAGCAATGTATCATTCCACATCTCAGGGCCTCGACGACATGCACTTGGAGATCAATGTATCATTCCACATCTCAGGGCCTCGACGACATGCACTTGGAGATCAATGTATCATTCCACATCTCAGGGCCTCGACGACATGCACTTGGAGATCAATGTATCATTCCACATCTCAGGGCCTCGACGACATGCACTTGGAGATCAATGTATCATTCCACATCTCAGGGCCTCGACGACATGCACTTGGAGATCAATGTATCATTCCACATCTCAGGGCCTCGACGACATGCACTTGGAGATCAATGTATCATTCCACATCTCAGGGCCTCGACGACATGCACTTGGAGATCAATGTATCATTCCACATCTCAGGGCCTCGACGACATGCACTTGGAGATCAATGTATCATTCCACATCTCAGGGCCTCAACGACATGCACTTGGAGATCAATGTATCATTCCACATCCCAGGGCCTCAACGACATGCACTTGGAGATCAATGTATCATTCCACATCTCAGGGCCTCAACGACATTCACTTGGAGATCAATGTATCATAACACATCCCAGGGCCTCAACGACATTCACTTGGAGATCAATGTATCACAACACATCCCAGGGCCTCAACGACATTCACTTGGAGATCAATGTATCATAACACATCCCAGGGCCTCAACGACATGCACTTGAAGTAATGTATCATTCCACATCCCAGGGCCTCGACGACATGCACTTGGAGATCAATGTATCATTCCACATCTCAGGGCCTCAACGACATGCACTTGGAGATCAATGTATCATTCCACATCTCAGGGCCTCGACGACATGCACTTGGAGATCAATGTATCATTCCACATCTCAGGGCCTCGACGACATGCACTTGGAGATCAATGTATCATTCCACATCTCAGGGCCTCGACGACATGCACTTGGAGATCAATGTATCATTCCACATCTCAGGGCCTCGACGACATGCACTTGGAGATCAATGTATCATTCCACATCTCAGGGCCTCGACGACATTCACTTGGAGATCAATGTATCATTCCACATCTCAGAGCCTCAACGACATGCACTTGGAGATCAATGTATCATTCCACATCTCAGGGCCTCAACGACATGCATTTGGAGAGCAATGTATCATAACACATCCCAGGGCCTCAACGACATTCACTTGGAGATCAATGTATCACAACACATCCCAGGGCCTCAACGACATTCACTTGGAGATCAATGTATCATTCCACATCCCAGGGCCTCAACGACATTCACTTGGAGATCAATGTATCATAACACATCTCAGGGCTTTGACGAGGGAGCCCCACGTCACGGGTCATGTGGCATGTCAGCCAGGGAAGGACTTTCTAAATCCATGCTTTATGGGTGTATTTATTGAGACAGTGCACGAGATAAATCAGGCTGAAGACACTGTGGCTACAGTATGTAAATAACAATCGTTGATTTGGTTTAAGTAAGGGCGCCGACCCGGCCGTGATCCATGCTTCCCTGTTTCCTGAACCTTCAAGCCTGTTATTGTGTTATCAGGTAAGCACTAGGGGTTTGACAGCTATTTCCTGAGATCTTGGGGTTTGGCAGCTACTTCCTGAGATCAAGGGGTCTGGCAGCTTCTTCCTGAGATCTCAAAGCAGGACCAATGGCGCCCCCACTGACCTGGGCTGGTGGCCTCGTCGTTCTCTTCATACACCTCATGGCTCAGAGTGGATTTCGACGTCGATATCCCGCTCGCGTTGCCCACCCTCAGCTGCGACCAGATGGCCCCGCCCAGTGACTGCTCCACCGACAGGGCCAGGTTTGTGCTGCTGAGGCTGCGCTGCGAGAGCTTGGAAGATGTCTGAGGGCGGGACACTGGGGGGCCCGGGGACAGAATACTGCTGCTGCTGCCGATTGGCGCCGAGCCCTTGCCGTTCATCACTCCCAGAAGGTCCAAGCTCCGCCTAGTCGGGCTGGTCAGGGCGCCCGCCGCGGGCCCCCTGCCGCTGGTTGCCCTCCTGCTGCTGAGCGGGGACGCGGACCTGCTCAGGGTGCCGCTGGCTTCGAGGCCGGCACTGATGGCAGAGACCGGGCCGGAGCCGGGCCGGGCGGACTTTGTCCGGGAGACCAGTGAGCCGATGGCTCGCCTGACTGCCGTGCTCTGCAATGTCTCCACCAGCGGCAACCTGTTTGCGGTCGAGCCGGAGACCGGCCCGCTGATTGGAGAGCCATGGGACTTGGGGCGAGCGCTGACACCACGGGAGCTGCCACCAGCTGGGTTGTCCGTTGCCGGCGGCCTGGCCATTAGCGCCGACGAGAAAGACTTGGTTCTGCCGGTGACCGACGGCGAGGCCCCTGGGCTCTTTTTCGCCTCTTCTCCCGCCGCCTCAGCCTGCGCGAGGCTGCACTGCAGGCTGCTAGAAGGCAGGAGGGAGCCCGGGCTGCCCATAACTCCCGCTCTCCCCAGACCTCCGAGCGCCATACTGATCCAAGAGGTCCTGCTGGGCCTGGCCACAGGCTGCAGGATCTCGGCCGTGGCCGCTGGCGCAGGAGTGCCGAACTGAGGGGTGGTCCCCGCAGCGTACCGAGTGGAGCGGAACAGCCGGACGCTGTTGGCGCGGCTGATCGTGTAGCTGTTGTCGTGACCGGAGTACACCAAGGGGGCTGCTCCAAGCCGGGTCGAGGCAGATGACATTGCGCTCGTGTTCTGCTTCATAGGGCCGGTGGGTGGCGAGGCGGTGGCGGCGTAGGCGACGGAGGCGTTCTCGCTGGGCTCCCCGGGGGGCGGATCGTCGTCCAGGATCTTCCCGGGCCAGCGCTGGTGAAGAGGCCTGTTGGGTCTGATACAGCAGAAGCAGCAGCAAAATGATCAGCAGTTTGTCCTCATCTGGTCAGCATCCTTTTCATCATAAGCATCATCATCAGCAGTGTCTTTTTAGTGAATGGTGTAACACTATCAGCTACAGTTCAGCTACACTGTGGCCCCTGGCCACAAGTCTCTGGTGCAGCCAGCCCTGCTGCTTGGGTCACCGGCCGGAGGCCGGTCCAGGTTTGATGTGAATCGGCCCAGTGGTGGCCGCAGCCCAGCCCAGCAATGGTGGTCCGGTGCCCACTAAATAGAAACTGCCATCCAGTCATTCATCTCATTCTACCATCCCTGGTCACCCATCACAGCCCATGACGCACCCTCTCCCATCCTCTTCGAACGTCTGGGTGGGGCTCAGGGGCCTCGGTCTCACGGAGCCAGCTCGAGAGGCGGGCAGCTGGGAGAGGGGTAACTGGGCCATGTAGGGGTTCCCTTCCTGATACACATTGGAGGTGGTTCGCGGCGAAGGAGACATCGGCCTCGCTGCCATTCCATCCTGAGGGTAATGCCCACTGACGGTGGCGGCGGCGGCGGCCATGGGGGAAGATGCCGGGGACTCCGAAGGAGCTGCCGGGGCCGGACCGGACGGAGAAGTCGACGTTGAGGGGGGGGTGGACCAAATCACGTTGCGCCTGCTGGTCCGTTTGAACGCTTTGTCATACCTGCTGTCGACGGGAGGAGCGACGGGGAAGTCCTCGTCTACGGGCGCGGCGGGCGACCCCGGGGCCGGCTCCGATGCCAGCTCCATGCCCAGCTTGGCGTCCTGGGCGGCAGTGCCGTCGTGGGGCTGGTTGCTGATTTGTGATATGTCCAGCTCTCCCGGCTGTGGTGTGTTGAGAGTGCCGCGTGTGGCAATGCACTGCAGCTGTTCTGTAATGAAGCGGTTACAATCTGAGGCATGAGTGGAGGCAGGGACAGGGGAGCGGTTACAATCTGAGGCATGAGTGAAGATAGGGACAGGGGAGCAGACTACAGGGCCAGGGGAGCAATCGGGGAACAAACAGGTCGAGGGAAAGGGGAGCGGTTAAAATGGGAGGCATGAGTGGCGGCAAGGGCAGGTGAGCAGAATAACGAGTCAGGGTAGCCATGGGAAACTAACAGGTTCAGGGACAGGGGAGCGGTTACAATCTGAGGCATGAATGGAGACGGGGGAAGAGATGTGACACACCACCGCAAACTGCAGGATCTGTTACTGGGTGGGCCAGTGCCAGTGTCAGGCCATGGGGGAGAGATCTATGAGAGGCGCCTCATACGCGCCTCATTGGCGGATGGCGGCCGCAAACGATTCCTTGGCCATTTAGGCCTAGGAATCGTTTGTGGCCGCCATCCACCAATACGACGGGCTGAAGGCAGGCGCTCCAGGTTCTGTGTGTCCAGGCTTTTGAGCGCACACAACATGCACCAACAAACCAACTCATCAGGCACAGGAAGAAAAGAAAGGAAGCCCCCCTTGGGACACAAGAGTTGAGGGAACAGCCCTGCTTACAGGCTACATTTGTACTGGTGCTTAAACGGCCTGATGAAGAGGGCCAGACCAAAGGGGACCTGGAGGGGGGCGGGTTCAGTAGAAAGTCCAAACAGGGGCTTCCCATGGAAGGGTGCTGGGGTTTATTCAAAATCTAGCTGCCCCCACCTCCCCTTGCACCCACCCTTGACCCTTAGCCAGCAGGCTGGGAATCATGTAGCTGACTCCCTACTCCCCCCTCACCCACCCTTAGCCAGCAGGCTGGGAATCATGTAGCTGACTCCCTACGCCCCCCTCACCCACCCTTAGCCAGCAGGTTGGGAATCATGTGGCTGACTCCCTACTCCCCCCTCACCCACCTTCCGCCAGTAGGCTGGGAATCATGTAGCTGACTCCCTACTCCCCCCTCACCCACCCTCCGCCAGTAGGCTGGGAATCATGTAGCTGACTCCCTACTCCCCCCTCACCCACGCTCCGCCAGTAGGCTGGGAATCATGTAGCTGACTCCCTACTCCCCCCTCACCCACCCTCCGCCAGTAGGCTGGGAATCATGTAGCTGACTCCCTACTCCCCCCTCACCCACCCTTAGCCAGCAGGCTGGGAATCATGTAGCTGACTCCCTACTCCCCCCTCACCCACCCTCCGCCAGTAGGCTGGGAATCATGTAGCTGACTCCCTACTCCCCCCTCACCCACCCTTAGCCAGCAGGCTGGGAATCATGTAGCTGACTCCCTACTCCCCCCTCACCCACCCTCCACCAGCATGTTGGGAATCATGTAGCTGACTCCCTACTCCCCCCTCACCCACCCTTAGCCAGCAGGCTGGGAATCATGTAGCTGACTCCCTACTCCCCCCTCACCCACCCTCCGCCAGTAGGCTCGGAATCATGTAGCTGACTCCCTACTCCCCCCTCACCCACCCTTAGCCAGCAGGCTGGGAATCATGTAGCTGACTCCCTACTCCCCCCTCACCCACCCTCCACCAGCATGTTGGGAATCATGTAGCTGACTCCCTACTCCCCCCTCACCCACCCTCCACCAGCAGGTTGGAGATCATGTAGCTGACTCCCTACTCCCCCCTCACCCACCCTCCACCAGTAGGCTGGGAATCATGTAGCTGACTCCCTACTCCCCCCTCACCCACCCTCCGCCAGCAGACTGGAAATCATGTAGCTGACTCCCCCCTCCCCTCGTAGGATCCCACCTACCCTCGGCCAGCAGGTTGGGAATCATGTAGCTGAACGACTCTATGCGGATGAGGCATCTCTTCCGTTTGACGCCGCTGCGTCGCAGGCGATATACGACGCGCAGGATCAGCAGAACCCGACGTCGCGCTAGCAGCACTCGAACGCGCCATTCCGCCACGTAGGGGACCGAAAGATTTCGCTCAGCTTCCGCCAGTTTCTCACTGGGGCCGGTCGGCACCCGCTCGATAGGCCCGGACACCTTGACGATTTCGCTTGCATTTTTGTACGACCTACGACATGACGTCATGGACGTCATGTCGAATCATACAAGTAGGTTCATGCAGACTTCACCCCATGCAGGGCCCCTGACATGCTGCATGGACAACGACATGCATGCTGTATGGACAAGGACACGCATGCAGCATGGAAAATGACACGCATGCTGCATGGACAACACGCATGCTGCATGGACAACGACAGGCATGCCGCATGGACTACGACACGCATGCCGCATGGACAACAACACGCATGCTGCATGGACATCGACACGCATGCCGCATGGACAACAACACGCATGCTGCATGGGCAACAGCACGCATGCTGCATGGACATCTACACGCATGCTGCATGGACAATGACACGCATGCCGCATGGACAATGACACGCATGCCGCATGGACAATGACACGCATGCCGCATGGACAATGACACGCATGCTGCATGGGCAACAGCACGCATGCTGCATGGACATCTACACGCATGCCGCATGGACAACAACACGCATGCCGCATGGACAACAACACGCATGCTGCATGGACAACGACACGCATGCCGCATGGATCAACGACACGCATGCTGCATGGACAACACACGCACGCTGCATGGACTCGACATGAACGCTGCATGGACAGAATGTGCACGCTGCATGGACTTGGCAAGACAAAAATCGGCCAGATCAAACCCAAGAGAGCCAGGACAGCAATCTCCATAACAAAAGTCCAACGATTTACAGACTTCAGCGGACAAGCAAACCAAAGTGCAGACAAAGTCAGGAGGGGCACGGCTCTCTCACTTTAACAGATGGACTACTTTCTTTGCTGGAGGCTCAATCCAGCCCTGGAACACATCCAAATTCACATGCAGCTCAGCCTGGAAAAGAGGAGGGGTGCACCAGGATAGTTATTTAACGGTTTCTCGTCCTGAAGACTCCTTTCTTTAGGAGCCAGCAGTGTGAATAGTGTGAAAGTGCCGCCTAGGGTGGTGCGGGGCAGGCGCCTGAGCACCTCTTCCTGGGCATCCCGGGGCCACACTCTCACGGCAGTTGGGGGCAAACCAGTCTCGGTGGCTTTGGACCCATCTCCCATTCCTGACAGTACTGGAAGGTGCTGCAAGGAAGTTAAACTGCAGGATACAGCGCAGCATGGGCAAAGGCAAAGGCCAAAAGCCACGTCCGTGCTGTCGCTTGTGTACCATAAGCCAGAGAACTGGCATCAGCCATGAGGGCGCTTCTGCTGGCTGAAATCTCCAGCCCCACAGCTCCCGTCATCCATTTGCAATGGAGGTCATATGCACATGTGTGCCAGCGGACATGGCAGGATGGCTGGACACGGTATGTGCGTGCATGCATGCAAACAGACACGTCCACTGCACTATTCCCCGGTGAAGGCCACTGACACAGCATGGCAACTCTCGTCACCCTAGCTACTAGCTTTGACTTGAATAATAACGGTACGCCCTGATGCATGGATTCAGGAAGCCAACCGTTTGGCCATGGCACTAGGTGAGCTACCAGCCCTCGACACTCACCCCCAGATACTCTAACTTCATCTTGAAAGAGTTGCCTCTGGCAATGGCTGGTCTCATCAAGCCTGGAGGCATCCATCCCACGGGCATACGATGTTACAGATAGACAGCAGAGGTTGAAGATGTATAATGGATGAAAAATATGATATATAGGTGGTTGTCAGGTTACATGCAGTGCATGCATCAGAAATAACAGAGAGATGTTAGGGGTAGCAGACAAGTGACCGATGTCACACACATGTACCAGGGTTTTTTAGACAGAAAAGCTACAGACGCTGCAGACAAGTCTTCCAGCATGGCATGTGCCGCTGTGGGTCCCACACAGTGGGGTCCTGGCTCAGCGAGTCCAGCTACTCGAGCTACCGGCAGTAGGCCAGTCAAGGTGCCGCAGTGGGTCCCAATTGGCCCAGAGGTGCTTGGGCCAAGGGCCGTAGGCCAGTCAAGGTTTGGTCCCAATCGGCCCAGAGGTGACCGCCACGGCAACAAAGGGGGTACAGTGGGCACTGAATAATCACCCTAGTGGGGGCTTACGTGACGGACAGGACGCAGGGGCCAAGGGATGTCAAATGAGAGGAGGACTGGAGTGGGATGCACTGACGACGTGATGCGAAAGACAAGTTCAAGGAGGGAAAGGCAGTGGCCCTTTAAAGCCTGTCGCCACTCATTAGACGGACAACAGCACGTGGCCATCGAAAGAATTGCAGACACCGTAAGGGTTATACAGCCTTCCCTGTGTGCCACCGACCCCTTGTGCCTTCCCTGCCCTAGCACAGTGCCACCCCTTTGTAAATGTACGCTGCCACCTCTCCGCCTCTTGAAAGCTCTTTGATTCCAGCTTTCTGTGTCCATATCAGTCAGTCAGAATTTAGATCCCTTTTAGAAACTGTGATAGGCAATTATGCATGTCGGGTCCTAGCATGCATGCACCCCATGGTCATGCAGGTATGGTTGAAGCCCTTCAAAGACCGAGATCTGATAGGTATGCCGATGCTAAATGCTGGATGCTCTTTCGCTTCGGAATCGAATTGATATTTTCCAGCACAGGTTTCAGAGCTTCTCTTGTTTCCCATATGTATAAACCTTTTCCCTCTTGGCATAACTCGTACATAAGAAGTGACCAGCTACTAGCTCTGCATGCACCCACCATGGTAGGGTGAAACATAATTGGTCGCTGAAGTTACAAATGTTTACCCCTTTGTTTGCCATACGCATGAGTGCTGACTAGCTACTAGCCATGCATGGACAATCCATGTGGAACACAATGGAGTGCATGGCATGCACATGGCATGCACACTATCAGGCATGCCATGCCGTCATTGCACCACATAGGTATCTACCCTGCTCTGATGGCCCGTATATCAATCATTGACGGGTTCACTTGGCCAGTAGTACCACTAAAGCAACTGAGGCGGTGCTGCCGCCGGTGCTCCGTCTCAACTGAAGAAGATGGTGACCACGCAGCCTTTCGATCAAGATTCGCTTCGCCACACGATATGCACTTGCTGCTGTTTTGCATCTGGGTGCCGCGGGTGGGCACCGAAGCGAGCGACCCACCCCAGGAACCACAGCTATCCTAGGTCACTTCAGCTACTCAGTCGGGGACTCATCCCCTCAATCGATGCTAAATTAAGCATGGACACGATACAGCTCACAAAGAGCCTTGGCCGCAGTGCTGGCAGGTGAAACAGGTTCTTTAATAACCGGTCGGCCCGGTCTACTGACACCTCGAACATGCCTAGCTCGGATTGCGCACTTATTACAATATCACCCCTATTTCTGCCGCATGTTGATATCATTACTGACCTCCCAGCTTATCAAGCTCCCTGCTGCGTTCAGAGCGCCACTCGCCCGCGACGTAGCTATGCCACTGGCCCTCGTCCCAGAGGATTGGGTTTGCTCCAGATTCTAGTTGTGATATCGCCATGTCTACTAGCTGCATTGACATGTGACGCCTCGACCCCTGTGTGACACAGGAGCGTTGTAAGTGGCTCACTGGTTGTGCCCACAGCAGTAGCTGGCTGTGGAGATAGATTTTGGCATCACGTTCAAGCCCTGGCAAATATGCAACAAGTCGTCAAATCTGGACAATGCTGAGATATTGAGTCGTGAAAAGTGGAGAGAACACGGTTGGTCTTTCACCGTTGTCAGCAGGGGCCGTGTGGGGCTGACAACGTCGTACCCATACGATCGTGTGATTGAAAATTAGCAGGCAACTGCTTCAACTTTATATAATACAGGCTGCATATCAGATAACGAGGTTACCGTTAAATGTTGAATTATTGAGAGTTGCTGATGATGTAAAAGCGGTCGCGAGGCATACTGTGTCGGCCCTGGTGGTCGGCCCCTCGTCATGGGGCGGTCGATCGGTAGTCAAAGTTCGGCAGAAAAGTATGAAACCCCAATGCCATCACACTATCACAGCATCGTCAATCCCTTAATTCGAGGCCGCGGTCGTCAGGCTGGGAAACTCACCACCAACAAATCGTCGTCGTACCTCGACAAACCTCGGTAAATCAGAATGCATAGCGTCATAATGATGCCATACGTATCCCGACGTACCTTGCTGGGCTGCTACTTATGACTCGGAGGCTCCGTGACTGGAACTCGGAGACTCCGTTTCTGCAACCGCGGATTATACGGTTGCGTCACACATACGGGAATATACTACCCCCTACCCCCAAATGGAACGGCAGTGCGAAGGTTCATCCCCTGTAGAGTCAAGGGAACCAGGGGAAATGGGCAATTCACTAGTAACACCGTAGGGCCCGTTCACACCTGATGTCGAATCGCGTCATGGGGGTAACTCGAGTCCGGGTCGAGGTAACTCGAGTCACAGGACCCAGGGGTGTTCAAAAGGGGTTTATACACGTCAATTAAGACATATATACCCGAGGGACAGAAAGGAATGAAAAGGGATAGGGTTTGGGTTTTCAGTTGGTTTCACTGGGACATCGGTTGCCAACCGCCAAAGTTGTCGATATTTTGAAAGGCTCGTTCTTCGCGGTCGCCCCAGTGTTTCGAGTCATCTCTTGTTCCACTGGCGTATCTCGTGGCTCCGAACCTTATGACAGTGCACTGCAACGGAGATGCGCCGAGTGGATCGGACGAGCCGTACTTTCTTGGCCATGCTATTTTGAGGGGTTTGCGGTGAAAAGTGGTGCCGATTTCAGAAACAGGCCATTGCGTTACTTTGTATTGGGCGCAACGTCGTTTGCATGTCTGTTAGCAATGTATATGCTCGTGGTGGGGCAGCCCCGGCCTCGGCCACGTTGGTTTTGGACTTCCTTCACCGAAAGTCCATACTGCACAGTACGTGTCGTGCACTCGCGTTGCGCTGATTTAAGCGTAAACTCTTTGAACATGTCAGACGTGATGACAGGGCTGCTCGCGTTGATCCGTAGCGCTGCAGCCAGCGGCTGGCTAGTTTTCGAAATTGCAGGATGACAGTTGACACAGCAGCAGAGCATGTGAAAGACCATCGTAGGGACTATCGTGCAGCTTTGCCTTAGGCGCAAACTCGTTTTCTATGTTAGTTTTGGCAGTGTTGGCAGACTTGCTTGCCTGCTTCGGTTTCCCGTGAATGAAGTGCGACGATCGTTCGACAGAGCGACCAGTGCCATGCACAAAATCTGTCATCCAGACACACCACAACTGCAGCAGCTTACCGTTACCAAGAAACAGAAAGGCACACTCACAGGTCAAAATATCGGCACCTTTGTCTGTTCTGATTGAGGCTGGGGATCTGCTGCTCAGGACTGGCCAACTTCTGTGTTCGGTGTGCAATCAGATTGTTGCTGTGTGCAAAGTATCACTTCTGGCACCCATCTTGCACATACAGTTAATGCGATGGCATTTTTTGACAAAGTGACAGGTGCCATGCACAGCTGATGGACAAACCAGGAATCCTATCAGAGGGACTGAAGCAGGCACGGTGCTGCAGCATGCAATGCATCTAACAGAAAACATGCAGCAAGCGCACGCAACAAGTCCCCACACATGACAGCATCTCATTGCATTGTGTGCTCACACCGGTTCACATGCACACGCCATGCAATAAAGATGATGCCGCACTGGACTGTAAAAACAAGTACTAGACTGACGACATTGTGACACATCTGACATTCACAGCCGATCAGAAGCAACTAGGCACACACGCACAAGAAGTAGTACCCTACATGCACAAGGAGCATGGATGGGCAGGTCCTCCGAACGGAGCTAAAGACTTCTTCGATGTGTACCGGGGCATGCTTGGGTGGGATGCCTTACCCTTTGTGGAACACGTGGTAGATATCGTTGTGGCGTAGACGTTTTCAGTCGCTGGAACTTCCGTTGTCTTTCTTCCCAGCCTTTTGTTGGTCCCTTCACTTTACTTCCCACTTTTCCTCATTTTCCCCCCTACCCTCTTGTGTTAGTTTCGTTCATTCCTCCCAACCCTCTGTTAGGCGCCCACGCGGCCGAGCCTTTAAGGGCCGGGCCCAGAGGTGTCACGACATTCACCCTACATGCACAAGACATACAGCTTTGCACAAGCAACACACGCAACACGCCAACACACACATCACCAGCACGGCATCACACTCTTCATGGGCAGGGAATACAGTTTGCCCGACCTTTGTGCTCTTGTTCTTGTTGTTTGGTGGGTGACCTTGCTATCCTTTCTTTCCTCTTGTGCCTTCTCCCTTGACTTTCTTAGCTGGCTCGACGTGGCCGAGCTTCGTTTCAGCATGGGCCACAGGTGTAACGGCATTCACACATCACCAGCACCACCCAACATTCAACCAACAAAGCAGCACCCTCACCCAACATTTTTAAAACGCAAACAGAGGCAGGGACAAACACGGCAACTACTGCCGAAACACACAGCAGCCTAGGACGCCGCAACAGTTTTCAGGGCACACACGTCACTCGGGGGCTGCGCCAAAGGCACAGCTTTTACAAATGAACTGGGAAGCATGAGCTGTGTCGGGTCGATTCGAGTTACCTCCGACTTGAGTCACCCCGCAACCCAACTCGGTAGGAATTTGAATTTGGGTAGGGGGGGGGGTGAATCGGGTGGATCGCACCAATGAAATCGGCCTCGCAAGCGTGATTTCTAGAGCGATCAAGTGATTTGCTGCACCTATGTTGTCTTATACACCTATTCGGATATAATTGCATCTCAGGAAACGCTGCAGATAGAGGCCATGGGGGCGAACCCAACCGAACCCCTGGGGCGACGTAGGCATCGCGACTCAGAACGACTCTCAGCCCAGACTGGTCGTTCTTATCTCTGATCTTATACCCTCTAAAACTTTCCGAGACAGAGCCAAGCGAATTACTCTACCCTCGATAATGCATGGGGCCCTGTTCATGGCTGCGTCCTTAAAGAAGAGTAGAAGACATGTACTGGGCAGCATCCAGGCTAGCCATGCAGCATGAAGGAGCTGCAATCCCTCCAACAATGGCAAGTATTTGCAAGGGCCTGTCGCGGGGGCTGCTGTCCCTTGGGGGCATGCTCCTGGCTTTTTAGGAGATGCTCATGCATGAGTGCATGGCCGGTCCTTATTTCATGAAAGTGGCCTATTGGTCATGCCATGGTATGTGGAACGATTTGATGCTTCATGTGGCTTACATTCCATGAATGTGCGTCGCCGACACAACCAGCCTCCCCAGCTTTGCTGTAGGTAAATCGCCCATGGGCATTCACACATGCCAAAAGCATGATAGCATGATGTTTTTCAGAGGATGCATTTATAGCAGAAGTAGGTGTCACCCCACTGCAGAGCCTTGTCAAAACGGACAAATGTGCCATCTAGGGCCCCGACGCAGCCAGGCAGCCGGCACAGTTGATGGAAATCATTCATTGTTTTCAGCAGCTCCATCCCTGATTCCGGGAAGATTATCTGGTCTGGCACAAATGCTTTCTGAAGATGAAGCAGCCGTCATGCAGAATTTCCACAACCAAGGAGGGACTCACATGGACGAGCCGAGCCAAGTCGCGAAAGGCCACTCCATGCGCAAGCCAATAGAGGAAAATGTTGATGCGCTTCAGAACAGGAATAGCCTTACGAAAAAGCGTGTCATGCTTCTCAAGGGGAGGGCCCAGCAGCCTTCCGAGCTCCTTAAACAGACGCTTGGGCATCCTGAACGTCTCACGGTACTTTCGCTCCTCCAAATCAGCTAATCCAGGCTTCTGACCGTAATGCAACCAATCACCCTGCATCTGCTCCTCATAGAAGCCTTTGCACCGCTCCACCTTGCATCCTAGCACATCTCGTGCCCTCAAACTCCAGTACCGCCTGTCCATGTGCTGCCACGTCTCAATTCCCCAGTCCTGGCTGTTGAACCACATCAAAAGGCTATCCACCTGGCTCTTGTGAGATTCTTCTGAGGCCATGCACATTTCTACAGCTGCAATCTCCTGCTGGCGTGCAATGAGGCTACATTCTGAAAGAAGCATACCTTCAAGCACTGCGTCTCGCTGTATGTGCCAGGTGATGACGATGTCAAGCACGGCTCTCGGATCCGAATGTGGAGGGGCCCGCGGGTCAGAAGACATCTCAGCGAAATACAATGCTTTGCAGTAAAAGAATAATTGAAGTACGAAGAGAAAGAAAAAGAAGTTGGATTGCGAATCAGCAAAATCAATGTGAACGCAAAAGTGACTGCGATTTGAATCGAGCCCTAACTCAGTTCGACCCCAACCCAGATTTCGCTCCGTAGTGTGAACGGGCCCTCACATTGCGTTACGTTTGAGGTTGCGTCAGAAAAAAATGCAAACGTGACCTGACTAAAGCCATTCTTAACCACCTAGACTGTACATCCTCCTCTTCCTGCTCTTCTCCTCACCCCCCCATGTTCTCTTGCTGCTGTCTGTATGGCTTGTCGCCATGACGCCATCACAGCTCAGCTTGACATGTGCATGGAGGGGTACGGTGCAAACCTCACGCTGCAAAACATCAAGTGCTAACTCTTGAACGTTGACCAGGCGTCTGCTGAACAGGATAGACACCTGGCTAACAATGAAGTCTTGATGCCCTTGGATGGCAGCCTGTCCTGCCTCCTTCCCTGCTGCCTCCTTCCCTGCCTCCTGTCCTGCCTGCTCAGGCTGCTGCGAAGTGCGAAGGCACCAACTACGGTCCGCGATCAAGTGGATATACACCGACAAGGCGAAAGGCCTGGGCGAAAAGTGTGTTTATGCATGACATGCCAGCACAACTGTATCATGTTCGCCTTGATGCTGGACCGCACAGCTACCGGTATGTGAATGAGACAGAGAGGGAGGAAAGGAGAGGGGGGGGTCAAATTCATTGGAGGGTGTGGGATCACCTAGTCTTGACAATTGGATGCTCTGCCTTATTGCCTGAGAATTTGCCGAAATGTGATCACCATCCACTCTTGAAATTTGGTACCTTACACAGGTTCCTCAATTGCAGCTATTGCATGCAAATTATTACGAAATTATGACGAAAGCATTATGTATTTGCTCTTTGCAGGCATGGCACAACAAGACTCTAGCAGCTGCTAACAAGCAAATACAACAGCAAGAGGCAGCAGAGGATGAGGCATGGCAGAAAGGCTCAGCAAGAGCGCTTGGTGGATGCCGCATGCTTGGGGCATGAGCTGTTGGTCTAGGTCTTGCAACAGGTCCAAGCACGACAGGCAGTGGAAGTGCAGCAGCAGCGACATATGCAACAACTTAAGCAGCAACAACAGCAACGACAACAACAGCAGCTGGGTGCCTTGCAACAGGCAAATGCCTCGCCACAACCGCAGCTGGCTGCCCGGCAGCAGCAACAACAGGCAGGTGCCTAGCCACAGCTGCAGCTGGCTGCCCGGAAGCAGCAGCAGCAGCAGCAGCAACAGGCAGATGCCTCGGCACAACCGCAGCTGGCTGTCCAGCAGCAGCAGCAACAGGCAGGTGCCTAGCCACAGCTGCAGCTGGCTGCCTGGAAGCAGCAGCAGCAGCGGCAGCAGCAACAGGCAGGAGCCTCGCATCAGCCGCAGTTGGCTGCCCGGCACCAGCCACAGCAGCAGCAGCAGGCAGGTACCTCACAACATCAGCAGTTAGCTGCCCGGCAGCAACAACAGCAGCAGCAGCAGCAGCAGGCAGGTACCTCGCATCAGCCGCAGTTGGCTGCCCGGCACCAGCCACAGCAGCAACAGCAGCAGGCAGGTGGCTCGCAACATCAGCAGTTGGCTACCCGGCAGCAACAACAGGAGCAGCAGCAGCAGGCAGGTACCTCGCATCAGCCGCACTTGGCTGCCCGGCACCAGCCACAGCAGCAGCAGCAGGCAGGTGCCTCGCAACATCAGCTGTTGGCTGCCCGGCAGCAACAACAGCAGCAGCAGCAGCAGCAGGCAGGTACCTCGCATCAGCTGAAGTTGGCTGCCCGGCGGCAGCCACAGCAGCAGCAGCAGGCAGGTGCCTCGGAACATCAGCAGTCGGCTGCCCGCCAGCAACAACAGGAGCAGCAGCAGGCAGGTGCCTCGCCACAGCAGTGGCTGCCTGTTTGGCAGCAGCACCAGCAGCATACCAGAACATTGCAAATGCCCCAAGGTGTCCCCTCTGGGATCCCCCTCCTCATGACCGCTTTGGTCTGTGGCGGCGGATCAGCAATTTCCGCATGCAACAGAAATCAGCAACCCAAAGCCGTTTGGATCCCCCGCATGGGCGTCTGGGGCGCCATCACAAAATTACTCCTCGCTGCCCGCATGGCTCCTACCGCAGGGGCATCTTGGGCAAAATTCATGTATTGCGTGCCCTAGGACGTAGTGACACATGCGGGATGATGAGCTTGAGTTCTTAAAGTCTGGTGCATGCATGATTGCATGCTGGTACTATTGTGGCGAACGCTGACTCCTTGTGTATGTTTTATGGTTTTTTACTTATCTTCTACACTAAAGGATTCCATCCCACGCTACTATGTACGCGGTACCCTAGCTTATATATGATGCTTCGCTGGACTGTACAATTTTAACAAATGGCTGCCAGTGACACCTGGCCATGGTTTACAGTTACCTCATAGACACGCTGGCGACATGCTGGCAACTACAATTTGTGGGCACTTGTCACATGCTTGAAAACCTGTTCAAGAAGTTGTAAAATTCATCTGAAGTTACATCTGGGTGCGTCCCACCGGTAACAGTCCCATGCATCAACAGTTTAAATGTTATGCTCAACTGGAATATACACAGAAATTGTCGCTTGCTTTTGTGGACTTTTCTTTTTTTAGAGGCTTTGTTGACGGCTAGTCTCTAGTAGAACTCAGGTGTCGGACTTGGTCTTCTTTGCCTTCCCGGCCTCTCCTTTTGTTCCTTCCCCCCCTCTTCCTTTTAGTTAATTCCTTTCTCCCATCTGAAGAGTTAGGTGCCCACGCGGCCGAGCTTTGAGCTGGCCCAGAGGTGTAACGTTATTGACAGAAATTATCAAGCTGGAGAAAACTGGACCTGGAACCACCAGAGCCACAGACTCTCTGGCCCTGACAAGCAGGTGTCCTGCTGAGAGAAACTTGTCTAACTTAGATTGTAGAACCAAAGGGTAGAATCTAGAAGTGTAAACATGTAGGCACGCATCACAGAACAGAGAGTTTAGGCAAAGGATTGGTTGAAATCGGGGGGGTGAAATAGTGGCAGGCTTCTGGTGAGTTGCATGAGATACATGGTCCCGCCCATGTGCCAACATTGGCTGTTGCAATCCAAGGGTATCCAGAAATCTATGTTGGCCAGGTTCCTCTCAAGATAAGCAGATGCCTGGCCTACGAGATTGAAATCGCAAGTTTTTGTGTGAAGTGTTATGTAACGTAAGGGATAGTTGACACTAACCAGTTACCAACACTCCATGCGCTAGGCCTATATCACAGCGACTTTTCGAGACAGTCTCCACACCCCACATACACCTTTCTCCCCAATCCTCACCACCGTTCTCTTGCCACAGTTTGATTCCCCCATCCCCAACCTTCTCGAGGAACCCCTGTGGAGGGCCGGAGTCATCTCCCTGTCTGGGGCCCACTTCCATCCCTGGACTCGTCTTTGTTGTCAGTACACACCATGCCCGGGTCCCACCCCCGGACCCATACCCTTTGGGACTGCCCAGCGGATTTCGCAGTCTGAGAGGAGCTCATCACTGCAGGTATCCCAGCAACCCTCCTTACGAAGTCCTCCATCAGGCTCATCCGTCCCCCCCCCCGTCCCGGGTGTGACCGCTGAAGTGTGGTCCATCATCTGCGCCGCTGCTTAAGACGCCATGAACTGCGGGTGGAGGTCTGCTTGGGCGCTTAACCACCAGGATCCGACTCTCCCCACCCTTCCTCCAGCCCACCGTTCTGCTCTGCGCTACCGATGCGCCTTGCTTAGCCGACTGGGTTGAAGACCTGCCTCCTAGTCTCCTCAGCATTTCTGCGGGCACCCCTGTGCTGGGGTTGTTGGCTGCCCGTCTTGCCTTGCTTGCTCGGTAGTGCTTTCTTTTGCTTGCTGTGCCACGGACCCGGTTTTTCTCCCGTTTCTGATTCCGCCCCCAGCTCTGGACTAGGTCCCTCCCCTACTTTTGCTCTGACTTGGGCTTCTGGCTTCAGCTGTGTCTTGGCTGCAGGTCCCGCGTTTTTGTCGCTCCCTGCTAGTTCTGCTCTCCGGTCTCCCCTGGTTCCGTGTTTTGTTGTTGGGTCCTTGTCTTTCGGTTCGTGTTGGTTAGTGTGGCTTCTCTGCTTGATGTTGCCTGTGCATCGTCTGCTTTCCATGTTGCTGGCGGTTCTGCTTTTTCTCCGTTTTCTTTTATTTTCGTTTTCTGGTCACCTCCTTCTGTTTTCTCAGCCCAGCCGAGCCTTTGAGTTAGATCTAGTGGCATCACGTCATTGGATGGCAACCATGGCATGCGTGTGCACTTTCCTGAACTCAAGATACAGCACTCAGTGTCTCAGTCACTTTCTACTGTGCATACACAGCTTTTGTAAAGTGATAGATGGGCGTATGTGGATTGTGGACCAACTTGGACTGGTGAGCATGAGGGAGCTTGCGCATGCATAATTATTTTGCTCCTCACTGTTGTGACAGAGATTGCCCCGCCTGGCTAGGCAGCTGATTGGGTGTCGATGGGGGGTTCAGGAGCGAAGCACAGCAGCGACCAATCACCAATGTGATAAAACATTAATTCAATTGGCTGTCAACCCGCTTGGCCGGCCGACATTCTCACCAACCGACAAAATTGAAGTATTACTGACAAAAGTGCCCAAAATCCGATTCGAGCATTACCAAATTTATTCAATTGGCTGTCAACCCGTTTGGCCGGCCGACGGCCTTACCAAAAAACATCATTTATGCATTACTGAGAAAAGTGCCCATAATCCGATTTGAGCATTGCAAAATTTATGCAATTGTCTGTCAGCCCGCAGTTTGACTGGCGGCCAAAGGTCCAACCAGCCAAGAGTTTTTTAATTTTCTTGGTTGGTCGATAGAGCCCATGATCCGCAGGTTAGAGCACTGCAAAACTTAAGACAAGCAGAGGTCCCCCAAGGGAGCACTAGTAGACAAACAGATGGGATCCTCCTCAGCCTGGAAGTCAGGAAGACGAGGTCCCAACAGAAACGGCATACAGGGAAAATACTGGGAAATACACTTGTAGGATTCTTTGTGCTCCTCTCTTTCTTTAGTTCCTCTCCCAACTCACTAATTTTGGACCCAAGCAACCCTTCGAGCGGCCCGCCCGGTTCTATTAGCGTGAGCTAATAGAACCATGGCGGACCCAGCTTAGCAGCGATTTGGGTCCCATACGGTAAAGACAATCAGCGTAGCTAATTGTACTGTGGCGGATCCCGCCTAACAGCGAAAGCGCCTCTTCCGTGTAAATATTGCAAACAAAAGGGATTCCTCCCTTTTTATTTTTGCACGGTGCATCAAGGCTGCTAGCTCAGCACACCGGGACAGGGGGCCCAGCAGGGGGGGGGGTCACCGCGAGGTTCAGGTTTGTGCAGAACAAGGGCCCAGACACAGGGCACACAGGCGCCGGGCACTTGTTTTTCGGAGTTGAGGTATCGTTCGCCCTCTGGTCAGGGCAATTGAAACCCGGGCGCTTGATGTCCGGTGTAAGCAGTAGGCGCCTCAGGTAGTTGACCTCGTTCTGGACCTGTGGCGGGAGCGTCATGAATCAGGGTTGGGCAATTTAAGACATATTACAATTTCATTACAGTATCATTACAGTAACATTCGAGTATCAAAATCATTACAGTATCATAAATTCATAAGAAGCATTGTCGCATCATGAGAAGCATAATAGTATCATGAGAATGTTATGGCTCTCCAGTCAAGAATACAAGTTGTGTTATAGACTGTATTCTATTACAGTCTGGGCCTTGCTACGGCGGCATCGCCCAAACCTGGTTATGCACCAAGATGGCGAGAAGTTGTGGCGTTTTAGGCGCCTGACTGTGCGAGCAGACTGGATGATATTGTGCATGAGCCAGTCTTGTTTTTATTGGTTACCGGACCACCTTCGAGGGGCCGTGCTGCGGCCACCCCTAGGCCGATTGACACCTAATCTGGACCGGCCTCCGGCCGGAGGCCCGAGCAGCAGGGCTGGCCAATCCAGGGGCTGGTGGCCGTAGGCCATCGTGTAGCTGAAATGTAGCTGAAAGTGATGCGGATACACTGTAGAAAACACTAGGATGAACGCAGCCCGTGCGCACACATACGTCAACCCTGTCATGTTCCTACCACAGCTAGATGCATGCCTAGTACTGGGCCCGCTCCTTCTGTCGCCAGCAGGAAGGTAGAAATAATATAACCAAACAACACGTGGCCTGAAGAGTAAATAGATAGGCTCACAAAACAAACTATTGCACTCAAGCAGCTGCCTCTATACTTGAGTGCACTACCCTGTTTTGTGCGCTACCTTTCTGGCTATATAGATGCTTGTGCACCTGCAACGATGGCTCTGTAAATAGCCACAAGGCACCAGTCACCTACTTATCGATGGCACACATTAGGGCTACACAGTAGGAAAATACGGTACGGTAAAACGGTACGGTATGGATACTGGTACGGTACAGATACCGGTGCGGTACAGATACCGGTACGGTACAGATACCGGTACGGTACAGATACCGGTACGGTACAGATACCGGTACGGTACAGATACCGGTACGGTACAGATACCGGTACGGTACGGCAAAGATGGACGGACTGGTAAGAAAATGAGTCAATGACCGATACCGTACGATGTTTTATCATTGTTCACTTATGTTAAACGGTGCAGTACGGTACAGTACAGGGTAGCCCTGGCAAATATCACACCTCACACCTCACACCAGGCACCAGTCATCTACTCGTTGAAGGCATGTGACAAGCTGCCGACCAGCCAAGGAAAAAGCAGCCACGGTACACTACCCCCCTTCACTTGACGGTATTCTGTGCTGGGAGGACAGGGCTCTGTCAAGCATGGCAGGGCCTGACAGAGGTATACTGCTAGTTGTGCTCAATGCATCAGCCATGTTGCGATTTTACGTGCTGTAAAAGGGCGTGGTGTTAAGGAGACAACGCATTAGCCATCACATGTATATCCACGTGACACATGAGACTACTGAGTGTCCCTAAGCTAACTGCAATCCTTAATCATGAGGCCTGGTAGAACCCAGGTGTGCAAGTGGCCCATGCTCCTGCAACTGCTGACCCACTTGTATTATCTTTCCTTCTTCTTCAGGCATGTCTGAGTGTGTGGGTGCGTTTCCAAATGACAGCAGTGTGTGGGGGGGGGCACCGGGCGTTTTCATGCATCAACACTGAGGCAGCATGTCACGGCTCTCTGTCCACGCCACCTGTACCCAGTCACCAGTACCGTACCTTCGCGACGTCGTTCTCCACCTTGCAAATCTTTGAGACGATCACTTGCGTCGCCTGCAAGCAAGCAATACAAGGATCACAAACATGTACTCTTGCGTTTGGCCTTAAACCCTAAAACCTTAACCCTAAACCCTAAACTCTTGCGTGTAGCTTGCACAACTACGCATTCTCGGATTTTGGCTTGGGATTCATGCATGAGCAATTCAGATTCTGCTGATTAGAATCCGGGGCTCGGTTTGTATTGTGATGGTTGCAGTGCAGACGAGGCCTCAGCCCATGCCGCACTATTTCCTTGACCTTCCATCCTAAAAACAAAATCCTGAACCCCAAAACTTGAACCTTAAACCCTGTGGGACGTAGCTTTCTTGTTTGCTTAGGGCTAAGGGTTTAGGGTTAAGGTTTAAGGGCCTGCACGGGGATATGGTACTCATTTCTCAGGCAGTTTGCCGCAATCGAGTGCTGGAACCTTCCATGTTGACCTGCCTTCACTGCCCAAGTCAGCATAACTACCCTGACTGTGTTGAGGGCGGATGATTGGATGCCCCAGCCGCCGGCCGGTAACTTTTGAGGGTGGCTGTTTCCTCAAAGAAAACAGGTGGGAGCACGGTGCAATCATCCGCATCCTGACTGGAGCGAGCAAGGGAAGGCTGGAGAGAACACAATATGCTTCCCAACACACACGAAATGACACACATCACACCTGGTTGATCTGGGCCGCAATCTGTGCTCCAAGTGCCTGCACGGCAGCTTGGGTCTGGGCCGCCGTGGTCTGGATCTGGGTCCCCAGTGAAGCTGTCGCAGCTTGCACCTGGGCTGCAATTGCAGCCTGAGAAGCCTGCACCTGGCCGGTGATGGCAGCTTGCGAGGCTTGCACCGCAGCTGCCGTGGTCGTAGACGCCGCCTGCATGATCGCGAACATACAGTATTTCGAGGTTCTGCCCGGCCTGGGCGGGCTTACGTCACGCTGAAGTCTTCCCCGTAGCTTCTTAAGCTGTGCCGATAGGCATACGTATCTTGGTAAATGGCACTCAAATATGCGCGTTTATACGGCGTTCGTATATTTTCATACATGTCATAGGCCAGCCCTACATGTAAGTCAGCATTCCAGCACCCTTTCATAAGGCGTATGGCCTTGGGCTTGGGCTTTGGACTTAAGGTAATACCCGCATCGTCAGGGGGACCACCCATCAGTCAAGCCCTCATGGCATGGCCAACATGGTGAAGCGTTATTGCGCTCATGCTAATGCTCATGCACATAATGCACGCACATGCTCCTGCATGGCACATGATGCACGCTCATGCTGATGCACATGTGTGGCTTCAGTCTCACCATGCACCATTCAGGGGTATATGGGCTAGCCAACAACCCTGAGCAGCTAGCCAGGTGAGACAGCTACACATGAGGCTGCGGCACATATCAACAAGCTTGATGCAGATGCATGGCAGCACAATCCGGCTTCACCAATGCCGTATCATGCAGTGTCGTGCTACCTTGGTGGTGCAATCTGGCTGAGAAACCTGTGCCGTATCGGGCCTTATCTTGCTGGTTCGTTTCATGGACGCAGCCTAGGCACATGCCGCGCTGTTTCCTTAACCCTCACGCCCTGTTGGGTATCGTTTCCTCTCTTCCTTTGCTGGTTCGTGCTGCCTTGGTGCACGCGTACAGCAAGGCCTACTGCCGTCCCTCACCCGGATTGTATCGAAAAGGATCTCCTGGTTGGACAGCACTGCCCTAGAGTTTTCATACGCAGCCTGAACACAGAAGGAGCATGGGGTTTGAGGTTAAGGCTTAAGGGTTTAGGATAAAGTTTTTTCCCTCCATATACAGCCTGAATACAGGGAGGAGGGTCGGGTTAAGGGTGTAGAGTTTAGGGCTCAGGGTTTGTGATATATGGTTTAGGGTGCAGGGTTTTTACACACAAAGAGGAGGGAAGGGGGTCGAGACCCACTAGTTGAGGGGGCCCTGAGTTAAAGAAAAATAACGTCCGGCAGCTGAACCCGCCAACTCGCAGGCTACTGACAGTCGTCAACCAGCAATCAGTATGTAAGCAGTCCATCATAGGCACGGTATCCCCTAAGCAAGGGTGCCCACGCGGCCAGCCTTCTTGAGCAGGGCCCAGAGGTGTAGCGTCATTGACAAGGCAAGGGTGCAAGGAGAAAAGGCCACGTCAGTGTCACTGATGGGAGACCTAGGCACCTGCAACGCTGTTCCCTCACGCCCCTGTTGGACTAGTTTTTTCCCCTCTTCTGATGGCAGGCCCGACCGACCTGAATCTCGCTGCTGTCGACCAAGCCATCGTTGAAGGCCGCGTATTCCAACAGAGTCTCGCACACAGATGTGGCCGCACCACCGATGATAGCGCCCGTTATGCAGGCAAGACCAGCAGGTGCAGTCCAAACACCCGCTCCCAAAGGGGCCGCCACCACCCCACCCTGCTCCAACAGGCTGCAGACAAAGTCCAAAGTCTGGCGGATCTGAGCAATAAGGAGGGGGCAACAAGGGCCAATGTGTAGGTAGGCCAGCCGTAAGCGCTAAACACCGCCATGGCCTGAGAGGTGAAGAGGAGGCAACATGGGCCAGTTCGTAGGCTGGCAGGGTTCGCTAGCAAGCACGCAGATGGGGCAAGGATGTGTGCACTACACACGAGGTGGCAAGCGGAACTTCTGGGCACTCACGCCTGGCGGAAACTTTGTGTGCGTGCTGCCCGTTCGTTTTCACTCCCAACACACATGCGCTGTCTGCCCATCAGCTACAGGTATAGCACCCAAATGGGTCCGCTCCTGCCCCCTGTCACCACCAACCATGAAGCTCAGCCTGTTAAGAGATTCATGACCCAAAAGAGCCAAGTGCAGCCTGATCCAGCCACCGCAGCACTTTGCAGCGGTTGGCCATGCAAGCACATTAAATGGCGAGTGCAGGCTCCAAAGCAGTATTAGTGCAAGATCCAGCAAGATCTAGCAAGATCCAGCAAGATCCACGAAGTCCTGGCTAGAACAGCCAACTGCAAGTGCTTACCCGCGGATGCCTTAATGGTTCTGACATGACGTGACATGATAGTTCCCCCAAGATGGTCTTCACAAGAGGGTTCCCTCAAGATGGTTCCCGCATGATGATGGTTCCCGCACCTTCCTGATACTGTCGCAAGCGAGGACCGCGGTAGCTGTATTGACTCCGTCGGTCCTCGTGGTCCCATCGGCAACGGGCAAGATGCCAGCAGTTCTGATCACAGCCATGACAGTAGCGTAGCCGCCGTTTGCTGGTGTATATTCAGCAAGATGGGGCAGGAACAAGTTGCCCTGTGTGTGATGAAGCGGGTTCGTGGTTTTGGGAAACACAGGGAAGGAATGAAGCATGCATCATGAGGAACGAGGGTGTTGCCAGTCTGTGTATGTGTCATGACGCGGGCATCATGAGGGAGGAACTCTTTGTGTGTGGGTGTTGAGGCGGGTTTATAGATGGAGCGAGGAAGCGGTATCCCGGACGGATGGACAGATATAGAGCCGTCAAGCTCACAACAGGGAAGTGATCCGCACTGTTGGGGACTGAGATGCGCGCAGCGGGGTGGAAATTATCAGGGACAAGGGAGAGAGCCACAGAGGTGGAAGATTGCCTAATCCACTCATACATACCTCCCTCCCTCAGCATCCATACATCTATCCACAGTAAAAAAAGAAAGACGTTGCCCATTTAAGGTGGATTTGTGGAAACACATTTCAAAACAAATGGTGTGGCAAATGCCTCCCAGAGGCGGAGGCCTGCTAGGCTGCTACTGCCACTGTCCTAGTAGATACATACCTTCCCCGGGATGCGCTGGAACGGAGCTGCAAAGCCCGCCAAGAGATGGCGACTGGATGACAAAGCATTCCCGGCGGCTCTCTCATTGCCGCTCCTCAAATAGCGTTGGCGAGTGGCCGGGGATGGCACAGCGTCGTCATACATAGAGGGGCTGGTGGAGGGGTCTGTCGTGTAGTAAATGCCGGCGTCTTCGTAGGCGGTGCCGTTGGTGTCACTGGAGCTGGAAGTATTGGCGCCGCTCAGCACAGTTGTGGCCAGTACCATAAAGGTGGGGTTGGAGAGGGTGCTACAGATCAGCTGCACCTGGCTCTGCATGCAGCAGTGTGGCAGCAGGAGGGATAGGAGGCAGGCGTGTGAGTGGGCCATGGGCGATCAAGTCAGCCTTCATAATCGGGTGCCCCGGCCAAGGCTTCGCTGCTGAAAAGGACACTCGGTCCCTCATCTCCCCGCCACATACTGGTCATAAGTTAACCGGATCAGCTTCAGAGACCCACCTGCTGTATCACCACCCTACTGTATTATCCCCCTGTTGTCCATACCTGTTGTCCACACCATACCGTACCTGTATCCGCACCGTACAATTTGACCGTACCGTATTTCCGTACTGGGTAACAGCCCTGGCTTCATCAGAGACTCACCTGTGGTATCTGTGATGCCATAGCGATTGCGTGGTCCATTGACAAAGTGGGACGCTCCATAGCACATGTGACGGGGTTGTAAACCGTCAGGTTCATGGCCATGCCGAAGTTGTCAAAGCACTCCTTGAGCTTTTCAGCTTCCTGTGCGTGGAGGGTGGCAGGTGAGGGTGTGCATGTAGAATACTTACTAGTTACTTAGTTCAGTCGGATTCATATGACGAAACCCAAGTTGTGGAAGCATTCCTTGAGCTCTTCGGCCTCAGTCCTGTGGAGGGTGGCCTGTGAGTGTGTGGATACTAGGTCAGTCGGGTTCATAACGATGCCGAAGTTGTCGTTGGAAACACTCCTTGAGCTCTTCGGCCTCCTGCTGTGGCGGATGGAGGGTGGCCTGTGAGTGTGTGTGGAATAGGTCAGTCGGGTTCATGACGATGCCGAAGTTATCGAAGCACTCCTTGAGCCTTTAGGCCTCACCGCCTCAGTACTGAGCAGTGTGACAGGTGGGAGGGGTCTGGGTTGTAAGGGCAAGATAAGTCATGGTGATAACGGAAGCTGATGACGGACTCTTTTCCTTTCGGGCTCGCTCCTCAACAGGACATATGTGTGTGATGGTGGAATAGGTCAGGTTCACTCATGGCGATGTCATGTCAAACTGTCAAAGCTGTAAAAAAGACTCAAAGAAAGCACTCCTTGAGCCTTTTGGCCTGCTGAGAAACTGAGAAAGGCGACAGCAGGGCGGTAGGATAGCCGGTCAGCTCAGTCCTGCATGTTTTTTTTCAACTTTTAGAAGCTTTAAATAAAGCTCCAAAAGTGACTAGTAATAGACTACTGGTATCCAAGATTGCACGTTGGTACACTTACACCTCCAGTCTGAAGGCTCTCAGACTCTGAGTGGGCCCTGCTGCTGACAAGGCTCGGCAGCGTGGGTGCCCCAGTTAAGTTGGGAGAATTCAAGTAAATGTAAGAGGGGAATGGAAAGAAACTAAGAGAGGAACGCACACAGAGTGACTTTGTCAGGAACTGCTCATGGCATAGCCGCATAGTGCACAGCGGGTCAGCGGCGGGGTGACTGGACCAGCTAGCTACCTCCTACTTAGCCCTGGTGGAGTGGACGCTGGCGGCCGTAGTCGGCCTGTAGGGTGCCTGGGCATAATTGATTCATTTTCCAGTGTACAAAAGAACACTGAGGAACGGAAAGGGTAGGAAGTATGTGCCCTATCTGCCATGTCGCTCCAGCAATGGTTTGATTGCCTGAATTAATTATTAATGAGGGAAGAATCATGGAACTCACGGGGGAAGCGGTCATATCGCACGTGGGGTACGCACTCAAGCCGATATCGAACGCAGACGCATTGGGCTGCGCAGTGGCTTGGGGTGGCACAAAAGAGAGCAGTATGATGAGCAGTGCAAGGAACATGTTTAGCATGACGATTATTGACGATCGAGCAGTAGTCACTGCTGGCAAGAACAAAGTGCTTTGCGACACACTGCTGACACAAAGTTTGTGTGTAACGGATGTTCACTGTATCCTGTATAGTGAAGAACCGGTAGTAGCACTTGCTATCCTGCTACGTGGACGAACACATATAGATGTCTTCTTGGAACTAGTCGTGCATCTACGACCGAGCGGCCGGTATCATATTGGACCATTATTACGGGACCGAAGCGAGTTGTCGGTATAGGTCCGAGTGTCGTCGTCCCGTACGCACGCACGTCCACGTCTGAAACCGGACGAAAGACCCCGTCGTTTGGCCGGTTTGCTTCTTGGTCGGCAAGGTAGGGGGGAGGTCTGGAGCGGTGGTCTGGAGCCTTCGGCCAGCTTCTATCAATGCTACCTTCCCCCTCCCCCGGCCTTTGGGACCCATGCACCCACACCCCTCCTGAGTAGTCCTGACTTGCATGCGGGAGAAGGTAGCTATACTGTGCCATCCCATTGCTTTGTCTGTTCAAGTTACTGACAATGAACTGTTTGTGTGTTGTTCCTTAAAGGACAAGTAATCTTCACTTTCATTTCCCTCTGCGTACCATTTATTACGGTCCAGCCGTCCACCCCCATGGCTGTGTTGCACCGGTACCTAAATTGTAGCAAAAGGGCGCAAAAACAAATTGTGACTTTCATGGCGTTCTATGGCATCATTCGGCACGAAAGCGGCAGCTTGAAGAGGGCCATGCAAGGTAGATAGGCGCCTTCGCCTGCCGCGCTGCACCGCATTCGCCGTATGGCCGCCAAGGTGCGCCAAAGGCACCATCTACCAGCACGCATGAGGTTGGCAGCTGTTTACGCAGCACCTGCGGCCGACTACGGCGACGTGGTGTGGGCCACCAGCCACCTCCGGCCGAGGCCATGTCTCCACAACAAGATGCAGTCTGGCCTGCTTTCAGCACCTGCGCCAGGCTGCGGGGCTACACAAATCAGCCGCCAGCTGGGGTGTCCTGAGAGAGCTGCAGATCCAGCCATTACAGGGAGACTGGTCGACCCATATCATCCACTTCTACAATGCAGTGGTGGCACCGGCAGCACAGCAAGACAGCCCTCTAATGGGCTGTGGCCATGGCAGCAGATATGCAGCTTGCAGTCAGCCAGCTAGGGAGGAGGCATCTGGTGCTTTGATCTGCTGGGTGCACTGGAGGAGCTGGAGCGGGGGACAGCCGCCCCCAAATTGCGTGAGGCAGCAGCTGACCTACAACGCCTACCCGTCACAGAGGAGTTGACTCTCGTTGACGCAGCCTACGAGCAGGCGCAGCTGGACGCAGGCGGCGGGGGGGACCCCAGGGACCCTACCACTGAGCAAAGTCTAAGGCGACCCACTGCGCCTGGTTTCAGACCACGGCGGGCGCCGTGCTGACACAAGCTATGATGGGGCCGGACCAGCAGGAGGGAGTGTGCTTGTGTGTGCACAAATTTGCGGCGCGATCAGCACGGCTGAGACCAGAGGACGGTGCAGCGGTTAGCGGCGAAAGGCACGATGCTGCCAACGATGTTGGTCAAGGGGTGATGGCAAGCATTTAGAGGATGCAGTACTTGCTTGCTTCCAAAGCCCTTGTGTCAGGGAGCAGTTACAGGAGCAGGGGTGGGCAGGTCCCCCGAACAGTGCCACTCACTTCCGCCAGCTGTACCAGGAGAGGCAAAGGTGGGTTGCACTTGCTAGACGCTGTTGTAGAATTTGTTGAGGGCTAGTTGCCGTCAACGAATTAGGGTCCGCGCACCCCCATAAAATCATTGTTTTCGTCGCGCAGCCAAAAGTAAGTAAAAAAACGGTCGCGCAGCAGCGAAATGTTTAACTGAATTTAACGCCGCGCAGCAGGTAATTCAATTTAACATCGCGCATCAGTTAAAATAATATTAATTTTCGTCCGCGCAGCACTTTCAGATTGTACAGTAAACTGACGAGAAGGTCGAGAAGGAGGAGGAGGTGGAGGAGGAGGAGGAGGAGGATTGGAGGGAGGAGGAGCCGGAGTGGAAGGCCGAGGACCCCGCAATAGAGCGTTGGCTAGCCCAGTATGGGCCGGGCCGAGGCCGAGGATCCCCAAACCCTGAACTGAACATCCTGAGAAGCTGGGAGTATTGTTATGCTTGAATACTTGAGCAGACTTGACACGGATCACTGAACGGATGTCGAATCAAACAGTCGCGCGCGAATCTTTGTGGGAAATGCTGTTTTTAATTCATACCGTGCACCCCGAAATAGTTGTTTGTTCCGAGGGGGGGGCAGAAATTCTTCCTCTCCCTCAGCAGCGGGACGTCTTTGCCCACTACTCCCTCTAATTCCTCCACCGTCACCGCGTAGCTTGCCACATCTGCATCCGCCAGCTGCTGATCGGGATGGGCTGTCTGCATGTGATCAAGGTAGTGATAGCTCCAGACCCACAGTAGGCGTCAGGCGGGAGGCGGGCGGGTCCCTGCTCCTGCAGACATGGCATGGCGCTGGCCTATTGGTGCAAGGATTGCTGGCTGACACCTTGTGCGCTGAGGCGTATGACATCTTGTGGTGGAGAGGGCATGCGGAGCTGACTTTCAGGACACCGCTGCTAGCGACCTTTCCCAGCTCTGACCTGCACATGCCAGAGTCCCGGTCCCTTCATCAGGCTCCAAGCTGCAGGCTGCGCCACATAGGCACAGCAGGATTTGGCGTGCGACGTGCAAGCGCATAGCAGATATCTTGAACTTCTTCCCACACCCAGCCACCCTACAGTCCACAAGCACATCCCTGGCTGCTGATGGCCCAGGCTGATCCTGGCGATGCTCTAGCTGTTGAGGCACGCTGTCGTAAAGAGGCCAGGATTTGGCATCATTGCCTCTGTAAGGGAACTCAGCGGACGTATTGACGCTGTGAGGGGCAGCTGGCGGAAGCTGGCCTGGCAGCCCCCCTGCCTGGGCGAGCAGAGATGGAGAAGTAGAGGCTGGCGGGCTCGCAGATATTGGCTCAGCTGGGGCAGCAGCTTGGGCAGCAGCAGGGGTAGGTAGGGGTGGAACGGGAGCAAACCCTAGCGTTCTCTGTCGCTTCGCATCGCGTGGTATCGCGGAAGCTGTCATGCACTCCCTCCCGTTCTGGTGGCGTATGACGTTTGCAGGGTCGGCGGATTTGAGGACCTTGCCACAACGACCACAATTGATATGCTCGTTCATGATCCACCAGACCAACACTACCATGTGCTGCATGTAATACAACTCTTTCTAAGGCTGGCTCAGCTGGTTTCAGGGTGTGTCCAAAGGAGCCAAACCCTCAGTGTGGGGGACAGGGGATCATGTGGTAATTGAAGCAACATTTTAGGATGTAAATGGGCGCATGTTGGCAAGAAGAACAAACAGGTGCCACTGCCAGCCTCAACAGACCTCCAGAAAAAAAGATACGTGGTTTTCCGAATATTTGATTTTTTGGGAGACCATCCACCCACCCCCCGTAACTTTGCCCCCCCCATATCTTCTATCCCTTTGGGCCAAAAATGTTTTAAAAATAGCTATGGAACGCTCTCGTTAAGCTCTACAAAAAGGGGCATGGGGTCGAGATTGTTCGTTTTTGCCCCCACCTCGGTTTGGGCACCTGATGAACACGTTGCGCAGCGGTGATTTTTAAATTCTTATTAGCGCACACCCATGTTAGCATTCCCCAATAATCAATTATTTATTAGTCTCTGGCGTTTCACGGTACTAGATGATCAGGTGCTGGACTGGTTTGCCTTCCCGGCCACTCCTTTTGTTCCTTTTATTTGTGTCCCTCTTCCATTTAGTTCTTCCATTCTCTCATTTAAACAGTTGGGCTCCCCTGCGGCTGAGCCTGCATGTGCAGGGACCAGAGGTGTAACGTCATTGACTTATATGGTAAAACCTGTGGTGGGGAAGCCAAGGTACAACCTGCTTACAATGACTGTGTTTCAACCTGATCTAGAGAAGTTGCGAGAGCGGCGGTGGGCGTGTCCTATAAATGTCGCCACAGGCTTCCACCAGTTGCAACGGGGCAGGTGCTGATCAACTAATCAGTTTATAACGGTGCATACGTACCCTCTGGGCCCTGCCGAACGCTCGGCCGTGCGGGGCTGGTAGGGAATGACAAACCTCAATTCCAGCCACCATGCACAGCCAGGACCATGGTGCAGCCATGCCACCCTCCCATGTGAAGATATTTTGTGATTGGGGCTTGTCTTCTGTACAATGGGGTTCTTTCCGTCGCCACTCGTCCGTGTTTGTGTGTTGGTGGCTTGCCGAAGGGGGTCACTGTTTTCCCGCTTTTTGTCCTAGTTTATTTTGTGCCATATCTGTTTTGGGGGCACCAGTCCCATGAATATAATGTGATGCCCCCATGAACTGTAAAACTTCACAGGACACAGCGATTTGCAGACTAAGGCAGTTCACCATTTTAATATTTGCGGATATGGGGCGGATCAAGATTCTGAGATGATACATCAACCACTGCAGACATCATCAGCTCCCGAACATCCTCTCGGAATATCTGTATCAAACCCGACTCAAAACCACCCATCAACACCATTGCCTGCCCAGGGGGTCACTGGTTTTGCCCACTGTCCTAGTGTTTCAAGTGCCTGTACCGGTTTACGGGCACATGTCCCATGTATCAAATGTGATGCTTTGATGGACTGTAAAATTTCACTTAGCCATGACGGACAGGTAACGGCAGTCCAAATGCCATGGTTCAATGTATGGGCGACAAAAAGGCCTACGGCACTAGACATCTCCGTGCAAACCCCCATTGGTTATCACATAATACCGTCTGAAATAAGCAACACAAAACAAAAATAGCCGGACCAGGGATCCCCTATGGGCCGTAGCCAAGCCCCAATGGCCCATATGCCTTCACAATGCTACACGTTTTATCGCAAAGCATTGTGACCTGAGGAAGATCACATATTTTGACAAGCTGACAACAATATGGGGGAGCTTACAACAGTACGGGGTGCGATCACAGCCCTCAAAACAAACTGATCACGACAATCTACCACTTAGACTTTCACCTACAACAACTTGCGGCTCGCTTTTGCGTTTTCAGCGCCTCTATCATCTGCTGCTCCCTTCGCCTCCACCGCTGTGTCTGCTGCAACCTTACTCGTTGCAGCCTTCTCGTCCATAGTCAGTACCACCACGGACGTGTCAGCTGCAGCCTTTTCCACTACAGCCGTAGCTGCCTCAGTCTTCTCCACCACGGCTTGGACTGCCGCTGCCATTCCAATTGCAGACTTATCAGTTGCATCCTTCTCCGCCTCTACCTTATCCGCCACGGCTTGATCTGCTGCTGCCTTATCAGTTGCAGCCTTGTCAGCTGCAGCCTTTTCCAGTGCAGCTTTATCCACCGCTACCTTTTCCACAGCAGCTGCATCCGCTGCTGCCTTTTCCACAGCAGCTTTATCCACAGCTGCCTTCTCAGTTGCAGCCTTTTCCGCTGCAGCTTTATCCACCGCGGCTGTATCCACAACACTGCTTGAAGCCTGAGTAGGTGTGTCCCTTGGAAGAGACCAGGGCACGAACCTGAAGTGAACAGGGCAGACTGAGATAAGCCATTGAAGACACAGCCCATGGGAATGGGACCTTAACCGGTGACCATCGCGTTGAATGTCATCCTACCAATGTGAAATGATAGGTAGAGCTTCATGGCCAAAAATTCTTACTTGATATTCTTCGCGAGCTTCTGCGCAACGCGCTCGTCAGTGGCCTTGCGGAATGCGGGTACGATCTCCGTGTCGACCTTCTTCGCGTACTCAGTCAAGTCGGAGAGGGTATCAATTGCCTGCAGCATTCAAATAGGTAGTGAGACAGTCGTCCATCTACCATCCGTTGCAATAATGAAACATCTTCAACATTATCTCTGACCACTGACATGGACATGAGCTGACTGCCCCTTACTTGTATGGGAACTGACGCATATGACAGGGCACATGAAAGATAAAGCCCCTTCGACGAGAGGCCTGGGAGAATGGGGGGGCCTGGTACAGCAAGCCCTCGTGCTTGAGCCATCGGCCGGAGGCTGGTCCAGGTTTGGTCCCCACATGCTGTGTGGTGGCCAAAGGGAGGTGGTGCGCAGGTGCGCACTAAAATAGCAGGGGCGAGTGAGTCAAATGGCCATGAGGATTTATCCCTAGGGATATGTAGCAAAAACATGATAACCAGTTCAACTTCCACGGCTATCCTCATCCACCCACAAACTCTTGACTGGCTCAGCCTAATGATCGTTCTTGATTGTAGGCGGCGTTTATTCAGACATTTTAGGCAACGTTCTTCAGACATTATTCAGACAGTTAAAGCGACGTTCTTCAGACATTATTCAGACAGTTAAAGCGACGTTCTTCAGACATTATTCAGACACTTAAAGCGACGTTCTTCAGACATTATTCAGACAGTTAAAGCGACGTTCTTCAGACATTATTCAGACAGTTCAAGCGACGTTCTTCAGACATTATTCAGACAGTTTAGGCGACGTTCTTCAGACATTATTCAGACACTTTAGGCGACGTTTCTTCAGCCCCTCCTCCCCTTATACCGTCCACTGGGCGCCAAGTAGGCCAATGGGTTCTGCACTTGCAAAGCACCCATCCATTTCAAGCCCCGGCCCTGGGATCCCAACATAAGCACGACTCTCCATCCCCGCCGATCTTTTAGAGCCGAGTGAGGTACGTGACAAGCGGCACCTACCTTGTTCAACTGAGTGAGGTACAGGACGTTGAGTGCGTGTCGCTTCTCATTCAACGGTGAGTCAAACTCGAGAATGAGGCCCTCACGGTACGGTGGCGGCATTGGGATTCTTGAAGGCTGCGATCAGGGGAGGCAGACAAGCAGTTTGACAGAATGCCGGTAAATGACCGACCGTCTATGATTTGAGAGGCTGATCTCACCAGTGTTACAAGATCTGCATGCGTGTCTTTCAGCACACCACGCGGATCAAGCATCCACATGTGTGCAGGACTATCCAGGATGTAGTTCAACGCAGTACAATCCAGGATGCAGTACAATAAAGTATAATCCATGATGCAGTACAATGCAAGGTGTCACCTGAAGGCACAGTGGATTGGGAGATGGCCCCATCAACCCCAATACCTCGCGTGCCGCCCGTCATGGCAGCATCTAACAAATTATCTCAGGGTGCATGCATGCTTCGACATACCCTCACCACCAGGATGCATTTGACGTACCGGTATCTTCACGTCATTACTATCGGCAATGGCATTATTGATCTTTTCGGCTGGTAGTCCACCTTCGGCAGGCCGCTGAGGGCCCAACTAGGATCTACAACCTTAGCCCGAAGGTATGGCCAACACATACAAGCCCAGGCAGCATTCCTGGCCGCACACGGTGCACTTGGCCGGAGGCCAGGAGGTAGCGAAAACGTAGCTGAATTCCAACGGAGCCGTGAAAAACAACAAAAACACAGGTCCAAGGTGTTTGGGTGTGCCAACGGGCGCATGGGAGCTATGTTGAGACAAAACCGACCACCCAACCTACAGGGGATCTATCTGCCTCCACACATAGAACCGATCTAGTACCCTTCCATACCTGAATGGGACTTTCAATGCCTTCACTACCTTGCCTAAGTTGATGGGACCTGTTTGTGCCGTCACATGAACTACTGACATGCCGTAGATTTGATTTGCCACAAACATCCACAAACTTTTATTTTAATGCTGCCCTCATGGGCAGGGCAAAACGTCGACAAGGCTCTTAATTTCCAGCAAAAAACGGCGTCGAAAATTCATCATAAGTAAATTCATAGATTCCTCAACCCCAAACAACTTTCAATATGAGGGAAGGCAAATCAAATTTACAGTACCTTGATGGCGTGTTTGATGTCAGAGAAGTCCCGCTTCTCCCACCGGTAGATCTGCTTGGCCTTTTCGCTGGGCTTGCCCTCGTGGTACAGGACGCCCCAGGTGTAGTGGACCAAGGAGGCGTTGAACATGCCCTCGTCAAACGGAGGCTGAGAGCAAAGAGGTGCAGCCATGATTCAGAAGGTGAAAAGGCCATGCATTGACTGCACGGCATTGCAAACAAAGTGATGCTCTCGTGGTACAGGACGCCCCAGGTGTAGTGGACCAAGGAGGTGTTGAACATGCCCTCATCAAACGGAGGCTGAGAGCAAAGAGGTGCAGCCATGATTCAGAGGGCAAAAATACAATGCACGGCATTGCAGAAAAATGAAGCCCTCCACTCCCCATAGCCGTAGCCAACGCCGTCGGCCCCCCCTACCCTGAATGAGCTCCCATCAGCTCTAAGTTTCATAAATTGTCATCAATAAGGCTTGGTCATCACTTGAGTGTAAGTGGGGTTCAGATATGGCCCAATTTATTATAATGATGTCCTAAAAAGCATCCCGTTCCCCCCCCGTTATACGCGTTAAGCGCGATCCTCGTCCGCCAACCTCAGTCGATACTCTCAGCTCCTGAAACCCTCCATTGAAGTGAAGCGATTTTAGATCCTTCAGCTCCCAGTGCCCTCAAACCCCTACGGAACTACATGCCTGGACCATAACTCCGCTGGCTGGTGGCTTCACCGCCAAAATCTTGACCCTATACCCTCCATCGAAGTAAAATGACAATCTTAGATCCTTAAACTCCCAGTGGCCTCCATGTAAGCCCTCAACTACCTACAGAACCACACACCTGAACCATGAGTCGGCTAGCCGGCGGCTTCTCCGTCAAAATCGTGACCTCTGGATGCATCGCCACAGCCACATCCCAGGCGTACATTTCACGCACCCAGCCTGCCAAAGCGCGCGCACAACGCAGATGTCGTTGATGGAGAAGATACGAGCATCAGAAAAACGGGCGGTAACAGGCAGGGCTCAGGAAAGGTGGACTTGTCGGCATGACACTGGATTGGATGGTATCTAGGCTTCAGTGCGGGTTTCGGCGCGGACGCAGCCTAGGCCCATGCCGCGCTGTTTCCGTCACCCTCACGCCCCTGCGGAGCGCAGTTTTATTTCTTTCTTCTCAGTGCGGTTGTAGCCTGCTCAGCCCCATACCGTGCTGGTCTCTGACGTCCCAGGCATGCCCCGAGGAAAAAGCAGCCCCTCCAAGAGGCACCCATATCCCACGCTCTCGGTGGACCAGAAGCAATTGGAAGTCAAATTGTATATGCCAGCCAACAGTCGTCAATAACTTGAGACTATTACGGAAGGCTGTTTTCTAGCAAACAAAATGAAATACAGATTTGAGGGCCTGCCACACTGTCATATCACTCATGTGGCCCCCATCCAGCCAGAAAATCCCATCTCAGGCAGTCATACCATTATGGACATACACTGGTACTGTACAAGACACTGAGCGCTACATTTAAGGGCTGCTTCTAGGTAGCTCCACCGCTTTTCCCATTCACCTGGACTTCAAAAGCCTTTCTAATGATCTGAAGATGCTCTACCATGGTTGAATCTCTGCCCACACTCGCCTAGCCGAATCTTCATGGGCTCGTCCTTCTCCATGATGTCCGTCAGTCGCTCATAGTCGTTTCCAATGGCCATCCACTCGTTAAAGCGGATGATGGCCGGGGCGGGGCCAGAGGCGGGGACCAGCGAGATATTCTTGCCTGCGATAGGGACATTGACAGCCGGCAGCATGGAACCAAACCAAGGGATTCACTGATAAAGATAGTGTCTTTGGTGATGATGGCCTTGGCGGGCCCGGATATGGGGAGCAGCGAGATGCTTTCCTCAGGGACGGAAGCAGCCAGACGGCAGTATGGCACAAAGTAGCTCATTGATGATTCAATAAGGACAGACTGTTTGGCAGATGATGGCTGAGGTGTCACCAGAGACAGGGACCAGCAAGATGTCCTTGCTTAAGGTAGGAACAGGGGTAGGAAGGAAGTACGGCAATGAATTGTCATTGCCGTACAAATGACGGCATTGTAGATACTGTAACAAAATCTGTTGGAAGCCCGATGCGCTTCCTTTGCCACATTGCTTCATAGTAACTCAGCATTTCTCCCTCTGATGTGCATTTCGTTTGGAATGGCATCAAACCTCCCTTGGCTTACTGGGAATACTGGCCTAACAGAAAGTACAAGAGCTACGTCTGAAGAGTTGCAAGGGTTCAGGGACAAGCCTATTCAATCATATTAGCCGGGTCTGGAAACTGTTTGACATACAAACACTACATGCACGCACATTCCAGCCTGCCTGATCGACCCTGCATCCAATAGATCCGCCCCCCAACCTACCTTCTCCAAACAGCTTCTGAATGTGTGGCGCGGCATCTGGGTGCTGCGGTATAATGTAGTCAAAGAAGTACTGAAAGCCGGGAACAGAGGCGTCGTACGCGTTGCCTGGGACGTTGGCCGGGGACATCCAGACGTAATCACATTCCGTCATGTACAGCCAAGCCCCTTGGATCATGCTCGGGTCCGCCGCTGCCGCTCGGAAGAACTGCGCAATGCAATAATGGCCCATTCATGGCCAGCCAGCTATGGCCCATGCTCGATCGCCCATCATGTTCGTCCTATGCTGTCCCGCTTGCCCCTGCCTCGTCCCCTTTCCCCATCGCCTGTTCACCCCCAGGCGTCAATCCATCCTATGTCCATTCCCAGCAGATGTGGCAATGCTTGCATCAAGCTACGTGCGCTTACCTGCATGATCGCGTTGGGGCGGTTTGCAACGGGGTAGTCACACCAACCGTCACACTGCGGCTTCTTCACATCCCACACGTGGAAGGTGGGCACCTGAAGGAAAGGAGAAAGGTGGGAGCTGACATGATAATTACAGTGAAATGGGGATTACCTTGGAAAATGGGGTACGTGACACATGGATGGGAGCAGCAGAAAACATCTTGAGTCAGATAGGAAATGAGCGTTCCCGGCCATGAACTGTGATGTGCTTGGTAAACAGTCACAGACATAAATCACATCAAGGGCCAGGCACAAATGCAGCTGCTCTCAGAGGATAAACATGAGCCATCCATCACATCCCCTTTCACCCTACACTACGTGCCACCCCTCTCATTTGTCCGCAATCCGCCGGCCCGAATGACCCCACGGGCCTGGCATGTAACCGCTAACCTCCCTCCCTGCCTCCCACCTCCTCCATGAGAATGTCGGGTACAGTTCGGTGGAGGATGCGTGTGAAGCCAGTCATGTGCTCTCCCCCAGGCATCTTCTGGACCATGAGATATGAGGCATACATGATGCGGTTCTGGAAGTTCTGGTACCCGTCTCCACTGCTAGTCACTAGTGTATGGATTGTGTCACCTGCATGCAGGCACAGGCAGGGCGGGATGATAAGGAGCGGTATCAAGCTCTGTTAGCCATCTCCACAGCTGGTCAGTGGTCACACGTGTATGGATTGTGAACCTAGTTGCAGGTGCCGGTGCATGGCGAGATAATCAGGCATGGCATCAAGGGCAGGCTGCTGAGGTTCAGTGGAGAGGTTCATAGGGGTGGGAATACGCAAGCGAGCGGCCAGGCAATGAAGGAGCAGGAGAAGGAATCAAAGCACCACAGCCTGATGACGACGAAATAAGTAATAGCACTACGAGTGATTTTCTAGTGGTAATGTATCAAACATGTACCAACAGCTGAGTGGATCTGCACCTCGATCATGGGCATTTGTTTTGCGCAGCAACTGGCAGGCAGCAGCAGACAGGCTGACAGAAAGACAGGCAACGGAACGAAAATAAACCAAGATGCACATCATCCAAAGCTTAATCATTAAAGGATGCAGATTGACAGTTCGCTATATTAGGCTTACCCCTCAACCGCTTTCCAGTTGGGAGAAACGGGTCATTAGCACCCGACACTCCTGCCTTCGCAGTGCTTTCCGCCGTCTTGGCATTGCGCGCGTCCAGTGCAGAGTCGCCGTGCCCTTGCGCTGCTGAAAGGTGCAGGGCAGCCTCTGGATCCGATGTAAACAGCGCATCCTTAGCCTGCATCAGGAGGAGGGTCGGAGTGAGGAATTACCATTGATGCTGACGTGCGACTCAGCATCATGTTCAAATCCACATCCAGGTTGCAGCAGGAACACAACTTGCCGAAAGAAGTTTCATATCGATGCCTATCCATCAACTCTGGTGCCATGAATGCAGCTTACCAGCTTCTATCAAGTACATGCGGCCAAGTCTCAGGTATCAGGCCACTGACATGTTCAAGTATGCATATAGGATGCAACTACCCCGGTCAGGTCCCTCCGCATCATAATATGCCCATGCATGCTCATGTAATTGTGTCCAGGCTCCCCATTTCCCATGCACTGATTATGGCTTTGTGATTGTGTCCAAGCTCCCTACTTCCCATGCACGGATTGTGCCCATGCGAATGTGGCCAGGATCCTTTTAGCCGATGCACGGACCATGCTCATGTAATTGTATCAAGGCTCTATATTCCCTTGCACAGATCATGACCATGTAATCCTGTCCAAGCGCCCTATCTTTCATGCAGTTGTAAATTGTGATGCCCATGTGTAATGCCCATGTGTACGCTCATGCATAGATCATGCCCGGGAAAAGCTCACAAGGAATCCGATAAGGTAGCCGGTGGAGAAGCTGAAGCCCACAACAATCAGCACGATCGTCCATCCATTGGAAGCGGCGCCCTTGCTGCTGCTGCTCGAATTCATCCTCATTCTGAAAGCTAAAGGACGACCGTGCCGCTGATGAGAATATCGACCAATGATACAACTTGCAACTCTGTGTAATAGTTTCGCACGCGTGCTGAATCACGGATGATGCCAAGAGCTACAGGTGGGTCCGGGTCTTAAAGTTTAACAACGTCCCTATATCACCGTGCTTTTGAAATGAATACAATTAAATTACGGTATAAGTAATTGTCATGTGCACACGTGTGGGCAATTCTTCCGAGATCCAACAGCAGTCGTCCGCCTTGCCTAGACTACTCCCGGGTGCACCTGTCCCGCATATGAATCTGGTTGTTACAGGTCCGTGTAAGCAAGATTTATAATGCAAGGCGGGCATCATGGGGTTCAGCGATATTCACCTTGTCAGCTGACATCGAATTGAAACCCTGAACATGAAACTTAAATTATGTCAGAGCCATTGTTTTTCCCCATGCCGATCGATACCGATGGCCTTTTGTGATCGGAATCTGGAAACATCGTTACATTCGTTCGCGATGCTGGGATTTAATCATGTTTCATAGCGGGGAATGTCCCGGTTATGGTCGTTACACGTCACCGTCCTACTCGTGACCTTCGCAGCCGTTTTGATAGGCCTGAAGGTGAGCGACCACTATCTTATCTTCGAAACCGCACACGTCGCGATAAATACGATCTTCAAGAAGCACCGCGCGTCAGCTATCTGTGAGCCCCGTTTGATAGAAAGAGGGGAACATGTGTGTCAAGGAGAGTGGGTTACGTGCTTATAGGTTGGTGCAGTGCGTGGGGCTGCATGGCACCAAAGTGCAAAGTGCAGCATGCTGCATACTGGGCTGCATGGGACTGCACAGTGCATTCAAATAGAGCTGCCTGGGACTGCATCGGACTTTCAAAAAGAGCCATATAGGGCTACGTGGGGCTGCAGGGGCCTACATGGTCTGCATGAGTTCATAGGGAATTTATCATTATTTCCAAGCGGAGCTGCAAAGGGCTGTATGGAGTAGCAGTCATTGGGACATTTGGAATTAGTTGCACGGGGCAGCCAACATGGAGCCCTTCAATATAGCTGCATGGGGCGACATGGGGCTGCGAGAGGCTGCATGGGTTTACATGCTGCTTTCAAACGGAGTTGCTTGAGACTGCATGGGACTTTCAAACGGAAGTTCATTAACTTGCGTGCTGACTTGCATGGGGGCTTCCCCACTTCAGGGCTAGGGCCAGACATTTGCTATCAATTGTAAATTGGTCATTCTAGGTGATGCCACGCCATAAACATGTTAATGAGAATGATATTATTTTATCACAGACTTGCTTGTTATTTTGCTTTACAAGATTTTGTCACAAGCTCTGGTCAGCGAGGAATCGCACTCCGAGATGGGGGATGGGTGCACCTCCCCTATTTATGTCTCTGTCTTCCGTGAAAACAGCGCGGAAGCAGCCTCGGCCCATGCTACGGCACTATTTTATCAACACCGACGCCTTTGCGATGAAGGTCTCTTCATTCTTTACAGTTACCGCAAGCTTTGCTGCCAGCTGCTTGTACCGCTCCTTGCCTGCTACAGGGTCAGCTGCAGGTCCCCCATGTGGACTCATGCAACTACTGCAACCAGTGCATCATGGATGGCCCCCATCCTGTGGAGCAGCAGCTGGATGAGATCCTTCGCCATACGGATCTGGTAAGGATGTTTATCTGGGGGAGCAGCTGGATGAGATCCTCCTACAACCAGATCTGGTAAGAAAATCTATCTGGCCCAAGCTGGATCCATGAAGTAAGATCTGTCCAGCCTAGACCAGATCTGATCGGAAGACATTCCGACCCAAGCCGGATCTGGTAAGTTTCTCCATCTGGCTCAAGTTAAGGCATCAGAGGGAGAGCGAGGGGGAAGCTGCAGCGACCACTTTTGATCCTCTTCTACTTTAGCCAGAAGACCTGCCTTGAGACGCTCTCAGAGGATGTTTGGCCCTGGCCGCACTGAATGACTAGTTTCCCCTCCGTCACTACATTGCTATTAGATCGCCCTCTCTCAACTCTCAACTCCTAGGTCCTGTTCTCTGAGTCACAATTACTGTCCCTCTCATCATCACGTAGGAGGGCAGCCCTGGTGAGGGAGCAGGGGAGGGGAAAGGAGATCAAGCAGGCCTTCCTCCCAGGCTAACCTCCCTGCTACAGCCTTCAGACGAAGATGTCAAGAAGACGCTGCCCAACTGCACCGTCTGCAGAGGCTGCAACACGGAGCTTGAGGTGACTGACACTTACGACGGTAGCACCCTGGGCCAGGTCCCTGGCCCATAAGTTCGAAAACAGTTTCCTGATGAGTGGACATGCAGATACTGCTAAGAATGATGAGGGCAAAAATGCTCTCTAGCAATCGCCTTTCTTCTACAGTGTTCTGCACATGAGGCACCATAATTTCATAACCCTAGTTGTGGTTACATAGTTGACGCAACCACCCACAGCCTTTTCCAAAAGCGCCATGCAGAGCAAACCGGAGGGAGACCACCAATAAAAAATGAAATAGACACGAGCCAACCGACTGGAAAACAAGCAACAGGAAAAACGGAACCCTAGGAACAGCTGTTCATACTGCATGTCAAGTGCACGACAGATTTTATAACAGAAGGGTATCACTGGCAGGCCCTACTCAACCTGAACCTTAAATTAAGGCAGTCATACCTTACGAGTGATAGTTACCAGAAACATCCAACATCTCTGTCATTCTGGTTTGAACTGCCTGGCCCATTCGGAAAATGCTTCAAGGTGGATGCCCTGACGCTGCTATCCCGTAGCAACCTAATTATCGGTAAAACAGCCGCTGTAATCTTAATAAGAATCATAATCTAGATTTCAATTTCATTGAACGATTTTGCAAATTCTCCTACACCCGCCCCCATGCCCGCTGTTGTCCTGAAAGTAGGCGATTTCGGAGTTCGACATGGTGTTCCTGAATATCAGCTTCAGGCACAGCCGTGGCAGTACAGACAACCATGTGTTCTTCGCACGCATCCGGGGATCAGAGGAGCGGTTCATCTTGAAGGTGACTCATTTGAAGCATGCTGACGAAAATAAATAGAAAAACGATACGCCCTGAGGCGTGGAGTAACCTACTTACAGCATGCTTCGATCGACTGGCTGATGGCAGCATGCATGATCATAAGCGGTAAACGCAGCCCTGTCTTCTTTCCACACAATATTGTTTTTGTCGGTACCAAGCAAAATCTTATTTTGAATAAGTACCTAAACAAAATTACAACCCTGGAACAGCACAGCTGCACAGCGGCTGGTCTTGAAGGAGATGGGATTCGGAACGCTACCTGATGTTCTGTACATGTTTTGAGTCATAACTCATAACTTGTGACGGATTGTCGTGTGATGAAGGAACGCACGCACTCAGCACTGTTTTAATAAGTTGGGGCCTAGCCTGGGCTTAGGAAAGGGCTTTGGGCGGATCCGTTGACACTGCAACAAACAAATGTTCAATATCCGTTGGTACAAATGTTCAACAGTTGTTGGTACAAATGGTTTTTGTAAGTAGTGGCGATGCCCCATCGGCACCACTAGGGTCATGTACCGCATCCTGTACAATGTACATCACGTGTGCACAGTACTGCACTGCCTGTCAATCATGACGTGTTGTATACATGTACGGTAGGGGTTCACACTGTTTTTCATCATTCAAAACTGTTATATTACAATCATCAACAGTTATGACAGTTATGAAACATGCACTTTGACAGCACCCTGATTCCAGTTTGGGCGCCCCTTAATGCCCGCATGGCCGGGCCCTGCCCTCCAATCTGCTTCCAGGTATTCTGCATACCAGTTTCGAAGATCAAGGCACAACGGGAGAAGGGCATGGCCCCCACCTGCTACGCACAGGTGCGCTTATTTCTGCCCAGCGCCCCTCGTGTGGCGAAGCTTTCTGTCTCTCTAGCTCGCTATCTTTTGTAGCTCGCTAGTGTTGCCATGAGATGCGTTGCCCCCTCTGCTGTCACGCCCGATGGGAGTATATGGTCGCTTATTTCTTCACTTACGCTTCCCTAGTGCATTGTGGTGCCATGCTTCTTGTGCTGCTTTATCCTGGTCCCATCATGTCTATTTCACATTAAATCTGGCCCCTGGACTCACACCTCAACTTTTTTTAGACGCCTACAATTTGCATTACCTCCTCCCTCAAGAATTTTCGATTGAGTACCCATATTGCGCACGGGAGGGTCACGTGCCCTGTCCATCCCAGGTTTAGGGTGTAGGGTCACGTGCCCTGTCCATTCCAGGTTGGGGGTTGAGGATATAGGGTCACGTTCCCTGTTCTTTCCAGGTTGAGGGTTTAGGGTGTAGGGTCACGTGCCCTGTCCATTCCAGGTTGAGGGTTGAGGATATAGGGTCACGTTCCCTGTTCATTCCAGGTTGAGGGTTGAGGATTTAGGGTCACGTGCCCTGTCCATTCCAGGTTGAGGGTTGAGGGTTTAAGGTCACGAGCCCTGTTCTTTCCAGGGCAAGGTTTTAGGGTCACGAGCCCTGTTCATTCCAGGTTGAGGGCGTTGGGTCATGTGCCCTGTTCATTCCAGGTTGAGGGTGTAGAGTCACGTGCCCTGTTCATTCCAGGTTGAGGGTTTAAGATCACGTGCCCTGTTCATTCCAGGTTGAGGGTTTAGGGTCACGTGCCCTGACCATTCCAGGTTGAGGGTTTAGGGTCACGTGCCCTGTTCATTCCAGGTTGAGGGTGTACAGTCACGTGCCCTGTTCATTCCAGGTTGAGGGTTTAGGGTCACGTGCCCTGACCATTCCAGGTTGAGGGTGTAGAGTCACGTGCCCTGTCCATTCCAGGTTGAGGGTGTAGAGTCACGTGCCCTGTCCATTCCAGGTTGAGGGTGTAGAGTCACGTGCCCTGTCCATTCCAGGTTGAGGGTTTAGGGTCACGTGCCCTGACCATTCCAGGTTGAGGGTGTAGAGTCACGTGCCCTGTCCATTCCAGGTTGAGGGTGTAGAGTCACGTGCCCTGTCCATTCCAGGTTGAGGGTGTAGAGTCACGTGCCCTGTCCATTCCAGGTTGAGGGTGTAGAGTCACGAGCCCTGTCCATTCCAGGTTGAGGGCGTTGGGTCACGTGCCCTGTCCATTCCAGGTTGAGGGTGTAGAGTCACGTGCCCTGTCCATTCCAGGTTGAGGGTTTAGGGTCACGTGCCCTGACCATTCCAGGTTGAGGGTGTAGGGTCACGTGCCCTGACCATTCCAGGTTGAGGGTTGAGGGTTTAGGGTCCCGTGCCCTGACCATTCCAGGCTGAGGGTTGAGGGTCACGTGCCCTGTCCATTCCAGGTTGAGGGTTTAGGGTCCCGTGCCCTGACCATTCCAGGTTGAGGGCGTTGGGTCACGTGCCCTGTCCATTCCAGGTTGAGGGTTGAGGGTCACGAGCCCTGACCATTCCAGGTTGAGGGTTTAGTGTCACGTGCCCTGACCATTCCAGGTTGAGGGTTTAGGGTCACGTGCCCTGACCATTCCAGGTTGAGGGTCACGAGCCCTGACCATTCCAGGTTGAGGGCGTTGGGTCACGTGCCCTGTCCATTCCAGGTTGAGGGTTGAGGGTCACGAGCCCTGTCCATTCCTGGTTGAGGGTTTAGGGTCACGAGCCCTGTTCATTCCAGGTTGAGGGTTGAGGGTCACGAGCCCTGTTCATTCCAGGTTGAGGGTCACGAGCCCTGACCATTCCAGGTTGAGGGCGTTGGGTCACGTGCCCTGTCCATTCCAGGTTGAGGGTTGAGGGTCACGAGCCCTGACCATTCCAGGTTGAGGGTTTAGGGTCACGTGCCCTGACCATTCCAGGTTGAGGGCGTTGGGTCACGTGCCCTGTCCATTCCAGGTTGAGGGTTGAGGGTCACGAGCCCTGACCATTCCAGGTTGAGGGTTTAGGGTCACGTGCCCTGACCATTCCAGGTTGAGGGCGTTGGGTCACGTGCCCTGACCATTCCAGGTTGAGGGTTTAGGGTCACGTGCCCTGTCCATTCCAGGTTGAGGGTTTAGGGTCACGAGCCCTGTTCATTCCAGGTTGTGGGTTTAGGGTCACGAGCCCTGTTCATTCCAGGTTGAGGGTTGAGGGTCACGTGCCCTGTCCATTCCAGGTTGAGGGTTTAGGGTCACGAGCCCTGTTCATTCCAGGTTGAGGGTTTAGGGTCACGAGCCCTGTTCATTCCAGGTTGAGGGTTGAGGGTCACGTGCCCTGTCCATTCCAGGTTGAGGGTTTAGGGTCACGTGCCCTGACCATTCCAGGTTGAGGGTTTAGGGTCACGTGCCCTGTTCATTCCAGGTTGAGGGTTGAGGGTCACGTGCCCTGTCCATTCCAGGTTGAGGGTTTAGGGTCACGAGCCCTGTTCATTCCAGGTTGAGGGTTTAGGGTCACGAGCCCTGTTCATTCCAGGTTGAGGGTTGAGGGTCACGTGCCCTGTCCATTCCAGGTTGAGGGTTTAGGGTCATGAGCCCTGTTCATTCCAGGTTGAGGGTTTAGGGTCACGAGCCCTGTTCATTCCAGGTTGAGGGTTGAGGGTCACGTGCCCTGTCCATTCCAGGTTGAGGGTTTAGGGTCACGTGCCCTGACCATTCCAGGTTGAGGGTTTAGGGTCACGTGCCCTGTTCATTCCAGGTTGAGGGTTGAGGGTCACGAGCCCTGTTCATTCCAGGTTGAGGGTTTAGGGTCACGAGCCCTGTTCATTCCAGGTTGAGGGTTGAGGGTCACGTGCCCTGTTCATTCCAGGTTGAGGGTGTAGAGTCACGTGCCCTGTCCATTCCAGGTTGAGGGTGTAGAGTCACGTGCCCTGTCCATTCCAGGTTGAGGGTTTAGGGTCACGTGCCCTGTCCATTCCAGGTTGAGGGCGTTGGGTCACGTGCCCTGTCCATTCCAGGTTGAGGGCGTTGGGTCACGTGCCCTGACCATTCCAGGTTGAGGGTTTAGGGTCACGTGCCCTGTCCATTCCAGGTTGAGGGTTTAGGGTCACGTGCCCTGTCCATTCCAGGTTGAGGGTTTAGGCTCACGTGCCCTGTTCATTCCAGGTTGAGGGCGTTGGGTCACGTGCCCTGTCCATTCCAGGTTGGGGGTTTAAGATCACGTGCCCTGTTCATTCCAGGTTGAGGGTGTAGAGTCACGTGCCCTGTTCATTCCAGGTTGAGGGCGTTGGGTCACGTGCCCTGTCCATTCCAGGTTGAGGGTTTAAGATCACGTGCCCTGTTCATTCCAGGTTGAGGGCGTTGGGTCACGTGCCCTGTCCATTCCAGGTTGGGGGTTGAGGATATAGGGTCACGTGCCCTGTCCATTCCAGGTTGGGGGTTTAAGATCACGTGCCCTGTTCATTCCAGGTTGAGGGTTTAAGATCACGTGCCCTGTTCATTCCAGGTTGAGGGTTTAGGGTCACGTGCCCTGTTCATTCCAGGTTGAGGGTTTAAGATCACGTGCCCTGTTCATTCCAGGTTGAGGGCGTTGGGTCACGTGCCCTGTCCATTCCAGGTTGGGGGTTGAGGATATAGGGTCACGTTCCCTGTTCTTTCCAGGTTTAGGGTGAAGGGTCACGTGCCCTGTTCATTCCAGGTTGAGGGTTGAGGGTTTAGGGTCCCGTGCCCTGACCATTCCAGGTTGAGGGTTGAGGGTCACGTGCCCTGTTCATTCCAGGTTGAGGGTTGAGGGTCACGAGCCCTGTTCATTCCAGGTTGAGGGCGTTGGGTCACGTGCCCTGTTCATTCCAGGTTGAGGGTTTAGGGTCACGTGCCCTGACCATTACAGGTTGGGGGTGTAGGTTTACGTGCTCTGTTCATTCCAGGTTGAGGGTTTAGGGTCACGTGCCCTGACCATTCCAGGTTGAGGGTTTTAGGGCCATGTGCCCTGTTCATTCCAGGTTGAGGGTTTAAGATCACGTGCCCTGTTCATTCCAGGTTGAGGTTTTAGGGTCACGTGCCCTGTTCATTCCAGGTTGAGGGTTTAGGGTCACGTGCCCTGACCATTCCTGGTTGAGGGTTTTAGATCACGTGCCCTGTTCATTCCAGGTTGAGGTTTTAGGGTCACGTGCCCTGTTCATTCCAGGTTGAGGGTTTAGGGTCACCTGCCCTGTTCATTCCAGGTTGAGGGTTTAGGGTCACGTGCCCTGTTCATTCCAGGTTGAGGGTTTAGGGTCACGTGCCCTGTTCATTCCAGGTTGAGGGTTTAGGGTCACGTGCCCTGTTCATTCCAGGTTTAGGGTTTAGGGTCACGTGCCCTTTTCATTCCAGGTTGAGGGTTGAGGGTTTAGGGTCCCGTGCCCTGTTCATTTCAGGTTGAGGGCTTAGGGTGTAGGGTCACGTATCATGTTCATTTCAGGTTGACAGATTTTTACGTCTTAAAACATCTTCACCATAAAAACCCTGCCTCCTACTGGCTGTCAGTCAGGTGGCCATTGGGCAAGTGGTGCTGCTGCTAGCTCAGCAGAAGCTGCTCTCAGATTTACTTCATTTACCCGTCTTACGCGCACTGAGTGTGCCCCCCTCCTGGCTGCTGATCAGGTGGCCAGTGAGCGGGTGGCGCTGCTCCACGCTCAACAGAAGCTGCTTGGCGACTGTGGAATGCAGGTGCGGAGTGTAGACACCTAGCTAGCTGCAATTAATAAACATGACAGCTCTTGTTGCAGCTGTTGCAGTTGTCGCTGCTGTTGTTGCTACTGTTGCTGTTGTTGCTGCTGCTGCTGTTGCTGCTGTTGCTGCTGCTTTGCGGGTGTTGCCTGTCCATCCCCAAGATTTGATGCTCACTGAAGCTTGACGCATGCTGTATGCTTGCATGATGTGTCGTGTGGATGCACTCATTGTGCCACTGGACCGACACGCATATCTTAATGACCGAGCCTGACAGCCATTCTCGGTCCTATGCGTCCGGCCAGACAGGAAGAAATATAATGTGTCTTGAGCATGTCTAGAGGAATGCGACATTTGAAATTTGAAATTTGAATGTCGCACACCCAGCTACCCAGGATTGGGCCGTGCACATGTTGGTAATCTGGGTCTTGGGGTCCAAAGACCTAGATAACCATGCAGCCTCTGATCATGAAGTGTGAACTCTGAAGGCCTGAACCCTCAACCATTCAATTTTTCACAGTGCAGCCGTATCAATTGATCATTAAGCGTGAACTCGACAATTAAACTTCTTGCACAATGCCAGGAGGTGACGCCGCGTGTATGGTTGTCCCCTGTCAGCGCTATCCTGCCGGGCGTGGGTTACCACATTCGATGGCACGGGCTGTGGATGCAGGTGTGGGGGCAGGTGTGGATGCAGGTGTGGACGCAGGTGTGGATGCAGATGTGGATGCAGATGTGGATGCAGGTGTGGATGCAGGTGTGGGGGCAGGTGTGGATGCAGGTGTGGGGGCAGCAGGGACTGCTGAGATGAACTGAACAATTACCGGTACTTGAGATAACGATGTGCGGCGCTGTCGAAAAAGGCTGTTTGGTAAATATATGCATGGCAGCTGTTGCAAATAGAGTACTCAGCTACTTGCATGCCTGTATCACGTCATGCAAGTGTGGCCATGCGGCATCATGCAATATTTTTTGGAAGCATTTGATTTTATCACATACCGCAGATTTGATTTGTCTTCCCTCGGGCATACAAAATGATTTCTTGTAATGCTGCCCTCACCAGTCGACAAAAACTCATAATTCCGGACCTAAAACTGGCGTCAACGATTGTTAATTAGTAAATTCATGGATCCCTCAACCCAAAACAACATTCATTATGAGGGAAGGCCAAGCAAATCTACGGTGCTGGCCCTTTCCAGGAGAGTCTATTTGGTGGATGTATGCCGTGGCAATGCAAGCGCTTTTACCATCACATGCAGGAGGCGCAGGAGGTCACGCTATGTAGCCCTATCGTATAAGGCTGTTTGGTGGTTAGATAAATGGGCCATGCGGCAAAGCAAATGCTTTGATGCGCACATGCAGGCGGCGTGGGATGTCATGCTATATAGCCCTTTCGTATACCGGTAAGGCTGTTTGGTGGATAGATGAATGGGTCATTTGTATGTGGCAAAGTAAATGCTTTGATGCTCACGTGCAGGCGGTGCGCGGCATCACATTGTATGCCTTAGAGCGAGGTGGGGCCGCTGAGCTGAAGATGCGTTTGCTGCAAGAGAGGCTCAACCGCACTCAGGTCAGCCACTGTGCATGCTAACCATGGCTGTGAAATTGCGGCGTAATTAGAAGAAGAAGAAATGCCAGTGTTGATGGTCCCTGACTGGTAGAATTAGAAGGATTTGCCTTGAAATTACGATGATTGAAACTCAGCTACGTAATTCAGCTAATTCTATGGAGTCCCTCTAAAAGAAATTTTATTCCGTAAGGACGGTAATGGGCACAGCACTGATGCTACTGATCCTTCAGGTGGCTGTCAAGCCCAGAGCAGTGCTAGGTACCCGATCCCTCTCATGGTGAACGGGTCAGGTGGGGATTCTGACAGCTATAAGGCATGCTGCTTGGCGACCAGTAAGTTTGAATGGTCGTGCACAGTGCGGCTGTGGCCTGTCTGGCCCCGAGCTCGTATCCTTTTACCAACTGCCGCGCCCCAAGGGAAGATATTTTGCCGGTCTATTACCAATTCACTCACCTGCTGCATCGTCAACCTGCCTTATAGGTCCAGATCTGCGCCATCTGGGACCTTCTGACCAGCCAGTGTGACCGCCATGCCCAGAACGTGATGATAGACGACGCAGGGAACCTGCAGCTCATAGACAACGACAAGGCGCTGGGCACGGTGGGTTGGCACGCAGGGAAATTACCATCCATGCTTGTGTTCATGCGCAACGGGTTTAGGGTGGAGGGTGGAGGGTGGAGGGTTTAGGCCACCTTCGGCAGGCTGCTGGGCACGGTGGGTTGGCACTGGCAGGGAAACTACCATCCATGCCTGTTTTCATGCGCAACAGGCCACCTTCGGCAGGCCGCTGGGCTGTCGCCTCTGGGCCGATGGGGACACACCCTGCACTGTCCTACAGCTGGAGAACCAGGGATGATCCAGAACCCAGGGTCCTGCAGCGTGGGGGTTCAAAGACTGATGAAACTGAACTCGCAGAGTGGGATTCAGCCGAATGTGCTGGAAATATGCCATGTGGAAATATGCCATGTGGAAATATGCCATGTGGAAATATGCCATGTGGAAATATGCCATGTGGAAATATGCCATGCGGAAATATGCCATGCGGAAATATGCCATGCGGAAATATGCCATGCGGAAATATGCCATGTGGAAATATGCCATGTGGAAATATGCCATGTGGAAATATGCCATGTGGAAATATGCCATGTGGAAATATGCCATGTGGAAATATGCCATGTGGAAATATGCCATGTGGAAATATGCCATGTGGAAATATGCCATGTGGAAATATGCCATGTGGAAATATGCCATGCGGAAATATGCCATGTGGAAATATGCCATGTGGAAATATGCCATGTGGAAATATGCCATGTGGACATATGCCATGTGGAAATATGCCATGTGGAAATATGCCATGTGGAAATATGCCATGTGGAAATATGCCATGTGGAAATATGCCATGTGGAAATATGCCATGTGGAAATATGCCATGTGGAAATATGCCATGTGGACATATGCCATGTGGAAATATGCCATGTGGAAATATGCCATGTGGACATATGCCATGTGGAAATATGCCATGCATTGCTGCTGATTGACACCCTCATCTCACAGGCCTTGCCAACGTTGAATGGTCTGATAGTGTTTGAGCCCTGGTTGTGGCTCCTCCTGCCGCAGATGCTCACCTGTCGCTTTGACTTCCTGAGTTTTTTGAGGGGTTTGTCAACGACCCTGCCCTGCTTATGGCTCTTCCTGCTGCAGGTACACACCTGACGCTTTGACTTCCCGAGTTTTGTGGAGGGGGGGTCAACGACCCTGCCCTGGTTATGGCTCTTATTGCTGCAGGTACACACCTGACGCTTTGACTTCCCGAGTTTTGTGGAGGGGGGGTCAACGACCCTGCCCTGGTTATGGCTCTTATTGCTGCAGGTACACACCTGACGCTTTGACTTCCCGAGTTTTGTGGAGGGGGGGTCAACGACCCTGCCCTGGTTATGGCTCTTCCTGCTGCAGGTACACACCTGACGCTTTGACTTCCCAAACTTTGTGGGGGGGGGGTCAAGACCGTCAACATCCCTGCCCTGACTGTGGCTCCTCCTGCTGCAGGTACACACCTGCGGCTTTGACTCCCTGTTCCTCCCAGGGACACGCTACCACTCAGTGCTGCGAATCGGTTTCTGGTGAGGAGCACTGACTGATGCAAGAGATACACTAGTTTAGGGTTAAGGGTTCTGGTGAGGAGGACTGACTGATGCAAGAGATACACTAGTTTAGGGTTTGGGGTTCTGGTGAGGAGGACTGACTGATCCAGGAGATACACTAAGCTCGAGGCCTCTCTAGATATCTGATGTTTTCAGGGTTTGGAGCGAGTATGTCTTCATGAGTGGACAGTTGCGCAATTGGGCATGCTTGGCCTGCATGGGGATGCCTTCGAGAATAGAGGGGTGTGGATGCTTGGCCGGCTGAGCAGAATGCAGGGATGTGGATGCTTGGCCGGCTGAGCTGCGCTGCCCCAACCACTCTCTCTCATCGTTGGAGAAATCAGCTTAGCATTTTATTTTCTCAAGGAAGGCAGCCCCCATGGCGGCATAAGTGCTGGCCAACGTCAGCCAAGCTAGGTAGCTGGCTGAGAATCTCAAAATTTGAGGAGGACGGTTCATTCCCCAAGTTATGTTTGCTGCCTTGTGTCCGATATGCAGGCGAGACCTTGAATGTGTGTGTGTGTGTGTGTGTGTGTGTTCTGATGTGTTCCTCCCTGTACCTTGGCAGACACAACCTTGAATGTGTTTGTTCTTATTTCTTCGGCCCTGTGTTTTTTTGCTGCAGGCATGACCTTGCCGACTTCTATCGCAAGGCGCGAGACAGTGGATCGCCACGGTACCACTGCAACGGGATGGTCGACTCCCTGTTTGTTGCAGACTACAGGCAGGTCTGAAAGAGCAACAGAGAGATGAAACACTTAGCCTGAGACGCTCTATAAAGGGCGGGCACACCGTGCTCTTTTTGTATTTAAGCTACATTGCCATTTGGGCACTGCATCCAGCTTGCGTGTATGTGGCGGGTTTACTGTACTGTGCTCCGGATTACTGCAGATGCAAACATTCATATTTTAATTGTCGCCTCCAAGGCGCTGGCCTCCATGCGCCTTTCACGGACTCAGCCTGCTGGCCGCATCTGAGGCACAAAAAAGGAAATGAAGCTACGCCCGCAGGGCCAGGAGGATGGAGGAACCTATGCAGCATGGGACGAGGCTGTATTCACACTGTTCCCACATTTTGAAGAATAAGCAATCAGTCAATAGTCTGCTGCACTTTCAGTGCGGCCCGTGAGGTGCACTTCAGATTTGCGCCTGCCCTAAAATGCGGCAACACGCCCCCCATTCCACCCACAGCCTGACCAGAGGGGGGGAGGTTAAGGTGATTGACTGTCCCCTAATGGCCTCACTCCGACTGCCGACCGATTGCTCATCAGGTGCACTGTCCCGAATGCCACACTGGGCTCCAACTACCCGGCGCACATCATGCGCTGCCTCACAAAGCTCGTGGGCATGGAGGTGCATCATATCAAGCAGGGCTACGGACTTCCAAACCAGCTGTCTGCAGAGATGCTGAAAGAGAGGGCATCAGGTCAGTGTGCAGGGTGCTTGGGACTGCTTGCTTGGGTAATACAGGCATGCTGAGAGCACGCAGCAATATTGGGCTCCATATAGCTTTCCTAACCTGCTGTTTGTGGAGATGCTGAAAGAGAGGGCATCGGGCCAGTGTACTAGCTTGGGTTATACATGCATACTGAGAGAACGCAGCAACATTGGGCTCCGTATAGCCTCCTTAACCTGCTGTGTGTGGAGATGCTGAAAGAGAGGGAATCAGGTCAGGGTGCGGAGTGCTTGGTTTGCACACGCATACGGACTGCATGAAAATACGTGAGCTGCCTAGAAATCATAAAGGGGGCCTCAGTTGTAGACAAGGTCAGCGGATAGGTCTGACAAACTGGGTGCATGCTCGGGTATACGAGTGAGAAGATTTGGTGCAGGGTGAACAGCTTTGGGGGGCGTCCATTCAATATGTACAGCCTTGATTTCCTGTCCCCCCTGGCACACATGAACTGATACCTTTCTAGGGGCTCCAATCCCCCTAGGAGATTCATTCCCCCCTGATGAAGCTCTGAACATGTCCACGCCTGCCTGCCCCTGACAAATTCACCCCCAGTCATCAACAACCATCCCCATCCTCACCTTCCCAAACCACCCCTATTTACCCCCAACCCATCCCAACGACCCCTCCTCCCGCACAGATATGCTGACTCACGGCTTTGAATGGACATTACGATACGGCCAGCCCCTCAACCCCCGCCGCTTCAACCTGCCCGTACAGCCGGCCTGCTGCAGCCTGGCCCCTTCCGACCTCATCGCTAAGGCGTTGACGTGCGGCACCTGCTGGCGGCCGCTGCTACCTGAGGATTTTAGCAACTCCACCGACCTATCCCTGGTGACTGCTGTTGGAGCCAGGCGTTGCACTATTCCAGGTACCTGCTAGGGACGTCCTGGCTGTGCACAGGAGCAGGGATTGAGGTCCTGGCTGTGCACGGGAGCAGGGATTGAGGTCCTGGCTGTGCACGGGAGCAGGGATTGAGGTCCTGGCTGTGCACGGGAGCAGGGATTGAGGTCCTGGCTGTGCACGGGAGCAGGGATTGAGGTCCTGGCTGTGCACGGGAGCAGGGATTGAGGTCCTGGCTGTGCACGGGAGCAGGGATTGAGGTCCTGGCTGTGCACGGGAGCAGGGATTGAGGTCCTGGCTGTGCACGGGAGCAGGGATTGAGGTCCTGGCTGTGCACGGGAGCAGGGATTGAGGTCCTGGCTGTGCACGGGAGCAGGGATTGAGGTCCTGGCTGTGCGCGGGAGCAGGGATTGAGGTCCTGGCTGTGCACGGGAGCAGGGATTGAGGTCCTGGCTGTGCAAGGGAGCAGGGATTGAGGTCCTGGCTGTGCACGGGAGCAGGGATTGAGGTCCTGGCTGTGCGCGGGAGCAGGGATTGAGGTCCTGGCTGTGCGCGGGAGCAGGGATTGAGGTCCTGGCTGTGCATGGGAGCAGGGATTGAGGTCCTGGCTGTGCGCGGGAGCAGGGATTGAGGTCCTGGCTGTGCGCGGGAGCAGGGATTGAGGTCCTGGCTGTGCGCGGGAGCAGGGATTGAGGTCCTGGCTGTGCGCGGGAGCAGGGATTGAGGTCCTGGCTGTGCACGGGAGCAGGGATTGAGGTCCTGGCTGTGCACGGGAGCAGGGATTGAGGTCCTGGCTGTGCACGGGAGCAGGGATTGAGGTCCTGGCTGTGCACGGAAGCAGGGATTGAGGTCCTGGCTGTGCACGGGAGCAGGGATTGAGGTCCTGGCTGTGCACGGGAGCAGGGATTGAGGTCCTGGCTGTGCACGGGAGCAGGGATTGAGGTCCTGGCTGTGCACGGGAGCAGGGATTGAGGTCCTGGCTGTGCACGGGAGCAGGGATTGAGGTCCTGGCTGTGCACGGGAGCAGGGATTGAGGTCCTGGCTGTGCACGGGAGCAGGGATTGAGGTCCTGGCTGTGCGCGGGAGCAGGGATTGAGGTCCTGGCTGTGCACGGGAGCAGGGATTGAGGTCCTGGCTGTGCAAGGGAGCAGGGATTGAGGTCCTGGCTGTGCACGGGAGCAGGGATTGAGGTCCTGGCTGTGCACGGGAGCAGGGATCGAGGTCCTGGCTGTGCGCGGGAGCAGGGATTGAGGTCCTGGCTGTGCACGGGAGCAGGGATTGAGGTCCTGGCTGTGCAAGGGAGCAGGGATTGAGGTCCTGGCTGTGCACGGGAGCAGGGATTGAGGTCCTGGCTGTGCGGGGGAGCAGGGATTGAGGTCCTGGCTGTGCACGGGAGCAGGGATTGAGGTCCTGGCCATGCATGGGAGCAGGGATTGAGGTCCTGGCTGTGCGCGGGAGCAGGGATTGAGGTCCTGGCTGTGCGCGGGAGCAGGGATTGAGGTCCTGGCTGTGCGCGGGAGCAGGGATTGAGGTCCTGGCTGTGCACGGGAGCAGGGATTGAGGTCCTGGCTGTGCACGGGAGCAGGGATTGAGGTCCTGGCTGTGCACGGGAGCAGGGATTGAGGTCCTGGCTGTGCACGGGAGCAGGGATTGAGGTCCTGGCTGTGCACGGGAGCAGGGATTGAGGTCCTGGCTGTGCACGGGAGCAGGGATTGAGGTCCTGGCTGTGCACGGGAGCAGGGATTGAGGTCCTGGCTGTGCACGGGAGCAGGGATTGAGGTCCTGGCTGTGCATGGGAGCAGGGATTGAGGTCCTGGCTGTGCGCGGGAGCAGGGATTGAGGTCCTGGCTGTGCGCGGGAGCAGGGATTGAGGTCCTGGCTGTGCGCGGGAGCAGGGATTGAGGTCCTGGCTGTGCACGGGAGCAGGGATTGAGGTCCTGGCTGTGCACGGGAGCAGGGATTGAGGTCCTGGCTGTGCACGGAAGCAGGGATTGAGGTCCTGGCTGTGCACGGGAGCAGGGATTGAGGTCCTGGCTGTGCACGGGAGCAGGGATTGAGGTCCTGGCTGTGCACGGGAGCAGGGATTGAGGTCCTGGCTGTGCACGGGAGCAGGGATTGAGGTCCTGGCTGTGCACGGGAGCAGGGATTGAGGTCCTGGCTGTGCACGGGAGCAGGGATTGAGGTCCTGGCTGTGCACGGGAGCAGGGATTGAGGTCCTGGCTGTGCGCGGGAGCAGGGATTGAGGTCCTGGCTGTGCACGGGAGCAGGGATTGAGGTCCTGGCTGTGCACGGGAGCAGGGATTGAGGTCCTGGCTGTGCACGGGAGCAGGGATTGAGGTCCTGGCTGTGCGCGGGAGCAGGGATTGAGGTCCTGGCTGTGCACGGGAGCAGGGATTGAGGTCCTGGCTGTGCGCGGGAGCAGGGATTGAGGTCCTGGCTGTGCACGGGAGCAGGGATTGAGGTCCTGGCTGTGCACGGGAGCAGGGATTGAGGTCCTGGCTGTGCGCGGGAGCAGGGATTGAGGTCCTGGCTGTGCACGGGAGCAGGATTGAGGTGTTTCTCATCCTCTGAGCCAGCCCCACGCGGTCGAGCGTTCAGCAGGGCCCAGCGGGTCAATGACGTTACACCTCTGGGCCTAGCGGGGACGCACCGTTGTAAACCTTCCGAGGAGGAAGGAAGGAAGGAAGGAAGAGAGCGGCGCAGCGCCCGCCCGATCGCCACCTTTCTGTGGCGTGAGGAATTTGAGCTCAAAAGCGGCGTGAGAGCAGCAGATCTATGGAGGGGGGGGCACCTGATGCCGCGGGGGTACACCGCCGTTACCATGGGCGGAGCTTTGGCTGGACTGCAAGCAGTTCTTTACAGGTTGGGTTCCTGTCACAGAGGAATATAGCAACCAGCAGCTCAGGTTTGCCTGAAAGGACCTTGAGCGCCACACCCTTTGAGCTCAGGTTTCCGGAAAGGACATTGAGCACCGCATCCTCTGCCGTCATCTCATTAGCGCTTTTGAAATGATGGCTGAGTGAGTTTATTGGGTTTTTAACCTCAGGGGTGTAAAATCATAAATTACAGGTGTGTCACATCAGAAGTAAAGGCTTGAACCTCGGCTTGAACTGTAAAACTAGCCCTGGGCCACCCTTACCCCTGGTCTCCGCACGATGAACCTCAAAATCTTGGCCTCCATTGGATCGACCGAGTAAGCCGAGTCCCCGGCCATCTGATGCTTCCTCATTGCGCTGTGTAGCCTCAAAGACGCTGCTGAATTAGACTTGGCACCTTATGCTTCGTTTTTTTCACCTGATGAGCCATGGTGTGTGGCTGCTGAGTTGATCATGGGCCTAATGTTCACATAGGACGGGCTCTACACTTTTACGGTTCGGAAAACGTAAGGGTTTCATTTTTCTGGTGGTTTTAACAGGCACCGTATTTCTAACACCCAAGTTCCTATCACGGCGCAATCGCCCAACACAGTGGCAGATAATCTACTTGAGTCACACACAATCAACGAAGGGAGCACGGAGGGGAGGTCCTCCTAACGGTGCTATAAACTTTTCTGACTTGTACCGGGGCAGGCTTGGGTGGGATGCCCTGGCTTTTGTGGAAGATGTGGTAGAAATCTTTGAGGCATAGACATTCTCAGAGACTGGAACATCCTTTTCCTTTCCTTTCCAGCCTTTTGTCTGTACCTCCACCTTTCACCCCTTTCCATTTTTTTCTGTCCCTTTTACTGAGGCGCCCGCGTGGCCAAGCCTTTTTATAGCAGGGTCCAGAGGTGTAACGCCATTGACACTGTCCAGTCTGCCATTTCCATCCATTGTCTCCTTGAAAACAGTCCACTCGCCTGCCGGCCTGCATCTCCCCCTGTTCTAACTGACCCGCCGCAGCCCCTTCCCCCCTTCGAGGGTATACAGACCGGGGCGTCTTGTCAACCTGTACTTCGCAACATCCACGACGCATCGGTGCTCTCTTTTCTTTATTTTCTAGCATGCTGAAGCAGCAGTTGTAATTATACAACGCTGTCAGGTGTCATGCGCTACATGTTCTGCTAACGCCCCATAAACTGCATAAAGCTGGAGTCTATAACATCTACCACATGACGCTGGGCTGGCTGGTTGCTTTCCACACCGCTACACAGATTCGTTTCCTTTGAAGTCCGTGGGGCGATGTGAAGTTTTTACAGTCCAACAGAGCATCACATTTGGTGCATCGGACATGTGCCTGTAAATCAGTACATGCACTAAAACGCTAGGACATCCAGCGAAAACCAGTGACCCCCCAGGGCTAGTAACTAACACACAACCACCGGGCACAAAAGACGCCTGCCTGAAGCAGCCAGACCAGCTGACCCAAAATCAAACTGAGCAACCGGCGGGTCTGCCCCAACAAAAAGTTCAAAAAACACCGCCACAATTAAAAGGTTGACAACCTGGGGCAGCCATGTCTGCCCAGGGAGCAAGCTTGCAAGAAACACAGGAATCCAGACATGTATGGCTTCTCCTCCGTTCAACAGGCCTGAAACATTAGCAGGCGACTGCACCCTACCTCAATTTAGGATGATGCGTACATGCTGAACCCTGCTGAACGACCTGCCGCGTGGGGCTGTCCAGGGATGAGCAAGCTCAATTCAAGCAACTATGCTCAGCCAGGACTATGACTGCCCCACAGTCCTTCATCATCTGTGATGCTCTGTTCCTCTTGTGCCCTCCCCCTTAACTTTCCTAGCTGACTTTTTGTTTGCTGACGTGGCCGAGCTTCATTTCAGCATGGCCCAGAGGTGTAACGTGATTAATTGTCATGCTACGCTGCACAGTAAACAAGTCACCAGGCTCATCACTGCCAGAAGCAAAGATGTGGGATACACACGTTTGTTGCCGGAGACACGCCTGCCTGCCATATCAGCCCGAAGGGCTCCTGCTGCGCTGCCACAGCTCAACCACTCTGCTCGTACTTGTTGGTTATCCAGTTATAGTCCCACCCTGGTCACATGAGTAAGGCTCAGCGTCTCTGCTTGTACACGTTGATAATCCCGCCCTGGCCGCACGCGTACAGCTCTCCCGTGTTCCAGTTCCATTCAATGTCCAAAGGAGGGCGGGGCACCTGGACGTAACATTATACAAAAACCAGTTGGTTCGACCCAATGGCAGTTGGTAGTTGACACGGCATCGCCGCACACACACGTGACACATCCTAATATCCTTAGAAAGGAACACAACTGCTTCATGCACTCTCATGCCTCAAAAAAGGGGTGGTCAAGGGGGGACAACAAGGGGGGCACCAAGGGGGGACAACAAGGGGGGGCACCAAGGGGGGACACCAGGGGGGGACAACAAGGGGGGGCACCGAAGGGGACAACAAGGGGGGGCACCAAGGGGGGACACCAGGGGGGCACCAAAGGTGGACAACAAGGGGGGGCACCAAGGGGGGCACCAAAGGGGGACAACAAGGGGGGGCACCAAGTGGGGGACACCAAGGGGGGACAACAAGGGGGGCACCAAAGGGGGACAACAAGGGGGGGCACCAAGGGGGGACAACAAGGGGGGGCACCAAGGGGGGGACAACAAGGGGGGCACCAAAGGGGGACAGCAAGGGGGGGCACCAAGGGGGGACAACCAGGGGGGGCACCAGGGGGGGATAATAAGGGGGGGCACCAAGGGGGGACAACAAGGGGGGACAACAAGGGGGGTCAACAAGGGGGGTCAACAAGGGGGGTCAACAAGGGGGGTCAACAAGGGGGGTCAACAAGGGGGGTCAACAAGGGGGGTCAACTAGGGGGGTCAACAAGTGGGGGCACCAAGGAAGCCAATACCCAAGGGGGGACACCAAGGGGTGTAACAAGGGGGGCAACAAGGGACAACAAGGGAGCCAATACACAAGGTGAGACAGCAAGAGAGCAAATACGCTAGGGGGGTAACAAGGGGGACAACAAGGGAGAGCCTTTGCCCAGCTCTCAACCTGAATGCCTGAAAGCCCTTGCCAGGGGGTCAGCTGGGCCAGTCAAACGTGTCCCCCCCTCATCTTAAGGAGCGATACGCAGCTGATGCCCCCATGTAAGCATGTGTCATGCGAGGCTCAAAGCTTTGAAAGTTGTTGCGTTGTAACAGGCCGCGGGCCCCGCCTGACCCTGCTGTTGCTGAGCTGGAGACCTACCTGCTGTTGCTGCTGCTGCTGGCCGCCGGTCCGCTGTGGTGGCGGTGCCGCATTGGCGATGAGCGATAATGCACCAACCGCTCCCTCCCGCATGTCAGCAGCATACAGCCCCTTGCCTACGAGAATTTAACATGAATGCATGTTCATTAAAACCACGGGCGCAACTTAAATAGGTTTGATATCTGAAATACCCCGGGTTTCTAGTTCATTGCTTGAGTCCCGATTACAAATAATGACCAGACAGCCATTCAGCAAAAATCAGTCAGAGGAACATGATCATGTCAATGGAAACTCATGTAAAGAAAGAAAGCAACGTGCACTACCGGTACGGCTGCTGATAGCTTGCTCTCATCCGATCTTTACGTATAAGAGAAAGCTACGTGCACCACCAGCGCGGCTGCCGTCCGATTTTCTCGTATGAGAGAAAGCTACGTTCACTACCAGTGCGGCTGCCATCCGATCTTCTCGTAAAAGAGAAAGCTACGCCTTGCAGGGGCGTGTTTGACTGAGGGCATGCGTGCTCCTCCCATGCTGGGGAAAACTCGGAAGCCCAAACCTGGACCTCGCAACCAGCCTCACGTACAAGCAGCATTCTTCACCTCACAATCACACCCCAAATCAGCCAATTACGGTATCTTCTTCATGCTTCTTTTACCCACCAGTCCTCCTTCCTCCCTCCCCCACCCCATGGTCTTCCTGGACCTCCTTCTCACCATGGTAGCACGATAGGGCATGATACGACGCTATATAGCACAGGTTGTACTACCAAAGTGTCACGATACGGCTTGATACGGCACAGGTTCAGCCGGATGGTGCTACCATGCTCCTCACCTGTCACGATTGCGAGGTTCCTGCCGTCTGGGCTGACCTTCATGTTGAGGACGGCCGTGGGGTCCGGGATGATGGACTGCAGCGGGGAGCCAGGAGAACGCTGATCCCACAGAGCCACCTGCAGAGAGGGGGGCATATTGGTCACCAGGTATAAGGTAGGACCCACCAAAACATGGAACGGCAACTAAATGACTGGCAACTAAATGCGGGTAGGGGGGCTGGGCGCGCGGGCAGGCGGGTAAATGAGGGTGGGGGAGTCCATCCCCCTACGCACAGAGGTTTTTCCAAGAAGCTGGGCGGGTAGGGGGGCTGGGCGCGCGGGCGGGCGGGTAAATGAGGGTGGGGGAGTCCATCCCCCTACGCACAGAGGTTTTTCCAAGAAGCTGGGCGGGTAGGGGGGCTGGGCGCGCGGGCGGGCGGGTAAATGATGGTGGGGGAGTCCATCCCCCTGCGCACAGAGGCTTTTCCAAGAAGCTGGGCGGGTAGGGGGGCTGGGCAGGCAGGCGGGTGGGTAAATGAGGGTGGGGGAGTGCACCCCCCCGTGACAGAGGCTTTCCCAAGAAGCTGGGCGGGTAGGGGGGCTGGGCGAGCGGGTAAATGATGGTGGGGGAGTCCATCCCCCGTGCACACAGGCTATCCCAAGAAGTCCAGTGGGCAAGGTACACAATTCACATGCTGACATGATCCAGCTACAAAACAATCCACCGTTCCTCGGCGTTACCCCCAGACACGGCAACCCACCTCCCCCCCCAAGCTCTTCTTGCTTGACCCCTTGCTCTCACCCCGGGCCCGCCCCCAGCCACCGCCAGGCTGTTCTCCGTGATCAGCTGGATGGCAGTGACGGGGCTCCCTTGGACACCCTGCTGACTCAGCAAACGGGCAGGCGTGGCATGCCCAACCCTGTCTCGCACGCTCCACCTGGTAGAGCAGCGGGAGGGGGAGGAGGGCGGAGTGCGATGGGGCATATGGTGAATTATAGGATCCGTATTGAGGGTTTAGGGACAGACTGTGCAACGCAGGCCTGGATTTTTGCCACTGAGTTGATGCCTTCCCAGGACCCTTGCCCTGAAAGGTCTTGCTTGGCCAAGTCCTGGTTTAGGTACGGTGTTCTGAGGGTCAGGGTGGTGCATGCAAATGTGTGTTGCTGCTCAGGGAGCCACTGCCCCGAGTACGCGCAACAGCGCCCCTGTAGACCCAGCATACAACAATAAACTCTAGGGATGATCCCTACTAATGAACTGATTCTTCATAAAGTGATCCCTCATAATGAAATTCCAGAGACACAAAATCCCATCTGCGGCCCCAATAGGTGAACGTGGCCATGCATTCATGCTCCCACTCACAGGGCCACTGTCCCGTCTGCAGCGCCGGAGTAAAGAGTCCCGCTGGTGGCTGCTGCGTGCAGGGCCGTCACATTTGATGTGCCGCCAGCTGTGGCCGACCACTCGTGCCTGTTCACGTCCAGAAAATAACATGTTCAGAAAAACAAAGACAGCAGCAGGGTCAGGAATGAAGGCCACATGTTTTGCTTGGAAGCAGAGTACACTAATAAGCTATACCCAGGCCTACACAACCACCTTAAACTCCTAAGGCCCGAAAGAGGAGGGAGGGAGCTCGCCTGGGTTTTGTGATGTTGTTGGCGGTGGACTGGCCCACGTGCGTCTCGTACACCAGCACGCGGGGACCGTAGCCTGCGGCCAGGCAGCCGCGGAGGTTGCGGCCCAGAGGGTGCAGAGAAACAACCTGTAAAGCATGGGGGGGAGCGGGCGCAAAAAGTACATTTAGGTTTAACATGTTAAAAAAGACACGCCGCACACACACACAGGCCAGAGGTCAGCATATTGCAGTCTGATCAGAAAGCGTTAAGGGAGACCTCTCTGCAGCTAGGGGAAGCAAGCAAGGGAGAGGGTATAAATTCAGAGAGCAGGCTTGGAATCTTATGAAACAGCCTCCATGTGTGGCCAGCACCCTACAGGCTACAGTGCCGAGCTGGCAGCAGCACACACACTCGTGAACTATATATAACAAGGGTGCTGTACTATTCTTAGCCAATTCAAAAACGTGTCAGGCCTGTTTCAGTCATGATCCAGTCTCAGAGGTCTGAATTCCGCAAGCCATGCCTACTAGCAGGCAACTGTAATCTACTAGGGCATAGGTCTCCGTGCCTTCATCTATAATTTGCATGTTGCCTAGCCCTCGCCTCTGGATCAGCCTCCACCGAGCCTTTCCCACTTTGCCTCACCTCCCTTCACCTGCCTGGCTAGAACCTCTTGCCTCACCTTGGACAGCTTACGTAGATTCAGCTGCTGCGGCTGCGGCTGCCGGGCCTGCTGCTGCCCAGGTTTCGGAGCACTTGGGTCCGGCATCACCATCCGGTACTTGTACGCCAGCATGCCCCGCTCAGCAGACAAGGCATGCATGGAGACACACTCTGAGCTGGGCCCTGAGAAGTGTGAAGCAACGGAATAGAGGGAAGAAGGGTGGGATAATGGAGGATTGGGGGAGGGATCGGAATATAGGGAATGAAGGCGATATAATGGAGGGCGAGATAATGGAGGATTGGGGGAGGGAGGAGGGATCGGAATAGAGGGAAGCAGGGCGAGATAATGGAGGGGCAAGATAATGGAGGATTGGGGGAGGGAGGAGGGATCGAAATAGAGGGAATGAAGGCGATATAATGGAGGGCGAGATAATGGAGGATTGGGGGAGGGAGGAGGGATCGGAATAGAGGGAAGCAGGGCGAGATAATGGAGGGCGAGATAATGGAGGATTGGGGGAGGGAGGAGGGATCGGAATAGAGGGAAGCAGGGCGATATAATGGAGGATTGGGGGAGGGAGGAGGGATCGGAATAGAGGGAAGCAGCCAAGCAGGGCGAGACAATGGAGGGCGAGATAATGGAGGATTGGGGGAGGGAGGAGGGATCGGAATAGAGGGAAGCAGGGCGAGACAATGGCGGGCGAGATAATGGAGGATTGGGGGAGGGAGGAGGGATCGGAACAGAGGGAAGCAGAGCGAGACAATGGAGGGCGAGATAATGGAGGATTGGGGGAGGGAGGAGGGATCAGAATAGAGGGAAGCAGGGCGAGATAATGGAGGGCGAGATAATGGAGGGCGAGATAATGGAGGATTGGGGGAGGGAGGAGGGTTGGATGAGCAGGGGAGCAGAGCAGAGAATAGGGGGCTGGATTTGCATTTGGGGAAAGAGGGATGGCAGACGGCAGTGCGGGGGGGGTGTTGCTTTCCTCACCTGGCTTGGCCTTGGTGTCACAGCTGGCTGCAAACATGAGCTGCAGCCCGGGCTCGATGGTCAGCGAGGTGGACAGGAAGTCTGTCTGCTGCGAGTGCATGTTCTGCTCGCCGGGCAATCAAGCAGCAGGAGGGGAGGGGGCAGGGCAGAGGTGAGGGGATTGGCGGGGGATGGAGGCATGGAGAATAATGGGGTTGGGCTCTTTGCGGTACAGGGTAAGGGACTGAAGGGGGGAGGGGGGGTGCGTGCTTTCGTTCCAACTCTCACTGCCCCAGAGTTGTGCAGCTTCCTTCTAAACCAGAGGTGCATCCCAAAAGTACGCTCTCGCAAATCATGGGAACTGAACCTTTCATTACTTCTTTCATTGATTTCTTTGTGGATTTCAAATGATGATACTGTATGCAATAACAGATATATGCTTGATACCCCACAAAACCTAGGACAGCCCAAACTCCCAGAGCTATTAAACAATAGAGCTTCATAGGACAGATGCAGGCCCTGGTGCAGTTGGAACTTTCAAATTATCTTGAAAGATGGGACGTCAAATTTATAAAGTGGAGGGCACATCTATACCCATTCCAGCGATAGATGCCATATTGCAGCTTACCATTATGGAGGGCATGTCCCTCCCGCCTCCCATATTGCATTCCCAAAGGTTCAGCATGTTGCGCGAGCTAGACACCAGCCAGCCGCCATGGCCATCACCATCCGGCAACCCATCGATCTGGAACAAACATGGGGGAGGAGGTTGAGGGGCAACAATGGTGCATGCATGCATGGGAGAGGAGGTTGAGGGGCAACAATGGTGCATGCATGCATGGGGCAGGAGGTTGAGGGGCAACAATGGTGCATGCATGCATGGGGAGGAGGTTGAGGGGCAACAATGGTGCATGCATGCATGCATGCATGCATGGGGGAGGAGGTTGAGGGGCAACAATGGTGCATGCATGCATGGGGGAGGAGGTTGAGGGGCAACATTGGTGCATGCATGCATGAGGGAGGAGGTTGATGGGCAACAATGGTGCATGCATGCATGGGGGAGGAGGTTGAGGGGCAACTATGGTGCATGCATACATGGGGGAGGAGGTTGATGGGCAACAATGGTGCATGCATGCATGGGGGAGGACGTTAAGGGGCAACTATGGTGCATACATGCATAGGGGAGGATGTTGACAAGGCAAAAATTGTGCATGCATGCATGGGGGAGGAGGCTGAGGGGACAGAATAGTGCATGCATACATGGGTGCTTGGGAGGCGAGATTGGAAGGAAGCAATGGTGCGTACATGCACGCGCTCATAGGGAGGAGACGGACAGAACAGCAGGGTAAAATATTACTGCATGGGCGCATGAGAGGGGCACACTACGGGGACAGCTTGCATGGCGAACGCATCATGAACATACTCGGGTTCTCCCTCACCTGGGAGCAGTAGGCCAGCGAGTGCACCACGTCATTGTTGTGGTCAGCCGGCTCCGACTGGTACAACCACTGCCAGGCCCCTGGAGGCCTCACCGGCACCCCCCCAGCTGGGGCAGCAGGAGCAGCAGGAGCGAGCCGGGCAGGCGGAGCAACAGCCAGCGGGACTGGCTGCGGGCGGGGCAGGGGCATCGGCGGTTGCCGCTGTTGCTGCTGTTGCTGCTGCTGCAGAGGCGGCACAGCCGGATGTTGCCTCTGAGGTGGAGCTGGATTGGGCACGGGCACATGTTGTGCATACATGGGCTGCTGCTGCTGTTGCTGTTGCTGCTGCGTTGGCGTTGAGTATGCATAAGATATAGGTGTGGTCGCCACGACCATGGGCCGGGCCATTGCATTTGCTACTGGGCGAGTAAGTGAAGGAGCAGGTGCCGGCTGATATCTCAGCTGCTGTTGCTGTTGATACGGCGGCGGCGGGGGAGCAGCAGCAGCACCTGCTGCAAGCCTGGACGCAGCTTGCTGCAGTCCGGTTGCTGCAGGTCGCCTGTCGTTGACAGACAGGCTTCGGAGCTGTTCCGCAGTTGCAGACGCCTGTGTGGGGTGCAACAAGAGACGTGTTCAGTTGCTGTACAGGATCCTCTCATGCATCCCTGCATGCGACCCCTGTGGCCCCGTGCATCCCCCCTGTGCCCCTTTGCATGCATCTCCTCATCCAGCGTTGCTATGTGGACAGTACAGGTTGAGGCTCCCGGATGGTGAGTCCCTACGATGGGTGCAGTTGGTACAGGGTCTGCACCAGTTGGTGGTCTGGCAACGACAGGTTGCAGACAACAGGCGATGCATTGGCCGAATGGCGAATTGCATGCATAGGGCTAAGAGTACATGCCTATGTTCTCAGCCTGGCCATGCGGCTGGCTGCATGACGGCATGATCATCATGTGGCTTGCATGTGGGAACCGGAATAGCAACTTAGCAAGGGATCTATGACACCACAGACAGGGTGTTCAACCGTCTCGTTCCGATCAAGCGACCTGAGCCATGGTATGCTTCCTCAAATGTTACACAATGCGTCCAGAACGCGCCGATGAAACAAATATCGAGGTACCTGCCGAAAAACAGTTTCCCTACTCCCAGGGCTGATCGAAAGAGATGAGCTATGCACGAGGGCATCAGCAGCGAGTTTATCAGGAACCATGCGGCCATGCCCGAACAACATACGGTATTAGGGAGGGGTGCATAGGTTATGTGCTAAGTCTTCTCCTCGTTCCGTTGTTCGCAGAGGAGGATATAAATGCAGCAGGCAGATCAGGGCTGAACAAGCAGCCGATCGATACATCAACAGCAAAGTAACCCTTTAATCTTGCTGTGCAGCCCTGTCAGCCACGATGGCGTTGGTAATGTTCAATCGCGGATGGCAGACAGGGGCCCGACCTGTCGGTACTCTGCCAGCTGCGTGAGCAGATGCTTAAGCTTGTCGACAGTGATCCGAAGTTCACTCGGCGAGAGCTCCATGCTCAGGTTGAGTATGCCCCCGCCAGAGGGATTTGGGGGGATGCTGACGAGGCCCATCGTGAGGCCACCAGGTTGGAAGATGCAGGAGAGTTAAATTGAAGCTAGGACGGGTGATGTGGTGGTGCGAACAAAACCAATGTCCCCCTGCACAAAACCACGAAACCCCCATGGAGTAGATTTTAGGAAGGTCACATTACCCCTCCAACCCCTGCTTCCAACGAAGGCTCCTCGTTAGGTGACACACTGGTGACACTGCCATGTTTGCACACTGGGCCATCGTTTCTTTATGACAAAAGAAAAAAAAGAAAAGAGAACGCCGATGCGGCGTGGATTTTGGGAAGTACAGGTTGACGAGACGCCCAAGCCCCGGTCTGTATACCCTTAAAGGGAGAAAGGGGCTATGGCGGGTCAGTGAGAACAGGGGGAGATGCTGGACGGCAGTCGGGTGGACTGTTTTCAAGGTAACGGCGAAGTCGATGAATGGAATAGGCAGATTAAGACACTTAAGTAAGCTACGTTTCCGAGATAAGTCGTACGAAAGTGCGTTAGAAAAGGGAAAGGTTCCTAAACTGGGAGACCATCCAAGGATCGCGCAATCACGTAGTACCAGCGCCAGGTATAGCGTCGAATGTATTGGGGTTAGATAGCTATGACGACCAAGCAAGCTGGTCTAGAAAGACTACGCGATCATGTCTGGCACACATGTGGTATTAAAGCTGTGCGCATGCACAGCTTGAGAGCCCATACATTGAGGATGCCTCGAGGATGGGATGGATGCACATTTTTCTCCTCAACTTTATTGATGACCAAAATACCTGCCTAAATAAAGAATGTAATTGTTTTACCGCAAAACTAGACACTACACTCAGGGGGGGGGGGATAAAAGCGAAAACCCCATCCTATGAAATATAAATCCACCATTTGGCCAAGGTAGCACGATATGGATATGATATGATATGGTGTTTTGACCACGTCATATTTTGCAGTCAAAAAAAACATTTAGCCTAAAATCTGCAGAATTGAGAAAGGAAGTGCCCATGCATTTAGCGGGTGCATGACCCTTGACCCCATTCACTTACATACTGACATGGCAGCATGAAGCATGCAAGCGCTCCCACTGACCCCTACGGCCCAAGGGTCACCATACGTCCATGCGTCCATGCATCCAAATTTTCCATGGTAAATGCCTTATTTGTCGCAAAATCTTGCAACAAGTAGGCCCATTCTGGTGTAGCATGGTGGGCATGGCAGAAGAGCCCTATTCCCAACTCATTACCAATTCACCATAACCATGCCCATGCATGGAGAAGCTAAAACCATATCATATCATATTTTACTTGATCATATCATATTGCTGATATGATATGATATGATGGCTCCGAAGACTGTATCGTGCTACCTTGCATTTGGCTGATCCCTCGCCCCCGCCACAGATCTTGTTAGGCCAGTTTTGGAAAGCTCTCATCAAGCTCAGCAAAATTGAAGGGTGGGGTATTTCCGGCTGTTTTCCAGATATTACTCGCCCCCGCCCCCCCGCACAGCCTGGCCGTTGTGTGGCATACGAGCAATGTTACTCTTTGCAGCCCAACGCCTACAACGCTTCCACCCTGAGTTGTGATAACCCATGTCTTGGCTTTCTGGAACACTAATGATTTACGACTTGGACAAAGAGCATTGTTCGTGTGGTGAACACCCTAATGCACTTTTTGCTCTTATAGAGGGACAAGCCTACCCAGGAGTAACAATACGTCAATACTACACCCAGTTTATCCATGGGATCCTCATTCGTAGGCATATTTTGTTGCCAGGCTTGCTCCTGGCTATCGGCAAGACATGACCAGATACCGGTACTGTTGAATGCATTACAGAAGCACAGTAGCACACATGACGTCATCCTCTGCCAGCATGTCCTGCTAACACGCAGGATGCATCCAAGGCTTTAAGGGATGTCCAGTTTATTGCGGCATCATCAATGGCTTAAACAGTGCCATCATAATTGATCAATCAAAATTCAAAAAGCGAACAGAATATGCTGACGAGGCAGCTCCTGAAAACTACCACTGGCCAGCAGAAATCAGCATAAAAGTAATTGCAAGTGGTCTTGCCTTTGCTGGCCGTATGGCAGACACTTAATACCTCTGGGCATGGCAAAATACCGGTAGATATTAGTAAAACATGCCAGCCCATAGCCTCTCTCTTCCTGGATACAAAGTAGGAGTTCGGGGGCAACAATTATTCATGGTGACAAAGCAGGTCCAAAAGTGCAACAAGGTCATAAATAATTAAATAGACGGAGGATGACTTGAGGAACGCGGCAGTTTCTAATGCTGTACACTGATGTCGAAGACAGACCATCAGCTGGTGCGTGAATGGTGCATGGTTTGATTTTGTGAAGAGTGGAAACTTTTGAAGCTCAGGGGAGCAACAGCATGGGGAAACGAGCATGCGAACTGGTCCGAACAAAACAAAATTAGGCCAGAGAACCGGATAAACCCTCTGAGCGCGCTGCCTACTGTCAGGAAACATCCGCAATGCGGCAAAGCAGGAAACTTATGGTGCAGTGCAGAATGAAGTCCCAGCCGTAAAACTCAACGTGTGCGTACATACAAGTCAAAGAGAACCTGCCGGGTGCGAGTCAGGTACATCCAATAGCAACTGATGTACATCCATCAACAATGTACAGCGGTGCTGACACGGTGCAACTATTGACCAATTCAGTCAGGTACATTTTGTGTGTGTGTGTGTGTCAGAATATAAGACTATTAAAAAACCTGGAGTGACAGCGGCGATGGCGTTGTACAACTGTTGACCGAGCGCACATGCACCAAATTGTCATCAGCACACTTGCACGGTCCGTCGGCAGGGGGGTGAGCATGGTGACAGGTTGGACCGTGCTGTAAATCACATTCGCTTTTGCCCCCGGACCACAGGATACAGCTGTACTGCTATGGCAGTAGCACTGGCTTAGCACCATCCGTGCAGCCGTGCTAGCTAGCCTCCGTGCGCCCAGCCAGCTCATCAGGCAAAGGCTGGGGTATGTGAGTCTCCTCGGTCCAGCTGAGCCTGGAGTCTGAAGCCAAGCAGCCCTGACTTGTGTCCCTCATCGGGCAGTGCATGCATGCATAACAGCATGGCACTACCTCTCCGAGCGCATGCACCACCAGGAGCACATGCATGGCTGAGAACATTACTTGGGCCAGCAGAGACTATTATGTTTGACGCGAGGTCCATAAGCGCCAGTCTTAACGCGCATACGGCTGCTCCGGCAGCATGTGCTTGTCTATGGGCACTGCACAAGCAGGTTGCCTACGGGCTGTGGCACATTCCTGACATAGCCACCCCACACATTGCCTGTGCAGCAGGGCAGGGGGGGGTGAGAAGGTCATCAATTGCAGGGGACAGGGCTGGGCAGGTTAGGGACACGTGACAGGATCCACACCTGTGCACACACCCATGGAGCAGCATATACCCATTGGAGGATGGCAACATATCCAGGATTCTGCCTCTTGACTGCTCCATAAAGTAGGCTTGCTCATAAAACTGGAGGCTTATCATGGTACCGCAACATGGGTTTGGTCTTCATCCTTGCCAGAAACAAGACTCAGAGAATTGGAGGACTCATGATCAGGCGGCAGAGGCACCCATGCTGATTTGGCATCACACTTAGAACTCGGGGACCACAGCTTAGGCCTTTGGTGTCAGGCCTCACAATCCTCCACGCTACTTCACACTTATTCACAACAAATGCATGTCAAAGGTGCAGGTGTGTGAGGGTTTAGAAAGACGAGGGTGAGGCAGGCAGTGGGAGTAAAGAACCGGTGTCATCACAACAGAGTTGTGTAAAGGAAAGGCAGTTGACGCCCCAGACAGGCTTCCCTTGACTTGCATGCTTAGCTTGCCCCTGTTGGCTTCCTTCAAATTTTCAAATGGACTGTCACTCCAGCTGTCATGCCCTGTGATAAATCCTCCCTTGACCTGCGGCCTGCCTGCCTCCCCATCCGCCTCATCCTCTCCCCAGGGGCGAGGTTGAAATCCAAATTCAAATTCAAGTACCATGCCTACCTGGAGGGTTGTACTCGCATGTCAGCATGTACACCCCGCTGCTTGCTGGCCAGTTGTTGCCGTTGTCAGGGTCGGTGATGCCTTGTGGACACATGCTGACGTCGGTCACGGCGCAGCCGACTTGGCGGGTGCTGGCCCACAGAAGCTGCACGCGTGGATTAGGGATTTATTATTATTAAGGATGTGTTGTCATAATGACGTGGCAATACTGGTATCATTCACTTCATGAATACCGGTGCCAGCACATTTTGCCCGTAGTGTATTGCTTGTCTTTTGTCAGTACCAGGAACCGGTATTTCGTTTGATTGGATTAATTATAGCTGTGTTTGCCGCCTCAGCAGAACGAGCCAGGGCAGTAATTTCGTCCAGAGACTGCGGACTCCATACACATGATTACATGAATGATGAAGCAAGGCAGGGTCCGCAGTTTGCTCACAGCAGCTGGCTCTGCCACTGGTATGATAGGACCAGGTCAGACAGACCTCGACCCATGCTGTTCCATTTACCCTCATGAACCCAGGGTCTTTTAGTTATGTCTTGATGTTGGGGGCCTTGAAGGGGTGTATTCGCCTCGGGTGGCAAAGGGATCAGAAAGGCTTGGCAGTCTCAGCTGGAAACAGGGTTCAAATTGGGATCATTAGACACTGAGCCTTTAAGCTGGTTACAGCTCCAGCTCATTGCCGGCATGAAGGGCCTAGTGATGTGGGAGTGAAGGAAAGACCCTGGCTTGGGCCAAAGCTATATCCACTCTGTTCCCAAGACCTGCCTGCGTGAAGTGTCCAGTGATGTGAGAGAACCCAGGCGAGCTGTAGTTCCAGTCACAGACCTGGAAACGGGCAGGAGGGGGGCGGGGCCGGGGCATGCAGTTTCTTGAATTTCGGTACACAGCAAATTAAAAAACTTGCAAGGCAAAAAATACTACAAAATATGAGCAGGGTGCTAGGTTCCATGGGACACGATGGGGTGTGGAGCATGCAGCGCAACATTTGATCCCACTGGACAGCAGCGTAGACGGGGTAGGCAGCGTATCCCTGGGTTACATCAGACACCAGTGGGGTGAATAGAAGTGCGACTGAACGCTCACCCGGCACCCACAGGGGGGTCAGCGCATGAAGCTCTGACCCCCCTCAACACTTGGTCCCATTGGACAGACGGGTGCGGGGCATGCAGCTCAACACTTGATCCCACTGGACAGACAACGGCTTCAATTGCAGTAGCGGCGGCCATGAGCCTTTGCCAGAGACTGGCAATCCAGTCCCCGCCGTCAAATGCTTGGACCAGTTTACCCCTGAGTCCCTGACACTGCCCTGACATCCCCTACATCAAACGTCAAACATGCTAGGGCTGTTTCCCCCCAGCCATCACCGATCTGTCCAGGTCAAAATACCCCCTCACCTCATATTTATACCAAGCTTGAGCTGTCCAGCCTGGTGGGGACCCCCTGCCCAGGGCGATGTTCTCCCCCCAGGGGTACGGAGAATGGCCAAACAGGCAATTCCCAGACCTGTGCAAGTGGGCAGGCAGGCAGACAGGGCGTGGTGAGAGGGGGGTGATGAGAAACAGGAAGGCATGCGGTGGTGGGTGCTGGGTGGAGGGACGGGCATTCAGCGGGCACCTAGGGGGTGATGAGAAACAGAAAGGCATGCGGTGGTGGGTGCTGGGGCATCCAGCGGGCAGCTGGCCTGAACAGGTCCGAAGGAAAGAGGCTGGATGGCCTGAACAGGTTTGAGGGAAAGAGGCTGGAGGATCTTGAATGCGTAGGGACCACCGGAGGAAAACACGTATTAACCCTGCTACAACACCTGAATCAAATACAGCCAGAGACAGCGTCATAGGTTCAGTTTTAGGAGGGATGCAAGCAGCTCAGAAAATTTCTACGCCAAGCCCCAGCTGGAAGTAAATGAACGTGTCTTGCTTGCCAGCGGTGATTTGCATGGCCGCCCTACCTCTAATTTCCCGGCCCGAAATAAAACGAATACCAGTTACACGCGTTGACGCTGCAACATCAGGTTTCCAACTCCAGGAATCCTTTTAGGCTTGCCGTATGCATGGTTATCCTGCAGTGTTCATGTGAGTGTGCACCAGACTGCATTTGGAAGGCTGCTGGGCAGCCACCCCAGGTCAATGGAGACCAATCCTGGATCGGCCGCTGGCCAATGGCTCAAGCAGCAGGGCGTTCTACACCAGGCTTCAATACCCGAGTGACTGAAAGGAACGAAAAGGGATAGGGTTTGGGTTTTCAGTTGAGTTCACTGGGACATCGGTTATCAACCGCCAAAGTGATAATCTTTTTGAAAGGCTCGTTCTTCGCGCTCGCCCCAGTGTTTCGAGTCATTTTTTGTTACACTGGCGTATCTCGTGGCTCCCGACCTCATGACAGTGCACTGAGACGGAGGCGCGCAGAGTGGATCGAACGCGCCGTACTTTCTTGGACATGCTATTCGCGGGGGTTTGCGGTGAAGAATGGAGCCGATTTCAGAAACAGGCCACCGCGTTGCTTCGTATTGGGCGCAAAGTCATTTCCATGTCCGTATGCGATGTTTATGCTCGTGACGGGGCAGCCAAGGCCTCGGCCACGTTGGTTTTCGCCCTTGTCGACCGAAAGCTCATACTGCACACTACATGTTGTTTTAAGCGCAAAATCGTTGAACAGCTTAGCCGCGATGACAGGGCTGCTCGCATTCATCCGTATCGCTGCAGCCAGCGGCTGACTAGTTTTCGAACTTGCAGGATGACAGTTCACACTGCAGGACATGCGAAAGACCATCGTAGGGACTATCGTGCAGCTTTGCGTTGAGCGCAAACCCGTTTTGTCTGTAAGGTTTGGCAGTGCTGGCAGAATTGCTTGCCTTCCTCAGATTCCCGTGTATGAAGTGCGATGACATTTCGACAGAGCGTCCGGTGCCATGCACCAACTGTCATCCTGACAGGCTGACACACCACAACTGCAGCAGCTTAACCAGAGACAGATATGCACTCTCACAGGTCAACAGATTGGCACCTCCCACTGTTTTGATTGAGGTGTGGGACCTGCTGCTCAGGACTGGTCAGCTGCTAGGACAGCTGAGGGACTCAAGCTGGCGTGGTGGCGCAACTTGCAATGTGCCTTGCAGAACACATGCAGCAAGCGCATGCTGGGTGATATGTGTTCGCAGGAGTGGGCAATCTACACGCTCAGAAATGGCCATAAAGAACTTGGCCCACGCCTTGCACCCAAGGCATCAAGCTGGGCTGCACGCTGGGCCCCAGAATCAGAGCAGAAGCAGAGTAGGCCAGTAGGTCACTGTTGTTCAGGAAATGTCAGATGTCAGAAGAATGTTGTTGCCCATCTGTACTGTGTTCACTTAACACCACCTCCAGCAGCAACTAGGAACACTTGCACAAGCAGCAGTACCCTACATGCACAAGACCTACAACCCCACCGCACAAGCAACACACACAACACACACATCACCAGCACCACTCATCATTCAACCAACAAAGTAACACCATCTCCCAAATGTTCAAAACGCAAACAGAGGCGGGGACAAAATCAGCAAATAGGACAGCCTAGCACACCGCAGCAGATTTCAGGGCAGACACGTCACTCGGGGGCTGCGCCATAGGCACAGCTTTTACAAATAGCCGTAGGTCATGAAGTAGCTGAATTAAAGATGAATTGTAGCTGAAACAGGCCAACATCAGCATAGATACGTTGACGGCTTGATGCCTTAAGAGCGACCTGGTAGTGCTAGGAATTAGCTCAGCTCACCATGCGGCGGCCGCTTTGGCCATGGTGTTGCTCCACGTCAGGAGCGGTACATCGTACAACGCGCGGTACATGTTGTGAGCATCCAGCAGCTCAGCAATGTCTTGAGCGTTCAGGTTGAGGCCAACGGCGCCATCAGTGCTGGGTAAGGCATCGATGGGTGTTGGCGGGGGCATAGGTCGGGGAGGCGGCGGAGAGGGAGGCGGGCTGGACTTTGGCGGCGGGGGACGGAATGGCGGTGGTGGAGGTGGAGGGCTTGCGGGAGGGGGAGGGGGAGGGGGAGGGGGGGAGGAGGGGGGGGGGAGGAGGAGGAGGGGGGAGGGGGGGGAGGGGAGGGGGGAGAGCTCCTCGAAGGTGGGGAGGGAAAAGAGGGGCTGGGGGGCCTTGGGGGAGGACCTGTTCAGGGCACGTGCATGAGCAAGCGGTTACAAAAGATAGACAAAGCACAGTTCTGGTATTAAAGCACCCAATAACAGATATATGCGCTCAGCGGACATTACACCGTCGGGCAAGGCCGTGTGGTGGAGGCTTGCACACTTAAAGAAAAGCTGGGAGAGAGTGGACTGGCAATTTCCCATCAGGCTTGTTTCATGGCATCTCACCCTCCAGGAGGGTCTTCCAATAGAAGTGTCCTCAAGTAAGGCAAATGTCCCCGATTTAGGCGAGCTCTCAGCTGCCAAGTGCGGCATGTGTCATCATCTGCGTGACAGGGTGGGTCTCCCCTCTCAACCTGGTGCTACATGGTGCCATCAGTGAGGGTGGGGGGACTCACTGGGGAGCGGGTGGGCAGGGCAGCCCAGCGGCCTGAGGGCTTTAATGACGCCCACGCACGAATCCACCACCGCGATGACCGCTGTGTCGCAGTTGGATCCCAGCGCGGATGCGTTCATCCCGGGCAGCGCCCACGGGCTGACTGCCGCCATGGCCGCGTACAAGGCCTGCCGGTCCTGCTCCGAAGCCGGCATGAAGCTCACGGCAATGCAGTGGGGCGGGAGGCTTGAAGGGGCAGGGGGTGCGGAGGCGCTGGCAGGAAATGGGCTTGTTAATGGGCTTGATGGGGAGCCGTAGGTAAGCTGGAGCGTGAAGAGGAGGTTGGAGGCGGGCGCTTTGTAGGTGTTGCCGTTGAGGGCGAAGAGCAGGGTGAGGCAGCCGAGCGTGGAATCCAAGGAGGCGTCTGGCATGTCGTAGGCGACTGAGACGTTGCACCAGGGCAGCACCAGGGGAGGCGGCGCGTTGGCGGCGGGTGCGGGGTCGCTCTCCGGCGGCGGGGGGAGAAGCTGCGGGGCAGGCTGGCCGGGCGGCGTCTTCTTTGTGGGGAAGACGGAGGGTGGGAAGGGCGGCCAGAACACGGGGGCACGCGGGCTGGGTCCTTGCGGCTGCGGCATGGGTGGCTGTCCGGGTAGTGGTGACACACGGGGGGAGTTAGGCGGCGGGGGCATGCCCAGCTGTGTGACTGGAGGAGGACTGGCAATACTGGGAGGTGGCGTACTGCTCCCAGGAAATACTAGCCTGGGTGGAAAGGGGGGCCAAGAAGGTGGGACGAGCTGACCAGGCGCTTGCCGTTGTCCTGGCGGCGGTGGCACATGCGGGGAGTTAGGCGGGGACATGTTGGGCTCTGTGAATGGCAGGGTGGTAGCACCCATGGGAGGCGGCGTGCTCTTGGAAGAGAACACGGAAGGTGGGAAAGGCGGCCAAGAAGCGGCACCCAGGAGGCGGGCACGGAGGTGCTCTGGTCCCTTGCTGCCGGCTGGATTCTGCTTGGTGTCAGGGCTGGGTGTGACGGTGGGGAGACTGCTGTCTCGAGCAGGGCCGAACAAGGGCTGCTGGGGCCGCCACTTGCCCCTTGACAGAACAACAAGGGATTCAGATATGGATTCTCCGGCCGCTGGTGCTGCGGTAGTGGAAACGGCGGTGGCCGGGGCGCTTCGGAAGTTGTTGCCACGGTCCAAGTATGCGGCCAAGGGAGCAAGGAGGGCCCTGAAGCAGGCAGGCAGCGCACCTTGTCAACGACAGAAATAGGCAATGCGGACAGTCGATGTGGCTGTCAGTAAAGATGAGGGATTTACCCCCCCCCTTCATCTTGGGGAGTTGGAGTGTGGAGTAGATTCTTGGATTTGAAAAAAATGCATCTTGGGGTTGGCCACAAAATGCATCAACGGTCAATTGGATGTAACAGAAAATGCCAGTTGCCGTTTCTTTTAGTTCAGGGGTTGGTTCAGGGATCCTGGATTAAGCTGGGCCAAATCCAGGCCAAGGGGGCATCACCTCCTCACCGTTTGTCGCCCCACAGCTCTTCAGCGCTTAGTACAGCTCCACTGTTAGCCTGGGATGTTGCTGCGCAAGTGGTTGGGTGTGGGGGGCAGCATGCAGACGTTAAGAGGCTGGGGTTCAGCTCAATTGATGAGGTAGAAGTGAACAGTATTATTAGAGTTATGAGTTTACTACCACTGGACAGATGGCCAGATGCAAACCAAACCTTGACCGGCCTACAGCCAGATGCCCAGGCAGCAGGTCTTACTGCGCCAGGCCCCCCGGCCGTAGGCCGTAATGTGTCTAAATTGAACCTGAAGCACTTCAATAATCAGTTGTTTCAAGCTTAAGAAGCCTCACCGCAGCTTCATGACATACCGGTAGAGTCAAGAATTACTCTGCCGACTCTTTCTGACAGGCTGTTGCTTTCAAGACTTAGGCTGTTGCTTGCAGCAGTTCGGACAATGCATGCCCAATCTGCGCCTGATAGATTGCTATTTACCTTGAACTGCAAAGCAATGCCCGCTGAAGATCGTCAAGAGCAGCAGCAGGGTGAGAGTGGGAGGCGGCATTTTGGCAGGCGAGTTGTTGCACATCTGTCACTCCAAATCGAGCAGCTGAGGTTATGCCGAGAACAGGATTGGAATAGGGTATGGCTGGCTACGCCCCTGCTGTTTCTTGTTATCGGCGCCAGTAAAGGTCAGCGAGTTAACAGCAGGCGGTCGGATCTGTCGTTGCTCGTTCTTGGCTGGCTAGATGGAGTACCGTATTGTCGAGGCAGTGAGTGTTCAGGACAGACAGGTTAGTACGTGAGGGGAGTCAGTGAAAAGTGACAATCGAAACGAGCAATCTATAAGTCAATTATAAGCTGAAAGCAGAAAATCAGCTGAAATATATCCAAGGTCACTGGCTGTTGCGGTCCCGATGTCGCTGTCTGTTGCAGTATTTCAAAAGCGCAGGTGGGGTGCATCAAACTACTGCCGAAGCTACTGCCGACGGTGCAAATCAGGCTCCAGGCAATAATTCGGGCAACAGCCCTCTGGGAATATGAATATTCAACATGCCAGACATTTTTTTTTAGACGCGACACTGCAAACATGGCGAAGAGTGTCAGGTTGAGTGTCTAGCTTCTTGTCGCCATCGATGCTGTGGAAACGTGCTACAGCTTTTCAACCGCGAAAAGCTGCCGAATGCGCCCAACCCACCAGTCGACAGACCCTGCCATAGTGCCATGTACGCACCATTGCAGCCCCAGTAGAAATGGCACCGAGGCAGCATCGTCACATGTGCGTAACCATCAGCATTGATAACGACCAATATCTCTGACGTGTCGATTCAAGTTCGTTTTCGTTGTCGCTGTCGGTCAGCTTGCAACTTGCAAGTACCGGTGTGGGACAACCGGACAAGGTTGACAAGCGATAGTGGACTTTCGATTGCCGCAGCTAGGGAAGTAGGCATACTGAGGTCTATGCAGACATGAAGTGGCTGAGTAAGTGAATCCCACAAAAGGCCGACATAAACCCCAGAGCAGGGGCCCCAGAGCATTGCCATGCCCAACAGCAAAAGCTAGAAAGGGGGGGGGCTGCATGGGGGGCGTGGGGTCATGCACGCTGCCTGTCGCTGCCATGATACTGCATCGTTTACGTCAGGTCACGCATGGCAGTGCATTTTTGTCTATATGTAATCTCTACACCAGGTCGCTCCGTACCCCTCAACCTCTAACACCCAGGTGACAGAATGAACTGGTAGATCCAGGCATGAAAAGCGAGGTTTATATTGAGAAAATCATCAACATCTTTCATTTGCTCACAGGTGACATGGCGTAGCATTGATATCTTGGCTCAGGGGTAGCTGTTTTGGTGCCTCCTGACTTGTCTTTACAACTTCACCCCCAACAGAAAGTATTATTTTTGAATCCATGCCATCCACCCTAGTACCCTACCATACATTTTTAAGTGGATTCACGCTCGGATCCATGCTTGAACAAACTTTCCGAAGGTTGAGTGATGGGCAAACACATGTTAAGAAATGAAATCACGTTGGGGAGTGAGATAGCAATGCCTGGCAAAATCCGGTGGGGTGCAGACAATGGGCGAAAAATTCTCCCTACAACCGGAGAATGCTTGGCAGTCATAAACAATGAAGAAATCCTTCCGGGCTGACTGGTAATAAACGAGCTACTTATCTTTAGGTGGGGGAAACACTCTTATCAAAATCGGATTCACGGCACATTCCTGTTACCAGTAGTTAAATGTTTGGCTTCTTTGTGTCAATATAGTGCGGAGGATTTTGCATCACATGGTATTGTAACCAGCCAGTCGTTTTAATGATTGATTACCGGTAGATAGATCCTCCTAAATGTTCTTGGCTTCTAATGCGCTGCCAATCGTATTATGAATTATATCCATTAATTGCGTGTAGCAGTGTTATCATCTGTTTTATTGCCCCTGATCTCTCTCTGTTTACAACAGCGGCGCGTATCCACCGCTGAACCATCAGTTCCTGACATGCATTCCAAAGATTGGGGGGCATGCCGGGGAAGGGATAAATGGCTTGTTGAGGTGAGCATGACACAATGCTGAGCCTATAATGGGTTCTGTAGATTGAGATTGCCTTCCCGCAAAAATAACGTGTGTAAGGGGTGCTCAGGATGCCCCTCAAATGAAGTGTGGCATGAGGATGCTTATGCAAGTGCATAAATTAACATTATCGGCAAGGCTTCTTCACATCGTCTCGTGACATCTTTACACTGTCTACCTCATTATCTTATGAACAACCCAATGTGAACCATGCCAAGACTGAGGTGACCTATGAAATCCAATCAATGCCTCCCTGTTGCATATGCTTGTTTTTATGCTCTCACCCACACCCTAGCCTGAGCTCAGTGGGACTACAAGAAAAGGCAGATCCGATGAGCCAAACGTGACCCACTTTAGTATTGGTTTTGGTATTGGGCCTCATGGTGCCAGGCGTGCTCCAAGCCTCCAACTTGTGCGCACACAAGAGGTTGTGATGTACCAATCCTTATACAAGCTACTTATTTTTTGTCGGGCAGACACTCACACTTGTGTCACTGGAGTACGCGAGCCAGGAAATAGCCTCCTAAATTACATTTACTGATGTATTAAAAAACGAAATCTGTCAAATGAACACTTCAAATCACCCTACGTTACCGGCAGTGATTTGAAAACTGAGTTGGAGAAGAAGGATCTTGGCTCTTTAGCCAGTGGCCTGGAAGATAAATGATGGCCATTTTGTCCTCATATGCAAAACATCTAGGCAGCTGCATAATCTGCCCTCCGAATTCGATTCAAGAAAACTGCTTCGAAGCCCTGCTCAGCATAGTTTCCAGATGCAAGATCTCGCTATCCAAGTCGTGCATATCCTCCCGTATCTGGTCTGACTGCCTGTGTGCATCCGTCACCCCTGCACGAGCACCGCCATCACCCTCTGACCAAGGCGCCGCCCCCCCTCGCTGCTCATTGCTTGAAGAATGCATGCCAGAGAAGGCATCCACCCCGGCACCTGACTGCCCCGTCTTCCTCCTACCATTCCTAGGATCAGCCCAAGCCGTTGGCAGCGACCCAGAGGTGTCTCTCCGCCCCGAAGTGCCACGGAGGCCAGCCGGCATTCCCGTTGGGGCTGCTGCCGCCGCAGCCACATGAGCTGCCTGAAATGCTGCGACTGACGTCCCTTGGCCGATGGCTGATGTTTGATGGTATTGCATTGGTCGTGATGGAATTGAGAAGGACGCTTGGCTGGCAGGGAAAGAGGAATCCGCCTGCCTTGACCGTGCCAGATCTTGCACATAAGGCTTGGGCCCCAGCCCATGGAGCCCCGTCCCGTACAATCCAGTACCCACTCCACTGCCTTGTATTGAACTTGGCACCCAGATTTCAGGTAGTTGCTGCTGCATACCATAAGCAGGTGCTGGAATGATGGACCTCGTGGCAGGGGCCAGCGAGGGCTCCGATGCATGCCTGGTGCCTCTCCGGGAGGCAGAAACCAGCTCAAGGGCGGACATGGCGTCCGTCTGCTGAGCAGAAATAGCGTCCTGTGTGGGCCATAGGGTATCAGAATGCAGTGGCTGACATGTGCTTTAGCTTGCCTCCTGTGCACAAATAGCATCCTGTGTGGGCCATGTGGAGTTTTGTGAAGTTTTTACAGTCCAGCGGAGCATCACATTTGATGCATGGGACAGGTGCACGCAAACCGGTTCGAGCACAAGATAAAGTAGGGCAGGCCATAGGGTATCAGAATGCAGTGGATGACATGTGGTTCAGCTTGCCCCCTGTGGAGCGGTATTCCTGAATGATGAGCGGCAGTGTTTTGTATTCAGGCCACAAATGGCTCCAGGCCGTAAGTGAGGCCCTCAAATAAATAATAAGAAGGAGAGGAAATGGCCTCACTGAAAGCATATCAGTTTTTTTGCTGCCACAGATCGAGCGACTGATTGGACTGATAACATTTAAATGTATACAGATTTGTGAGACGAATATTGAGTTAATGCCACACTCTGTTTCTGAACCTTGGGGCGAAGGCCCAAACGCCACTTGGAGCCGCTAGGCGCTAGCCCCCGGACCCCCAGGCAGGGGGTGCCTGCCTGCGCGGCTCCGCCGCTCCTTCCACCCTTTTCCACACCTCGTATATTTTCAAGAATTTATCGATCTGGAAAAAACGCTGATGAGTGGTCTCTTCATGTCCAGCCATAGTTGAACACTTGAAATACCGATATATCACATTGGCCTGGACTCACCTGCATGGATGACATGTGCCTCAGGTATTCCTCCGAAACTCGCTGCTGTTCCTGCAGCTGCTCCTTGAATGTCAGGTTCTGCTGCTCCAAGTGGCGGTTAGCATCTTGCTGGCGAATCAGCTGCTCCCGCAGGCCTGCAGCCTGCTGGTCCGAGTCCAGGCTCATCTGCTGGAGATCTCTCACAAATTCTTGAAGCTGAGAGGCGCTGTTCCCTTGAGTCTGGATTCTGCATTGAAATTTGAAACCAATTTTGTAACTTAATCTGCTTGACTTTCTGTTGTCCTGTCGGCCCTGACACAGTCAGATCATGAATTCACATAATTTGAATTTCATTTGATAATGCTGGAGACACCTTAATTGATTCGATGCTTTCAATCTGAACTTTACCATTGCAACTCCTCCTCCAAGCAATTGCCCACCTGTGTTCAAACTCTACAATACCGGCTTGCAGCAGCTCCTTTTCCCTCCGGGCCTGATCAAGGGCTGAGCGCAGCTGCGTCACCTCTGAGGCAAGGTCTCCCACTCGAGAAGCACTCTGGTCTGAGCGCTGGCCAGCCATCTCACTTGAAGTCGCAGCTGTGGCTGCAGCCCGTTCTGATAGGGCTTTTTGAGCTGCGAGCTGTGAACGCAAGTGTCTAATTTCCTCTTCGAGAGCTACCTGTGGATCAACCAATCAAGGTTCTGCGAAATCAACAAAGCTGTAGGACAACAGTCCATCAACTGCATTTTTAGCTAACAGCAGTCAAATATTCAGTCCATGCTCTCGTGTGTGTGATGATGATCTACAGGAATATAGGATCAGGTAAAAATTTTCCCTGAAACTAAATTGCTTCATGAAGACAAAGATGAAATGTCAGTGTACCCTGCACACTGCACAGTGCTTTGCACAGGCGATTCAGCATTCCACATATGCCCACACACCTTGTCTCTTCTCAAGCACAGCTCTTGGGCAAGCTGCTCCCTCCCCTGTATGCTGCTGGAAGATTCCTGGGCAGGCTGTTCCCGCCTCTCGCGGCTGCCTGTGGATACGCTCAGGGGTTCCTGGCAGAGATTCCCCACAAGCAGCCCCTCTAAGTTACCCAAGGTCTTGACGGCCTCTGCAAGCAGCGCTGTGACCTGCATCTCCAAGCCAGAGGGCTGCGCGCTGCTGACACTCGAACCAGGCTCCAGGATTCCACCCAGCAGCAATCCCTTCAACTGCGCCATGCATTCGTAAGCTGTGCTGAGCAACTCCGTCCCCTGCTGCGCACGCGCGGCTACCGCTGACTCCACAGTTGCCAGGCCCCCACGCAGTGCCTGCAGCGCCTGTCGGTTCCGCTCCGACCCTGTCTGCTGGGTCTCGCGTGCCGAAGACAGCTCGGCCTGGAGCCTCTTGTTCGAAAACAGCAGCTCCTGAACCTTTGTGTGCGAGGTGGCTTGAAGCTCATCGTTCTGCCGTGACTGCATGAAGGGCAGCATGTTAGTTATGAGCAGCCAGGTATCGTACTTGCTGGCCGAGGTTCTATGCTAGGCTGACTACAGTGCCCATGAAGTCTCTACCAGGTTTTATATGCCTGCCCCACAGGAACCATGCTGTTTTGACCTGACTGTCCCACGAAGACTGTCCAGCCTGTGGATACCTACTTGCGCAACAGCCCGCTCGCGCCTCTTCACTTCTCTTCTAAGATCCTCTCTTAAAGTTCCGACCTCACGAGTGAGGGCTCGTATGCGCGCTTCAGAATCCTTAAAAGCGTCCAAGCGTGGTCTAGGGCTATTAGCCATCAATATCTTGAATCCTCTATCTGCATACAATATACTTGAAGAGAAGTAATAAAAACTGGTGTGTGCCTTGAGGAATACGGCACGCCGGAGTGTCGAGTGTGAAGACGAGCCTGTCATCGTCACGTCGTCGGCAGCTGCTGGCTGTTTGACCAGGCCAAGTGGGCAAAGCCTCTAGGGCTTAGCAAATTGGGGGCTACCCAGAGCGCAGGTTTCAGCCTGCACTCCACTTTTCTTTCGTTTATCAGCTTCATAAGCGATTGTGCTCACTCCCTCCTACGTTATATAACGGCGTCGCCTTGAACATGACCCTTCCCACTTTTGTCCCTCTTTCTCCCCTGCTCCCATCGTCCTCCGTGATCCTTTGTACTCTGGTTTGTTTCATGTGACGCATGGCCAGGCTGCTTCTGCTGTGCATGCTGGTGGTGGTGCTGGTGGTGGTGCTGCTGCTCCTACTGGTGCTAATGCTACTGCTGTTGGATGGCACAAAGAAGCATGGCCTGTTGCTGTTGCTGCGTGGCTGCATCGTGCTGTTATAAGGCCTGTTGCAAGATAGCCACAGCGCGCTGCTGCTCAGTCTGCTGCTGCTCCTGTTGCAAGGCCGTTCAAGTGGCAACGAGGTTAAGCTGCGGCTGCTGAGTTTCACTAATGATGTGCATTGTTCCGCTGGATGTCTGACAGACGGGCCATGTCAAGCAACACCGCCTTTCTGTCTTAATATACTGGCTTGATGCAGGTGAGTGGAGGAACACATACTGGCTTGGTGCGGGTGAATGGATGAACACATTCTGCCTTGATGCGGGCAAGTGAGTTGAAAGAAACTGGCTTGATGCGGGTGAATGGAGCAACACATGCTGGCTTGATGCGGGCGGGTGAGTTGAAATATACTGGCTTAGTGCGGGTGAATGGAGGAACCCATGCTGGCTTGATGCGAGCGAGTGAGTTGAAATATACTGGCTTGATGCGGGTGAATGGAGCAACACATTCTGGCTTGATGCGAGCGAGTGAGTTGAAAGAAACTGGCTTGATGCGGGTGAATGGAGCAACACATACTGGCTTGATGCGAGCGAGTGAGTTGTAAGAAACTGGCTTGATGCGGGTGAATGGAGCAACACATACTGGCTTGATGCGAGCGAGTGAGTTGAAAGAAACTGGCTTGATGCGGGTGAATGGAGGAACCCATGCTGGCTTGATGCGGGCGGGTGAGTTGAAATATACTGGCTTGATGCGGGTGATTGGAGGAACACATACTGGCGAGATGTGGGTGAGTGGAGCAACACAACCTTGCTTGATATGAGTGAATGGATTGAAGGATACTGGCTTTGTGCGGGTGAGTGGAGGGAAAGATACTGGCTTGATGCAAGCGAGTGGGGGGGGGGGGGATGTAGGCTTGATGCAAGCGGTCGATGCTGTCAAGGAGTACTTATGGTTGCGATGGCGAATCCCGGAGTTCGGGGTGGAGGTGTTGTGAGCATCATGGCCTCATGGGGGACAACGCCTCAACACTGGCGGTGAGACTGCGCAATCCTACGAGCGGATTAAGCATACCGATATCGGATATCACTTCTCCTGGACGTCGTACGCTTTGTTGAGGCCTAGTTTTGTTACTTTTAATTTCCTTCTTGGGGAATAGGCTTGACCAGAGGCTTCTCTGGGCTTGCCAGGGGCAAGGATACTTCGGGCAGCCTTTTCCTTTTGGGGGGGTATTTCTCTCTCATTTGTGTTCTTCTCCTTCTTTCCCTCTTCCCTTCAGTTTTCCCCCCTTTTTCAATGGGACGGTTGGGCACTCACGCTGCTGAGCCTTTTTGAGCAGGGCCCAGAGGTGGAATGTCATTGACTTCTCTTGCGAGAGGGCTGAGACAGGGGAGGTTCAGTTCACAGCTAACACTCCCCTTATCCAGTTGAGGGGAGCGGATGCCCTCATTACCAAGGTGACCACGGGTCGCATCTTTGAGTTCTGCAAGGCTGTCATGGGTGTCAAAGGTTGTGATTTGTTTTGGCCTCTTCGATTTGTCAGTTTCTGTTCTCAACTATTTTGATGAGTTAACGATGTTTGGGATATTTGTTAGGTTTCAGGTTTCCAAAGGTTTCCGTTGAGAGTGGCTTCCATGCCAGCTCTAGGTTTGTAGGATTATGAGGCTTTCACTCTCTCAGGCCAGCTCTAGGTCTGTCGGTTTCAGCAGCTTCAAGAGAGTTTGCTTTTATGTGGCTTCAATTTTGCTGATTTCAGGATTTTTGTGGCATCAGGCTCTAGGGCCAGAGGGCCGGGAGGGTGTTAAGAGCTTTTGTGGCGTTCTGCCCTGTTCACTCTTTTTCTTTTGATTGTGGATCCTGAGATATTTTTTGTGTTCACAGGTTCAGTCCTGCGCAGTTCAACTTTGTGTACTGCAAAGGTACTTCAGCTCGTGAATGTGAGGGACACAAAATGTGTATCTCTACACACCATCATCTATACATTTGAGGCTATACAATAAAGACAAAGGCCCCAAACCGATCCATAACCAACGTCGAGTTAAAAGGGTACTATTCACAGAAGCCTATACAAATATCTTCACAGCAAGCGACAGCTGTATGCTCGATGATGCTATGGCTAGCCAAGACACCTCCTCTGGTTTGTTTGACGTGACGCATGGCCAGGCTGCCTCTGTTTTTTCGACCTTGGATTCAGGCCACTCGTTGCCCTACACCTCCTCTGTCTCGGGTTCAAAATTAGGACCCTAGGAGCCCACGTTTGTGACCCAGGGCTGTTTTTTCAAGTTTCCAGTAAAAGGCATCGTTGCCCCCCGCGCTCTCACACCCACTTTGTAGAACCTTGGCCGGGCAAAGAGCCCCAGAGAGGGGATTTGCCAGGAGAGAGAAGGGAGAGAGGCGCCAAGGGGGAAAGAGAAGGAGGGGGGGGAAGGCTTGGGACGGGAAGACAATCCAGGCTGACAGGGGCATGCAGAGACAGCTGTACCATACATTTGCATTGCCTTCACTCTTAATTAACGTTTGGGGGGGGGTAAGAGATCCATACAAAAACGAATGATCTATTGTTGACGCCTGTTCTCAGTCAGAAATTAAGAGCTTGGGTCGAATTTGGGCAAATAAAAGAATGGGTTTTTTTGATGCCTAAGAGCAGGCAAGTCAAATCTACGGTATGACATCTAAGAGAAAAAGGGGAAAGCCCAGGCAAAAAATAAAATCGCGCGGAGCACACAAGTTTTGGGACATGGACATGTTGAAAAAACAAGGCACCCTTAGGCAAATGGGCTCTCTTACTTACCTCCTAGAACGAATATTGGGGAGTGGAGTGGAGGCCCACATGCTGGTGCAGGTGAGTGGAGGGCCACGCACCTGTTCATGCGGGTGAGTGGAGATGCATATTTCAAAAGGCTTCAGATCCCATTATGTGCTGGAAAGACTCTCCACTGGGAAGGACACTGAGGAGAGCCCCATCATGATGAGTTTAGCTCATGATGATAGTTGTGCCTATTGTGCCACCCACAGAGGATTGGCTTGGCTCCCAGAACTTGCCCTTCCTTGTCATCTGGCTGGAACTGATTGCTCAGCCAACTTTTGATGATCCTCGGCCTCCTGATTAAGTATCTCTATGATTGTGCTCAAGACCCACCTGGTATAAGTATGCCGAATAGCTGCTGATGCTGCGGATGCTGAAGTGCTGATGCTGATGATATTGCTGTTGTTGCATCTGCTGTCGTGCACTCATGCTGCTGCGGCTGCGGTTGCTGCTGATCGTCATGAGCGGCAGCAGTGTAAACTCCACAATAGCTGCCTGTTGTTCCGCCTGCTGTGTGATCCAATGACAGCGGCGTGTTCAGTTCTGCTGGTCTCTTGCTGGGATGATAGATGGGAGCGAGCGAGTAGCATGGGCGCAACGCTGCTCTGCACATGATAGACTGTCTGGGAGGAGGCTGGCATCAAGAAGAGGCCGAAACAGCAGCAGGGAAAATCAGCAAGGCAGGCCTCAGGGACTGAAGGCAGCAAGACAGCAACACTCGGAGAGAATGGTGGAACAGTCTTGGGCAACTAGGGAGAAACAAGAAATGCCGGAAAAGAAAGAGGCTCTGTTCCCCCCAGCCTCTCGAGAGTCTCTCCCTCAATCATCACCCCAATTGAATGGTGGTCAATCATGAAGCTAACAAGTCACCTCTGGGCTTCGCTCATTAAAAGGCTAGAAGCTATCAAGAAGCTGCCCTGTGTGATCCGACTAGACGGATCTGGCATTGAAACCAGAGTTCAAACCCTAATTGAACAATCCCATCCTAATTTTCACCAACGTTCAACGCTTTCAATTGTCATAAGTTCGAGACGCCAGATCTTACTTCACTGCTGCATGTTTAGCACGATCAACCGGAACCCAATTGAGCGATCTAACATCAGAAATATCTACTGTCAATGAATGAAGGTCATCGCTTGAAGCTATGAGCGTCCAGCGGAGGCGGCCTCAGCTCATAGTTTACGCCTGGCCCACGCCGCTTCACCCTCGCTGCTGAGCGAAAACAGGCCAGATCAGGCGCAACGACCGGAATTCTTGGAATAGCAAAACCGAAGAAGAAGAACATAACGATTGCGAAGCGGTAAGAGCGTGCATGAGTCACGAAAATTCGAAAACTGCCCACTCCGTCCGCAGCAATGTAGCTGACAGTCCAGAGCTACATCCATCTATCAGTTACAGAATGGCACCTCCCTAGCTTGTCTCTGTTTCTACTTTGGGCACCTCTTGTCATCTATCCCCCACTCCCCTGCCCACTCCCTCGTCCCTCACCCCCCCAAAAAAACCTTAACGTAGCCACGCACTCCGTCCCCTTATTCCCTCAGCTCACTTCCATGCCTCCTGCTTCTATCATGCTTGAAGGCACGCTGGTTCTTGAATTGTATGCTGCTGTGTAGTCGACTAGTCGCTGTGGAAGCTGATCATTGCATGGATACTGCTATGCATGATAGGATTGGCAGTACGACGGAACAACGATTCAGCGCGTGAGCATTGTATCAGAATCGGCTTAAATGAATCCTGACACTACCGGTAGCTGGCTTGGAAACAAGAGCTTCGCTTTTCCGCATAAGCAAAGAGCACATATCGTACTCTGAATACATGCATTTTTGGCTCTCAACTCTAACTGTCCCGTTCTCACCCAGCACCTCGATCACTGAAAAACATTCGGATATGAAGCACAACATGGCGCTTTGTCCTACCATGCTGCCATGATCGATCTCTTGTTAATGGCGTAGTGCATGCTCACTCGTGGTGCCTGCCTACCATATGGATGCATGATTCCTTTCCCTGGGCTGCTGGGCAATAGATGCTTGAGCAGACGGGTCACTATGTGGTGCAATGGGCTCACATGCCTATCCTTTCCTGCAGGAGACTGAGTGAGCGTATGGCACTAATGGACGACTCTAGTACTCCCCGCGCGTTAGTCAACACCACCGCCGGTAAAGAATCCCCTGTCCAACAAAACAAGAGCGGGACAGAACTGTGAGTAACTGGGTGATGTTTGAAGTTCCTGTCAATACGGGGCTATTCCTTTCTGTGAAGGTAAACTGACACTTTGGGTGTGCGTGATGATGTTTATGTAGCTTGTAGTTATGCAGATGACATCCTGTCTGGCCTGGATGAACCCACTTGCTCATGAGCCCATTTTTAATGCGTCCATGCTGCACATTTCGATGATAACGCCCGAGTCCTGATGCGACCCTTACAGGCGGCGATGGGACATCATGCTATCGTACCTCATTGGTGATACGGGTCGTTACGGGGACGGCTTTACGAACAGGTTGTACAAGGCATTGGTGGCGGAAGGCTGGTCGGTGTTCCTGGACGATCAAGTGCTGCCGGTGCGGTTGGGTTAAGAGTCATTAGGAGGAATGGGAGGTTGGGGTGTGCATCTAATTGCATGGCTGATGCTGTGAGCGGACATGCATGGGATTGTGTCGAGTTTACTATGAGTTCCTACCTTTTGTTTCAGCTTACAGTGTGCATCATATTGAACTTTTCTGCTTCCCATTCAACAATGCAGGGTGAAGTTGACTGGGTCAAGGTTTCACATGACGCCCTCGAGCAATGCATGGTGCTTGTCGCCATCTGCTCCAAACGCTACGGCGCATCAAAGTTTAAACAAGCGGAAATCGCCCTGGCTCACATGAGGGGCAAGGTTGGTGCAAACAGCTGCAGTCGATACTTGGAAGGATAACTTAATGGTACTCTGACCACCCCAATAGATGCTGGCTTGTACTTTTGCCTCCAGCCTTCAGAATCCTCCCCATTCACCTGATACAGTGCTCCACTCTTATTTGCGCCTCCTCCTGCATTCCCACAGATCTTGATCCCAGTGTTCCACAGCGGCATTTATCCTCCGTCACACCTGGAGCCATGGATGCTGCCCCTTCAGTGCATTCCCAAGAGCGGGGTATGCCGAGGAGGGGACTGCTGGTTTAATGAGGTGATCAGAATAGGGTTTAGATGACCGGATGGATTTGCTGTTGCCATTGCCTTTTAACCTGCCATTATTTTCCCATGCCGTGCTATCCCCATTACCTGAAGCAAAGTGCTATTCCTGAGCCATAGCTATTCTCGTGCTATTCCCATACTGTGATATTCCCATGCCTGACGTATTTCTTGCCCTTCTAATCCTTTCTCAGGTATCCCCACACTGAAATTATCCGTGTGCTGGCTGTTCTCGATCTTTCCTTTTCCCAATCTCTGCTTCTCTGGACCTGTGCTATTTCAGTTCCGTCACTATCCCGTGTGGTGCTTTTCCCGCTCTTTTCTGCTCCAGTGTTGTAGATTCCCCTGCCGTATTTTCCCTGTGCCATAGCCTTCCTAGTGACCAGCCATGTAAGCACCGATGTCAAATGGGTTGGTTGATGAGCCTGACCAAGTTCGGGTAAATGAGCTGTCTACCTTCCATTGATAGTCATCCTTGCGCTCCTGAGTACAAATTTATACCGGTAGTAATAATAGGCAAAACCAAGGGGGGGGCAAAACAAAATGACCTCATGCCCCTTTTTTTTATAGCTTAACGAGAGCGTTCCATAGCTATTTTTAAATATTTTTTGGCCCAGGGGGGGGGGGAGATATGGGGGGGCAAAGTTGGGGGTGGGTGGGTGGGTGGTCTCCCCAAAAATCCAATATTTGGAAAAGCTCGTATCTTTTATTCTGGAGGTCTGTTGAGGCTGGCAGCGGCACCTCTGTGTTCTTCTTGCCAACATGAGCCCATTTACATCCTGAAATGTAAAATGCTTGAATTACCACATGACCCTCTGCCCCCCACACTGATGGTTTGGCTCCTTTGGACACACCTCGAAACCAGCTGAGCCAGCCTTAGATAGAGCAGCACATGGTAGTGTTGGTCTGGTGGATCATGAATGAACATATCACTTGCGGTCGTTGTGGCAAGGTCCTCAAATCCGCCGACCCTGCAAACGTCAGACGCCACCAGAATGGAGTGCATGGCAGCTTCCGCGATACTACGCGATACGAAGCGACAGAGAACGCTCGGGTTTGCTCCCGTTCCAACCCTAGCTACCCCTGCTGCTGCCCCAGCTGAGCCAATACCTGCGAGCCCGCCAGCCTCTCCTTCTCCATCTCCGGCTGAGAATGAGGCTGCAACGGCGTCGCCTCCCTCGCCAGATGTTGCGACATTGCGAGAGGGCTCGAAGTGCCAGGGCTTTTCACCTCCCGTGGGCCAGCCTTTTACAGCGCATTGGCCAGAAACATGTGTTCGCTAGCGAGCAGTAGTCGGTAGTCAATGGCCTGGCTGAGCTCAGTACCCAAATTGACTGTTGGCATGAATTGTGATCGCTAGCAAGCATTAGTCGGTACTCGATAGCCTGGCTGAGCCCAGTACAAAACTTGACTGTTGGCCGAGCTGTTGTCATGAATTGTCATCACCTGACGAATTGAAATATACCGGTAGAAGCACCTTGACGAGCTGATAAAACAACACCCCTTACATGCCCTGTTTGAATTTTGACTGAGATATTTAAATTTCGATGGGTTCCGGAGGCGGTAGGTGGGTGGGTGGTAGGCTTGGTCGCTCGATTTTATAATCGGGCATGGGGTCCCCAGCTTTTATTTCTGCCCCCCCCCCTCGGGCACACATCTATTTAAAAAAATATAAACAATCCTGCTAACAATCTTCTACTCTGAAGCCCTGAGCTTCCATATGCCTCATTTATCTCCCCCCCCCCAATTTGAAGATTATGTCGGAGCTGAGGACCATGATGAAGAGCCTCAACCTCAAGCCCCTCAGCAGACTGCATCTGCAGCTGGATCAGGTGGACAGTGGCCCATCAAGGAGGAAGGTCAGGAATACTAGGGTGCTGCAGAGTGCCATGGGAAGTTAACAAAATGTAGCGGCTATCTTTTATGGCATGGATGATATTTTCCTTGGTGTAGGGGGTCCAGTGCCTCTACCCTAAGCCCTAGTACCAGATTGGCAGCCGAAGAGCGTCAGGCCCATCTCTGTCAATTCCAATCAGGCTGGCATGACAGCGCTGAGAATGTAGCGTTCACATCAAGCCAGTCACATAGGACAGGCATGGCCTGGCTGCATGGATTGAGCAGAGAGGCTCATGAGATTTCCTGCTCTATGTACATGTGTCGGGGCACAGATTTCGCATACAACTATATGAGCGTATTTAGGCATGGGAGAGGCCCCTCGTCATGGGACCGCAGTAGCCTGCATTGTCCTTTGTGATCACAAAAGGCATGACAGGAGGCTGCTATTCAATGGCAGGGTTGAGTTCCTTTGTTAAATGAAGCTGCTGCGCCGCAAACTACTCCCTATGCATGTTGGATTGAATGGACCTGGACGTGAAACACCTACCGTACTTGAAAGCTGTACACCTCCACATTGTCCAGCTAATGATAACCCTTGAACCTGTCTCTGTGAACCAGGTCGCCACAAAGGTGCCCTCTGCTATCGAAAACATCGTGGCCAAGCTGCTTTCACCCGCACCGTCAGAGCAAGCGCAAGCAGCGTTGGCACTGTGTGATCTTGCAGTGGATGCTGAAAATCGTGTCAAGATCGCCACTGCTCCTGGTGCAATCACCCAGCTGATTCATTTGCTGAGCTCATACTCAGCTGCAGTGCAAACGCAGGCAGCAGCGGCTTTGATGAACCTTGCAACCGATAAGGAGAACAACTTTGTGATCTCCAATGCTCCTGGTGCAATCACTCAGCTGGTTGCCTTACTGAGCTCCAGCTCAGAGGCAGTGCAAGAGGATGCAGCAGGGGCACTACTGAACCTTGCAGATAACTCGGAGAACCAGTTCAAGATTGTCAATGCTCCTGGTGCCATCACGCAGCTGATTGTCTTGATGAGCTCAAGCTCAGCTTCAGTGCAGGAGAAGGCAGTGGGGGCCCTCTATAATGTCGCCCACCGTGCAGAGGGCAAGGTTAAGGTTGGTGCTGCTCCTGGTGCCATCTCCCAGCTGATTATCTTGCTGAGCTCAAGGTCAGTGGGAGTGCAAGAGAGAGCAGCGTTGGCGCTCTTTAGCCTTGCGGTCGATGTAGAAAACAAGGTGAAGATCGGCGTTGCTCCTGGTGCCATCTCCCAGCTGGTAGTCTTGCTCAGCTCAAGGACACTTAAAGTGCATGAGAATGCGGCAGGGGCACTACTTAATCTTGCAGCCAATGCGGAAAACAAGGCTAATATTGGTGCTGCTCCTGGTGCCATCACCCAGCTGGTTGCCCTGCTGGGCTCATGGTCAGTGACAGTACAGGAGAAGGCAGCAGGTGCACTTTTCAGCCTTTCTCTCAATAAGAGGAACCAGGTTATAATTGGCGATACTCCTGGTGCCATCACCCAGCTGGTCATCTTGCTCAGCTCGAGCTCAGCGGCAGTGCAGGGGAATGCAAAGGAGGCACTAGGGTACCTTGCAGAAAATTATGAAAACAGGGTCAAGATCGCCGCTGCTCATCGAGCCAACACCCAGCTGGTCTCCCGCTGAGTAACGGTCCAGACGGTATGCAAGCATTGGCAGTGACAGCGCTGATGAGACATCTTGCAGAAGAGCCAGGCCAAGATTGCTACTCCTACTGCCATTATGTAGCTGAGGTCGAGGTTGAGTGAGTCAGAGATGGAAATGTTGGCAATTTCTATCTTGCGGGTGCGGATATGATTTGTGTTTTGGGTGCAATTCTTGGGTTGACGATCAAAACCATCATGGTTGATGTTGGCCTACCCTCAAGCTTTGTTGCCACCTCCATTGTATTGTCATTCATACCCTCATATTTTTATGTGTATGTCGCTGGCGTTAGTTACTTGAGCCCTGAGACTTGCATGGGGATTCTAGCTCTCCACCTTGTCTTGGCCTTTACGAACGGTATCGCTTGGGACAGGTGCCTGCTTTTTGGTTGAGCAATAATTCCCTGTTTTTATTTTCTCCTTTTCCCCCCTTTCTGACGGTGGGACGCCCACGCGGCCGAGTCTTTTGAGCATGGCCCAGACGTCTTTAGCTTCCGGCTTGGATTGGGGATTAGGACTTTTTGTTTTGTTTTTGAGGGGGTCTCTTTCCTCTCTCTCTTTAGTTTCCAACCTTGCTGTTGGACGCCGACGCGACCGAGCTTTGCAGCATGGCCCAGTGGTGTAACGTCATTGACTTGAGCCCTGTCATGACTAATCAGCTTATTGCCAAATTTATGTGACCCGTCACAAGTTGTGGAAAGTTGTTGGTGGGTGCTTCTGCATTCCGCTGTGGATGTGCATGCTCTTGCCCCTCCTCCTGACAACCTCGTATTGGTGTATTTTATGGTGATGCCCATGGTCATTGCAGTTTGAGCTCATGTCTCTTCCCGACCTCTTCCCCTCTGTTGGGATGTGCAAGTTTATCTCTTTCATGGTTGGGGGACCCACCTCCTGGACAGGTGGACATCCTTAATTGCCAATAACATAATGCTTTTTATACACTGGTTGTTGTGTAGCGTACTAGCATGTAATTGGTTCTGGCATTGGGGCCTTCCTTTCCAGGACATTCAATGGATGCGGCCCAGCCTTTTCGAAGCGGGCCCAAAGTCAATGACGTTACCCTCATGCCTCATGCCTCACAACTTGAAGGAATGCCTCACAGCCAGAGAAAATGCCTCACAGCCAGGAGGAATGCCGCACAACCTAAAGAAATGCTGCACAACCTGAGAAAATGCCGCACAGCCGGGTGTAATGCCGCACAACGTAAAGGAATGCCTCACAGCCTGAGAAAATGCTGCACAGCTGGGAGAAATGCCGCACAACCTGATGAAATGCTGCACAGCCTGAGATACTTGCTTACAACCGGGAGGAATGCCGCACAACCTGAAGGAAAGCCGCACAGCCTAAGGAATGCCTAACATCCGGGAGGAATACCGCACAACTTGAAAGAGTGCCTCACAGCTAGGGAAAATGCCTCACAGCCAGGAGGAATGTTGCACGACCTGTAGATATGCTGCACAGCCTGAGAAAATGCCGCACAGCCGGGAGGACTGCTGCACAACCTGAAGGAATGCCTCACAGCCGGGAGGACTGCTGCACAACTTGAAGAAATACCGCACAGTCTGATAAAACGCCTCACACTCTGGAGCCCGCTGGAGGAATGTCGCACAACATGAAGAAATACCGCACAGCCAAATAAAAAGCCTCACAGCCGGGAGGGATGCAGCACAACCTGAAGGAATGCCGCACGGCCTGAGAAAATGCCGCACAGCCGGGAGGAAAGCTGCACAACCTTAAGGAATGCCACACAGCTTGTGAAAATGTCTCATAGCCGGGAGGAATGCCGCACAACCTGAAAGAATGCCGCACGGCCTTAGAAAATGTTGCACAACCAGGAGGAATGCAAGGAAAATGCAAGTCCATGCTGGCGCGGAAGCTTGGCGACATGTCTAGGCTGGCGCGGAAGCAAGCTGGCCAGCAGTACCAGGTTGGTGCGCGAGTTGGGCAGCATGTCCATGCGGTCATGAAAGCTTGTAGCTGAGTAGCGGAATGCCCACTCTTTCCGTCATCGCCCCTACAGTTAACGCTTTCGCTGGCTTTGCCTGGTTTCAAATAAGAACGTCGCGATGTATGCATATTAAGTGTATTTAACAATGGCGGGTTTCATATGCCCTCATTACAGTTGGATTACCGGAGCTGCTGGCTAAATTGCTTTCGCGTCAGGTTGGACGTACGTGTTGCCAAAAGTTTAACAAGCAGAAATCTCCTTGGCTCACATGAGGGGCAAGGTGGGTACAAGCAACTTTAATTAAACATGTGGATCAATAATAGACAATGCCCAGTGATACTGGCTTGTGTTTTGTTTCCTGTCTCCAGAATCCTTCACCTGATTTAGAGGCGATTCACACCGGGGCACTTTCGCCACTTTCGTCACCTTTCGCGCGAATTTCAGTTCAGTTCAGGTCGGCCAACCCCGGGGGTTGGGCACCTTTCGCGCACGAACTGAAAGTGGGGTCTAGACCCCACTTTCAGTTCGCGTCAATCACTTTCGCAACTTTCAGTTCGTGCTGGCCATTTCCGACGGGCACCTTTAATTGCTTCTCTGTTCCTTCGTCCCGTCCGCCGCTTGCTATCTCGTGCAGCCAATTGTATGGGTTCTTCGCCCCCTGAAAATAAAACGCCTTCGGCTTAAGTCCAAAAAGGCAAACTCGAATGAGAAGAGGCAGCTTGAAGCTTGAAAGCCCATGCTACCCTGCCTGGCACATCTGTGATGTCAAGCACTTCAGAAATTACTGCCCAGGCTATGACAGCCATCACCGTTGTTCGATGTAGATTCATAAGGGTAAGAAACATCAATGGCAGCAGGCAATCAAGCGGACGAGCCATGTTGAAAGAAACACTATTCGACTTTCGTCGCCTTTGGAAATTTATCTGGTGTGAATCGGCCGTCCAAACGTCGGGGTTGGGATCGCGAAGTGGCAGGGGTTCAGTTCGTGCGAAAGTGACTTTCAGTTGGCCGGTGTGAATCGCCTCTTAGTGCTCCACTCTTATTTGCGCCTCCTCCTGCACTTCCACAGATCTTGATCCCAGTGTTCCACAGCGGCGTATATCCTCCGTCACACCTGGAGCCATGGATGCTGCCCCTGCAGTGCATTCCCAAGAGCGGGGTATGTCGAGGAAGGGACTCTTGGTTTGATGAGGTGAGCAAAGTACCGTAGATTCGAATAGCCTTCCCTCATCATTAAAATTGTTTGGGGGTGAGGGATGTGTCTGAGGGTTAATTAAATAATCATCTTTTCGAGCGAGGGGTGCCGTCCCCCCCGTGACGCAAACAAAATCTGTCCTGAGGGCAGCATGAAACAACTGATTTCGCCCCGAGGGCAGCATGCAAATAATTACAAATTTGTACGCAAGGGAAGGCTATTCAAGTCTATGGTAGCCAGGTTACCCAGGGTTAACTAAGTGGAGTCCAATGCAGCCTGCCAGACGCCTTGCATGGGCCCAAACTTCACCAGTCGCCAGGCATGCATGCAACTTTGCCAGGTACACAACTGTCATAACCTGTGCCAGGCCCTCATGCACACATACGTGTCTGGTAAGTGGATCTGGATTGCGGCACAAGCGACCATACCAAGTTACCGTGACACCGTGTGTGACATGATGTCTCGAGGGACATGATGGATTTGCTGGTGCAATGGCCTTCGCTATGCACCTGCCATATTGTTCCCATGCTGTGCTATCCCCATCCCGTGCCGCACTAAGCTTTCCCGAACCGTGCCTATTCCCATGCAATTCCCATACTGTGATATTCCCGTGCCTTACCTTTCATTTGCCCTGCTACTCCCGTTCAGTGGTATCCCCATGCTGTAGTCACTGCTGTGCCGGCTATTCTCCTATATTACCATTACCTATCTGTGCTTTGCCCGATCTGCCCTTTACACGGTCTGTGGTTTACCCAATCTCAGCTTTTCCCTATCAGTTTTTCCCCTTCAATTTGTGCTTTTCCCGATATTGTGCTTCTCCCCAATTGTGTTTCCCCAATTTTTGCATTTCCCCATCTGTGATTTTCCCGATCTGTGCTTTTTCTGATCAGTGATTTTCCCAACAAATGTTATATACTGATCTGTGATTTTCCCGATTAGTGCTTTTCCCAACCTGGGCTCTCCAGGATTTGTGCTTTTCCTGATCTGTGTTTTTCCCTATCTGTGTTTTTCTTGATTTGTGTTTTCAAGATCAGTGTTTTCCCCGGTCTTTACTTTTTACGATCTTTGGTTTTCCTGATCTGTTACTTTCCTGATCAGTGCTTTTCCCGATCTGTGTTTTGCCCGATCTGTGCCTTTCCTGATCTGTGCTTCTTACTGATCTGTGCTTCCTGATCTGTGCTTTCTTCGATGAGTACGTTTTACTGATCTGTGATGTTGTCTGATCTGTGCTTTTCCCGATCTGTGCTTTTCCCGATCTGTGCTTTTCCTGATCTGTGCTTTTCTTGATCTTGGTTTCCCGATCTGTGCTTTTCCTGATCTGTGCTTTTCTTGATCTTGGTTTCCCGATCTGTGCTTTTCCTGATCTGTGCTTTTCTTGATCTTGGTTTCCCGATCTGTGCTTTTCCTGATCTGTGCTTTTCCTGATCTGTGCTTTTCTTGATCTGTGCTTTTCCTGATCTGTGCTTTTCCTGATCTGTGCTTTTCTTGATCTGTGCTTTTCCTGATCTGTGCTTTTCTTGATCTGTGCTTTTCTTGATCTGTGCTTTTCTTGATCTGTGCTTTTCCTGATCTGTGCTTTTCTTGATCTGTGCTTTTCCTGATCTGTGCTTTTCTTGATCTGTGCTTTTCCTGATCTGTGCTTTTCTTGATCTGTGCTTTTCCTGATCTGTGCTTTTCTTGATCTGTGCTTTTCTTGATCTTGGTTTCCCGATCTGTGCTTTTCCTGATCTGTGCTTTTCCTGATCTGTGCTTTTCCTGATCTGTGCTTTTCTTGATCTGTGCTTTTCTTGATCTTGGTTTCCCGATCTGTGCTTTTCCTGATCTGTGCTTTTCTTGATCTTGGTTTCCCGATCTGTGCTTTTCCTGATCTGTGCTTTTCTTGATCTTGGTTTCCCGATCTGTGCTTTTCCTGATCTGTGCTTTTCCTGATCTGTGCTTTTCCTGATCTGTGCTTTTCTTGATCTGTGCTTTTCTTGATCTTGGTTTCCCGATCTGTGCTTTTTACTGATCTGTGCTTTGCCCGATCTGTGCTTTTCTCGATCGGTGCTTTTCCCGATCTGTGCACTTCCCGATTTGTGCTTTTCTCGATCTGTGCTACCGGTGTGCCCGATCTGTGCTATTTCAGTTATGTCGCAATCCCTTGCGCCTGTACGGTGCTATTCCCGCTCTGTGATATTCCAATGATACAGCTTTTCCTGATTTTCTTCACTCTATGCCCTAGCTGTTCCCGTTACCTGTCATATAAGTATGACTATGGCATAGGTATAATATAGATTGGTTGATGAGCCTGACCAAGGACGGGTTATTGACCTGATCACCCTTGATTCGTAGTTATCCTTGCGTTCCTAAGTTGAAATTTGAAGCAATGATTTGCAGAACAAGTTTTCAAATATCAACCGTCATGTTAACATTTAACAATCCTCTTCATCTTAGGCCCTGAACCTTTGTTTGCTATGCCTCATTTATTTGTTCTCTCCTTTTGAAGATTCTGTCGGAGCTGAGGACCTTGTTGAGGAGCCACAACCTCAAGCCCCTCGGCATACTGCATCTACAGCCGGATCAGGTGGACAGTGGCCCATCAAGGAGGAAGGTCAGAAATACTAGGGTGCTGCAGAGTGCTATCAGAAATTGATAGTTTTAGCAGCCCCTCAGCGTAATAGCACTGAATATGTTTCCTTATTCAAATTAGGGTGCAGGTGTTCCAGTGCCTCTGCCCTAAGCTTGAGTGCATGTGATTGGCTGCGGCGGGGCGGCAGACTCACTTCTGTCAGTTGGATTCTGGCTGGCATTGAGCGGAGAGGCTCATGAGTTTCCCCGCTCAATTGACGTACGTGTAGGAAGCTAGGTGCACAGCTTTCATCTCAAACTTATACGGCCAAGGGAGAGGCCCCCGCCATGGGACGGCAGCAGCCCACATTTCGCTTAATGATTTTGAGCGCATGACTGGAGGAAAATCCAGGACATTCCTTTGCCAAACCAAAAGAAGCTCATGTGTGAAAACTCTCCCTACGCATGTTTGAATGGATGGACCTACAGAAAGACACCTACTAGCACGCTGCGATTATCCATGCATTGTCCAGCTTATGATGACCCTTCAACCTGTCTCTCTGAACCAGGTGCTTAATCTTGCTGCCAATGCGGAGAACCAGGCTAACATTGGTGCTGCTCCTGGTGCCATCACCCAGCTGGTTGCCCTACTGGGCTCAAGGTCCGTGGCAATGCAGGCAAATGCAGCAGGGGCGCTTGGCTATCTTCTCTCAATGAGATGAACCAGGTTCAGATTGGCGAAACTGCTGGTGCCATCACCCAGCTGGTCGTCTTGCTCAGCTCGAGCTCAGCGGCAGTGCAGGCGAATGCAGATAAGGCAGTAGGATCCCTTGCAGAAAATGATGCAAACAGGGTGAAGATCGCTGCTGCTCATCGAGCCCAACACCCAGCTGGTCTCCCGCTGAGTTTCGGTCCAGACGGTGTGGAAGCATTGGCATTGGCAGCGCTAAGGCTTCTTGCAGAAGAGCCAGGCTAAGATTGTTGCTACTCCTACTGCCATCACGTAGCTGATGTCCAGGTTGAGTGAACCATGTTGGCAATTTCTATCTGGCGGGTTAGGATATAATATTTATGGGTGCCATGCTTGGGTTGATGATCAAAACCATCTCACTTCATGTTGGCTTACCCTCAAGCTTTGTTGCCACCTTCACTCCATTATCGTTCATACCATACATATGTCGCTGGCGTTAGTAACTTGAGCCCTGTCATGACTGAATGCCAAATTTGTGTCACAAGTTGTGGAAAGGTAGTGGTGGGTGCTTCTGTATTCTGTTGTGAATGTGCATGCTCTTACCCCTCCTCCAGACAACCTCGTATCGAAGGGGGGGCAAAACAAAACTGAATACACCCCATCATCGAAAGTTGTAGAGCTTGACGAGAGGTTTCCCTATCAGGTATTGAAATTATTTTTGGCCGTGGGGGCTGGGAGATATGGAGGGTCGAAGTAGTGGGGGGGGGAGGAAGGTAAAAAGAAAGAGCCTTTTGGAATATTTAGTGTATTTTTATAATCATCCTTTGTCTTTCTATTTTAGCTCTGGGCCCTGCTCAAAAGGCTCGGCCGCGGCACAGGTACATGGTTACAAAAAAGTCGTTTGATCTAGTGGGAGCTCTGAATTGCTCACCGCTATTGCGGTCTTACTTAAATAGGGAAATGGCATGCCAGATGGTTTGCGCAAGCATGTACGTGTGGAAGGTCAACGAACCAATATAGATCTTAACAAACATCTTGGGCTCCGATACTTGGATGTCAGGCAGTACCAAACAACACCGAATTTCGAATCCCTCATGCCTGATTCCTCCACAGTGTTTAGGAGCAAGTTAGCAAGGAGCAATACCAAGCAGATGTTTGCATCATTCTGCATTTACAGCGGGTTCAGATCACAAGCAACCTCATCCCCCTCAGCAGCAGTTACCTAAGGCATGGTGCTCCACTTGCAATATCTCCCCTGGTTGCTGCCTAAGAATCAAGCAATGCAGTCACATCATCGATATCTAGCAGCAGAGATGCAGCAGACATAGCAGAGCTGGTCAATGTCATGACCCACAGCAGCAACCCTGATTTTAAGGACACCACCGTGGCCGCCGTTTAGTCTGACACACCACGTGGTTCTGCTGTCGAGATTCTGTTGCTGCCACCTCGATCAAAGACCAGCGATTCCGGAGCAGGCAGTGCAAAGCGCACCGAGGCAAGCCCCTGTACGAAAGGGATGAAAACCGGGTCAAGGGAATCCACACGTAAGGGCCCCAAAAGGGCAAGATGTCCTGCCTCATAGCCGAGGACAACCCTGGCCCTGGGCATAGTGAAAGAGTACTAGTCACCAAGGCCAAACCAACAGGGTGGTTAAAACTATTAAAATCCAAACCACAGGTTTGATGTGTCCAGACTAGGAAGCAGACACATGAGATGAGAGAGCATGCCTCTTGATAAAGGGTTCACACCTGACACCAGATCTTCAGATCATAGACGAGGCCATCCGGTATCTTTCCCATCCTGCCCCCTACCCCCTTCTCACCTGCAACAGTCCGGCCACACTGCCCCCCTCAGCCGCACCAGCAGGCAGGAAGAGGTCATGTCTCTGATGGCAGTATGCCTGCCACACCTCCGAGGCCTCTAGCATGGCAGATACCTGAGTGCACCCACAGGCACACGCGAGGGGTGTTCATGGGGGAGGTGCACATTCAGGAACATTGACCCCATCAGAGCCATGAGACATATGGGCGGTATCGCAATCAGAACCAGCAGACCCCTCGTTAGCAGGGGAACTGGGAGGTGAAAGGGGGTGAACCACACACATCAGAGATCTTGACTGTCCTTACTCCACATGGAATTCATCAGAGACCCGAGACCGCTGATGCGGTGTGGCGGAGCGCATTCTCTCTGCCTCCCTTCATGGCCCCGACCCCCTTCCCCCCTCTTGCGCCCACCTGCCCCGCATAAGCTCCCTCCAACGTAAGCGCCGTCACCACATCCACAGCGACGACGCGCACCACGGACGCATCTTCCGGCGCCACCGTGGCAGCGATGGAAGCCCCCACACCCAGCTCCGCTGGTGCAGCTCTCTTGCCTTCCCGCCAGTCCAGCAAGCCAATCAGCAGCTCCAGCAGCTCAGCCTGACAGGTGCAGGGTTGAAGGGAGGAGGGGTTGAAGGGGGGGTTGGGGTTACAAATGTCGGATACTGTGCTCCCCCTTGCCTGCTGTACCTGAAGGGCTTGCCTGACAATGACATCTCTGTTGCGGTTGCCCGCTGCAAGCAACCGCTTCAACGTCTCCAGCACCAGCACACATGCGCCGCCCCCGCTCCAACTCATCATGCATCTCAGCAGCACTGGCAGCGCCTCCAGCGGCGGCGGGGACGTCGACAGACCCTCGGCGGCGACACAGGAGGAGCTCAGCTGGTGGAACAGGCGCAGAGCACTGCCCCCCAGCGCGACAGCGGCAGGGGATGCAGGTGAGCCAGGGCGGACCCCACTGCCTCCGCTTCTCGCTGCTGCTGCTGGGGCGGCGGCTGCAAGCGTGGACAACAGCTGGGATCCGTACCCAAGCGAGACCACGTGGTCACACAATACCGGGTGTGACCGGAGCAGCTCAACAGCCGCCGCAGACAGCACCAACACGGTGGTGATGTCAGATCCATCTGTACCGCCACCTCCAGACTGAGACTGTTGTACCGCCTGCCGGATGTACCGCTCCATGAGACCCTCTGCGAACCTGCGGGGCTCGCGGAGCGGGAAGCCAGGGTCTTTGAGGTACAGCCGCACGTACACGCCGCCGCAGTACAGCTCCTTAGATAGCCGCTCCAAAACCGCACTGCATGCGCCATCAGTGATGACAGGGAGCGGTACATCGGCATGCCCCGAGGCGGCCTGCAATGGGAGAAGGGCCTGGCTGTTCAAGCAGTGTGCACAAGAGCTGAAGATTATAATGTACTTTCAGCTGACACGAGGGGGGGGGGCAGAAATAAGTGCCATCACCCAAACTGCTCTGAATTAGAAGTGCACCTAAGGACTTTTAGGAGCGTATCTTGGTATCTACCAAAACAACCACACTGTTTTTGGAGGAGCTTGGACCCCCCCTCTAGTATGACATGCGTTGACCGGGTACATAACGTTGACCGTTGACTATGCACAATGGGGCGTTGCAACGCCCTTTAAAATATTGACCTCCTCATTGTTTGGCCCTCTGTACCTTGGTCACCATTGGGCCAAAAAGACAAAAAAAAGGATAAGAGAAGCTCTCGTCCAGCTCCATGCGTTTCCGTGATGGGGTCTCCCAGGTTTATCCCTACCCCCCACCTCGAGAGCTGACATGCCTTCCTGCCAGGCATGCTCCTTACTTGACCTGCCAGGCTTGCTCCTTACTTGACTTACCTGGCCTGCCAGGCATATTGCACCTTACCTGAGTTGCCCTGGCCTCCTTGGCCAAGCCAGCCACCCTGGTCGCTGTCGCCTCCCGCATGGTCAGGTCCCAGACCACCTCGGGCGTTTGCACCTCCTGAGACAAGGCCGACACCACCGCCTCGCTGTTCCCCGCCAGCAGCGTGGATACGATGCCCGGGGGCAGGATACCCTGGAGCAGATGGAGTGAGGGGCTCAGGAGGTGGGTAGGTGAATTGAGACATGAGGGGGGGGAGGATTTGAGAATGAGAGCAGGATTATAGACATTCGGGGGGACTGTTTGTACAGGTACAGCCCGACATGCAGTGCTGCTCGGACGTGTCCCAACCAAGGATCAAATAGTACTTTATCTTGTCTCTTCAGATTTGTTTCCCGCCACCGTCCTTTAACCCACTTACCTGCAGTAGAGTGGTGACAAGCGTGCCCTGACCGGCCACCGTGGCCAGCCTGGACAGTAAAGCTGCTGCCTGTACCGCCATATGTGCTGCCCTTTCGTCTTGCGGTACCGCTGCGCCTGCCCCGGGCCATGGCCAGGCGGCACCGTGGCAGCCCCCCGGGCGCATCAGCGTGTGAAGCAGCATCACCGCCCCGCCTTGACAGGCCGCGACCACGCCGACAGTATTCTGGCCTGTGAGTCATTTAATTGCATTGTTTTGTAGGGTCAGGCGTAGGGCTTTGAGGCTGGAACGCACCCACCAATGATCTAAAAGACCCAATGAGAATGTAACCACGACCCTAACCATAGACACAATTTGACCCAATGAAAAACATATTCCGACCCAAGACATAAAACGCAATGGAAGATAAAACCACAACCATAACCAAAGACACATTATGAATACCTTTTCAGAGCAGAGCAATCGCCAGCAACGGTACTGTTGATGTCGTGCTTCTGGAAGCCCATGCATGGCTGACACTGATGACTCACCCGCCAATGCCCTCAAAAGCTTCAATGAGGCCTCCACATTGCGGTACGACGTTGGGCAGTACACCATCCAGTACAGGAACAGCACCGTGGTGGGGTCTTGCGCTATGGCCGCCTGGCAGCCAGCGTGCTGAGTCATGAGCAGGAGAAGCTGCACGGAAGCTGTCCCCAGCCTGTCTGCAGCCTCAAACACGGGACCTGCCTCATGCTTGCCAGAAGCGGCTGCATCAGCTGCGCCAAGGGAGAGATGAGCCAAGCAGGGAAATTATGCACACAGCTGAATCAAGTTCAAATTTATGTGAAGTTCCTCTCCTTGTCCGGCTACCTCTATGCCTCAGCAGCATTCCCATGGCTCAATTCAGATCATGAAAAATAGCTTCCTCCCAATCACCCTGGACAGAGGTCCAGTAAAGAAACCCACCGTTCCTAGAAAAAGAAAAGGCATGCAGCCCACCCACCTGTGAGCATCGCAGCGGGCTGCAGGCATGCCGCCACTGGCGCAATGGCCGAGGGCGAGGCGACCAGCCCCAGCAGCGCCGGCTCGCTCTCCAGCAGCTGCGTCAGCGCCTCCAAGACACTCAGCAGCTCCGGAACCAGATGACACGGCATGCCCACACCCCCGGAAGCACCCGCAGCGCTCCCATGTGCCTGGCTGCTTCTGCCTTCAGTTTGGCCATCTCTGCCAGAGGGGGGCTGCCTGACGCTGCTAAGCTCGAGCAGCTCTGCAGGCTGGCTGGGAGCGGATGAGGAGGCATCTGCAACGATGCGCTGCAGCAGCCCACCCTCAGCAGGCTGCTCCACCAGCTTCGAGAACAGGAAGCTGATCAAGGCCTTGCAGAAGCCCTGCTTGTAAAGCGCACAGAAGCAGGCAGATGGGGAAGGCATGAGGCTTCCTTGTTGATCATAAGTCTTTTATGTTGATCGAGGCTGAGGTTAATGATGTGGACCCTCCGGCCCCTGCTCACGCAGACCAGCCTTTTCAGAAGGCAGGCAAAGGGAAGCATAAGGTCAGGGCCTTGCAGAAGCCCTGCTTGCGGAGCGCAGCAGCAGGCAGGCAAAGGGAAGCATAAGGTCAGGGCCTTGCAGAAGCCCTGCTTGCGGAGCGCAGCAGCAGGCAGGCAAAGGGAAGCATAAGGTCGTGGCCTTGCAGAAGCCCTGCTAGCGGAGCGCAGCAGCAGGCAGGCAAAGGGAAGCATAAGGTCGTGGCCTTGCAGAAGCCCTGCTTGCGGAGCGCAGCAGCAGGCAGGCAAAGGGAAGCATAAGGTCGTGGCCTTGCAGAAGCCCTACTTGCGGAGCGCAGCAGCAGGCAGGCAAAGGGAAGCATAAGGTCAGGGCCTTGCAGAAGCCCTGCTTGCGGAGCGCAGCAGCAGGCAGGCAAAGGGAAGCATAAGGTCGTGGCCTTGCAGAAGCCCTGCTTGCGGAGCGCAGCAGCAGGCAGGCAAAGGGAAGCATAAGGTCAGGGCCTTGCAGAAGCCCTGCTTGCGGAGCGCAGCAGCAGGCAGGCAAAGGGAAGCATCAGGTCGTGGCCTTGCAGAAGCCCTGCTTGCGGAGCGCAGCAGCAGGCAGGCAAAGGGAAGCATAAGGTCGTGGCCTTGCAGAAGCCCTGCTTGCGGAGCGCAGCAGCAGGCAGGCAAAGGGAAGCATAAGGTCGTGGCCTTGCAGAAGCCCTGCTTGCGGAGCGCAGCAGCAGGCAGGCAAAGGGAAGCATAAGGTCGTGGCCTTGCAGAAGCCCTGCTTGCGGAGCGCAGCAGCAGGCAGGCAAAGGGAAGCATAAGGTCGTGGCCTTGCAGAAGCCCTGCTTGCGGAGCGCAGCAGCAGGCAGGCAAAGGGAAGCATAAGGTCGTGGCCTTGCAGAAGCCCTGCTTGCGGAGCGCAGCAGCAGGCAGGCAAAGGGAAGCATAAGGTCGTGGCCTTGCAGAAGCCCTGCTTGCGGAGCGCAGCAGCAGGCAGGCAAAGGGAAGCATAAGGTCGTGGCCTTGCAGAAGCCCTGCTTGCGGAGCGCAGCAGCAGGCAGGCAAAGGGAAGCATAAGGTCGTGGCCTTGCAGAAGCCCTGCTTGCGGAGCGCAGCAGCAGGCAGGCAAAGGGAAGCATAAGGTCGTGGCCTTGCAGAAGCCCTGCTTGCGGAGCGCAGCAGCAGGCAGGCAAAGGGAAGCATAAGGTCAGGGCCTTGCAGAAGCCCTGCTTGCGGAGCGCAGCAGCAGGCAGGCAAAGGGAAGCATAAGGTCGTGGCCTTGCAGAAGCCCTGCTTGCGGAGCGCAGCAGCAGGCAGGCAAAGGGAAGCATAAGGTCGTGGCCTTGCAGAAGCCCTGCTTGCGGAGCGCAGCAGCAGGCAGGCAAAGGGAAGCATAAGGTCAGGGCCTTGCAGAAGCCCTGCTTGCGGAGCGCAGCAGCAGGCAGGCAAAGGGAAGCATAAGGTCAGGGCCTTGCAGAAGCCCTGCTTGCGGAGCGCAGCAGCAGGCAGGCAAAGGGAAGCATAAGGTCGTGGCCTTGCAGAAGCCCTGCTTGCGGAGCGCAGCAGCAGGCAGGCAAAGGGAAGCATAAGGTCGTGGCCTTGCAGAAGCCCTGCTTGCGGAGCGCAGCAGCAGGCAGGCAAAGGGAAGCATAAGGTCGTGGCCTTGCAGAAGCCCTGCTTGCGGAGCGCAGCAGCAGGCAGGCAAAGGGAAGCATAAGGTCAGGGCCTTGCAGAAGCCCTGCTTGCGGAGCGCAGCAGCAGGCAGGCAAAGGGAAGCATAAGGTCGTGGCCTTGCAGAAGCCCTGCTTGCGGAGCGCAGCAGCAGGCAGGCAAAGGGAAGCATAAGGTCGTGGCCTTGCAGAAGCCCTGCTTGCGGAGCGCAGCAGCAGGCAGGCAAAGGGAAGCATAAGGTCAGGGCCTTGCAGAAGCCCTGCTTGCGGAGCGCAGCAGCAGGCAGGCAAAGGGAAGCATAAGGTCGTGGCCTTGCAGAAGCCCTGCTTGCGGAGCGCAGCAGCAGGCAGGCAAAGGGAAGCATAAGGTCAGGGCCTTGCAGAAGCCCTGCTTGCGGAGCGCAGCAGCAGGCAGGCAAAGGGAAGCATAAGGTCAGGGCCTTGCAGAAGCCCTGCTTGCGGAGCGCAGCAGCAGGCAGGCAAAGGGAAGCATAAGGTCAGGGCCTTGCAGAAGCCCTGCTTGCGGAGCGCAGCAGCAGGCAGGCAAAGGGAAGCATAAGGTCGTGGCCTTGCAGAAGCCCTGCTTGCGGAGCGCAGCAGCAGGCAGGCAAAGGGAAGCATAAGGTCGTGGCCTTGCAGAAGCCCTGCTTGCGGAGCGCAGCAGCAGGCAGGCAAAGGGAAGCATAAGGTCGTGGCCTTGCAGAAGCCCTGCTTGCGGAGCGCAGCAGCAGGCAGGCAAAGGGAAGCATAAGGTCGTGGCCTTGCAGAAGCCCTGCTTGCGGAGCGCAGCAGCAGGCAGGCAAAGGGAAGCATAAGGTCGTGGCCTTGCAGAAGCCCTGCTTGCGGAGCGCAGCAGCAGGCAGGCAAAGGGAAGCATCAGGTCGTGGCCTTGCAGAAGCCCTGCTTGCGGAGCGCAGCAGCAGGCAGGCAAAGGGAAGCATAAGGTCGTGGCCTTGCAGAAGCCCTGCTTGCGGAGCGCAGCAGCAGGCAGGCAAAGGGAAGCATAAGGTCGTGGCCTTGCAGAAGCCCTGCTTGCGGAGCGCAGCAGCAGGCAGGCAAAGGGAAGCATAAGGTCGTGGCCTTGCAGAAGCCCTGCTTGCGGAGCGCAGCAGCAGGCAGGCAAAGGGAAGCATAAGGTCAGGGCCTTGCAGAAGCCCTGCTTGCGGAGCGCAGCAGCAGGCAGGCAAAGGGAAGCATAAGGTCGGGGCCTTGCAGAAGCCCTGCTTGCGGAGCGCAGCAGCAGGCAGGCAAAGGGAAGCATAAGGTCAGGGCCTTGCAGAAGCCCTGCTTGCGGAGCGCAGCAGCAGGCAGGCAAAGGGAAGCATAAGGTCGTGGCCTTGCAGAAGCCCTGCTTGCGGAGCGCAGCAGCAGGCAGGCAAAGGGAAGCATAAGGTCAGTGGCCTTGCAGAAGCCCTGCTTGCGGAGCGCAGCAGCAGGCAGGCAAAGGGAAGCATAAGGTCGTGGCCTTGCAGAAGCCCTGCTTGCGGAGCGCAGCAGCAGGCAGGCAAAGGGAAGCATAAGGTCGTGGCCTTGCAGAAGCCCTGCTTGCGGAGCGCAGCAGCAGGCAGGCAAAGGGAAGCATAAGGTCGTGGCCTTGCAGAAGCCCTGCTTGCGGAGCGCAGCAGCAGGCAGGCAAAGGGAAGCATAAGGTCAGGGCCTTGCAGAAGCCCTGCTTGCGGAGCGCAGCAGCAGGCAGGCAAAGGGAAGCATAAGGTCGTGGCCTTGCAGAAGCCCTGCTTGCGGAGCGCAGCAGCAGGCAGGCAAAGGGAAGCATAAGGTCGTGGCCTTGCAGAAGCCCTGCTTGCGGAGCGCAGCAGCAGGCAGGCAAAGGGAAGCATAAGGTCAGGGCCTTGCAGAAGCCCTGCTTGCGGAGCGCAGCAGCAGGCAGGCAAAGGGAAGCATAAGGTCAGGGCCTTGCAGAAGCCCTGCTTGCGGAGCGCAGCAGCAGGCAGGCAAAGGGAAGCATAAGGTCGTGGCCTTGCAGAAGCCCTGCTTGCGGAGCGCAGCAGCAGGCAGGCAAAGGGAAGCATAAGGTCGTGGCCTTGCAGAAGCCCTGCTTGCGGAGCGCAGCAGCAGGCAGGCAAAGGGAAGCATAAGGTCGTGGCCTTGCAGAAGCCCTGCTTGCGGAGCGCAGCAGCAGGCAGGCAAAGGGAAGCATAAGGTCGTGGCCTTGCAGAAGCCCTGCTTGCGGAGCGCAGCAGCAGGCAGGCAAAGGGAAGCATAAGGTCAGGGCCTTGCAGAAGCCCTGCTTGCGGAGCGCAGCAGCAGGCAGGCAAAGGGAAGCATAAGGTCGTGGCCTTGCAGAAGCCCTGCTTGCGGAGCGCAGCAGCAGGCAGGCAAAGGGAAGCATAAGGTCAGGGCCTTGCAGAAGCCCTGCTTGCGGAGCGCAGCAGCAGGCAGGCAAAGGGAAGCATAAGGTCGTGGCCTTGCAGAAGCCCTGCTTGCGGAGCGCAGCAGCAGGCAGGCAAAGGGAAGCATAAGGTCAGGGCCTTGCAGAAGCCCTGCTTGCGGAGCGCAGCAGCAGGCAGGCAAAGGGAAGCATAAGGTCGTGGCCTTGCAGAAGCCCTGCTTGCGGAGCGCAGCAGCAGGCAGGCAAAGGGAAGCATAAGGTCAGGGCCTTGCAGAAGCCCTGCTTGCGGAGCGCAGCAGCAGGCAGGCAAAGGGAAGCATAAGGTCGTGGCCTTGCAGAAGCCCTGCTTGCGGAGCGCAGCAGCAGGCAGGCAAAGGGAAGCATAAGGTCAGTGGCCTTGCAGAAGCCCTGCTTGCGGAGCGCAGCAGCAGGCAGGCAAAGGGAAGCATAAGGTCAGTGGCCTTGCAGAAGCCCTGCTTGCGGAGCGCAGCAGCAGGCAGGCAAAGGGAAGCATAAGGTCAGTGGCCTTGCAGAAGCCCTGCTTGCGGAGCGCAGCAGCAGGCAGGCAAAGGGAAGCATAAGGTCAGTGGCCTTGCAGAAGCCCTGCTTGCGGAGCGCAGCAGCAGGCAGGCAAAGGGAAGCATAAGGTCGTGGCCTTGCAGAAGCCCTGCTTGCGGAGCGCAGCAGCAGGCAGGCAAAGGGAAGCATAAGGTCGTGGCCTTGCAGAAGCCCTGCTTGCGGAGCGCAGCAGCAGGCAGGCAAAGGGAAGCATAAGGTCAGTGGCCTTGCAGAAGCCCTGCTTGCGGAGCGCAGCAGCAGGCAGGCAAAGGGAAGCATAAGGTCAGGGCCTTGCAGAAGCCCTGCTTGCGGAGCGCAGCAGCAGGCAGGCAAAGGGAAGCATAAGGTCAGTGGCCTTGCAGAAGCCCTGCTTGCGGAGCGCAGCAGCAGGCAGGCAAAGGGAAGCATAAGGTCGTGGCCTTGCAGAAGCCCTGCTTGCGGAGCGCAGCAGCAGGCAGGCAAAGGGAAGCATAAGGTCGTGGCCTTGCAGAAGCCCTGCTTGCGGAGCGCAGCAGCAGGCAGGCAAAGGGAAGCATAAGGTCAGGGCCTTGCAGAAGCCCTGCTTGCGGAGCGCAGCAGCAGGCAGGCAAAGGGAAGCATAAGGTCAGGGCCTTGCAGAAGCCCTGCTTGCGGAGCGCAGCAGCAGGCAGGCAAAGGGAAGCATAAGGTCGTGGCCTTGCAGAAGCCCTGCTTGCGGAGCGCAGCAGCAGGCAGGCAAAGGGAAGCATAAGGTCGTGGCCTTGCAGAAGCCCTGCTTGCGGAGCGCAGCAGCAGGCAGGCAAAGGGAAGCATAAGGTCAGGGCCTTGCAGAAGCCCTGCTTGCGGAGCGCAGCAGCAGGCAGGCAAAGGGAAGCATAAGGTCGTGGCCTTGCAGAAGCCCTGCTTGCGGAGCGCAGCAGCAGGCAGGCAAAGGGAAGCATAAGGTCGTGGCCTTGCAGAAGCCCTGCTTGCGGAGCGCAGCAGCAGGCAGGCAAAGGGAAGCATAAGGTCGTGGCCTTGCAGAAGCCCTGCTTGCGGAGCGCAGCAGCAGGCAGGCAAAGGGAAGCATAAGGTCGTGGCCTTGCAGAAGCCCTGCTTGCGGAGCGCAGCAGCAGGCAGGCAAAGGGAAGCATAAGGTCAGGGCCTTGCAGAAGCCCTGCTTGCGGAGCGCAGCAGCAGGCAGGCAAAGGGAAGCATAAGGTCGTGGCCTTGCAGAAGCCCTGCTTGCGGAGCGCAGCAGCAGGCAGGCAAAGGGAAGCATAAGGTCAGGGCCTTGCAGAAGCCCTGCTTGCGGAGCGCAGCAGCAGGCAGGCAAAGGGAAGCATAAGGTCAGTGGCCTTGCAGAAGCCCTGCTTGCGGAGCGCAGCAGCAGGCAGGCAAAGGGAAGCATAAGGTCAGGGCCTTGCAGAAGCCCTGCTTGCGGAGCGCAGCAGCAGGCAGGCAAAGGGAAGCATAAGGTCGTGGCCTTGCAGAAGCCCTGCTTGCGGAGCGCAGCAGCAGGCAGGCAAAGGGAAGCATAAGGTCGTGGCCTTGCAGAAGCCCTGCTTGCGGAGCGCAGCAGCAGGCAGGCAAAGGGAAGCATAAGGTCGTGGCCTTGCAGAAGCCCTGCTTGCGGAGCGCAGCAGCAGGCAGGCAAAGGGAAGCATAAGGTCGTGGCCTTGCAGAAGCCCTGCTTGCGGAGCGCAGCAGCAGGCAGGCAAAGGGAAGCATAAGGTCGTGGCCTTGCAGAAGCCTGCTTGCGGAGCGCAGCAGCAGGCAGGCAAAGGGAAGCATAAGGTCAGTGGCCTTGCAGAAGCCCTGCTTGCGGAGCGCAGCAGCAGGCAGGCAAAGGGAAGCATAAGGTCGTGGCCTTGCAGAAGCCCTGCTTGCGGAGCGCAGCAGCAGGCAGGCAAAGGGAAGCATCAGGGTCGTGGCCTTGCAGAAAGCCCTGCTGCGGAGCGCAGCAGCAGGCAGGCAAAGGGAAGCATAAGGTCGTGGCCTTGCAGAAGCCCTGCTTTGCGGAGCGCAGCAGCAGGCAGGCAAAGGGAAGCATAAGGTCAGGGCCTTGCAGAAGCCCTGCTTGCGGAGCGCAGCAGCAGGCAGGCAAAGGGAAGCATAAGGTCGTGGCCTTGCAGAAGCCCTGCTTGCGGAGCGCAGCAGCAGGCAGGCAAAGGGAAGCATAGGTCGTGGCCTTGCAGAAGCCCTGCTTGCGGAGCGCCGGGGGTAGCAGCAGGCAGGCAAGGGAAGCATAAGGTCGTGGCCTTGCAGAAGCCCTGCTTGCGGAGCGCAGCAGCAGGCAGGCAAAGGGAAGCATAAGGTCGTGGCCTTGCAGAAGCCCTGCTTGCGGAGCGCAGCAGCAGGCAGGCAACGGGAAGCATAAGGTCAGGGCCTTGCAGAAGCCCTGCTTGCGGAGCGCAGCAGCAGGCAGGCAAAAGGGAAGCATAAGTCGTGGCCTCTTGCAGAAGCCCTGCTTGCGGAGCGCAGCAGCAGGCAGGCAAAGGGAAGCATAAGGTCGTGGCCCTTGCAGAAGCCCTGCTTGCGGAGCGCAGCAGCAGGCAGGCAAAGGGAAGCATAAGGTCGTGGCCTTGCAGAAGCCCTGCTTGCGGAGCGCAGCAGCAGGCAGGCAAGGGAAGCATAAGGTCAGGGCCTTGCAGAAGCCCTGCTTGCGGAGCGCAGCAGCAGGCAGGCAAAGGGAAGCATAAGGTCGTGGCCTTGCAGAAGCCCTGCTTGCGGAGCGCAGCAGCAGGCAGGCAAAGGGAAGCATAAGGTCAGTGGCCTTGCAGAAGCCCTGCTTGCGGAGCGCAGCAGCAGGCGGCAAAGGGAAGCATAAGGTCGTGGCCTTGCAGAAGCCCTGCTTGCGGAGCGCAGCAGCAGGCAGGCAAAGGGAAGCATAAGGTCGGGCTTGCAGAAGCCCTGCTTGCGGAGCGCAGCAGCAGGCAGGCAAAAGGGAAGCATAAGGTCAGGGCCTTGCAGAAGCCCTGCTTGCGGAGCGCAGCAGCAGGCAGGCCAAAGGGAAGCATCAGGTCGTGGCCTTGCAGAAGCCCTGCTTGCGGAGCGCAGCAGCAGGCAGGCAAAGGAAGCATAAGGTCGTGGCCTTGCAGAAGCCCTGCTTGCGGAGCGCAGCAGCAGGCAGGCAAAGGGAAGCATAAGGTCGTGGCCTTGCAGAAGCCCTGCTTGCGGAGCGCAGCAGCAGGCAGGCAAAGGGAAGCATAAGGTCAGGGCCTTGCAGAAGCCCTGCTTGCGGAGCGCAGCAGCAGGCAGGCAAAGGGAAGCATAAGGTCAGGGCCTTGCAGAAATCCTGCTTGCGGAGCGCAGCAGCAGGCAGGCAAAGGGAAGCATAAGGTCAGGGCCTTGCAGAAGCCCTGCTTGCGGAGCGCAGCAGCAGGCAGGCAAAGGGAAGCATAAGGTCAGGGCCTTGCAGAAGCCCTGCTTGCGGAGCGCAGCAGCAGGCAGGCAAAGGGAAGCATCAGGTCGTGGCCTTGCAGAAGCCCTCCTTGCGGAGCGCAGCAGCAGGCAGGCAAAGGGAAGCATCAGGTCGTGGCCTTGCAGAAGCCCTGCTTGCGGAGCGCAGCAGCAGGCAGGCAAAGGGAAGCATCAGGTCGTGGCCTTGCAGAAGCCCTGCTTGCGGAGCGCAGCAGCAGGCAGGCAAAGGGAAGCATAAGGTCGTGGCCTTGCAGAAGCCCTGCTTGCGGAGCGCAGCAGCAGGCAGGCAAAGGGAAGCATAAGGTCAGGGCCTTGCAGAAGCCCTGCTTGCGGAGCGCAGCAGCAGGCAGGCAAAGGGAAGCATAAGGTCGTGGCCTTGCAGAAGCCCTGCTTGCGGAGCGCAGCAAGCAGGCAGGCAAAGGGAAGCATAAGGTCGTGGCCTTGCAGAAGCCCTGCTTGCGGAGCGCAGCAGCAGGCAGGCAAAGGGAAGCATAAGGTCGTGGCCTTGCAGAAGCCCTGCTTGCGGAGCGCAGCAGCAGGCAGGCAAAGGGAAGCATAAGGTCGTGGCCTTGCAGAAGCCCTGCTTGCGGAGCGCAGCAGCAGGCAGGCAAAGGGAAGCATAAGGTCAGGGCCTTGCAGAAGCCCTGCTTGCGGAGCGCAGCAGCAGGCAGGCAAGGGAAGCATAAGGTCAGGGCCTTGCAGAAGCCCTGCTTGCGGAGCGCAGCAGCAGGCAGGCAAAGGGAAGCATAAGGTCAGGGCCTTGCAGAAGCCCTGCTTGCGGAGCGCAGCAGCAGGCAGGCAAAGGGAAGCATCAGGTCGTGGCCTTGCAGAAGCCCTGCTTGCGGAGCGCAGCAGCAGGCAGGCAAAGGGAAGCATCAGGTCGTGGCCTTGCAGAAGCCCTGCTTGCGGAGCGCAGCAGCAGGCAGGCAAAGGGGAAGCATAAGGTCGTGGCCTTGCAGAAGCCCTGCTTGCGGAGCGCAGCAGCAGGCAGGCAAAGGGAAGCATAAGGTCGTGGCCTTGCAGAAGCCCTGCTTGCGGAGCGCAGCAGCAGGCAGGCAAAGGGAAGCATAAGGTCGTGGCCTTGCAGAAGAAGCCCTGCTGGCGGAGCGCAGCAGCAGGCAGGCAAAGGGAAGCATAAGTCGTGGCCTTGCAGAAGCCCTGCTTGCGGAGCGCAGCAGCAGCAGGCAAAGGGGAAGCATAAGGTCGTGGCCTTGCAGAAGCCCTGCTTGCGGAGCGCAGCAGCAGGCAGGCAAAGGGAAGCATAAGGTCGGGGCCTTGCAGAAGCCCCTGCTTGCGGAGCGCAGCAGCAGGCAGGCAAAGGGAAGCATAAGGTCAGGGCCTTGCAGAAGCCCTGCTTGCGGAGCGCAGCAGCAGGCAGGCAAAGGGAAGCATAAGGTCAGGGCCTTGCAGAAGCCCTGCTTGCGGAGCGCAGCAGCAGACAGGCAAAGGGAAGCATAAGGTCAGGGCCTTGCAGAAGCCCTGCTTGCGGAGCGCAGCAGCAGGCAGGCAAAGGGAAGCATAAGGTCAGGGCCTTGCAGAAGCCCTGCTTGCGGAGCGCAGCAGCAGGCAGGCAAAGGGAAGCATAAGGTCGTGGCCTTGCAGAAGCCCTGCTTGCGGAGCGCAGCAGCAGGCAGGCAAAGGGAAGCATAAGGTCGTGGCCTTGCAGAAGCCCTGCTTGCGGAGCGCAGCAGCAGGCAGGCAAAGGGAAGCATCAGGTCGTGGCCTTGCAGAAGCCCTGCTTGCGGAGCGCAGCAGCAGGCAGGCAAAGGGAAGCATCAGGTCGTGGCCTTGCAGAAGCCCTGCTTGCGGAGCGCAGCAGCAGGCAGGCAAAGGGAAGCATAAGGTCGTGGCCTTGCAGAAGCCCTGCTTGCGGAGCGCAGCAGCAGGCAGGCAAAGGGAAGCATAAGGTCAGGGCCTTGCAGAAGCCCTGCTTGCGGAGCGCAGCAGCAGGCAGGCAAAGGGAAGCATAAGGTCGTGGCCTTGCAGAAGCCCTGCTTGCGGAGCGCAGCAGCAGGCAGGCAAAGGGAAGCATAAGGTCGTGGCCTTGCAGAAGCCCTGCTTGCGGAGCGCAGCAGCAGGCAGGCAAAGGGAAGCATAAGGTCAGGGCCTTGCAGAAGCCCTGCTTGCGGAGCGCAGCAGCAGGCAGGCAAAGGGAAGCATAAGGTCAGGGCCTTGCAGAAGCCCTGCTTGCGGAGCGCAGCAGCAGGCAGGCAAAGGGAAGCATAAGGTCGTGGCCTTGCAGAAGCCCTGCTTGCGGAGCGCAGCAGCAGGCAGGCAAAGGGAAGCATAAGGTCAGGGCCTTGCAGAAGCCCTGCTTGCGGAGCGCAGCAGCAGGCAGGCAAAGGGAAGCATAAGGTCGTGGCCTTGCAGAAGCCCTGCTTGCGGAGCGCAGCAGCAGGCAGGCAAAGGGAAGCATAAGGTCGTGGCCTTGCAGAAGCCCTGCTTGCGGAGCGCAGCAGCAGGCAGGCAAAGGGAAGCATAAGGTCAGGGCCTTGCAGAAATCCTGCTTGCGGAGCGCAGCAGCAGGCAGGCAAAGGGAAGCATAAGGTCGTGGCCTTGCAGAAGCCCTGCTTGCAGAGCGCAGCAGCAGGCAGGCAAAGGGAAGCATAAGGTCGTGGCCTTGCAGAAGCCCTGCTTGCGGAGCGCAGCAGCAGGCAGGCAAAGGGAAGCATAAGGTCGTGGCGAGGGCTGCGGCGTCATGCTGGAAAGTAATATAGTAATTGAAGGCAGGTGGAGTTATGAGATACAAACACATGGCAAAACAAAGAGAGAAGCAGGCAGGCCCGCATCGGCAACCTAGCAAAGCCATGCAACTATGCTTGCTTAGCTGCGAGCAGTCATGCTCATGCTGCTCTGCTCAACTCCCTCAAGCTGACATGAATCGTTACCAACGAGTGCAGCCGATAACGTACCGAACAATGGAAGGACCTTTAACTACCACCGATGGTGTCAAGCCAGTCACGCGCATGGCCCCCAAAGCTGTCCCAGGTGCAAACCAACACATCCACCCAAGGTTCATAGACCGCCTTCCCACCCACCCACCCACCCACCCATCCACCCAAGGTTCATAGACCGCCTGCCCCACCACCCACTCAGCCCTGGCAAACAGAGCAATTGGCCAACCTCCCCCCCAGCTCCCCACCTACCTCGGTGTTGGGTGGCGGTGGTGAGGGCCGCAGGTTATAGATGCGGATGAACACGCCGCCCACCTGATACAGCCATCACAGGTGGGGGGAGTACGGTTCAGGGTCCATGGTTGAGGGTTCAGGGTCCATGGTCCAGGGTCCATGGTTCAGGGTCCATGGTTGAGGGTCCATGGTCTAGGGTTCAGGGTCCATGATTCAGGGTCCATGGTTCAGGGTCCATGGTCTAGGGTTCAGGGTCCATGGTTCAGGTTCCATGGTTCAGGGTCCAGGGTCCAGGTTTGAGGATTAACCCTCAACCCACCTACATGTAGCATGAGGTGTATACCTCAAGTAGGATTATGCAGCTTGCTCTCAGGGACGTCTGTCTGGCAACTGGAGGGACACACTCATTACTCAGCCAGTGCAAGGCTGATGGCTTAGGATGAGGGTTTCAGTGGAAAAAAGAGTTCAGATACCTTGCTAAAATCTCATGTAAAATTAGGTGCCCCTGTCCCCGACTCCCGTCAAAAGCCCCTAGATAAAAGCCCCTAGGACAGCCCCAAGTCCAGGTGCCCACTTCTCAACACGGTGCACACCTTTGCTCTCACATGAATCTCTTCTTGCTTAACCCTAAAACACTCCTGGATGCCCACTTCCCAACACGGTACACCCCTTTGCTCCCACATAAATCTCTCCTTGCTTAACCCAAGAACACTCCTGGGTGCCCCTGGCCCCAACTCCCACCCAATACCCCATAAGCCCCCCATGACAACCCCTGGCTAGCCGGGTCCAGGTGCCCACTGCTCAACACATTGGACCCCTTGGCTCCCACCTGCAGCTCTCCCTTGAGACACGCGTGGGACCACATGGCCAACACGTCTGGATCGCAGGTACCAGCCTGACATGGGACAGGGCAGGAAGCAGGGTACAGATTTCAATTCCGGGGTTCGATGTGGGTTTCAGTTTATCTGTTCATGGGACAGATTTTGAGGGTCATAAAACAAATTCAGGCATTTCGCAAGCAAATGCTGATCGCTTCAAGCACCACCTACCTTGCACGCAATTTTAGGCACAAACCGGATTGTAGGCACACACACTAGATTTCAGGCTCACAATAAAAATTTCGAGCACACACACTGGATTTCAGGCTCAGCTAGATTTTAGGCACACACACACACACACACACACACACTGCATTCTACCTCATGACCCACATCCTGCCTCATGATCCAGATCCTGCATCATGATCTATAGATCCTGCCACGCGATCCACATTCCGCCTCCTCTATATCCTGCCTCACGATCCGGATCCTGCGTCGCGAGCCAGATCCTGCATCTCTATTTCATGAGGTATGACTGCCCCCTTCATGATGTATGACTGCCCCTGTTATGTAGGATGTCCATCGCCTTAAGGCCTCAGCCCCCAAAGAGCGGTACACAGCTCTGACAGTCAGATATACGAGCGCAGCAACCCTGGAGGATCCAATGTTGTTTCCCCCCCTACCCCGATCTACCAGGATCTACCCCGATCTACCAGGATCTACCAGGATCTACTGTTGTCTTAACCCCCTAACGCAGCCCACCTCCATATCTTTCTGCCTCAACCCTGTCCTGAGCTCACCTCCCTGACCCCTTGCATGAGCTGCAACAGCTCCTGCCTCATCACCGGCCCCCAGATGGCGGTGGGTGTCTCCAGGCTTCCCGCCAGCAGCGCCAGCAGCGGGCGTGGGTCGGGCTCCATCAGGCGCTCTGCCAGGGGCCTCGTGAGCAGAGCGGCCAGCACCCCGCAGGCGGCGGGGCAAGCAGGGGTGGCATGAGGAGCGGGAAGAAGACCTGATGAGTCACAATGAGGAGGGGTCGCAACTTAATGAGGGGGGGTCGCAACTTAATGAGGGGGGGTCGCAACTTAATGAGGGGGGGTCGCAACTTAATGAGGGGGGGTCGCAACTTAATGAGGGGGGGTCGCAACTTAATGAGGGGGGGTTGCAACTTAATGAGGGGGGGGGGTCGCAACTTAATGAGGGGGGGTCGCAACTTAATGAGGGGGGGGGGTCGCAACTTAATGAGGGGGGGTCGCAACTTAATGAGGGGGGGGGTCGCAACTTAATGAGGGGGGGGGTCGCAACTTAATGAGGGGGGGGGTCGCAACTTAATGAGGGGGGGGGGTCGCAACTTAATGAGGGGGGGGGTCGCAACTTAATGAGGGGGGGGGGTCGCAACTTAATGAGGGGGGGGGGTCGCAACTTAATGAGGGGGGGGGGTCGCAACTTAATGAGGGGGGGGGTCGCAACTTAATGAGGGGGGGGGTCGCAACTTAATGAGGGGGGGGGTCGCAACTTAATGAGGGGGGGGGGGTTGCAACTTAATGAGGGGGGGTCGCAACTTAATGAGGGGGGGGTCGCAACTTAATGAGGAGGGGGGTCGCAACTTAATGAGGGGGGGGGTCGCAACTTAATGAGGGGGGGGGGTCGCAACTTAATGAGGGGGGGGGTCGCAACTTAATGAGGGGGGGGGGTCGCAACTTAATGAGGGGGGGGGTCGCAACTTAATGAGGGGGGGGGGTCGCAACTTAATGAGGGGGGGGTCGCAACTTAATGAGGGGGGGGGTCGCAACTTAATGAGGGGGGGGGGTCGCAACTTAATGAGGGGGGGGGTCGCAACTTAATGAGGGGGGGGGGTCGCAACTTAATGAGGGGGGGGTCGCAACTTAATGAGGGGGGGGTCGCAACTTAATGAGGGGGGGGGGTCGCAACTTAATGAGGGGGGGGGTCGCAACTTAATGAGGGGGGGGGTCGCAACTTAATGAGGGGGGGGGTCGCAACTTAATGAGGGGGGGGGTCGCAACTTAATGAGGGGGGGGGTCGCAACTTAATGAGGGGGGGGGTCGCAACTTAATGAGGGGGGGTCGCAACTTAATGAGGGGGGGGGTCGCAACTTAATGAGGGGGGGTCGCAACTTAATGAGGGGGGGGGTCGCAACTTAATGAGGGGGGGGGTTGCAACTTAATGAGGAGGGGGGTCGCAACTTAATGAGGGGGGGTCGCAACTTAATGAGGGGGGGTCGCAACTTAATGAGGAGGGGGGTCGCAACTTAATGAGGGGGGGTCGCAACTTAATGAGGGGGGGGGTCGCAACTTAATGAGGGGGGGTCACAACTTAATGAGGGGGGGGGTCGCAACTTAATGAGGGGGGGTCGCAACTTAATGAGGAGGGGGGTCGCAACTTAATGAGGAGGGGGGTCGCAACTTAATGAGGGGGGGTCGCAACTTAATGAGGGGGGGGGTCGCAACTTAATGAGGGGGGGTCACAACTTAATGAGGGGGGGGGTCGCAACTTAATGAGGGGGGGGGTCGCAACTTAATGAGGGGGGGGGTCGCAACTTAATGAGGGGGGGGGTCGCAACTTAATGAGGGGGGGGGGTCGCAACTTAATGAGGGGGGGGGTCGCAACTTAATGAGGGGGGGGGTCGCAACTTAATGAGGGGGGGGGTCGCAACTTAATGAGGGGGGGGTCGCAACTTAATGAGGGGGGGGGTCGCAACTTAATGAGGGGGGGGGTCGCAACTTAATGAGGGGGGGGGTCGCAACTTAATGAGGGGGGGGGTCGCAACTTAATGAGGGGGGGGGTCGCAACTTAATGAGGGGGGGGGTCGCAACTTAATGAGGGGGGGGGTCGCAACTTAATGAGGGGGGGGGGTCGCAACTTAATGAGGGGGGGGGTCGCAACTTAATGAGGGGGGGGGTCGCAACTTAATGAGGGGGGGGTCGCAACTTAATGAGGGGGGGGGGTTGCAACTTAATGAGGGGGGGGGTCGCAACTTAATGAGGGGGGGGGGTCGCAACTTAATGAGGGGGGGGTCGCAACTTAATGAGGAGGGGGGTCGCAACTTAATGAGGGGGGGGTCGCAACTTAATGAGGGGGGGGTTGCAACTTAATGAGGGGGGGTCGCAACTTAATGAGGGGGGGGTCGCAACTTAATGAGGAGGGGGGTCGCAACTTAATGAGGGGGGGGGGTCGCAACTTAATGAGGGGGGGGGTCGCAACTTAATGAGGGGGGGGGTCGCAACTTAATGAGGGGGGGGGTCGCAACTTAATGAGGGGGGGGTCGCAACTTAATGAGGGGGGGGGTCGCAACTTAATGAGGGGGGGGGTCGCAACTTAATGAGGGGGGGGGTCGCAACTTAATGAGGGGGGGGTCGCAACTTAATGAGGGGGGGGGTCGCAACTTAATGAGGGGGGGGGTCGCAACTTAATGAGGGGGGGGGTCGCAACTTAATGAGGGGGGGGGTCGCAACTTAATGAGGGGGGGGGTCGCAACTTAATGAGGGGGGGTCGCAACTTAATGAGGGGGGGGGTCGCAACTTAATGAGGGGGGGGGTCGCAACTTAATGAGGGGGGGGGTCGCAACTTAATGAGGGGGGGGGGTCGCAACTTAATGAGGGGGGGGGTCGCAACTTAATGAGGGGGGGGGTCGCAACTTAATGAGGGGGGGGGTCGCAACTTAATGAGGGGGGGGGTCGCAACTTAATGAGGGGGGGGGTCGCAACTTAATGAGGGGGGGGGTCGCAACTTAATGAGGGGGGGGTCGCAACTTAATGAGGGGGGGGGGTTGCAACTTAATGAGGGGGGGGGTCGCAACTTAATGAGGGGGGGGGTCGCAACTTAATGAGGGGGGGGTCGCAACTTAATGAGGAGGGGGGTCGCAACTTAATGAGGGGGGGGGTCGCAACTTAATGAGGGGGGGGTTGCAACTTAATGAGGGGGGGTCGCAACTTAATGAGGGGGGGGTCGCAACTTAATGAGGAGGGGGGTCGCAACTTAATGAGGGGGGGGGTCGCAACTTAATGAGGGGGGGGGTCGCAACTTAATGAGGGGGGGGGTCGCAACTTAATGAGGGGGGGGGTCGCAACTTAATGAGGGGGGGGTCGCAACTTAATGAGGGGGGGGGTCGCAACTTAATGAGGGGGGGGTCGCAACTTAATGAGGGGGGGGTCGCAACTTAATGAGGGGGGGGTCGCAACTTAATGAGGGGGGGGGTCGCAACTTAATGAGGGGGGGGGTCGCAACTTAATGAGGGGGGGGGTCGCAACTTAATGAGGGGGGGGGTCGCAACTTAATGAGGGGGGGGGTTGCAACTTAATGAGGGGGGGTCGCAACTTAATGAGGGGGGGGGTCGCAACTTAATGAGGGGGGGGTCGCAACTTAATGAGGGGGGGGTCGCAACTTAATGAGGGGGGGGGTCGCAACTTAATGAGGGGAAGGGTCGCAACTTAATGAGGGGGGGGGTCGCAACTTAATGAGGGGGGGGGTCGCAACTTAATGAGGGGGGGTCGCAACTTAATGAGGGGGGGTCGCAACTTAATGAGGGGGGGTCGCAACTTAATGAGGAGGGGGGTCGCAACTTAATGAGGGGGGGTCGCAACTTAATGAGGGGGGGTCGCAACTTAATGAGGAGGGGGGTCGCAACTTAATGAGGGGGGGTCGCAACTTAATGAGGGGGGGGGTCGCAACTTAATGAGGGGGGGTCACAACTTAATGAGGGGGGGGGTCGCAACTTAATGAGGGGGGGGGTCGCAACTTAATGAGGGGGGGGTCGCAACATAATGAGGGGGGGGGTAGCAACTTAATGAGGGGGGGGGGTCGCAACTTAATGAGGGGGGGGGTCGCAACTTAATGAGGGGGGGGGTCGCAACTTAATGAGGGGGGGGGTCGCAACTTAATGAGGGGGGGGTCGCAACTTAATGAGGGGGGGGGTCGCAACTTAATGAGGGGGGGGGTCGCAACTTAATGAGGAGGGGTCGCAACTTAATGAGGGGGGGTCGCAACTTAATGAGGGGGGGGGGTCGCAACTTAATGAGGGGGGGGGTCGCAACTTAATGAGGGGGGGGGTCGCAACTTAATGAGGGGGGGGGTCGCAACTTAATGAGGGGGGGGGGTCGCAACTTAATGAGGGGGGGGGGTCGCAACTTAATGAGGGGGGGGTCGCAACTTAATGAGGGGGGGTCGCAACTTAATGAGGGGGGGGGTCGCAACTTAATGAGGGGGGGTCGCAACTTAATGAGGGGGGGGGTCGCAACTTAATGAGGGGGGGGGTTGCAACTTAATGAGGGGGGGGGTCGCAACTTAATGAGGGGGGGGGTCGCAACTTAATGAGGGGGGGGGTCGCAACTTTAAGAGGGGGGGTCGCAACTTAATGAGGGGGGGGGTTGCAACTTAATGAGGGGGGGGGTCGCAACTTAATGAGGGGGGGGGTCGCAACTTAATGAGGGTGGGGTCGCAACTTAATGAGGAGGGGTCGCAACTTAATGAGGGGGGGGGTCGCAACTTAATGAGGGGGGGGGTCGCAACTTAATGAGGGGGGGGGTCGCAACTTAATGAGGGGGGGGGTGCAACTTAATGAGGGGGGGTCGCAACTTAATGAGGGGGGGGGTCGCAACTTAATGAGGGGGGGGTCGCAACTTAATGAGGGGGGGGGTCGCAACTTAATGAGGGGGGGGGTCGCAACTTAATGAGGGGAAGGGTCGCAACTTAATGAGGGGGGGGGTCGCAACTTAATGAGGGGGGGGGTCGCAACTTAATGAGGGGGGGTCGCAACTTAATGAGGGGGGGTCGCAACTTAATGAGGGGGGGTCGCAACTTAATGAGGAGGGGGGTCGCAACTTAATGAGGGGGGGTCGCAACTTAATGAGGGGGGGTCGCAACTTAATGAGGAGGGGGGTCGCAACTTAATGAGGGGGGGTCGCAACTTAATGAGGGGGGGGGTCGCAACTTAATGAGGGGGGGTCACAACTTAATGAGGGGGGGGGTCGCAACTTAATGAGGGGGGGGGTCGCAACTTAATGAGGGGGGGGGTCGCAACATAATGAGGGGGGGGGTAGCAACTTAATGAGGGGGGGGGGTCGCAACTTAATGAGGGGGGGGGTCGCAACTTAATGAGGGGGGGGGTCGCAACTTAATGAGGGGGGGGGTCGCAACTTAATGAGGGGGGGGTCGCAACTTAATGAGGGGGGGGGTCGCAACTTAATGAGGGGGGGGGTCGCAACTTAATGAGGAGGGTCGCAACTTAATGAGGGGGGGTCGCAACTTAATGAGGGGGGGGGGTCGCAACTTAATGAGGGGGGGGGTCGCAACTTAATGAGGGGGGGGGTCGCAACTTAATGAGGGGGGGGGGTCGCAACTTAATGAGGGGGGGGGTCGCAACTTAATGAGGGGGGGGGTCGCAACTTAATGAGGGGGGGGTCGCAACTTAATGAGGGGGGTCGCAACTTAATGAGGGGGGGGGTCGCAACTTAATGAGGGGGGGTCGCAACTTAATGAGGGGGGGGGTCGCAACTTAATGAGGGGGGGGGTTGCAACTTAATGAGGGGGGGGGGTCGCAACTTAATGAGGGGGGGGGTCGCAACTTAATGAGGGGGGGGGTCGCAACTTAAGAGGGGGGGGTCGCAACTTAATGAGGGGGGGGGTTGCAACTTAATGAGGGGGGGGTCGCAACTTAATGAGGGGGGGGGTCGCAACTTAATGAGGGTGGGGTCGCAACTTAATGAGGAGGGGTCGCAACTTAATGAGGGGGGGTCGCAACTTAATGAGGGGGGGTCGCAACTTAATGAGGGGGGGGGTCGCAACTTAATGAGAGGGTGGGTCGCAACTTAATGAGGGGGGGGGTCGCAACTTAATGAGGGGGGGGGTCGCAACTTAATGAGGGGGGGGTCGCAACTTAATGAGGGGGGGGTCGCAACTTAATGAGGAGGGGGGTCGCAACTTAATGAGGGGGGGGGTGCAACTTAATGAGGGGGGGTCGCAACTTAATGAGGGGGGGTCGCAACTTAATGAGGGGGGGGTCGCAACTTAATGAGGGGGGGGGTCGCAACTTAATGAGGGGGGGGGTCGCAACTTAATGAGGAGGGGGGTCGCAACTTAATGAGGAGGGGGGTCGCAACTTAATGAGGGGGGGGGGTCGCAACTTAATGAGGAGGGGGGTCGCAACTTAATGAGGGGGGGTCGCAACTTAATGAGGGGGGGTCGCAACTTAATGAGGGGGGGGGTCGCAACTTAATGAGGGGGGGTCGCAACTTAATGAGGGGGGGGTCGCAACTTAATGAGGGGGGGGTCGCAACTTAATGAGGGGGGGTCGCAACTTAATGAGGGGGGGGGTCGCAACTTAATGAGGGGGGGGGTCGCAACTTAATGAGGGGGGGGGTCGCAACTTAATGAGGGGGGGTCGCAACTTAATGAGGGGGGGGGTCGCAACTTAATGAGGGGGGGGTCGCAACTTAATGAGGAGGGGGGTCGCAACTTAATGCGGAGGGGGGTCGCAACTTAATGAGGGGGGGGGTCGCAACTTAATGAGGGGGGGGGTCGCAACTTAATGAGGGGGGGGGGTGCAACTTAATGAGGGGGGGGTCGCAACTTAATGAGGGGGGGGTCGCAACTTAATGAGGGGGGGGGTCGCAACTTAATGAGGGGGGGTCGCAACTTAATGAGGGGGGGGGTCGCAACTTAATGAGGGGGGGGGTCGCAACTTAATGAGGGGGGGGGTCGCAACTTAATGAAGGTGGGGTCGCAACTTAATGAGGGGGGGGGTCGCAACTTAATGAGGGGGGGGTCGCAACTTAATGAGGGGGGGGTCGCAACTTAATGAGGGGGGGTCGCAACTTAATGAGGGGGGGGGTCGCAACTTAATGAGGGGGGGGTCGCAACTTAATGAGGGGGGGGGTCGCAACTTAATGAGGGGGGGGGTCGCAACTTAATGAAGGTGGGGTCGCAACTTAATGAGGGGGGGTCGCAACTTAATGAGGGGGGGGTCGCAACTTAATGAGGGGGGGGTCGCAACTTAATGAGGGGGGGTCGCAACTTAATGAGGGGGGGGGTCGCAACTTAATGAGGGGGGGTCGCAACTTAATGAGGGGGGGGGTCGCAACTTAATGAGGGGGGGGGTCGCAACTTAATGAGGGGGGTGGTCGCAACTTAATGAAGGTGGGGTCGCAACTTAATGAGGAGGGGTCGCAACTTAATGAGGGGGGGGTCGCAACTTAATGAGGGGGGGGTCGCAACTTAATGAGGGGGGGGGTCGCAACTTAATGAGGGGGGGGGGGTCGCAACTTAATGAAGGTGGGGTCGCAACTTAATGAGGAGGGGTCGCAACTTAATGAGGGGGGGGTCGCAACTTAATGAGGGGGGGGTCGCAACTTAATGAGGGGGGGTCGCAACTTAATGAGGGGGGGGGTCGCAACTTAATGAGGGGGGGGGTCGCAACTTAATGAGGGGGGGTCGCAACTTAATGAGGGGGGGGTTGCAACTTAATGAGGGGGGGGGTCGCAACTTAATGAGGGGGGGTCGCAACTTAATGAGGGGGGGGGCGCAACTTAATGAGGGGGGGTCGCAACTTAATGAGGGGGGGGGTCGCAACTTAATGAGGAGGGGGGTCGCAACTTAATGAGGGGGGGGGTCGCAACTTAATGAGGGGGGGGGGTCGCAACTTAATGAGGGGGGGGGTCGCAACTTAATGAGGGGGGGTCGCAACTTAATGAGGAGGGGGGTCGCAACTTAATGAGGAGGGGGGTCGCAACTTAATGAGGGGGGGGGTCGCAACTTAATGAGGGGGGGGGTCGCAACTTAATGAGGGGGGGGGTCGCAACTTAATGAGGAGGGGGGTCGCAACTTAATGAGGAGGGGGGTCGCAACTTAATGAGGGGGGGGGTCGCAACTTAATGAGGGGGGGGGTCGCAACTTAATGAGGGGGGGGGTCGCAACTTAATGAGGGGGGGGGTCGCAACTTAATGAGGAGGGGGGTCGCAACTTAATGAGGGGGGGGGGTCGCAACTTAATGAGGAGGGGGGTCGCAACTTAATGAGGAGGGGTCGCAACTTAATGAGGGGGGGGTCGCAACTTAATGAGGGGGGGGGGTCGCAACTTAATGAGGGGGGGGGTCGCAACTTAATGAGGGGGGGGGTCGCAACTTAATGAGGGGGGGGGTCGCAACTTAATGAGGGGGGGGGTGTGCAACTTAATGAGGGGGGGGGTCGCAACTTAATGAGGGGGGGGTCGCAACTTAATGAGGGGGGGGGTCGCAACTTAATGAGGGGGGGGTCGCAACTTAATGAGGGGGGGGGTCGCAACTTAATGAGGGGGGGGGTCGCAACTTAATGAGGGGGGGGGTCGCAACTTAATGAAGGTGGGGTCGCAACTTAATGAGGGGGGGGGTCGCAACTTAATGAGGGGGGGGTCGCAACTTAATGAGGGGGGGGGGTCGCAACTTAATGAGGGGGGGGTCGCAACTTAATGAGGGGGGGGGTCGCAACTTAATGAGGGGGGGGGTCGCAACTTAATGAGGGGGGGGGTCGCAACTTAATGAGGGGGGGGTCGCAACTTAATGAAGGTGGGGTCGCAACTTAATGAGGGGGGGTCGCAACTTAATGAGGGGGGGGGTCGCAACTTAATGAGGGGGGGGTCGCAACTTAATGAGGGGGGGTCGCAACTTAATGAGGGGGGGGGTCGCAACTTAATGAGGGGGGGTCGCAACTTAATGAGGGGGGGGGTCGCAACTAATGAGGGGGGGGGTCGCAACTTAATGAGGGGGGTGGTCGCAACTTAATGAAGGTGGGGTCGCAACTTAATGAGGAGGGGTCGCAACTTAATGAGGGGGGGGTCGCAACTTAATGAGGGGGGGGTCGCAACTTAATGAGGGGGGGGGTCGCAACTTAATGAGGGGGGGGGGTCGCAACTTAATGAAGGTGGGTCGCAACTTAATGAGGAGGGGTCGCAACTTAATGAGGGGGGGGTCGCAACTTAATGAGGGGGGGGTCGCAACTTAATGAGGGGGGGTCGCAACTTAATGAGGGGGGGGGTCGCAACTTAATGAGGGGGGGGGGTCGCAACTTAATGAGGGGGGGTCGCAACTTAATGAGGGCGGGGTTGCAACTTAATGAGGGGGGGGGTCGCAACTTAATGAGGGGGGGTCGCAACTTAATGAGGGGGGGGGCGCAACTTAATGAGGGGGGGTCGCAACTTAATGAGGGGGGGGGTCGCAACTTAATGAGGAGGGGGGTCGCAACTTAATGAGGGGGGGGTCGCAACTTAATGAGGGGGGGGGTCGCAACTTAATGAGGGGGGGGGTCGCAACTTAATGAGGGGGGGGTCGCAACTTAATGAGGAGGGGGGTCGCAACTTAATGAGGAGGGGGGTCGCAACTTAATGAGGGGGGGGGTCGCAACTTAATGAGGGGGGGGGTCGCAACTTAATGAGGGGGGGGGTCGCAACTTAATGAGGAGGGGGGGTCGCAACTTAATGAGGAGGGGGGTCGCAACTTAATGAGGGGGGGGGGTCGCAACTTAATGAGGGGGGGGGTCGCAACTTAATGAGGGGGGGGGTCGCAACTTAATGAGGGGGGGGGTCGCAACTTAATGAGGAGGGGGGTCGCAACTTAATGAGGGGGGGGTCGCAACTTAATGAGGGGGGGGGGTTGCAACTTAATGAGGGGGGGGTCGCAACTTAATGAGGGGGGGTCGCAACTTAATGAGGGGGGGGGTCGCAACTTAATGAGGGGGGGGGTTGCAACTTAATGAGGGGGGGGGTCGCAACTTAATGAGGGGGGGGTCGCAACTTAATGAGGGGGGGGGTCGCAACTTAATGAGGGGGGGGGTCGCAACTTAATGAGGAGGGGGGTCGCAACTTAATGAGGAGGGGGGTCGCAACTTAATGAGGGGGGGGGTCGCAACTTAATGAGGGGGGGGGTCGCAACTTAATGAGGGGGGGGGTCGCAACTTAATGAGGGGGGGGGTCGCAACTTAATGAGGAGGGGGGTCGCAACTTAATGAGGAGGGGGGTCGCAACTTAATGAGGGGGGGGGTCGCAACTTAATGAGGGGGGGGTCGCAACTTAATGAGGGGGGGGGTCGCAACTTAATGAGGGGGGGGGGTCGCAACTTAATGAGGAGGGGGGTCGCAACTTAATGAGGGGGGGGTCGCAACTTAATGAGGGGGGGGGGGTCGCAACTTAATGAGGGGGGGGTCGCAACTTAATGAGGGGGGGGTCGCAACTTAATGAGGGGGGGGTCGCAACTTAATGAGGGGGGGGGTCGCAACTTAATGAGGGGGGGGGTCGCAACTTAATGAGGGGGGGGGTCGCAACTTAATGAAGGTGGGGTCGCAACTTAATGAGGGGGGGGTCGCAACTTAATGAGGGGGGGGTCGCAACTTAATGAGGGGGGGGTCGCAACTTAATGAGGGGGGGTCGCAACTTAATGAGGGGGGGGGTCGCAACTTAATGAGGGGGGGTCGCAACTTAATGAGGGGGGGGGTCGCAACTTAATGAGGGGGGGGGTCGCAACTTAATGAGGGGGGTGGTCGCAACTTAATGAAGGTGGGGTCGCAACTTAATGAGGAGGGGTCGCAACTTAATGAGGGGGGGGTCGCAACTTAATGAGGGGGGGGTCGCAACTTAATGAGGGGGGGGGTCGCAACTTAATGAGGGGGGGGGGTCGCAACTTAATGAAGGTGGGGTCGCAACTTAATGAGGAGGGGTCGCAACTTAATGAGGGGGGGGTCGCAACTTAATGAGGGGGGGGTCGCAACTTAATGAGGGGGGGTCGCAACTTAATGAGGGGGGGGGTCGCAACTTAATGAGGGGGGGGTCGCAACTTAATGAGGGGGGGTCGCAACTTAATGAGGGCGGGGTTGCAACTTAATGAGGGGGGGGGTCGCAACTTAATGAGGGGGGGTCGCAACTTAATGAGGGGGGGGGCGCAACTTAATGAGGGGGGGTCGCAACTTAATGAGGGGGGGGGTCGCAACTTAATGAGGAGGGGGGTCGCAACTTAATGAGGGGGGGGGTCGCAACTTAATGAGGGGGGGGGTCGCAACTTAATGAGGGGGGGGGTCGCAACTTAATGAGGGGGGGTCGCAACTTAATGAGGAGGGGGGTCGCAACTTAATGAGGAGGGGGGTCGCAACTTAATGAGGGGGGGGGGTCGCAACTTAATGAGGGGGGGGGTCGCAACTTAATGAGGGGGGGGGTCGCAACTTAATGAGGAGGGGGGTCGCAACTTAATGAGGAGGGGGGTCGCAACTTAATGAGGGGGGGGGTCGCAACTTAATGAGGGGGGGGGTCGCAACTTAATGAGGGGGGGGGTCGCAACTTAATGAGGGGGGGGGTCGCAACTTAATGAGGAGGGGGGTCGCAACTTAATGAGGGGGGGGGGTCGCAACTTAATGAGGAGGGGGGGTCGCAACTTAATGAGGAGGGGTCGCAACTTAATGAGGGGGGGGTCGCAACTTAATGAGGGGGGGGTCGCAACTTAATGAGGGGGGGGGTCGCAACTTAATGAGGGGGGGGGTCGCAACTTAATGAGGGGGGGGTCGCAACTTAATGAGGGGGGGGGTCGCAACTTAATGAGGGGGGGGGTCGCAACTTAATGAGGAGGGGTCGCAACTTAATGAGGGGGGGGTCGCAACTTAATGAGGGGGGGGGGTCGCAACTTAATGAGGGGGGGGGTCGCAACTTAATGAGGGGGGGGGTCGCAACTTAATGAAGGTGGGGTCGCAACTTAATGAGGAGGGGTCGCAACTTAATGAGGGGGGGGTCGCAACTTAATGAGGGGGGGGTCGCAACTTAATGAGGGGGGGTCGCAACTTAATGAGGGGGGGGTCGCAACTTAATAAGGGGGGGGTCGCAACTTAATGAGGGGGGTCGCAACTTAATGAGGGGGGGGTTGCAACTTAATGAGGGGGGGGGTCGCAACTTAATGAGGGGGGGTCGCAACTTAATGAGGGGGGGGGCGCAACTTAATGAGGGGGGGGTCGCAACTTAATGAGGGGGGGGGTCGCAACTTAATGAGGGGGGGGGTCGCAACTTAATGAGGGGGGGGGGTCGCAACTTAATGAGGGGGGGGTTCGCAACTTAATGAGGGGGGGGGTTGCAACTTAATGAGGGGGGGTCGCAACTTAATGAGGAGGGGGGTCGCAACTTAATGAGGAGGGGGGTCGCAACTTAATGAGGGGGGGGGTCGCAACTTAATGAGGGGGGGGGTCGCAACTTAATGAGGGGGGGGGTCGCAACTTAATGAGGAGGGGGGTCGCAACTTAATGAGGGGGGGGGTCGCAACTTAATGAGGGGGGGGGTCGCAACTTAATGAGGGGGGGGGTCGATACTTAATGAGGGGGGGGGGTCGCAACTTAATGAGGGGGGGGGGTCGCAACTTAATGAGGAGGGGGGTCGCAACTTAATGAGGGGGGGGGGTCGCAACTTAATGAGGAGGGGGGTCGCAACTTAATGAGGGGGGGGGTCGCAACTTAATGAGGGGGGGGTCGCAACTTAATGAGGGGGGGGGTCGCAACTTAATGAGGGGGGGGGTCGCAACTTAATGAGGGGGGGGGTGGCAACTTAATGAAGGTGGGGTCGCAACTTAATGAGGAGGGGTCGCAACTTAATGAGGGGGGGGTCGCAACTTAATGAGGGGGGGGTCGCAACTTAATGAGGGGGGGTCGCAACTTAATGAGGGGGGGGTCGCAACTTAATGAGGGGGGGGGTCGCAACTTAATGAGGGGGGGGGTCGCAACTTAATGAGGGGGGGTCGCAACTTAATGAGGGGGGGGTCGCAACTTAATGAGGGGGGGGGTCGCAACTTAATGAGGGGGGGGGTCGCAACTTAATGAGGGGGGGGGGTCGCAACTTAATGAGGGGGGGGGGTCGCAACTTAATGAGGGGGGGGGTCGCAACTTAATGAGGGGGGGTCGCAACTTAATGAGGAGGGGGGTCGCAACTAATGAGGAGGGGGGTCGCAACTTAATGAGGGGGGGGGGTCGCAACTTAATGAGGGGGGGGGTCGCAACTTAATGAGGGGGGGGGTCGCAACTTAATGAGGAGGGGGGTCGCAACTTAATGAGGAGGGGGGTCGCAACTTAATGAGGGGGGGGGTCGCAACTTAATGAGGGGGGGGGTCGCAACTTAATGAGGGGGGGGGGTCGCAACTTAATGAGGGGGTAGGTCGCAACTTAATGAGGAGGGGGGTCGCAACTTAATGAGGGGGGGGGTCGCAACTTAATGAGGAGGGGGGTCGCAACTTAATGAGGGGGGGGTCGCAACTTAATGAGGGGGGGGTCGCAACTTAATGAGGGGGGGGTCGCAACTTAATGAGGAGGGGGGTCGCAACTTAATGAGGGGGGGGGTCGCAACTTAATGAGGGGGGGTCGCAACTTAATGAGGGGGGGGGTCGCAACTTAATGAGGAGGGGGGTCGCAACTTAATGAGGGGGGGGGTCGCAACTTAATGAGGAGGGGGGTCGCAACTTAATGAGGGGGGGGGTCGCAACTTAATGAGGGGGGGGGTCGCAACTTAATGAGGAGGGGGGTCGCAACTTAATGAGGGGGGGGTCGCAACTTAATGAGGGGGGGGGGTCGCAACTTAATGAGGGGGGGGGGTCGCAACTTAATGAGGGGGGGGGTCGCAACTTAATGAGGGGGGGGGTCGCAACTTAATGAGGAGGGGGGTCGCAACTTAATGAGGGGGGGGGTCGCAACTTAATGAGGGGGGGGGTCGCAACTTAATGAGGAGGGGGGTCGCAACTTAATGAGGAGGGGGGTCGCAACTTAATGAGGGGGGGGGTCGCAACTTAATGAGGGGGGGGGTCGCAACTTAATGAGGGGGGGGTCGCAACTTAATGAGGAGGGGGGTCGCAACTTAATGAGGGGGGGGTCGCAACTTAATGAGGGGGGGGGTCGCAACTTAATGAGGAGGGGGGTCGCAACTTAATGAGGAGGGGGGTCGCAACTTAATGAGGAGGGGGGTCGCAACTTAATGAGGGGGGGTCGCAACTTAATGAGGGGGGGGTCGCAACTTAATGAGGGGGGGGGTCGCAACTTAATGAGGGGGGGGGTCGCAACTTAATGAGGGGGGGGTCGCAACTTAATGAGGGGTGGGTCGCAACTTAATGAGGGGGGGGGTCGCAACTTAATGAGGGGGGGGGTCGCAACTTAATGAGGGGGGGGGTCGCAACTTAATGAGGGGGGGGGTCGCAACTTAATGAGGAGGGGGGTCGCAACTTAATGAGGAGGGGGGTCGCAACTTAATGAGGAGGGGTGTCGCAACTTAATGAGGGGGGGGGTCGCAACTTAATGAGGGGGGTGGGTCGCAACTTAATGAGGGGGGGGGTCGCAACTTAATGAGGAGGGGGGTCGCAACTTAATGAGGGGGGGGTCGCAACTTAATGAGGGGGGGGGTCGCAACTTAATGAGGAGGGGGGTCGCAACTTAATGAGGAGGGGGGTCGCAACTTAATGAGGAGGGGGGTCGCAACTTAATGAGGGGGGGTCGCAACTTAATGAGGGGGGGGTCGCAACTTAATGAGGGGGGGGGTCGCAACTTAATGAGGGGGGGGGTCGCAACTTAATGAGGGGGGGGTCGCAACTTAATGAGGGGGGGGGTCGCAACTTAATGAGGGGGGGGGTCGCAAGTTAATGAGGGGGGGGGTCGCAACTTAATGAGGAGGGGGGTCGCAACTTAATGAGGGGGGTCGCAACTTAATGAGGGGGGGTCGCAACTTAATGAGGGGGGGGGTCGCAACTTAATGAGGGGGGGGGTCGCAACTTAATGAGGGGGGGTCGCAACTTAATGAGGGGGGGGGTCGCAACTTAATGAGGGGGGGGGTCGCAACTTAATGAGGGGGGGGGTCGCAACGTAATGAGGGGGGGGGTCGCAACTTAATGAAGGGGGGGGGTCGCAACTTAATGAGGGGGGGGGTCGCAACTTAATGAGGGGGGGGGTCGCAACTTAATGAGGGGGGGGGTCGCAACTTAATGAGGGGGGGGGTCGCAACTTAATGAGGGGGGGGGTCGCAACTTAATGAGGGGGGGGGTCGCAACTTAATGAGGGGGGGGGTTGCAACTTAATGAGGGGGGGTCGCAACTTAATGAGGAGGGGGGTCGCAACTTAATGAGGAGGGGGGTCGCAACTTAATGAGGGGGGGGGTCGCAACTTAATGAGGGGGGGGGTCGCAACTTAATGAGGGGGGGGGTCGCAACTTAATGAGGAGGGGGGTCGCAACTTAATGAGGGGGGGGGTCGCAACTTAATGAGGGGGGGTCGCAACTTAATGAGGGGGGGGTTGCAACTTAATGAGGGGGGGGGTCGCAACTTAATGAGGGGGGGTCGCAACTTAATGAGGGGGGGGGCGCAACTTAATGAGGGGGGTCGCAACTTAATGAGGGGGGGGGTCGCAACTTAATGAGGGGGGGGGTCGCAACTTAATGAGGGGGGGGGTCGCAACTTAATGAGGGGGGGGGTCGCAACTTAATGAGGGGGGGGGTTGCAACTTAATGAGGGGGGGGGTCGCAACTTAATGAGGAGGGGGGTCGCAACTTAATGAGGAGGGGGGTCGCAACTTAATGAGGGGGGGGGTCGCAACTTAATGAGGGGGGGGGTCGCAACTTAATGAGGGGGGGGGTCGCAACTTAATGAGGAGGGGGGTCGCAACTTAATGAGGAGGGGGGTCGCAACTTAATGAGGGGGGGGGTCGCAACTTAATGAGGGGGGGGGTCGCAACTTAATGAGGGGGGGGGGTCGCAACTTAATGAGGGGGGGGGTCGCAACTTAATGAGGAGGGGGGTCGCAACATAATGAGGGGGGGGGGGTCGCAACTTAATGAGGAGGGGGGTCGCAACTTAATGAGGGGGGGGTCGCAACTTAATGAGGGGGGGGGTCGCAACTTAATGAGGGGGGGGGTCGCAACTTAATGAGGGGGGGGGTCGCAACTTAATGAGGGGGGGGGTCGCAACTTAATGAGGAGGGGGGTCGCAACTTAATGAGGGGGGGGGTCGCAACTTAATGAGGGGGGGGGTCGCAACTTAATGAGGAGGGGGGGTCGCAACTTAATGAGGAGGGGGGTCGCAACTTAATGAGGAGGGGGGTCGCAACTTAATGAGGAGGGGGGTCGCAACTTAATGAGGGGGGGGGTCGCAACTTAATGAGGGGGGGGGTCGCAACTTAATGAGGGGGGGGGGTCGCAACTTAATGAGGAGGGGGGTCGCAACTTAATGAGGGGGGGGGTCGCAACTTAATGAGGGGGGGGGTCGCAACTTAATGAGGAGGGGGGTCGCAACTTAATGAGGAGGGGGGTCGCAACTTAATGAGGAGGGGGGTCGCAACTTAATGAGGGGGGGTCGCAACTTAATGAGGGGGGGGTCGCAACTTAATGAGGGGGGGGGTCGCAACTTAATGAGGGGGGGGGGTCGCAACTTAATGAGGGGGGGGTCGCAACTTAATGAGGGGTGGGTCGCAACTTAATGAGGGGGGGGGTCGCAACTTAATGAGGGGGGGGGTCGCAACTTAATGAGGGGGGGGGTCGCAACTTAATGAGGGGGGGGGTCGCAACGTAATGAGGGGGGGGGTCGCAACTTAATGAAGGGGGGGGGTCGCAACTTAATGAGGGGGGGGGTCGCAACTTAATGAGGGGGGGGGTCGCAACTTAATGAGGGGGGGGGTCGCAACTTAATGAGGGGGGGGGTCGCAACTTAATGAGGGGGGGGGTCGCAACTTAATGAGGGGGGGGGTCGCAACTTAATGAGGGGGGGGGTCGCAACTTAATGAGGGGGGGGGTTGCAACTTAATGAGGGGGGGTCGCAACTTAATGAGGAGGGGGGTCGCAACTTAATGAGGAGGGGGGTCGCAACTTAATGAGGGGGGGGGTCGCAACTTAATGAGGGGGGGGGTCGCAACTTAATGAGGGGGGGGGTCGCAACTTAATGAGGAGGGGGGTCGCAACTTAATGAGGGGGGGGGTCGCAACTTAATGAGGGGGGGGGTCGCAACTTAATGAGGGGGGGGTTGCAACTTAATGAGGGGGGGGGTCGCAACTTAATGAGGGGGGGTCGCAACTTAATGAGGGGGGGGGCGCAACTTAATGAGGGGGGGTCGCAACTTAATGAGGGGGGGGGTCGCAACTTAATGAGGGGGGGGGTCGCAACTTAATGAGGGGGGGGGTCGCAACTTAATGAGGGGGGGGGTCGCAACTTAATGAGGGGGGGGGTTGCAACTTAATGAGGGGGGGTCGCAACTTAATGAGGAGGGGGGTCGCAACTTAATGAGGAGGGGGGTCGCAACTTAATGAGGGGGGGGGTCGCAACTTAATGAGGGGGGGGGTCGCAACTTAATGAGGGGGGGGGTCGCAACTTAATGAGGAGGGGGGTCGCAACTTAATGAGGAGGGGGGTCGCAACTTAATGAGGGGGGGGGTCGCAACTTAATGAGGGGGGGGGTCGCAACTTAATGAGGGGGGGGGGTCGCAACTTAATGAGGGGGGGGGTCGCAACTTAATGAGGAGGGGGGTCGCAACTTAATGAGGGGGGGGGGTCGCAACTTAATGAGGAGGGGGGTCGCAATTTAATGAGGAGGGGTCGCAACTTAATGAGGGGGGGGTCGCAACTTAATGAGGAGGGGGGTCGCAACTTAATGAGGGGGGGTCGCAACTTAATGAGGGGGGGGTCGCAACTTAATGAGGGGGGTGGTCGCAACTTAATGAGGGGGGGGGTCGCAACTTAATGAGGGGGGGTCGCAACTTAATGAGGAGGGGGGTCGCAACTTAATGAGGAGGGGGGTCGCAACTTAATGAGGGGGGGGGTCGCAACTTAATGAGGGGGGGGGTCGCAACTTAATGAGGGGGGGGGTCGCAACTTAATGAGGAGGGGGGTCGCAACTTAATGAGGAGGGGGGTCGCAACTTAATGAGGGGGGGGGTCGCAACTTAATGAGGGGGGGGGGTCGCAACTTAATGAGGGGGGGGGGTCGCAACTTAATGAGGGGGGGGGTCGCAACTTAATGAGGAGGGGGGTCGCAACTTAATGAGGGGGGGGGGTCGCAACTTAATGAGGAGGGGGGTCGCAACTTAATGAGGGGGGGGGTCGCAACTTAATGAGGGGGGGGGTCGCAACTTAATGAGGGGGGGGTCGCAACTTAATGAGGAGGGGGGTCGCAACTTAATGAGGGGGGGGTCGCAACTTAATGAGGGGGGGTCGCAACTTAATGAGGAGGGGGGTCGCAACTTAATGAGGAGGGGGGTCGCAACTAAATGAGGGGGGGGGTCGCAACTTAATGAGGAGGGGGGTCGCAACTTAATGAGGGGGGGGGTCGCAACTTAATGAGGGGGGGGGTCGCAACTTAATGAGGGGGGGGTTGCAACTTAATGAGGGGGGGTCGCAACTTAATGAGGAGGGGGGGTCGCAACTTAATGAGGAGGGGGGTCGCAACTTAATGAGGGGGGGGGTCGCAACTTAATGAGGGGGGGGGTCGCAACTTAATGAGGGGGGGGGTCGCAACTTAATGAGGAGGGGGGTCGCAACTTAATGAGGAGGGGGGTCGCAACTTAATGAGGGGGGGGGTCGCAACTTAATGAGGGGGGGGGTCGCAACTTAATGAGGGGGGGGGGGTCGCAACTTAATGAGGGGGGGGGTCGCAACTTAATGAGGAGGGGGGTCGCAACTTAATGAGGGGGGGGGGGTCGCAACTTAATGAGGAGGGGGGTCGCAATTTAATGAGGAGGGGTCGCAACTTAATGAGGGGGGGGTCGCAACTTAATGAGGAGGGGGGTCGCAACTTAATGAGGGGGGGTCGCAACTTAATGAGGGGGGGGTCGCAACTTAATGAGGGGGGGGGTCGCAACTTAATGAGGGGGGGGGTCGCAACTTAATGAGGGGGGGGTCGCAACTTAATGAGGGGTGGGTCGCAACTTAATGAGGGGGGGGGTCGCAACTTAATGAGGGGGGGGGTCGCAACTTAATGAGGGGGGGGGTCGCAACTTAATGAGGGGGGGGGTCGCAACGTAATGAGGGGGGGGGTCGCAACTTAATAAAGGGGGGGGGTCGCAACTTAATGAGGGGGGGGGTCGCAACTTAATGAGGGGGGGGGTTGCAACTTAATGAGGGGGGGGGTCGCAACTTAATGAGGGGGGGGGTCGCAACTTAATGAGGGGGGGGGTCGCAACTTAATGAGGGGGGGGGTCGCAACTTAATGAGGGGGGGGGTTGCAACTTAATGAGGGGGGGTCGCAACTTAATGAGGAGGGGGGTCGCAACTTAATGAGGAGGGGGGTCGCAACTTAATGAGGGGGGGGGTCGCAACTTAATGAGGGGGGGGGTCGCAACTTAATGAGGGGGGGGGTCGCAACTTAATGAGGAGGGGGGTCGCAACTTAATGAGGGGGGGGGTCGCAACTTAATGAGGGGGGGTCGCAACTTAATGAGGGGGGGGTTGCAACTTAATGAGGGGGGGGGTCGCAACTTAATGAGGGGGGGTCGCAACTTAATGAGGGGGGGGGCGCAACTTAATGAGGGGGGGGGTCGCAACTTAATGAGGGGGGGGGTCGCAACTTGATGAGGGGGGGGGTCGCAACTTAATGAGGGGGGGGGTCGCAACTTAATGAGGGGGGGGGGTCGCAACTTAATGAGGGGGGGGGTTGCAACTTAATGAGGGGGGGTCGCAACTTAATGAGGAGGGGGGTCGCAACTTAATGAGGAGGGGGGTCGCAACTTAATGAGGGGGGGGGTCGCAACTTAATGAGGGGGGGGGTCGCAACTTAATGAGGGGGGGGGTCGCAACTTAATGAGGAGGGGGGTCGCAACTTAATGAGGAGGGGGGTCGCAACTTAATGAGGGGGGGGGTCGCAACTTAATGAGGGGGGGGGTCGCAACTTAATGAGGGGGGGGGGTCGCAACTTAATGAGGGGGGGGGTCGCAACTTAATGAGGAGGGGGGTCGCAACTTAATGAGGGGGGGGGGGTCGCAACTTAATGAGGAGGGGGGTCGCAACTTAATGAGGAGGGGTCGCAACTTAATGAGGGGGGGGGGTCGCAACTTAATGAGGGGGGGGTCGCAACTTAATGAGGGGGGGGTCGCAACTTAATGAGGGGGGGGGTCGCAACTTAATGAAGGTGGGGTCGCAACTTAATGAGGAGGGGTCGCAACTTAATGAGGGGTGGGTCGCAACTTAATGAGGGGGGGGTCGCAACTTAATGAGGGGGGGTCGCAACTTAATGAGGGGGGGGGTCGCAACTTAATGAGGGGGGGGGTCGCAACTTAATGAGGGGGGGTCGCAACTTAATGAGGGGGGGGTCGCAACTTAATGAGGGGGGGGGTCGCAACTTAATGAGGGGGGGGGTCGCAACTTAATGAGGGGGGGGGTCGCAACTTAATGAGGGGGGGGGTCGCAACTTAATGAGGGGGGGGGGTCGCAACTTAATGAGGGGGGGTCGCAACTTAATGAGGAGGGGGGTCGCAACTTAATGAGGAGGGGGGTCGCAACTTAATGAGGGGGGGGGTCGCAACTTAATGAGGGGGGGGGGTCGCAACTTAATGAGGGGGGGGGTCGCAACTTAATGAGGAGGGGGGTCGCAACTTAATGAGGAGGGGGGTCGCAACTTAATGAGGGGGGGGGTCGCAACTTAATGAGGGGGGGGGTCGCAACTTAATGAGGGGGGGGGGTCGCAACTTAATGAGGGGGGGGGTCGCAACTTAATGAGGAGGGGGGTCGCAACTTAATGAGGGGGGGGGGTCGCAACTTAATGAGGAGGGGGGTCGCAACTTAATGAGGGGGGGGTCGCAACTTAATGAGGGGGGGGGTCGCAACTTAATGAGGGGGGGGTCGCAACTTAATGAGGAGGGGGGTCGCAACTTAATGAGGGGGGGGTCGCAACTTAATGAGGGGGGGTCGCAACTTAATGAGGAGGGGGGTCGCAACTTAATGAGGAGGGGGGTCGCAACTAAATGAGGGGGGGGGGTCGCAACTTAATGAGGAGGGGGGTCGCAACTTAATGAGGGGGGGGGTCGCAACTTAATGAGGGGGGGGGTCGCAACTTAATGAGGAGGGTGGTCGCAACTTAATGAGGGGGGGGTCGCAACTTAATGAGGGGGGGGGTCGCAACTTAATGAGGGGGGGGGTCGCAACTTAATGAGGGGGGGGGTCGCAACTTAATGAGGGGGGGGGTCGCATCTTAATGAGGAGGGGGGTCGCAACTTAATGAGGGGGGGGGTCGCAACTTAATGAGGGGGGGGGTCGCAACTTAATGAGGAGGGGGGTCGCAACTTAATGAGGAGGGGGGTCGCAACTTAATGAGGGGGGGGGTTGCAACTTAATGAGGGGGGGTCGCAACTTAATGAGGAGGGGGGTCGCAACTTAATGAGGGGGGGGGTCGCAACTTAATGAGGGGGGGGGTCGCAACTTAATGAGGAGGGGGGTCGCAACTTAATGAGGGGGGGGTCGCAACTTAATGAGGGGGGGGGTCGCAACTTAATGAGGAGGGGGGTCGCAACTTAATGAGGAGGGGGGTCGCAACTTAATGAGGAGGGGGGTCGCAACTTAATGAGGGGGGGTCGCAACTTAATGAGGGGGGGGTCGCAACTTAATGAGGGGGGGGGGTCGCAACTTAATGAGGAGGGGGGTCGCAACTTAATGAGGAGGGGGGTCGCAACTTAATGAGGAGGGGGGTCGCAACTTAATGAGGGGGGGGGTCGCAACTTAATGAGGGGGGGGGTCGCAACTTAATGAGGGGGGGGGTCGCATCTTAATGAGGAGGGGGGTCGCAACTTAATGAGGGGGGGGGTCGCAACTTAATGAGGGGGGGGGTCGCAACTTAATGAGGAGGGGGGTCGCAACTTAATGAGGAGGGGGGTCGCAACTTAATGAGGGGGGGGGTTGCAACTTAATGAGGGGGGGTCGCAACTTAATGAGGAGGGGGGTCGCAACTTAATGAGGGGGGGGGTCGCAACTTAATGAGGGGGGGGGTCGCAACTTAATGAGGAGGGGGGTCGCAACTTAATGAGGGGGGGGTCGCAACTTAATGAGGGGGGGGGTCGCAACTTAATGAGGAGGGGGGTCGCAACTTAATGAGGAGGGGGGTCGCAACTTAATGAGGAGGGGGGTCGCAACTTAATGAGGGGGGGTCGCAACTTAATGAGGGGGGGGTCGCAACTTAATGAGGGGGGGGGTCGCAACTTAATGAGGAGGGGGGTCGCAACTTAATGAGGAGGGGGGTCGCAACTTAATGAGGAGGGGGGTCGCAACTTAATGAGGGGGGGGGTCGCAACTTAATGAGGGGGGGGTCGCAACTTAATGAGGGGGGGGGTCGCAACTTAATGAGGGGGGGGGTCGCAACTTAATGAGGGGGGGGGTCGCAACTTAATGAGGGGGGGGGTCGCAACTTAATGAGGGGGGGGGTCGCAACTTAATGAGGGGGGGGGTCGCAACTTAATGAGGAGGGGGGTCGCAACTTAATGAGGAGGGGGGTCGCAACTTAATGAGGAGGGGGGTCGCAATTTAATGAGGAGGGGGGTCGCAACTTAATGAGGAGGGGGGTCGCAACTTAATGAGGGGGGGGGTCGCAACTTAATGAGGGGGGGGGTCGCAACTTAATGAGGAGGGGGGTCGCAACTTAATGAGGAGGGGGGTCGCAACTTAATGAGGAGGGGGGTCGCAACTTAATGAGGAGGGGGGTCGCAACTTAATGAGGGGGGGGGTCGCAACTTAATGAGGGGGGGGGGTCGCAACTTAATGAGGGGGGGGGGTCGCAACTTAATGAGGAGGGGGGTCGCAACTTAATGAGGGGGGGGTCGCAACTTAATGAGGGGGGGGGTCGCAACTTAATGAGGAGGGGGGTCGCAACTTAATGAGGAGGGGGGTCGCAACTTAATGAGGAGGGGGGTCGCAACTTAATGAGGGGGGGTCGCAACTTAATGAGGGGGGGGTCGCAACTTAATGAGGGGGGGGGGTCGCAACTTAATGAGGAGGGGGGTCGCAACTTAATGAGGAGGGGGGTCGCAACTTAATGAGGAGGGGGGTCGCAACTTAATGAGGGGGGGGGTCGCAACTTAATGAGGGGGGGGGTCGCAACTTAATGAGGGGGGGGGTCGCAACTTAATGAGGGGGGGGTCGCAACTTAATGAGGAGGGGGGTCGCAACTTAATGAGGGGGGGGTCGCAACTTAATGAGGAGGGGGGTCGCAACTTAATGAGGAGGGGGGTCGCAACTTAATGAGGGGGGGGGTCGCAACTTAATGAGGGGGGGGGTCGCAACTTAATGAGGAGGGGGGTCGCAACTTAATGAGGGGGGGGGTCGCAACTTAATGAGGGGGGGGTCGCAACTTAATGAGGAGGGTGGTCGCAACTTAATGAGGGGGGGGTCGCAACTTAATGAGGGGGGGGGTCGCAACTTAATGAGGGGGGGGGTCGCAACTTAATGAGGGGGGGGGTCGCAACTTAATGAGGGGGGGGTCGCAACTTAATGAGGAGGGGGGTCGCAACTTAATGAGGGGGGGGGTCGCAACTTAATGAGGGGGGGGGGTCGCAACTTAATGAGGAGGGGGGTCGCAACTTAATGAGGAGGGGGGTCGCAACTTAATGAGGAGGGGGGTTGCAACTTAATGAGGAGGGGGGTCGCAACTTAATGAGGGGGGGGGTCGCAACTTAATGAGGGGGGGGGTCGCAACTTAATGAGGGGGGGGGTCGCAACTTAATGAGGAGGGGGGTCGCAACTTAATGAGGGGGGGGTCGCAACTTAATGAGGGGGGGGGTCGCAACTTAATGAGGAGGGGGGTCGCAACTTAATGAGGGGGGGGGGTCGCAACTTAATGAGGAGGGGGGTCGCAACTTAATGAGGGGGGGTCGCAACTTAATGAGGGGGGGGGTCGCAACTTAATGAGGGGGGGGGGTCGCAACTTAATGAGGGGGGGGGTCGCAACTTAATGAGGGGGGGGGTCGCAACTTAATGAGGGGGGGTCGCAACTTAATGAGGGGGGGGGGTCGCAACTTAATGAGGGGGGGGGGTCGCAACTTAATGAGGGGGGGGGTCGCAACTTAATGAGGGGGGGGTCGCAACTTAATGAGGAGGGGGGTCGCAACTTAATGAGGGGGGGGTCGCAACTTAATGAGGGGGGGTCGCAACTTAATGAGGGGGGGGTCGCAACTTAATGAGGGGGGGGGTCGCAACTTAATGAGGGGGGGTCGCAACTTAATGAGGGGGGGGGGTCGCAACTTAATGAGGGGGGGTCGCAACTTAATGAGGGGGGGTCGCAACTTAATGAGGGGGGTCGCAACTTAATGAGGGGGGGTCGCAACTTAATGAGGGGGGGTCGCAACTTAATGAGGATTCTCACTTATGATGAGCTGTCAGGTATATGGTCGATGGTAACAAGACGATGATCATCATCATTTCTTTATCATATATTATTCATTCATTTATTATTCATAACGATTCCATTATAAACCTAGTAAGTTCAGATTGAGAGCAACAGAGCCTGTGAAGGCCAACAAGCATTGTTCATCCATTTGGTTGCTTTTGGCTCACAGGACAAGGCCTGCCCACCTGCCAGTCGCGAGAGGCAGCGGGCAGCCAGCATGGCATGGTAGGACAGCACCACTGACAGGTTGGGTCGCTCCATCGGGGTGTCTAGCACCCGGAGCAGCACCGAAAGCGCAGTTTCGGGAGCAGCAGCGGGAGCCGCAGTAGGAGCCGCAGCAAAAGGGGATGAGGCAGCAGCGGTAGGAGAGGCAGCGCCACCAAGGGATGAGGCAGGAGCTGGTGTCAGGGAGTAAGGCGTGTTGAGCATCTGCTGCTGCTGCTGCTGCTGGTCGCTGAATGGCAAAATGAACGTGTTTGTGATGTCGGGTGAGAGGGTTGCGTCGTATCCAAACAGCAGGGGAACCATGTGACCCAGCACTGAAAGGAGAGGTGGAGGCAGGGGGGGAAGTAATGAGAGGAGGCAGGGGGGGCAGTAATGAGAGGAGGCAGGGGGGGAAGTAATGAGAGGGGGGGGAGGCAGGGGAGATAAGGGGGGGAGTAATGAGAGGAGGCGGGGGAGGAAGTAATGTGAGGGGGGGGGAGGCAGGGGAGGGCAGGGGGGAAGTAATGAGAGGAGGCAGGGGAGGAAGCAATGAGAGGGGGGGGAGGCAGGGGAGGGCAGGGGGGAAGTAATGAGAGGAGACAGGGGGGAAAGTAATGTGAGGGGGGGAGGCAGGGGAGGGCAGGGAGGAAGTAATGAGAGGAGGCAGGGGGGAAGTAATGTGAGGGGGGGGGGAGGCAGGGGAGGGCAGGGAGGAAGTAAATGAGAGGAGGCAGGGGGGGAAGCAATGAGAGGGGGGGGAGGCAGGGGAGGGCAGGGGGGAAGTAATGAGAGGAGGCAGGGGGGGGAAGCAATGAGAGGGGGGGGAGGCAGGGGAGGGCAGGGAGGAAGTAATGAGAGGAGGCAGGGGAGGAAGCAATGAGAGGGGGGGGAGGCAGGGGAGGGCAGGGAGGAAGTAATGAGAGGAGGCAGGGGGGGAATAATGTGAGGGGGGGGAGGCAGGGGAGGGCAGGGAGGAAGTAATGAGAGGAGGCAGGGGAGGAAGCAATGAGAGGGGGGGGAGGCAGGGGAGGGCAGGGGGGAAGTAATGAGAGGAGGCAGGGGGGGAAGCAATGAGAGGGGGGGAGGCAGGGGAGGGCAGGGAGGAAGAAATGAGAGGAGGCAGGGGGGAAGCAATGAGAGGGGGGGGAGGCAGGGGAGGGCAGGGGGGAAGTAATGAGAGGAGGCAGGGGGGGGAAGCAATGAGAGGGGGGGGAGGCAGGGAAGGGCAGGGAGGAAGTAATGAGAGGAGGCAGGGGAGGAAGCAATGAGAGGGGGGGGAGGCAGGGGAGGGCAGGGAGGAAGTAATGAGAGGAGGCAGGGGGGGAAGCAATGAGAGGGGGGGGAGGCAGGGGAGGGCAGGGGGGAAGTAATGAGAGGAGGCAGGGGGGGGAAGCAATGAGAGGGGGGGGAGGCAGGGGAGGGCAGGGAGGAAGTAATGAGAGGAGGCAGGGGAGGAAGCAATGAGAGGGGGGGGGAGGCAGGGGAGGGCAGGGAGGAAGTAATGAGAGGAGGCAGGGGGGGAAGCAATGAGAGGGGGGGGAAGGCAGGGGAGGGCAGGGGGGAAGTAATGAGAGGAGGCAGGGGGGGAATAATGTGAGGGGGGGGAGGCAGGGGAGGGCAGGGGGGAAGTAATGAGAGGAGGCAGGGGGGGAATAATGTGAGGGGGGGGAGGCAGGGGAGGGCAGGGAGGAAGTAATGAGAGGAGGCAGGGGGGGGAAGTAATGCGAGGGGGGGGAGGCAGGGGAGGGCAGGGGGGAAGTAATGAGAGGAGGCAGGGGAGGAAGCAATGAGAGGGGGGGGAGGCAGGGGAGGGCAGGGGGGAAGTAATGAGAGGAGGCAGGGGAGGAAGCAATGAGAGGGGGGGGGAGGCAGGGGAGGGCAGGGAGGAAGTAATGAGAGGTGGGGGAGGCAGGGGAGGGCAGGGAGTAAGTAATGAGAGGAGGCAGGGGGGGAAGTAATGCGAGGGGTGGGGAGGCAGGGGAGGAAGTAATGAGAGGGGGAGCAGGGGAGTAGGATGGGGCAGGAGGGTGGCAGGAGTCATTGGCAAGGTGGTGGCGACAGAGGAGCAACTAGGAGATGAGTTCGGGGGAAAGGTCGTGGCAAGGTAGATGAGTCAGGTAAGGTAGATGAGTCAGGTAAGGTAGATGAGTCAGGTAAGGTAGATGAGTCAGGTAAGGTAGATGAGTCAGGTAAGGTAGATGAGTCAGGTAAGGTAGATGAGTCAGGGCACATGCAAGGTGAGAAAAACAGTTCGTCTTGAACAACATAACTGGAATTGGGCAAGCCCTGAGCTGATTGGTATCTAAAGCACTTGAAGGACTTAAACCCTGGGGTCCATCCTTACTATATTCAAACAGGGCTGGTGATAGCGCATCATAACCATCTCGCATGAGCAAGCTGCAGGGCGTATAATTTATCGTGCATCGTTCAACTGAACGTTCAATTGTTCAAATTCTAGAACAATTGCTATGGACATCGTGCAGCCTAGCTGACCACTTACCAGACGCCTGGCCAGCCAGCAGCTGACTCTGCAAGCCTGGATGGGCACACATGTGGCCCACCGCCAGCAGCGCCGCATCCACGGCCGCGGCACAGCGCAGCGAGACACCGGCGGCAGAAGGAGCGCCTCCGCTGTGTTCCACGTCACCTGGTGCAGCCAGCAGTCCGCAGCAACGCGCGACAGCTGCCACAATGTCCGGCCGGGCGGCCAGTGCTTCGCGAGCCAGCCCGCTGGTTGCCGCCAGCACCGCCACGCAGCGTAGGGTGCTCGTTAGCAGGGAGGCCGCGGCATCAGCACTGCAGGCCGCAGCGTCTGCTGCCATGGTGGAAGACCCACCGCCACCCCTCCCACCTGCACGCACCTTAGTTTAGGGTTCAGGGTTTTGGGTTTGCACACAAACGAAACAGCTTGTAAGAAATCGAGGAGATATGACCCGGCCCACCCGCAAGCCAAGATGCGCACAAACGAGACAGGTCGTAAAAAATCGATACAGCTCGTAAGAAAGCCAGACAGCTTGCTATGACCTCCCTATTAGGGATCGAACAGGGAGATCGTAGCGAGCTGCCTGGCATCCCACGGATCAACATCATCACATTACGAAATGTTACGAACCGTACCTGACCAGGCCGCGGTAACCAGCGCCCCGCCTGCCCCAAGCTGCTGCTCGGCCACCAGCGGCACAAAGCGCTTCAGCAGTCCTGCCATAGCGTTGACGCCCCCTGCCCGAAGGAGCTCCTCCGCGTTGCGGCGAGAAGCCACGCAGGTCAACCAGCAGAGCTCCACACACCCCTGAGTATAAGAAAGGTTGGGGGCAGGTGGTGATGATCCTTTTTACACACACACAGGCAGGTCGACCAACACACCTCCATTCACCCCTGGAAAAGAAAAGGCAGGGGCAGGTGGAGCAATGTTCCCTTGTAACACACATACAGGTCGACCACCTCACCTCCACACACACCCCTGAAAAAGGAAAGGCAGCGACATAGAAAGGGTGTTTCCTCCGCCTGGACCCACAGTCTCATACACAGCTCAATATAATCATTCTGTCACAGCTCCACACAATCCTGCCCCTTGGGTCATTCAGGCAAGCAGACAGGCCGAATGGCAGGGGGTAGGTAAGCCGAGAGGAGGTTGATATTGATGTGTGCCTGCAAGAGAAAATTAAGGCAGACAGACCGTTTTTTTGTATCCGGTATCCCCCCCACCCCTCTCCCCACACCTTCTCGCATCCCCACACCTGTGTGAGCTGTATCCCCACACATCCCCACACATGTGTGAGCTGCATCCCCACACATCCCCACACCTGTGTGAGCTGCATCTCCTCTGCAGGCATCGGCCCTTCCTTGGCCTCTTCGCCTCCGCCGCTGCCGCTGAGCCTACCCAGGGCCTCTAGCAGCAGCGGGTAGCCGGCGTACTTGAAAGGCTGCAGTACATCTGGATACCGGCGGTACATGATGAGCTGGCAACGTAGTACGAGAAGCAGGCGCCACATCTGTATTTGTATAACGGCGTGCAAAAGCGAGGTGGTCGCGGTGTGAACAAATGAAGTATGAACCAGAGGGGTATGAACATCCCCCCTTTTAGCTCAACCTCCCTGTCGCTTGTCATGGCCAGATCATCCAGAGAGGTGAAGGCAGGAATGGCACCCAATTGTGACTACCCTGCTTTGGGATATCATGGCCATTAAAGCGAGGAAGCAGACTCGCATCAGAGCATCAGAAGCTGGACCCTGGGACGAGAAACAACTCAAAGGGCGTGACGCAACGCAGAACACCTCGCTTTCACAAGCACCCTTAATAAGGCCTTCAGGGAACCCTAAGACATCAAGGGAGTTTCACAGAGGAAAGGACGGAAGGCTGTCACAAATCTTTTGGCCACAAAAAACTTTCAGCGGGGAGACGGGCCACACTGCATATGGTCCCTATCCCCCCTCTGCCCCCACCCACCTGAAGTCAATGTACCCCTCTTAACCTACCCACCTATGGCCCCTATCCCCCCTCTCCAGTTTCCACCCACTCACCTTTGGCCCCTATCCTCCCTCTCCACCCGCCCACCTGTGGCCCCTGTCCTCCCTGAACTCCCACTTGCAGCCTCTCATACGCCTTCTGAAGCTGAAGGAACAAAGGCCGTGCCTCGGGGTCCGGATTCTTATCAGGGTGTAGCTTGCGCGCCAGATTCCTACCCCAGGGATGACACACAACAGTGTGACATTGGACATAGCAGAACGTCATAAAAAGTGTGAAGGCTTAAGGGCGTGTTGGATGAAGCTGGGTCGATCTGGTGCCCCTGACTGGTTCCAAAGTCAGACGGCCTGTCTTTCTGCAATTCAGTTGACATTCGTAATTTTAAAATATGGATTCCAGTTTGTTCAGACGCTGGGGTGGCAGGGAGGTGCACGGCACTTCCTTGCACTTGCAGCCTGCTTGTTCTGAGGCGCAAACAATGCACGTAGCATATAGCCTTGCAACAGAATTCCATGCTGGAGTGGGAGTCACAGAGAAAGCCCTCATCAAGGATCAGGTAGTGAGGCAGGGCTGATTTCACAGCAAGTGCTGCCTCTATAAATGCATCTGGCTCATCTGCACGCCCCGAACAGCCCTGAGTCTAGGCTCCAGGCCGGGTCAGAACATGAGGCGGGGACAACGCTAGGAAACAGGACCTTTAGCTTTTGGAATAACCAAAGCATCTTAAGAAGTAGGCAGGGTCAAGTGTTGGTCCTGACGATGGCCAGTAGCAGTGCGTAAAAAGAAAGAAAGAAAACTACGCCCCGCAGGGGCGTGAGGGTTCAGGAAACAGCGCGGCATGGGCGTAGGCCGCGTCCGCGCCGTTACCAGGTAGTGCGCACCTATATGCTCTACGCATCTCATCCTCCGCCACCTTGCCATCAGGGCCGCCTGTCAGTCCCAACACGCCACACGCCTCGCCCTCGGTCATAGACAGCGGCTGACGCGCCAGCTCAGCACGCCACGCTGCCAGCAGGGCCTTCAGGGTTCAAGCGTGATGATATGTTATTCATAATTATATTATATTGTTAAGTCAGTCAGGTTTTCCCACACATTTCACAGTCATCGCTCAGTTGAGCGGTCATGTGGAGGTTTCGAGTGCAGAGAACTCAGTCGGAAGGGAGTTGCCTACTCATCGCAATAAGATCCCTATCAACTAGGAAGAATGCCGATCGTGCCATGTCAAGAGAGTCCATCTCCCAATATATGTTGCCAGAGAGAGAGAGGGAGGAAACTCGCCCCTGATGCCATACTTCCGCAGGGAGTTCTCCTTCAGTTCGGGAGAAAACAGGATACGTACCCCCCCCCACAGGCCACTTGACGCCAGGGTTGTGACCGGGGTCAGCCAGATGGCCGGGTTTTGCCGGGCTGGGGTATGCTTTTTGACCGGCTGCGCCGGCCGGGGGGTCTGAAAATGGCTGGCCGGTGTGGATAATTTGACGCCCTCACCTGCAGCAGCTGAACATGGTCCCGGAGCTGCCAGTTGGGGAACCGTCCCTCGTCACAGATGCTGCGCAGGTAGTAGCGGTGGCACCACATCTCCTCAGCCAGCTCGGGATATGACAGGGGGGGCAGCGGCGCGTAGTCCCACACCTGACCCCAATGCTGACTGAGCCGGGCGGGGAAATCTCCCAGGTGCTGCTTCAGCTGAGGAGATGCAGAGAGGGGGGCTTTCAATTTCATCGCTGTCTGATGAGTAGGGAGATCTAAAGGAAAAGGGAGACCCCATATAGGGTTTAGGGTTTTAAACCAAAACCCTCTGATGAGCAGGGAGATGTAAAAAAAGGGAGACCTGCTCAAGGGTTAAGGGTTTGGGGTTCTTGGGTTTATGCCCTAAACCCTCTGATCAGCAGGGAGATGCAAATAAAAAGGGAGACCCCCAATAGGGTTAAGGATTTGGGGCTATAGGGTTTAAACCCTTAACCCTCTGATGAGCAGGGAGATGGAGAGAAAAAAGGGAGACCCCCAATAGGGTTAAGGATTTGGGGCTATAGGGTTTAAACCCTAAACCCTCTGATGAGCAGGGAGATGGAGAGAAAAAAGGAGCCCCCCTCTATGCGGATTCAACGGAGGGTTTGCATAGGTGCAGGTTGCTCAAGAGACCAATGGATTTGAAGTTGTCCGGACAGGGAGAAGGCAAGGACACACTAATGCTTATATCCCCTGTCTGGTTCAAACAACCGACATGGCACAGTGGCACACACGACCCTTCCCCCACCCAAAAAACAGTTATCTGATGCCTGAACGGATGCTTGAACAATACCTGCGTCAGCAGCCCACCTGCGGCACCAGCCTGCCCATGCGCATGGCGTGTCCCCACACCACCTCGGGCGTATCGCTATCGCCTGCCAGCGCCTCTGCAAAGGCCGATGGGCCGTACGCCTCCAGCACATGCAGGAGAGATTCAGGCAGTACGTGCCCGAGGTACGAACGCTGACTCAGCGGGAGGCCCGCATCCGTGGCCTGGGGTACGCCCCTGGAGGGAGTGAAGCAGGTGGTGTGGGAGTTTGAGGGGCTTCTTCATACCCGGTGCATGTGCAAGGGGTGATCAGCATGCAGCAGTGACCCAGTCATGCTACTTAAACAGGGTTCAGACAGCCCCTTGAAGCAATGTGGCCCTCCACCCTGAACCTTAAGCCCTAACTCCTCAACAGGGTTCAGACAGCCCCTGGCAGCAATGTGGCCCTCCACCTGAACCCTTAGCCCTAACTCCTCAACAGGGTTCAGACAGCTCCTGGCAGCAATGTGGCCCTCCACCTGAACCCTTAGCCCTAACCCTAAACAGGGTTCAAACAGCCCCTGGCAGCAATGTGGCCCTCCACCCTGAACCCTAAGCCCTAACACCTCAACAGGGTTCAGACAGACCCTGGCAGCAATGTGGCCCTCCACCTGAACCCTAAGCCCTAACCCTAAACAGGGTTCAGACAGCTCCTGATAGCAATGTGGTCTACCACCTGAACCCTAAGCCCTAACTCCTCAACAGGGTTCAGACAGCCCCTGGCAGCAATGTGGCCCTCCACCTGAACCCTTAGCCCTAACTCATCAACAGGGTTCAGACAGCTCCTGGCAGCAATGTGGCCCTCCACCCTGAACCCTAAGCCCTAAACAAGGTTCAGACAGCTCCTGGCAGCAATGTGGCCCTCCACCCTGAACCCTAAGCACTAATTCCTCAACAGGGTTCAGACAGCCCCTGGCAGCAATGTGGCCCTCCACCCTGAACCCTAAGCCCTAACTCCTCAACAGGGTTCAGACAGCCCCTGGCAGCAATGTGGCCCTCCACCTGAACCCTTAGCCCTAACTCATCAACAGGATTCAGACAGCTCCTGGCAGCAATGTGGCCCTCCACCCTGAACCCTAAGCCCTAAACAAGGTTCAGACAGCTCCTGGCAGCAATGTGGCCCTCCACCCTGAACCCTAAGCACTAATTCCTCAACAGGGTTCAGACAGCTCCTGGCAGCAATGTGGCCCTCCACCCTGAACCCTAAGAACTAATTCCTCAACAGGGTTCAGACAGCCCCTGGCAGCAATGTGGCCCTCCACCTGAACCCTTAGCCCTAACCCTAAACAGGGTTCAAACAGCCCCTGGCAGCAATGTGGCCCTCCACCCTGAACCCTAAGCCCTAACTCCTCAACAGGGTTCAGACAGCTCCTGGCAGCAATGTGGCCCTCCACCCTGAACCCTAAGCCCTAACTCCTCAACAGGGTTCAGACAGCTCCGGGCAGCAATGTGGCCCTCCACCTGAACCCTTAGCCCTAACTCCTAAACAGGGTTCAGACAGCTCCTGGCAGCAATGTGGCCCTCCACCCTGAACCCTAAGCCCTAAACAAGGTTCAGACAGCTCCTGGCAGCAATGTGGCCCTCCACCCTGAACCCTAAGCACTAATTCCTCAACAGGGTTCAGACAGCTCCTGGCAGCAATGTGGCCCTCCACCCTGAACCCTAAGAACTAATTCCTCAACAGGGTTTAGACAGCTCCTGGCAGCAATGTGGCCCTCCACCCTGAACCCTAAGAACTAATTCCTCAACAGGGTTCAGACAGCCCCTGGCAGCAATGTGGCCCTCCACCCTGAACCCTAAGCCCTAACTCCTCAACAGGGTTCAGACAGCCCCTGGCAGCAATGTGGCCCACCACCTGAACCCTTAGCCCTAACTCCTCAACAGGGTCCAGACAGCTCCTGGCAGCAATGTGGCCCTCCACCTGAACCCTAAGCCCTAACTCATCAACAGGGTTCAGACAGCTCCTGACAGCAATGTGGTCTACCACCTGAACCCTAAGCCCTAACTCCTCAACAGGGTTCAGACAGCCCCTGGCAGCAATGTGGCCCTCCACCTGAACCTTAAGCCCTAACTCATCAACAGGGTTCAGACAGCTCCTGACAGCAATGTGGTCTACCACCTGAACCCTAAGCCCTAACTCCTCAACAGGGTTCAGACAGCCCCTGGCAGCAATGTGGCCCTCCACCTGAACCCTAAGCCCTAACTCCTCAACAGGGTTCAGACAGCCCCTGGCAGCAATGTGGCCCTCCACCCTGAACCCTTAGCCCTAACTCCTCAACAGGGTTCAGACAGCCCCTGGCAGCAATGTGGCCCTCCACCCTGAAACCTAAGCCCTAACTCCTCAACAGGGTTCAGACAGCCCCTGGCAGCAATGTGGCCCTCCACCTGAAACCTAAGCCCTAACTCCTCAACAGGGTTCAGACAGCCCCTGGCAGCAATGTGGCCCTCCACCTGAAACCTAAGCCCTAACTCCTCAACAGGGTTCAGACAGCTCCTGGCAGCAATGTGGCACTCCACCTGAAACCTAAGCCCTAACTCATCAACAGGGTCCAGACAGCTCCTGGCAGCAATGTGGCCCTCCACCTGAAACCTAAGCCCTAACTCCTCAACAGGGTCCAGACAGCTCCTGGAAGCAATGTGGCCCTCCACCTGAAACCTAAGCCCTAACTCCTCAACAGGGTTCAGACAGCTCCTGGCAGCAATGTGGCCCTCCACCCTGAACCCTAAGAACTAATTCCTCAACAGGGTTCAGACAGCCCCTGGCAGCAATGTGGCCCTCCACCTGAACCCTAAGCCCTAACTCCTCAACAGGGTTCAGACAGCCCCTGACAGCAATGTGGCCCTCCACCTGAACCCTAAGCCCTAACTCCTCAACAGGGTTCAGACAGCCCCTGGCAGCAATGTGGCCCACCACCTGAACCCTTAGCCCTAACTCCTCAACAGGGTCCAGACAGCTCCTGGCAGCAATGTGGCCCTCCACCTGAAACCTAAGCCCTTACTCATCAACAGGGTTCAGACAGCTCCTGACAGCAATGTGGCCCTCCACCTGAACCCTAAGCCCTAACTCCTCAACAGGGTTCAGACAGCTCCTGGAAGCAATGTGGCCCTCCACCTGAACCCTAAGCCCTAACTCCTCAACAGGGTTCAGACAGCTCCTGGCAGCAATGTGGCCCTCCACCTGAACCCTAAGCCCTAACTCCTCAACAGGGTTCAGACAGCCCCTGGCAGCAATGTGGCCCTCCACCTGAACCTTAAGCCCTAACTCATCAACAGGGTTCAGACAGCTCCTGACAGCAATGTGGTCTACCACCTGAACCCTAAGCCCTAACTCCTCAACAGGGTTCAGACAGCCCCTGGCAGCAATGTGGCCCTCCACCTGAACCCTAAGCCCTAACTCCTCAACAGGGTTCAGACAGCCCCTGGCAGCAATGTGGCCCTCCACCCTGAACCCTTAGCCCTAACTCCTCAACAGGGTTCAGACAGCCCCTGGCAGCAATGTGGCCCTCCACCCTGAAACCTAAGCCCTAACTCCTCAACAGGGTTCAGACAGCCCCTGGCAGCAATGTGGCCCTCCACCTGAACCCTAAGCCCTAACTCCTCAACAGGGTTCAGACAGCCCCTGGCAGCAATGTGGCCCTCCACCTGAAACCTAAGCCCTAACTCCTCAACAGGGTTCAGACAGCTCCTGACAGCAATGTGGCCCTCCACCTGAAACCTAAGCCCTAACTCATCAACAGGGTCCAGACAGCTCCTGGCAGCAATGTGGCCCTCCACCTGAAACCTAAGCCCTAACTCCTCAACAGGGTTCAGACAGCTCCTGGCAGCAATGTGGCCCTCCACCTGAAACCTAAGCCCTAACTCATCAACAGGGTTCAGACAGCTCCTGGCAGCAATGTGGCCCTCCACCTGAAACCTAAGCCCTAACTCCTCAACAGGGTTCAGACAGCTCCTGGCAGCAATGTGGCCCTCCACCTGAAACCTAAGCCCTAACTCATCAACAGGGTCCAGACAGCTCCTGGCAGCAATGTGGCCCTCCACCTGAAACCTAAGCCCTAACTCATCAACAGGGTCCAGACAGCTCCTGGCAGCAATGTGGCCCTCCACCTGAAACCTAAGCCCTAACTCCTCAACAGGGTCCAGACAGCTCCTGGCAGCAATGTGGCCCTCCACCTGAACCCTAAGCCCTAACTCCTCAACAGGGTTCAAACAGCCCCTGACAGCAATGTGGCCCTCCACCCTAAACCCTTAGCCCTAACTCCTCAACAGGGTCCAGACAGCTCCTGGCAGCAATGTGGCCCTCCACCTGAACCCTTAGCCCTAACTCCTCAACAGGGTCCAGACAGCTCCTGACAGCAATGTGGTCTACCACCTGAACCCTAAGCCCTAACTCCTCAACAGGGTTCAGACAGCTCCTGGCAGCAATGTGGCCCTCCACCTGAACCCTTAGCCCTAACTCCTCAACAGGGTTCAAACAGCCCCTGACAGCCATGTGGTCTACCACCTGAACCCTAAGCCTTAACTTCTCAACAGGGTTCAGACAGCTCCTGACAGCAATGTGGTCTACCACCTGAACCCTAAGCCCTAACTCCTCAACAGGGTTCAAACAGCCCCTGACAGCAATGTGGCCCTCCACCCTAAACCCTAAGCCCTAACTCCTCAACAGGGTTCAGACAGCCCTTGACAGCAATGTGGCCCTCCACCTGAACCCTAAGCCCTAATTCCTCAACAGGGTTCAGACAGCTCCTGGCAGCAATGTGGCCCTCCACCCTGAACCCTAAGAACTAATTCCTCAACAGGGTTCAGACAGCTCCTGGCAGCAATGTGGCCCTCCACCCTGAACCCTTAGCCCTAACTCCTCAACAGGGTCCAGACAGCTCCTGGCAGCAATGTGGCCCTCCACCTGAACCCTTAGCCCTAACTCCTCAACAGGGTTCAGACAGCTCCTGGCAGCAATGTGGCCCTCCACCTGAACCCTTAGCCCTAACCCTAAACAGGGTTCAAACAGCCCCTGGCAGCAATGTGGCCCTCCACCCTGAACCCTAAGCCCTAAGTCCTCAACAGGGTTCAGACAGCCCCTGGCAGCAATGTGGCCCTCCACCTGAACCCTAAGCCAAAACAGCATACCATCTAACACCTCTGCTGGCTAGTGTCTATGATTTCACCTCTGTGGATATGTGTGGATATGTGTGGATACGTTGCCTCGGCCCAAGGTGTACTGACCCCAGGGACCTCATCACCCAAATGAAACACACATAGTTTGATCTCCAATAGTGTCCGCAACGTCCTATATCACGCCCCAGCCTGCCCCCCTTACCCCCCTCTCACCTGAATGCCTGTCTAAGGTGCGTCACCCTCAGCAGTGCCGCCACCTCCTCAAGGTTGGACCCGCAATACGTCAGCGCGAAGTACAACACCCCGGTGAGGTACAAGCGGGACAGCTCCGGCAGCGCCGGCAGCAGCGGCGGCCCAGCGAACTGCGGCGGCTGCGCCAAGTGCCGCACCTTCACCTGTGGCAGAGAAGCACCCACAGCCGCTGGGTCACTCTGAGCCATCTGGGCCGGGCCGCCCGCCTCTCCGGTCAGAACACCTGCGCGCCGGCCGTCCTTTCCGCCACCCTGCACCCGCAGCTGCCCCCCGCCTGCGGCCACGCCAGCAGAGGCTGACGGCGGCGGCAGCGGCGGAGGAGGAGCAGTGGGTGCCAGAACTTCTCTGAGAAGTCGGGCGGTGTCGGTGACCAGGTCTGGCTCGTGAGTCAGCAGGACCTGCGATGGACGGAAGAAGGAAAGGGCATGTGTTAAGAGCACGTGGCAGGCCTGCTGCCAAGGCATTTCTCCGATGCAGACACTCTGTTCATTTCGCCGACATGCTGCTGGGTTTTGGGCTTAGGGTTCAAGGATACTAGGCTTTTCCCTCAACCCTAAAATCTAGGCCGGCCTGGTGCTAGGGCACTTTCACTGTGATGCACCCACTCTGTTCACCTGACAGATGTGTGGCAGGCAGCGCTGTGACGTCAGCAGACGGTGGCACCGGGGGGGCGGCTGTAGGGGCGCGCCGGTGGCAGCATCAGCTGCTGGTTGCAGCCTCGCTAGAGCCAGCAGCAGCTGCAGCGCCAAGCGGGGGACGCCTCCAGGGCCAAGCGGGGAGGGGCCTTGGGCCAGGAACCACCTGGCGGGAGAAGCAAGAAGAAAGGAGATAGAGTTGGGGAGTTTTGGTCAAAGAGTAGGACTTTCTTTCAGCAGCCAACTTGCCAGGGGGTAGGAGGCTGAGAGCAGGCGGAAGCAGGAGTGAAGCGGAGCAAGGGTAGGGGAGGTTAAAATTTAACGACATCGCAAGTTAGCTGCAGCGTGGGCCAATCTAGAGCGATTGTAAATCCACGCCCTACACATGCTTTCTAGTGCTGGGGCCAGGGTGCACCCCCCACTCCCCCTTCCTCCTTACCATCTTGACCCTCCTTCCCTCCCCTCCCACTCCTCCCTCAGCCTCATATGCCCTCACCACCCCACTCTCCACCCCAAATGACCACTTTGCCTGAAGCACAATCCTTGGGACCTGAGCTTGCAATCCCTCCCACCCACCCCTCCTCCCGCCTCCTGCCTGGAAGCCTCCACCATTTCAGCTTTACCAAGCCCCCTCCTTTCAGCTTATTCGAGCCCCCTCATCCCCCCCCCCTGCCGAAGCCTCCCACCTGGAAGCCTCCACCATTTCAGCTTAACCGAGCCCCCTGCTTTCCTCCGCCCCTTCCCCTCCCCCCTGGAAGCCTCGGCCCTGTCAACTTTACTGAGCCCCCTCCTTTCCAGCAGCCCCCTCCTCTCCCCCCTGAAAGCCTCAGCCCTTTCAGCTTAACTGAGCCCCCTGCTTTCCAGCAGCCCCCTCCCCTCCCCACCATCAGCCCTCTCTGTCCCCACAGCCCCCTTTTCACCTGAGCTCCCTCACTTGGTCCAGGGGGAGCGGTTGAGGCATGCCCGGCGCCCAGCAGTAGGTGGAGGTCAGGCTGATGAAAGCACGGGAGTGCAGGCAACGAATCTGCACGCCCACCATACAGCAAACAGGACATTTAGGACATCGTTCCCAGGGTTCCAGGTTTCACCAGGGTTTCAGGCTTGACCAGGGTTCAGTTTAGGGTTCCAGATTTAGGGTTCTAGGGCTCCAAGTTTCACCAGGGTAAAACAGACCGTGGGACTTTTGGAGGCGGCTGGCACCTGGGCCCTCAATTTAAATTGGGCATGCATCAAAAACCAGGAAACCAGTCTTCTGGTTCGCTGTTTCAAGTTGGCCAGGCCAGCGCCCCACCTCTCCACGAACCAGCTCAGACAATTCCCAGGGGTACCCCCCACCCCCCTCTTTTTCTCTTTGTTTCGCCCCGCCTCCCCCCATTATATCTTCGTTTCGCCCCGCCCCCCCTCTTTCTATCTTTGTTTCACTTTGCCTCCCCTCTCCCATGTTCCCACCTCTTGTTTTGACAGCGGCCCCGCCCGCCCATTCTGATCTGTCAGCGGGGCCAAGGCAGGATCCAGGCGCTTGGAGCTGCTGGAGCTGCCCCCCTTTGTTCCACTGCTGGCAGTGCTCACATCCTCATCCACCTGCATGTTGCCTGTACGCAAATTAGGCGCACGCGCTTCAGAGGCAAAACGCACAGAAGCCGAAAGTTACCGGAAAGTTGCATCCCCCCCCCCCTGGGATGCCCACCCACCCACCTCCGGGATGCCCCCCCCCTCTGTTGGGGCATGAATTGTTTCATTTCAAGTGGATTTGACAGATACATACATGTAATACTTTGGCACGAACCATGCTTGGGCCATGAGCAAGAAATGCATCCACAGCTGCATAGGGCAGGTTATCACACTCCCGATCAAGATCCACATATATGTCTAAAGGGCATCTCTTAATCAAGCCTCTTTGGTCTATGGTGACCCCTTATCCGCCCTGCCTCACCCTGTGGGCTGTAGCCCCTAGGGTACCACCACCACTCGCGCGGCACCTCCTCATGGGCCGAGGCTGCAAGTAGTAGGGGGGCGGCTACAGAGCTGTGCAGCAGAGGGAAAGGGGCAGTCCATGAATGTGTAGCAGGATTGGGCGGCAACAAACCTCAGATGGAGCATTCACCCGGTGTTTGAGTCAGTAGCTTTGGGGGAAAAAGCTCTTTCAACATACAGCACCTTCCGTAGGCCGGTAGCGGTATTCAATTTCATGAACTCCTCCCCCCTCCCCTCCCCCTTGCACACCCTTTTACTTAGTTTGCTTCGTATTCACTCCTATTCACACCTATTCACACTGCCCACCTGTTTAAGAGCCAGACCCCCCATCCTGGAAAGAAGAGACTCCAGGCTCGGAGGAAGGGAAGAGGCCAAGAGAAAAGAAAGCCCACGTTGGCATCCCTGACATTGCCACGTCCAAAAATCAAAATACCCTGGGACACTCCACCAGCCATCGTAGCGGCTCAGACATGTTCAAGGCTTCCATGATGGAACCTTGTGTTTAGGGTTCGCTGTTCAAGTTCCAGGTCGCCCTTATGGCCGCCGCCTGACCCTCCAGCCATACACACACCTGACCTGCCAGCCATACACACACCTGACCCGCCAGCCATACACACACCTGACCCTCCAGCCATACACACACCTGACCCTCCAGCCATACACACACCTGACTCTCCAGCCACACACACACCTGACCCTCCAGCCACACACACACCTGGCCCTCCAGCCATACACACACCTGACCCTCCAGCCATACACACACCTGACCCTCCAGCCACACACACACCTGACCCTCCAGCCATACACACACCTGACCCTCCAGCCATACACACACCTGACCCTCCAGCCATACACACACCTGACCCTCCAGCCATACACACACCTGACCTGCCAGCCATACACACACCTGACCCTCCAGCCACACACACACCTGACCCTCCAGCCATACACACACCTGACCCTCCAGCCATACACACACCTGACCCTCCAGCCATACACACACCTGACCCTCCAGCCATACACACACCTGACCCTCCAGCCACACACACACCTGACCCTCCAGCCATACACACACCTGACCCTCCAGCCATACACACACCTGACCCTCCAGCCATACACACACCTGACCCTCCAGCCACACACACACCTGACCCTCCAGCCATACACACACCTGACCCTCCAGCCATACACACACCTGACCCTCCAGCCATACACACACCTGACCCTCCAGCCACACACACACCTGACCCTCCAGCCATACACACACCTGACCCTCCAGCCATACACACACCTGACCCTCCAGCCATACACACACCTGACCCTCCAGCCATACACACACCTGACCCTCCAGCCATACACACACCTGACCCTCCAGCCATACACACACCTGACCCTCCAGCCACACACACACCTGACCCTCCAGCCATACACACACCTGACCCTCCAGCCATACACACACCTGACCCTCCAGCCATACACACACCTGACCCTCCAGCCATACACACACCTGACCCTCCAGCCACACACACACCTGACCCTCCAGCCACACACACACCTGACCCTCCAGCCACACACACACCTGACCCTCCAGCCACACACACACCTGACTCTCCAGCCACACACACACCTGACCCTCCAGCCACACACACACACCTGGCCCTCCAGCCATACACACACCTGACCCTCCAGCCATACACACACCTGACCCTCCAGCCATACACACACCTGACCCTCCAGCCACACACACACCTGACCCTCCAGCCAATACACACACCTGACCCTCCAGCCATACACACACCTGACCCTCCAGCCACACACACACCTGACCCTCCAGCCATACACACACCTGACCCTCCAGCCATACACACACCTGACCCGCCAGCCATACACACACCTGACCCTCCAGCCATACACACACCTGACCCTCCAGCCACACACACACCTGACCCTCCAGCCATACACACACCTGACCCGCCAGCCATACACACACCTGACCCTCCAGCCACACACACACCTGACCCTCCAGCCATACACACACCTGACCCTCCAGCCATACACACACCTGACCCTCCAGCCACACACACACCTGACCCTCCAGCCACACACACACCTGACCCTCCAGCCACACACACACCTGACCCTCCAGCCATACACACACCTGACCCTCCAGCCATACACACACCTGACCCTCCAGCCATACACACACCTGACCCTCCAGCCATACACACACCTGACCCTCCAGCCATACACACACCTGACCCTCCAGCCACACACACACCTGACCCTCCAGCCACACACACACCTGACCCTCCAGCCATACACACACCTGACCCGCCAGCCATACACACACCTGACCCTCCAGCCATACACACACCTGACCCGCCAGCCATACACACACCTGACCCTCCAGCCATACACACACCTGACCTGCCAGCCATACACACACCTGACCCGCCAGCCATACACACACCTGACCCTCCAGCCATACACACACCTGACCCGCCAGCCACACACACACCTGACCCTCCAGCCATACACACACCTGAGTACCTGACCCGCCAGCCACACACACAACTGACCCTCCAGCCATACACACACCTGACCCTCCAGCCACACACACACCTGACCCTCCAGCCATACACACACCTGACCCTCCAGCCACACACACACCTGACCCTCCAGCCACACACACACCTGACCCTCCAGCCATACACACACCTGACCCTCCAGCCACACACACACCTGACCCTCCAGCCACACACACACCTGACCCTCCAGCCACACACACACCTGACCCTCCAGCCATACACACACCTGACCCTCCAGCCATACACACACCTGACCCTCCAGCCACACACACACCTGGCTGCTGCTGCCTGTGGGGATGCGGTGGACGCTCCAGCAAGGTCTGCCGAGGCTGCTCCCTTATCCTCGTGGGCAGTAGCCAGCAGGTCCACGACCAGCTCCACCCCCGAGCCGTAGCTGCCAGCATACAGGGCTGCTGGAGAGTCCGAGCCGCCGCAGCCAATCAGGGCGTAGGCATTGAGGCGGGCGGCGCGCTGTCCCTATCGAAAGTCCGGGGCCATGAGGACAGCGGTGCAATAATCAATGTACAATAATGTAGAATATTGTACACAAATCCGTTCAGAGTGTGAATTCTGTATGGACTGCAATATTCAGGAGGGATTTCAGAGGAGAGGGGTCAGCAGGTGTCACAACACGTAACCGTTGATTCCAATCGCCTTTTCCCTCATAATTCACACATTGTTCGGAGGTGACGGTTATGTCCGAGGGATCCAGGTTATCGAATAATCATTATTTGGGGTGAGGAGTGGCCATCTTTAAATAATAAACAGGCGAGAAATGGCAAAAATACTCACAATTTGCACACTCCCGCCTCCCTTGCCCCCCCCCCCCGCCTCACCTGCAAAGAGGAGGCCTCTGGCAGCAGCAGGGCATGCAGCAGCTGCATCGCCCGGTGGCGAATGGGTCGCCTGGACGTCAGATCCAGCACCCTCAGGAGGTGGGTCATGTCGCTGCTGAAGAAGGGACCAACAGCACCTGAGGGGGGAGGGGGGGACCAGGAAGGGGGGCTGAGCTCCTCTTGATAATCTCAAATGCATTTTTACATATTTGATATGTGGGCATATTGCTGCTGAAGAAGGGACCAACAGCCCCCGAGAGGGGGCGGGATGTGTATGCCGGGGGAGGCTGGGAGGGTCTCCCTGCTGTCTATCAGTGCACCCCTGTTCATTTGTGAATGGTTCATGGGCGCACAAGGGCATATGTGGCTTGGGATCATTAACACAAAATAGGGGAAATGCCCTGAAAGGCCTGCCACAGCATTTTGGGGCTTTGGATCCTAAAAGCTTTTTGGGGGGGTTTCACGATGTTAGAGACTGTCTTACCATCAGTCCAATGGTGGCAGCCCAGCGGCCAGGTGCTCACGAATGCCGAGTCCTGCCATGTGTCAGATGGGTGAGGCAGCAGCGCAGGCCTCAGCCAGGACTGCGTCCACACCGTCACCATGAATCAAGGGAGGCGCCTACCTTGGGATGGATGGATGGCATACCTGCAGGCAAGCCATTCTAGGGGCAGAGTGTGGTGCACCTTCATAACACACACACCGAACGGGTAGCTTCCTTGATCCACGCCTCAGGGCGTATCAATCATTTATTTATTTATTTATACACACACACCTGCGTGAGCGCTGTATACTGCCGCCATTGCCCTCAGGCAAAGCTCCTGGGTCGCAGAGGAGGCGGTGGAGCTGGCGGCAGTGGCCTCGTATCCGACACCACTCACACGCTGTCCCCGCTTCTGTTGTTGCTTTTGTTGCTGCTGCTGTTGTTGCTGCTGGGACGGAGGAGCTTGCTGCGTGATACGCGGTGTCATCTCCAGCGCTGTCTCCTGCGCCGGCCCCCCGGACGTCTGCATCTCCCAATCCCCCTCACACAAGTAGCGGTGGTACAGCGCATTGAACAGCTCCTTGGGCTCCGGAACCTTATACACCGCTTCAGGGTCCCCGCCCTCCAGCAGCACCGAGACGTAGACGCCGTCCACGCAGAGGTGGGGGCCCAGCGAGGGGTATTCCACCGCAAACTCGGTGTGGTTCCAGCAGGGGGGTAGCAGCGGTGGTGGCAGCGTGGAGGAGGCGGGCGCAGGGAAGGAGGAGGAGGAGGCAGCTGGGGAGCCAGCCAGCTTGTCCGACCTGGAAAAGGTGGACATGTTAACGGGTTCAGGTGGGGTTGAGAGATGGAGGACGCTTTACCGGTACCGGTAGTTATTCAATATTAAAAAATACCACAGTGAAACTTGAATACCAAATCATTTTCCTTATCTTTTAGTTGAGGAGGGGTACTAGTTTCTGGGTTAAGAGAGACAAAGCAGAAGGGGGCTGACAAACAGTGCCTTCTCATCAGTAGCGGCGTTTTAGGTGGATGTACTGGCTACCTCAGAAGCAGATCCTCCAAGGGCAGATGCGATACAGCATGCGAAAGGTCATCGGGGCTTGAGTTGAGGGCGGATGGAGCGGGGAGTATACAAGCTGAGGCTGCCAACCCCGTAGTCGCAAACCTCAAGCAGACTCATCCCCTCAAGCATTCCTATGGCCAACGAACTGTTGAAAAGCAAGGAGGAGATAAAACATATCAAATGAAGGCCGACCCTGCCACTCCTTCCACCTGAATGATGCCCCCCCCCCCTCTAGCACGTCCCATGCCAAACCCAAGAGCAGTAGATTACCATTATACCTGAGTTCACCTCCCCCCTCTCCAGCGTGCCCCTCAGCTCCGGACACATTGTCTGCTGCCAGATGAGGCCCTGCCTAAACCATGCCCTCCTGCCTTCTAAACCATGCCCTCCTGCCTGAGTCCAGCCCCTCTCTACCCAGCACGTCCCTCAGCTCAAGCAATGACGTATGGTTCCACATCAGAAAAGTATACCCCCCCGCCATTTCTAGAACCTGAGTATTGCCTCCTCCCTCTCCAACGCATCCCTGAGCTAAGGAAACATACAAGCTTCCGCCATCCCTCGAACCTGAGTGTTGCCTCCTCCCTCTCCAACGCGTCCCTCAGTTAAAAAAAGTACCCCCCCCCGCCATCCTCACTTCAGTGTTGCCTCCTCCCCACTCATAGTAGCTCACCTAGTGCTACGGCCGAACGGGTGGCTTCCTCAATCCACGCCTCAGGGCGTATCCTTTATTTATTTATGTTGCCTCCTCCCTCTCCGACGGATCCCTCAGTTAAAAAAGTACAGCCTCCCGTCATCCCTCTCACCTGAGTGTTGCCTCCTCCCTCTCCAACGCGTCCCTGAGCTCCAGCCGCGTTGTTTGGTTCCAGATGAGTCCCGCATGACGGTGGTCCCGCAGGCAGGCCCCCCAGAAGGCAGGCCAGTTCCCTGCATGGCATGTTGCGAGCGGCATGACAGTATGTTGCGTAATGCATGTCGCATTGTGGTTGCGTTGCATTGTGGCATGTTGCGTAATGCATGTCGCATTGGTGTTGCGTTGCATTGTGGCATGTTGCGTAATGCATGTCGCATTGTGGTTGCTTTGCATTATGCACAAGCACATGATGTTGAAGGAGACACGCAGGGAGGCAGCAAAGCAGCAGCAGCAGCAGGGGGAGGATGGGGCCTCTGAGGCTTCAGCAATCGACTCCCCAAGGTGACCAGGCCACCCACTGACAGTATTATCTTCTTTGTTCGCACAACCAAGGTACTTAGCCTGAGTATCAAAAAGACAGGAGAAGGCCACGATGGCCAGCAAACACTGACATAGCGGCACATTATCCTCCACTCCAAAAGCCCCCCCCCTCCCCCCCTCCCCCTTCCCCCCTCTTCCACCCTCCCACAATACATCCATCAAGCTCCATCCTGTGGGCCCCCCTCGACACACCGCCTGTTCCACTCATGTCATGACGAAGCGAGCAGTAGAGGGCTGAGGCTGCAAAACGTAATCGAGGCTACACACAAGCCTTGGAGAGAGAAGAGAATCCTGATATAATCCCTCCCTCACCTCGCAGCCCTAGCCCTGCCACTGGTCCTGCCGGAGCAGCTGCAGCTGGGGCAAGTACTGCCGCCATCACTGTTGCTGGGTTGTGCGGCAGCAGCAGGTTTGCAGCGGGGGCCTCGTGAGGAGAGGAGGTAGCCGCAGAGGCAAGGGTGGGGGAAGCAATGGTGAAGGTGGTTCCGGCAGACGTGGCAGTGACGATCGATGTTGCCGGCGGCGGGTCCATCCCAGATCCGGATCCGGCGGGGGCTCCTGCCAAGAGCATCTGCTGGTGTTGCTGGTAGCTGACGGCGATGCCAGCTGGAGGGCCCACTGGCTCTGGCTGCTGCTGCTGCAGGGTGTCTGGGGGCTGTGAAGCCTGGGGAGCAGGCGGCGGCGGCGGCGGCGGCGGTGGACGGCTTGGTGGGTTCGGGAGGAGGGGTGCAGTAGAGGATGCCGCCGCAGAGGCAGAGGGGACTGGCAGCTGTTTGGGTGCATTCAGAAAACGCACTAGACCCGGTGGGAAGATTCGCCTGTGTGGGCAACAGGGCAGAGGCGAAAGAGGGAGGGAGAGGGAGGGGTCTAGGGACTAGGGCGGAAGATTCACTTGAAGGAGCAGGGGGCAGCAAGGCAGAGGACGGGGGAGGGGGGGGGAGAGAGAGTGGACCAGGGACGAGGGCGGAAGATTCACCTGAGGCGGCAGGGGGCACCAGGACAGACGACGGGAGGGCCATATCAACTATTGAGCAATAAGTGGTGGTGCCGGCCTTTTGTGGCATGCAATCCACACTTTCCTAGTAGCAGTGGTTACATCCATCCTGATTGAGACACATGTATGTAATCCATACTGTGTCCAAGCAGGGATCAAACAGTAATCAAGAAAGAAACAAGCAGGAATCAAGCAAGAGTCAAGCAAGAAAGAAGCAAGATACAAGCAGGAATCAAGCAGGAATCAAGCAGGAATCAAACAGGAATCAAGCAGGAATCAAGCAGGAAACAAGCAAGAATCAAGCAAGAATCAAGCAGGAATCAAGCAGGAATCAAACAGGAATCAAGCAAGAAACAAGCAGGAATCAAGCAGGAAATAAGCAGGAATCAAGCAGGAATCAAGCAAGAAACAAGCAGGAATCAAGCAGGAATCAAGCAGGAAACAAGCAAGAATCAAGCAGGAATCAAGCAGGAATCAAGCAAGAAACAAGCAGGAAACAAGCAGGAATCAAGCAAGAATCAAGCAGGAAACAAGCAGGAATCAAGCAAGAAACAAGCAGGAATCAAGAGGAATCAAGCAAGAATCAAGCAGGAAACAAGCAGGAATCAAGCAGGAATCAAGCAAGAAACAAGCAGGAATCAAGCAAGAATCAAGAAGGAATCAAGCAAGAATCAAGCAAGAATCAAGCAGGAAACAAGCAAGAACAGGTAGGGATCAAGCAAGAATCAAGCAGGAAACAAGCAGGAATCAAGCAGGAATCAAGCAGGAAACAAGCAAGAAACAAGCAAGAAACAAGCAGGAATCAAGCAGGAAACAAGCAAGAATCAAGCAGGAATCAAGCAGGAAACAAGCAGGAAACAAGCAGGAAACAAGCAAGATTCAAGCAGGAATCAAGCAAGAATTAAGCAGGAATCAAGCAAGAATCAAGAAGGAATCAAGCAAGAATCAAGCAGGAAACAAGCAGGAGTCAAGCAAGAAACAAGCAGGGATCAAGCAGGAATCAAGCAGGAAACAAGCAGGAATCAAGTAGGAATCAAGCAGGAAACAAGCAAGAATCATGCAAGAAACAAGCAGGAATCAAGCAGGAAACAAGCAAGAAACAAGCAGGAATCAAGCAGGAAATAAGCAAGAAACAAGCAAGAAACAAGCAGGAATCAAGCAGGAATCAAGCAGGAAACAAGCAAGAATCAAGCAAGAAACAAGCAGGAATCAAGCAGGAAACAAGCAGGAATCAAGCAAGAATCAAGCAGGAAAAAAGCAGGAATCAAGCAAGAATCAAGCAGGAATCAAGCAGGAATCAAGCAGGAATCAAGCAGGAATCAAGCAGGAATCAAGCAGGAATTAAGCAGGAATCAAGCATGAATCAAGCATGAATCAAGCAGGATTCGAGCAGGAATCAAGCAAGAAACAAGCAGGAATCAAGCAGGAATCAAGCAGGAATCAAGCAAGAAACAAGCAGGAAACAAGCAAGAATCAAGCAAGAAACAAGCAGGAATCAAGCAGGAATCAAGCAGGAAACAAGCAAGAATCAAGCAGGAATCAAGCAGGAATCAAGCAAGAAACAAGCAGGAAACAAGCAGGAATCAAGCAGGAATCAAGCAGGAATCAAGCAGGAATCAAGCAGGATTCAAGCAGGAATCAAGCATGAATCGAGCAAGAAACGAGCAGGAATCAAGCAGGAATCAAGCAGGAAACAAGCAGGAATCAAGCAGGATTCAAGCAGGAATCAAGCAGGAATCAAGCAGGAATCAAGCAGGATTCAAGCAGGAATCAAGCAGGAATCAAGCAGGAATCAAGCAGGAATCAAGCAGGAATCAAATAGGAATCAAGCAGGAATCAAGCAGGATTCAAGCAGGAATCAAGCAGGAATCAAGCAGGACCCAACAAGGACCCAACAAGGACTGCATGCACCCCCTCTTAGATCCACACCTGATGAGATCCAGAGAGGCGGGGTGCTCGTCACACCAGCACGCAACCAGCTGGCGGTTAAGTAAGAGGATAGGGGGGGGGGGTTCTGGTAAGAATTAGGGAATCAGCGCGGTGACAGTGCAACAAGGTTTCGGATTTGATGATCCTTGAACCCCGCCTTGAACCAACATGCCATGTAAATGGGTACCGTCGATTTGATTTGCCTTTCCTTGGGCATGAAAACACAACTTCTTTCAATGCTGTCCTCAGGTCAAATTATCAACCCCAAACTCTTAATTTCTGACAGGAAACTGGCGTTGACATTCGATCATTAGTACATTCATGCATCCCACAACCCCAAACAACGTTAACATTATTAGGGAAGGCAAAGCAAATCTACGGTACGAGTGACAGCATTTAACTACCCAAGAACTGGCGGTGTGCCACTGAGCCAGGCTCAAGGAGTGTTTTTTAATTAAAAATTGGTCGGAATGGCTGTTCAATAGGAAGCCCCTCTCGCCCCCGCTCTCACCTGCCTACTGAGGTACGCCTGCCCCCCACTGGCAGAGAACATTGCTCGGTGCACGTGGGTCAGGACTGCACCCTCAGCCAGGGCGGCCTCACGAAGCGGCTCTGCAGCCCCGGCACCCGCCCCGGCGATAGCGGACATCAGCAGCGTGGCGCCGTCCGCCACTGCCGGAGAAGGGTGGTGGAACAGCGAGAACAGCGGGCGGCCAATCGCAGAACAGTCCTGAGCCCAGGGGCGAGGGGGAGGACGATGACGAGAGGCAAGGGGGGTGGACTTTGAGTCACTCACGAGCAAAAAAACAAGTGCATGAGGGGTAAACCTGAGTGGTAGCAGGAAGAAAGTTTGGAGAAGAAAGTGGGGAGAGAGTGGAGGATTATGGTCATGGACTCCTGGTGCGGCGGTGATGTATCCAGCCCCAGGCTGCGCTGCTCCCTCTTTGCTCATGCCCTAAGGGGGCTAGGGATCCCAGCCTCTCCCATTCCTTCCGCCCCCCACCCGGAGCCCTAAACCAGTATTCCATTTCTTCTGTCCTTAGCTCAAAGAGGGGGCAGGCCTAAGGGGGCTAGGGCACCCAGCCTGCTTGCGTTCTCCCTGCCCCCTGCCTGGAAATCCCACCCCTTAACGCCCGCTCACGGTATGCACCTGCGCCCCACCTGCAGCACTTGCGTGAGCAGCCTGCCCTCTGTCAGCGTGCTCCAGGGCTCACAGGCCACTGATGCCACCAGCTCCAGAACCGCAGCAGTGGTGGGGGCGCTGGGAGGTCCCCCCGACATGCCGGGTACGGAGAAAACAACACCGCCTGAACGGCCGCTGCCGCCGCCGCCGCCGACAAAGCCACCAACGCTCAACCGCGCAAGCGGGCTCAATAGCTGGATGCACCTGCTCAGGATTTGTGGAATGGGCGCGAGTGTTGGCATGGATTGGTATGTTGTTGTCATTAAGTAGGTATGAGCTGTAGTGTACTGCCATCCTAGCTGGATGCACCAGATGATGTGCTAGTGCCTCAAGCCTTTCGGCGTGGGTATGGTAGGGTTAATGTGGTAGGGTGTGAGGCCTCTAATGCTTTACCTTCTACTATCCAGTCGAGTGGCTTGACGGCTGGATGCACTGGGGTGGTCAAAAAGTTCACGAGAGAGTAAAAATAACCTCAGTAAGCAGGAGGCTGGGAAAACGTGATGGACATGTTGGAGATTTGATGGGCACCTCCTCACACCCAGCAGCCCCACGCACCTAGCCTCCAGCCCGCTGGGGGTAAAGCATAGCGATTTTGCAGCCTTAGACAGAAGGAGCTCCTCGTGGGTGGGCTCGTATATGGGCGCCAAGGAGGGGTAGGTGGAAGAGGTGGGTGAGGTGCGAGCTGAGGTGGGCAATTCCTCGGGACGGGTAGCCAGCAGGCTCCAAGGGGCTGTGTGATGTGGGAGGGGGGAGACAAGGGGGGGAGGAGGAAGAAGAGAGTCAGATAGGAGAGGGGGGAGGGTAGGGGGAAGGGGGAGGGGGGCAAAGGAGTGTGCGAGATGGGAGAGGGAGAAGAGAAGGAGGGGACAAAGAGAAATGAGTGTGTGTGAGATGGGAGAGAGGGGGGGGGGGGCAGTAGAGATTATGTTAGAGAGAGGAGGAGGAGATTGGTGAGGTAAGACAGGGAGGAAGGAGTGAGAAACAGGGGGTGCAAGACTGGAGGGGTGACAGGAAAGATAGTAGGATGGAAGAAGTGCTGATGAGACTGGAGCAGACACACACAAAGGAGGAGGAGTGGGGAAATCCGCCCACTCTATTAACAAATTCAGCACCAGGGGAACGGGTGAAGGAAGAGGACCTGAGAGAATAGCCACCTCACACATGGGGGCTTGGGTGGGGGAGAACACTTACATCAGCACAATCCATTTCTGGGACGAAGCACTCGATATTTCATATGCCTTTGTCTGCCCCACCCCACACGAGGACAACCCAAGCAGTGCTGTGCTTGTCCGAAAGGGGGCCCAGCTTTCTGTCTGCTTGCTCTGCACCTGTGCCGGACCTAGCTGACGCCGGCGCCCACAGACGCAACAGCAAGCGCGCAGCCTCGCAGACCACGGAATCGCAGCCACACACGTACGCTGCAAATATCCGTCCAATGGTTCCCGAAGCGCCCAGAAGCGCATCTAAGCGGAGGATATGGAGAAGGCATGATGTCAAGGTCAGAAGTGGGGCACAGCCACACAAGTATGTTGCAAAGCTGTGACCAATGGTGCCCGGAGCGGCCAGGAGCGCATCTGAGTAAAAGGTGAGGAAAGATCAGCGTGTTCTAGATGTGTTGTTGGTGGTCAGAGCCGAAGGTCATGATGCAAAGGTGTGCCCGGATACCATCTCTAGCCTCAAACTCCAACACGCTGGGCCTGGCTCGTAGGCGTCCCAGCAAAGCTGAGCAACAACGCCAGACCATTGCATCAAAGCAACCGCCATCCGGATCTATCTGTCTATCCACCGGTATCGTCTCACCGACCTTTGCACCCCGGCGAAGCTATGTGACACCGGCAGCCACTGCAAGCAATGCAACACGTCCAGCGCCATCATGGTCCATCCGTCTATCCCAGTGTCCATCTTTCCATCCATTCATGCAAACCGGCAAAGCTGTGGGACACTGCTGAGGCTGCAGGCACTGTGGGACACTGCTGAGGCTGCAGGCACTGTAGGACAGGCTCCCACCATTCTTAACTACCGGTCTATCCACCCATCCTTTTATGCACACCCGCAAAGCTGTGCGACACAGCCAGCCGCTGCAGGCACTGCAGAACAGCCACCGCCATCTTGGCCTCATCGGCTGGCAGGTAATTGCAAGGCAGGCCCGGCTGCAGCTCCCCAGGCAAGAGCGCCACAAGGGAGACGATAACAGTCGGGTCCAGGAGCTGACAGACGGAGAGGGGGGGAAGAGGGGAGAAAGCAAGTTTTAATTCATTTTTTTTGGTGTTTCAGGGAATGGTTTGCGTGTTCTTGCGCAAACATTTGAGTATATAATTGTGGTGGCGGGGTTTAGGGTTCCAGCTGTCGGGTGAAGGGCTTGACGGCTTCGGGTAGAAGAGATCAATTGACAGGCACGTCATCCTGGATCAAAATAACAGCAGGTTGAGGGTCGCAGGAGAAGGGATCCCTGGATCATCCCTGGACCATCCCTGGACCATCCCACATATGCCTACTTCTCAATAGCTGATCTGACACTGCAGTTGCAGCAACGTCAATAACTGAATGGAACACAACTGGGAATGCTGCAGGAATTTGAAAAAAATGGAAACCAACTGCCGCCAACCACCCACCTGTCGAATAGCTGGCAGTGCGGCAGGGCAAGGACCAGAGTAGGGGACGCAGGCGTTGAACTCGAACAGGCATTCGACCAGCAGTTCCTCATACTGAAAGAGGGATGCAGTGGACAAGGCAGCAGTCCTGATTAGCTGACGGGGAAACAGCAGGTTGGGATACGAAATAGGGGGGGGGGGCAGGGTCAGACCACATGAGATATATTTGAAAGGAAGAGAGGTATGTCCAAGGGAGAAGTATGTCCAAGGGAACATGCAGGGAGGAACACATGCTAGCTCCGGAGATTCAGCTTTTACAATTTTAAGATGGTTGACTTTTAAATTGTTTGGCGCTTAGTCTTGTTTAGAAGAACTTGTTTTTTCACAAATAGTCAAGGCAGCCTTTGTTGCATCGACGTCTTGGCATGCTAGAAGGCTGCAAAGTAACTGAAAAAGAATCTTGGACACCCTACAGCCCCCAGGCCCTGTGACTGCACCTCAGTCGCTCCCACGGTCGAAGCCTCTAGGGGCAGCGGCGCCTCGTGCTCCAGGTTCATGACCGGGTGGGCAAACTCGAATGTTGCCTGCGACGGCACAACAGGCAGAGCTCGCACTATCCAGGGGGCGGTACAGGGGCGGCACTACAGTCGGAGCATACAGTATCCTGCGGCGGTACGACAGTCAGTGCACATAACTGCCCAGAGGGGTGCAGGGGCGGTACAACAGGTGTAGCACACACTGTTAAGGGGCTGTACAGAGACAGTACGGCAGTCAGAGCACACACATTCCATGGGCGGTACATGAGCGGTACAACAGTAGGAGCACTGTTTAAGGGCGGTGGATGGGCAGTACAACAGGCGGAGCACACACTGTCCAAAGGACTTGACGGCGAAGCAAAAGGCAGGAGGGCTAACGTTACGGGCAATGATGTGGGAGGCAGTACAATATAATTCGCCCCCCTTGTTACAGTTCGGTTCGCTCTGTCTGGCCCTTTTGCAAAGGTGTGGGAGGTTGCATTAACTTTGTAACAAGAACAGTACCAGGGACATACCGGTAAGCAGACACTGCATTTTCTCCTGATTTTCATCTTATCATTGTTCCCCAGTGTAAACCCTGCCTTCAAGTCGCCCTTGCCCTTGATCGGATAAAGCCTAGCTAACGCCACCCCTGCCCGCCCCCAATCTCGCTCAAGCCACCTTCGATACCCCACTCTAGCTCAAACCAAACAGGTATTTCAGGATTTTCTGTGTGCAGTGTGTCAGCAGTCACCCACAGGGGAGGATACACACCCTGGGAAACCCCGTTTTTATCCCTATCGCAACTCCACCTAACGGGCGTGTCACTTCGGGGGTCGGACGAGTCAAGGGGTTTTGGCAGGGACGAAGCCCTTCCACCCAAAGAGTTCCACAGGGGGAAAAAGCGAAGTTTCCTTCGGTAAAAAAAAACGTAAGTCCTGGACGACTGTGAAACTGTTTGCGGGGAAAGACCCCATCCCAAGGGTTGACTGTGGCTGTCGGGGGTCTCGTCCGACCCCATTAGTGACAGGCCCCTTCACCACGTCATCCCTTGATCATCACCCACATGGCACCCCATTACCCCTCCCTAGCTCTCCCACTTACCTACATAAGCATCGTGATCAGTATAAACCTCCCTCTCTCAATCCCCTGTGGGGAGCCCCATGACCACTCCCCTGCCCCTTCCTCCAAAATCATCCACATAAACCCATATTGCCATCCCCAACCTCCCCCAACTGACACGCATGAATGTTCACAATTGTAGACCTCCTTCAATCGTCACTAACGCGGCCAACAAATGGTCCCCCGCCCTGGCTCCCTCTCCAAATGACCCACATGGAAGAACGTGCTCTTTGACCCCGCCATGAGGATAGGATGTGCAGTCTTGGCCCGGGCAGCCAACTCCTCCATCATCCACCGCTCAACCTCAGCATCCGAGCGCACCCCACAGGACCGGCCGCCTGTACCGCCGCCGCCCGCACCGCCCAGAACAGGGTCCCCGGGCGGCGTCAGGCCTGCAAGAATCGGGATCGGACGCCCGCTGGCCACCTGCGCCGCCGCCAGAACCGCTGCAAGCAAGTTGTCCCGCTCGGTGGTGGTGTACAACAACGGCGGCAGGCCCGCGTCCGCCCATTCGATACCCAGCAGCCGCGGGTCCCCTACAAACCTGGCGGGGCACAGGCATGGCGATTCCGTTGGAGTAAATGGTTAAATGAAAAGCTGATAGCAAAGACATCAACAACGAATACAGATTTGTTTGAACATCAGAACGAAGCCCAGTAGAGGATACTTGGACAATAGGGACTACCGGGAACTTGACAGGAAGCAGTCTGTGAGGGAGATTGATGATCCCGTATCAGGCCCGGCCAGAAAGGAAGAAAGAAAACTACGCCCCCTAGAGCCGTGCGGGTTCATGGAGCAGCGCAGCTCGGGCCGAAGCCGCATCCGCACGGCTACCAGCCAGAGGTCCCCTGCCCAAAACACAAAGCCTGATTTAGAAAACATAACAGTAGCCACAAAGGAAACTGCAGGAGTGCAGCTGATCACACAAGACCTCATATATTAGCAGTCAATGCACTGCTGCGCCATGATCCAGAATGGTGTTAGTAATTACGGCCCCTTCCTCCCTTAAGAAAGAAAAATATGGCGCCGCGAGCTCTCCCCGTTGTCACCTAACGAGCGCAGCTATTGCAGTAAGGGGATGGAAGTCCTCCTCGGCGGCGTAGGAAAAGCCGCCCGCTGGCAGCGCCCCGCCGCCCCCGCTGCTGAGTGGGCGCTCCACCAGCGAAGAGGGGGTAAGGGCTAGGCGGCAGGGGACCAAATTGGCCCCAGGGGTGATCCCAAGCGCCTGCGGACGAAACCAGAGCAGCAGGTTTGAGAAAATGTACTAAGAACAGATTCTACACTTGATGCCGCGCTTGTCACAGCCACAGCTCGCTCCCACTTGCTGAAGGTACTAGTGTTGCGCTGTCCGTGGCAGGGACGCGTAGGGGGCAGGTAAGAACGGGAATGGGCTGGGCGCTCCACCAGCGAAGAGGGGGAAGGGCTAGACAGCAGTGGACCAAGTTGGCCCCAGGGGTGATACCCAGGGCCTGCACACACAACCAGAGCAGCAGGTTGATGCAGCCCGCAGGGACAGGTCAGATCTGTTCAGATCTATGTATGCATCATGAATATATTATACAGATCCTAACAGATCTGGCAGCCCCCACAGGATGGTGTGTCCTTCAGGCGTTTACCGTATATTTGCTTTGCCTTCCCTTATAATTAACCTTGCTTGGGTTGAGGGATACATGAAGATATGAAGTATTGATTGTCGCCAGAAGTTTCCAGTCAGAAATCGAGAGTTCTGGTCGGAAGTTGCCCTGAGGGCAGCATTAAAAAAAAGCATTCATTCATACCTGGGGGCAGGCAAATCAAATCTACAGAGTAGATACACTCCCACCATCAGACCTCTATCATGCACACAGCCAAGCTCTATTCAGTCAGGTCACACTCCGCACGCATAATCCTGAGCATCGCCAAAATCTAGCTACTTGGTTCGAACTTCACACTTCACACTTCACACCTGCAGGATGTTAGACGGGCCAGCAGAGGCGCCGCTACCGCCCAGCCCCGCTGCTGCTGCTGCTGCAGCCACAGCCTCCGCCCGCGAGCTTGGCTTGCCCTGCATGTGCTCGTCCAGCAGCAGCAGCTCCGGAGCCGCCTCATGGCGCTGCTGCAGCCGAGAGACCTCCCACGTACCCAGTGCCGTCGAGGCCGCCAGGTGGCGCTCAGCCGCCAGCGAGGCAGCGGCCAGCAGCTGCTCGGGGGGCAGCGAGGAGCGAGGGGCCGAGGAGTCCACCCGCAAAGTCAAGCCCAGCCTCCGGGAGGCAAAGCTGAGCGCCACCTGTGATAGCAAAAGCACATTCATAGTACACAAAGCAACAAAAAGAACGGGGCGGTTTAAAGTTAGGATGCAAGGTTCAGGCCACAACGCTCATTGGCCTGCAGGCTTCTGGCTTGGTGATCAGATTAGTCTTCCAATCCAGACCAGAGTTTGAAGACTCGGGAAGGGCATGTAGCTGATGTACCGGATCTCTTTCTTGCTGACCTCTATCAACCACCTGATAGCCACAGGTTGCCATCCTCCAAGTTTTGCATCCTCTTGCTATACAGGCCCGGCATAACTAACCGTACACAATGCTACAACTACCTGCCCAGACCAGACTGCAGCTAAATTCCTTATTTAGCATGCCCCGCGGGAGGGGCAGGCGTACATCAAAGTATCGTGACTGCCGCCCATTGCCTCCTCACCTGCAGCAGCGCATCCCGCTGACGGCAGGCCACTATCTCCGGCCGGCTCCGTAACCGCCGGTGCACTGCCAGGGTGGCGCCGTCCGGAGGGGCGCCGGATCCGGCTGCGGGCCCTAGAAGTGTGAACGCAGGTGAGTCCATACCCTGGTAGTCACACCTCCAAAGGACGTCCCCTGATGAGGGACAGCAGACAGGCAGGCAGGCAGCTGCATGGGTAAGGGCACGTAGGCAGGCAGGCAGGCAGGCAGCTGCATGGGTAGGGGCACGTAGGCAGGCAGGCAGGCAGGCAGGCAGGCAGGCAGCTGCATGGGTAGGGGCACGTAGGCAGGCAGGCAGGCAGGCAGGCAGGCAGGCAGGCAGGCAGCTGCATGGGTAGCGGCACGTAGGCAGGCAGGCAGACAGCTGCATGGGTATTGGGTAGGGGCTCGTAGGCAGGCAGGCAGGCAGGCAGCTGCATGGGTAGGAGAACGTAGGCAGGCAGGCAGGCAGGCAGGCAGGCAGGCAGGCAGGCAGGCAGCTGCATGGGTAGGGGCAGGCAGGCAGGCAGGCAGCTGCATGGGTAGGGGCACATAGGCAGGCAGACAGGCAGGCAGGCAGCTGCATGGGTAGGGGCACGTAGGCAGGCAGGCAGGCAGGCAGGCAACTGCATGGGTAGGGGCACATAGGCAGGCAGGCAGGCGGGCAAGCAGGCGGCTGCATGGGTAGCAGCACGTAGGCAGGCAGGCAGGCAGGCAGCTGCATGGGTAGGGGCAGGTAGGCAGGCAGGCAGGCAGGCAGGCAGCTGCATGGGTAGGGGCACGTAGGCAGGCAGGCAGGCAGGCAGGCAGCTGCATGTGTAGGGGCACGTAGGCAGGCAGGCAGACAGGCAGGCAGCTGCATGGGTAGGGGCACATAGGCAGGGAGGTGAATCCATACTCCAGGTAGACACATCTCCATGGGATATGACCTAGGGTGGTGCAGTGGGTAAACCCTAAACCCTGAACCCTTTCCTACAAGCTGGTAGGTGTATGGGTGGAGGGGAGGTAGGCAGGCGGGTAAGCAGAGTGCAAGGGAGGCCGGGTCCTTGGCTGGTGAGGCTGGCTCTCCCAGGCTCAAACGCAGACTCTTCACTAATGAACCTGTAGCAACGAAAACATCTCAGAGAGCTTAGGGCTGAGGTTTGCACCCATTTTGTTAATATCCGAAACCAGCCACTGAACCACACTGTTCGCTGCTCAGCGAGAGAGGCTAGGGAATATGGGGGGGGCTCGGTTCCTCACCTGATGTGTAGTCGCTACATATGATGCAGCAAGCCGTCACGCGTAGGCTCACCGCCACCCACGGCCTGCCCCGACCCGGCAAGCAGTGCCCCACGAACGACTCAGCGGATCCGAGGATCCTGAGCGCTGTTGGGCTGACCGTCACGCTCCCCGCGGCAGACAGCACGTGGAAGAGGTCGGTCAGCAGCTGGGCACGGCCACGCACCAGAAACTTGAGGGGTTGGAAGCCGCTCTGGGGGTGCATGGAGGTGCATGGGAGGGAAGGGGGGCCTAGGTATCAAGGGTCTTTTTAGTAAAGCCACTTTTCATCATATAATTCATTAGTTTATTACTTGTAAAAATATCTTTACTTTATTTTTTATCCGCTGCCCGGTCAGGGGAGGGGGCAGGGGGAGGGGTTCAGGGAGGTGCATGGGAGGGAAGGGGGTCAGGAGAGGGGGCAGGGGGAGTGGTTCAGGGAGGTGCATGGGAGGGAAGGGGGTCAGGAGAGGGGGCAGGGGGAGGGGTTCAGGGAGGTGCATGGGAGGGAAGGGGGTCAAAAGAGGGGGCAGGGGGAGGGGTTCAGGGAGGTGCATGGGAGGGAAGGGGGTCAGGAGAGGGAGCAGGGGGAGGGGTTCAGGGAGGTGCATGGGAGGGAAGGGGGTCAGGAGAGGGGGCAGGGGGAGGGGTGCAGGGAGGTGCATGGGAGGGAAGGGGGTCAGGAGAGGGGGCAGGGGGAGGGGTTCAGGGAGGTGCATGGGAGGGAAGGGGGTCGGGAGAGGGGGCAGGGGGAGGGGTTCAGGGAGGTGCATGGGAGGGAAGGGGGTCAGGAGAGGGGGCAGGGGGAGGGGTTCAGGGAGGTGCATGGGAGAGAAGGGGGTCAGGAGAGGGGGCAGGGGGGGGGGGGGGGGGGTCAGGGAGGTGCATGGGAGGGAAGGGGGGTCAGGAGAGGGGGCAGGGGGAGGGGTTCGGGGGGGTGCATGAGAGAGAACGGGGTCAGGAGAGGGGGCAGGGGGGGGGGGGGGGGGGTCAGGGAGGTGCATGGGAGGGAAGGGGGGTCAGGAGAGGGGGCAGGGGGATGGTTTCGGGGGGTGCATGAGAGAGAAAGGGGTCAGGAGAGGGGGCAGGGGTGGGGGGGGGGGGGGGCAGGGAGGTGCATGGGAGAGAAGAGGGTCAGGAGAGGGGGCAGGGGGGGAAGTTAAGGGAGGGCGAGGCGGGTTCCCTTGCAAAAGAATCCTAATGGGCTGGGAGTAGGGCTGGTATATACGTAGTTTTACATATACACCATCGGCCAGCCCTACCTGGGAGCCTGGGACCCAATCAGATGGTGCGGGGAAGTGCAGGGGAGAAGAGTGGGGGGGGGAGGGCAGGGAGGGAGACATCTGGCAGGGTAAGGATCTGCACTTGGAAATTCAGGGGCTAGCAGCCGCTTCCAAGGTCAAGGGTAGGACAGGAGAGAGTAGAGGGTTCTGGAGGGGCGGCCAAAGGATAGGGATGGGGGCTAGGGATGGGACGGGAATTTCATATCCTTTGAAACTCGTCCCCGGAACCCCACCAGACAAGGGATCTGGAGGGCCGGGTCATCGTGTTGCCACCGTGGTATCGTGGGAGAGGCCACTTGGCATCAGGGATCAGAGTCCCTGGCATTCCTTCCATTGGATAACACCACCCCGCTTGTTGGGATCTCTTGTTGCGAAGATTCAGATGCTGCTTCCCCACCTAACAAAAATATCTCTTGCTAGACGTGCTGGGCAGATGGCAGAGGGAACCTTGATCTGCTTCCTGCTGGCTTGAGTATGAAACCAATATGGCTGATGTCATGCCGATCACTGGTTAGGGTTGCTGGAGGTGCGTGGATCAGAGGACTCGCATGGTGCACGGGGACAGCATGGCATGGGGAATGATGAAGCCAGACCACAGCCTGTATGTGCCTCAGGGCAGCCCGCTGCTACACTTTAGAGCCAGTTGGATTTATTTGCAGATCTCAGGGTTCGAATCGCCAAAGCTCCCAAGGACTTTCTAGCCGGGTTAAAGCCTAATCGGCCTTATTAAACGGATTGTACACCCGCTGTAACGTTCAGCAGATCGAAAAACACCAGGTGAAATCTTTCTGCAATCCTTTAGTGCCTTACGACACTCACCTGTATTGTATTGTATTCCTTAGAAGTCCGTCACTCTTCCTCGCTCAACGCGCCCCTCCGGACCCTGAAACCCTCTACCGCGTTAGAACCTACCGCTGTCCCTTACGACACTCACCTGTATTGGATGGTATTATAATATGTCCGTGCATGTTTGAACTTGACAGATCTCTTGGGCGCATTTAGAGAGGGAGTGGGCGGGATGGTACATGAAACTGACCAGCACACATGGGCTTCGTGTATGGGAAGCATGCGACACCGTCCGCTCCATCTTCTTTTCTCCTCGGCCCAAACAGTTGAGAATGGGAGCCATCCCCCCTCCATGAGCGTGGGAGATTTCAATGCATGGTGAGAGACAGCGCATGTGGACATGCACTTGCAGGTCCTTTCGCCATGCATACTACCACAGCCCATGTCTTGCCAGCTGTACACCACGCACCTTCTTCTCCCCCCGGGCACTGATGATGATCTCGCCCTCATCGTCATTGCCTGCGCCGAGGCTGACACTGTCCACGTCAGCGTCCGCGCCGAGCGCATAGGCGTTGGTGACTTTGAAGCAGGCGGGATCGAGCGTGACTAGGGCTGCAGGCGTGATGCACAGGATGCGCCGTTTCCGCCCTCGCCATGACAGCTTGGTGCAGGCATATCGGGCAACACAGAAAGGGGGCTGGGGGTCCGGCTTCTTGCGCCCCACCAGCAGGTTCATAGAGCAGCAGCAGCGCGCAGGGCTTTTTCAGCTTGGTCGAGATGGAAATATGATGGGATCGTGGCAGTGTCGCTGATCCACTGCATATTCGCACGTGCGTCTTCACGGTGCGTCTTAAATTATGGGATCGTGACAGGGCGGTGTTGGCAGATCTTGCGGACGAAGGGTGTGGGGTAGACCAGAGGTGTAGACCCTTTGTCCATGCGTCATGACGTCACGCAAGTTCCGATCAGTTGTTCAGTTTTTAGGTGGTTTATATTGAGGGTCGCCGGGAAGAGCAATCGGGCCATGTCAGGCATTTAGCTGTGTAAGCATACGCGAGTATAGAAACGTATCCATATTGGATTATCATCTGCCTGTCTAAAGGTGTACAGTTGTCCTCCCAAGTTGATTTCGGTTGTTGACGAGGCAGACTCATTCAGGGCGCAGGGCGAGGGCCGGCTAGTCTATCCCACCGGCAGATATCAAGCTCTTTTGGGTGGTGTTGTGCAGCATGTCTAAGAAGCCCACGCTCGCGTCAGATGTCCTCTTGGCACAGCTTGGCAAGACGTTAGCCTCGGAGGGCGACGCTATAGCAGCCAAGGTCAAGGTGTGGTGCAATTATCTACAGGAATATTGTATGCATCATGAGCAAAGGGCCAATGTTATGAAGATTAGAAATTCGCCTTTTCGGCATGCAACTGACTGTGCAGTGCACATTTCTTGCCTGGAGCTCTAGTTTAATGGAAATGAGCATACGCCAGCATGCCTGCAAACCCTGTGCTTACTCGAGCCGCGAAAACCAGATGTGCGAAGCTTGCGAAAATGTAGAGGGCACATGCATCCATGTACCAGTATTTGATGCAATTTGACTAGTGACTACTGGTGCATTCTGGTAGTGATCGGTATACTTAAGGTCCAGACTGTCTCATCAGCCGTGGGCGCTACCTTATTTACCTTGCCTAGGATCACTGGGATGAGCATTCCTTCCCCATGCCCTCTGTAATACGTTTCACCGTCAAAGGCAAGCTCGTCGCTTTATGTACTGGAACTGCCATGCAGGGCATTGTTGTGTTCAAAATAGCCAGCGACCAAGAATGGACCTTGGACTTAAGGATCGAAAATGAGGGTGCGTCATGGCAAAGAAGCATGCCTGGGGAGCAAAGAAGGAAATAAATACTTCACAACACACACACGCTGCCAGAGTATTCCCTGGGATGTCGTCTCTTGCTCGAGGTAGTTCCGCTCTGCGTGATTGCGTCTTGCCAAGACCATACACATCTACTATTGGGCCACTGGTTGGATGAGCAGACAATATGATGAACTGACAGCATCTGTTTTAGGCTGTACTTAGCCACCCAGGGATAAATCGCCATGCAGACATTAGATTGGAGCGATAGGCTGCAAACCTGGCTCCCAATCTGGTATGCCTGCTTCTCAGGCGATCGCTTGTACTCGGGTGCACCAAAGGATGGCGAGAAGGCGGACCTCACTCTCACGTTGTCAGATGCAAACTTCGTGGCACTCGTCATGGGCAAGCTCAACCCTCAACAGGTGATGATGAGAGGGGCATGGGGGGACAGGGACAGAGGTGGCTAGGGGAGAAAGAGATAAATGGCTGAGAGCAGACGACTAGGGGCTTGGGGGCACAGAACAGCGGATACAACACATGAGAACGTGACTGGGGCAGGGTCAGGGGAAAGGCATTTGTCAGTGAGTGTTGGACATTCAGAAAATGGGTAGGCAGGCGGGAGCCCGACGCCATCATTTTGGGGGGGGGGGTGATGTGGCACAATAATATGACACAATGTGATGGGGATTGGGGACATTGTTGTAATGATTTATGTGCTCTAACCCTCGGCACTGATCAAAGAAAGGCAAGCATGGCCAGGGAATGTGTGAACTAAGGGGTGTGAACAGCAGTTATGCCACCATCTGGCATGTAGGCAGTCAACTACCTGTAGCTGTTGTTCCGCTGAGGCGAGAGGGAGAGAATTGTTGTGGTAATGCAATGCCACTGGAGACATCTGGCGCCAGATGTCTCCAGTGGCATTGCAAAGCATGTATTACCACAACAAGAATAGGGCACATGCTTCACGCTTGCATTCCTCGTCTCTGAATTATATGTGTGTTGCATTGTGATGATTGCCTAGGCTTTCTTGATGCGCAAGCTCAAGATTCAGGGTAGCATGGGCATGGCAATGAAGCTGCAGCCCATTCTGGATGCAGCTCAGCCAAAATCAAAGCTGTGAGCCCCGGCAAGAAGGTTCGAGGAAACCTGGCGTGGACAGCTCGTTGCTCCTATTCAAGGATTGTTTTTGCAGTGATAGGGCCTATTGGCTTAGGCCTTTGGATGAGACACCTGTACTGTATGACTTGCCTTCAGGGGCTGAATATGTCCACATATGTCTTTGCCCGTGGTGTTTGCCTGCAACATGGTATGTTTTCTTCTCCCCGTTTGTAAAATTAAAAACATTTGTCTCCATTCAGGCGGAAACAGTACCAGTATCAGACGTGTATGATAATTAGTACGCCCCAAAAACTGGCGATTTCATACCCTGACTGCGCCTTCAGTTTGAACATATTTGCTTCAGTTCAGTTCTCGGGCGCCAAGCATTTGCTTGCTATGTAACAGGGGTGATAGGCCCTGCCTTTTGTTGAACTTGTAGTTGAGTCTTTTAAGGCTGGTCTCTTCAGGGGCAGGGGATACGGTTTGCATGACATTTGTTTCTTGTTTGGCAGGTGAACAAGATTTACTTACTTGTGCCTGCTTCCTTCAGTTTCCTAGCTGACGGTTTATTTGCCGACGTGGCCGAACTTTAATTAAGAATGGGCCAGAGGTGTAACGTCATCAACACATTGTAGGACCTTCACCAAGCTACCCAAAGCACTCAGCGACATGGGATAACCCCCATCGAAAAATCCAGACGGCACCTGCACGGCATCGTCCTACCATCGGCTCCATTTTGCAAGGTTGGCAAGCACCTGCCCAGGATTGACCAGCTCCTGCCCAGGTTTGGCCAGCTTCTGCCCAGGTTTGGCCAGCTCCTGCCCAGCTCCTGCCCAGGGTTGGCCAGCTTCTGCCCAGGTTTGGCCAGCTCCTGGCCAGGGTTGTCCAGCTCCTGCCCAGGGTTGGCCAGGGTTGGCAAGCTCCTGACCAGGGTTGGCTGACTCCATGTTGTCTGGGAAGTGGTTCTTTAGAGCTGATGCGTTGTTTGTGAAATTGAAGACTACCGGTATGCCTCAATGTTCACATGCAGCAGTAGTCTTGCCACCCATGGCTTAAATCATGTCAGCTTAATTGATTGGCTCAAGAATGGGCTGAAGAGCAGCAGTGCTTGTCTATGCGGAGCCGACCCCCCTCTCCATGTGGTCTAGTGAGGGGCCTTATGCTTATCTATGCCATATTTTATGATGCAAATCGACCGTACTTGACATGTGGAATGCGACGGAATAGCTCTCTCCGCAGATGTTAGAAACGAGTTTTTTTAAATTCGTCTTTTTGACGAGACCTCCCCCCCACTTTGCCTCACCATATCGAACCCCCCTCTGGAACAAACATACATTTAATACTAGATTTATAATCCTCTCATCAAGCTCTACAACATTGTATGATGGGGTTAAGCTTTTTTGGGAGGGATTACCGTAGACACGGTTATGTTTAAACTGTGAAAGGCTTTTCCGAGAATCATTAGCGAATGCAATTCTGTCCATAGTTCCGTGTCACTAGAGCCTAGTAAAAATCAGCGTTGTGGTGCTGGGCTCAAACTAAATGGTGATGAGAAGCCAATGTCACCTTCTAAAAGAGGGGGCCAGGCACAGCTGCCATATGCCCCATACCTGATGGATCCACACAGTCTAGACCGGCTTATCAAATGAAGAGAAAGATGATAAAAGGTGACCGTCCGGTTGAGAATAACCGGACTCGACCACGTTCCTCTTGCGTTGCCACAGCTACTGTTTCTAAATCGTTCGAAAGCCACTAAATAATTTCAATTCCTGCTGTTCCTCTATTAGACATACAGCCTTTAGAGACGCTTCTCATCGCTGTCTACTTGCGAACAGCCTTAATAGACGCCAGCTCTTCCTCGACCTGAAAAGAGGGCAAAGGACTCGAGGTGAGTTTTAAAATGTGGCGCAGCCTGACATTACGATGATCGAGCTTCTCCTTTAATGACTTGAGGGATAAAGAGAGGTTGAGGTCATTGCCCCATGTTGCACTGCTCCTTGATAACAATGAGCAAACAGAAGGACAAAATGCAGCAACTTTCGGAGCACTTGCAAATAGCGATCTGCATTGCCTGGCAGGTCATCAAGAACAATCGGGAAGAAATTGAAGTCCAGGAAAAATATCAAAATATCAGAAGCCTATACTGAACTGTGAGGAGGCGCTGAAACTGATGTTAAACACCAAGACACAAGCTAGGAGCCTACACCAGAATGACCCCCCCCCAACCCTTTACTTAGGCGCCCACGCGGCCGAGCCTTTTCTGAGCAGGGCCCAGAGGAGTATCGTCATTGATCAGAATGCCACCCCCCCAAACAAACGTTATTGACCAGAATGCCCTCCCCCCAAAACGAACGTCATTGACCAGAATGCCACCCTCCAAACGAACGTCATTGACCAGAATGCCCCCCCCCATACACTAACGTACCTTCTTTCGACGACACGTCTCTGCATGCAAATCTTGCTCTAGCTTGTCCAGGCGATCCTTCAAGTACTGCGAGGGTTCAATAAAGTTTACTTTAGTTTGCATCAGCTAAGATCCAGCTACACACTGATCCACGGCACAGATGGCCAAGTGCAGCAAGCTTAGTTGCTAGAGCCAACGGCCAGCGGCTGGTCCAAATTAGCCTCAATCGGTAAAAGAGGCCCCAGCTGCCTGCACAGGTAAGTTTGATGTGCGCTGAGATGAGCATTGATCGGGTTACAGCGTCTAAAAACTTCAGAACTTGGAGTGCCTCATGAGACTTCAGAGGTTTCACATGCAATCGATTTAAATTGGGGCACAACATCCATGTAGGACAGTGTTAAAAACAGTTTGCAGCGGGTTTAATAAACATCTCTTACCGAGGTTTTTGATGTGTAGTTTGTGGGGACAGCAGAAGGAGCCACAGACATCGCCCTTGAAGGGGCATTCATGCTTTGCGCCATTGCCTCCGTGTTCTTGAGGGCTTGCTGCGTCCAGAACCGCTCAGCTTGAGCTTGCTCTTTGTCACATCTCTGAAAGTAGGAAAGTTCATGCAATGAGCACGAGGTGAACGTAAGTCCATGCAGTGCTGTAGAGACAAGACTAGGCTTGGCGCAGGGGTGACAAGTCAGCCACAATGAGGGGCAGAGGCTGACTTGCCCAAACTTTCAGTGAGGGGCCCAAGCTGACTTTGGCCCCTGACTGAAAGTTTAGGCATACATGGGCCTTTGCTGAGTGGACCAAGCAGGGCAACTGGGCTACAGAAGCTGCACTCCAACCTTATTGAAAGGCTAGGTTTACACTGGATTACAATTTGACCTGTACCTGCATCGAGATCTGACAGCAAACTTGACAGCTGGCCATTCAGGCAGGCCCGCTGGGCAGCTCAGCTGTCCAGGGGTAATACTGACATAACTCATGATCCAAGGTCAGCGCCACAGACTGACGAAAGCAATATGCCTGTCTTGCAAAATTATCTTGCCATGCAGTCAGACGAGAAAACCTTGAAATTCAGGACTACTGGCATGGTTCGTGCAGGCTACGCAGCACATATTTGATGTCAAGCAAGACATGCATGACAGAGTAAATGTGACTCTGGCAGCAACCAGAGGTCAGAGCTCCCTCTCAAAAATCATGATATATAAGCAAATGAAACACATTGGCCCCAAGCAAGTCGCCTGGATACCCTGTGGTCCCACTGGCGCCACTGGGCATCCAGTTTCCAAACATGCGCCCCAACAGGATACGGCAGATCACAACGCACGCACCTGAGCCCAAGCGTTAGACATCTGCACTTGGTATAGGTTGTATGCCATTCTCTGCGCACCGCAAACAAAATCTTGAATCAGCGGACATCTGGAGCGGGGCGTCGGCTCGTGGCCAGTAGCTGCAGGATGGCGCATGAGTACCAGCGGTGCCACAAACACAGCAGCTAAACTATGCGCATACAAGCAAGAACCCAGGCAAGACAGGAAGCCGTTGACAAGCGCAGGTGAACATGACAAAAACCCACGTTTTATGAGTCTGGTAGATGAAGAGGCTACGGGCAATGAGGAGACAGTCCTGGCTTGCAGACCGCAGTAGGGATGAATGGGACACGAAGGGGCAGAGTAAGCTCTAAGTGGTTTGGGACTTCAGTGTATGCAGTGTACGGCCACATCGTACGGCCGCGTACTTCAGCGAGGGCTTGAGGGTGGGCTTCCTGCCACTCGCGAATTCCAGGAGAAGCAACAACTTCTGGCAGCCACGTCGAAGCGGTCGATACCCAAGCAAATTATCCCGCTGTTGCCAAGCGGTGGCCTAACGCCGTCAGTGAATCTGCCAGGGGCAACTGGCCATGACCATGAGTCAACACTTAACAGGCTTAAACCTCACTCTCAGAGTCTGACACATACGGTACCGGTACCAGATCCATTACGTTGAAAAGTGAAGAACCTGCCCAATAGGGCAGTGTGGCAGCATTGCAGATGCAGCCCATGCCATGGTGGTACGTTTCAAAAGACAAAGCAGTGCAACAAGCATGTCACCAACGTAAGTGCCAGCACTGCCGTCACTGCAAATTCAGGTAGCCTCTGTTGTGGCTGATGCAGAAAATCCCAAGAAATAGACACTCTTACAGTGATTTACAGCCAGGAGGTAACATTTTAGACATCTTGGCAGTGGTTTAGCAGCAGGAATACAACCTGACAACACAGCCAGCTTCTGTAGCTACGGTACATGCATCATAGGTTGGTCATTGGTCTTCTATGCCTTCCCGATCTTTCCTTTTGTTCCTTCCCCCCTCTCTACCTTTTAGTTTCCTTTTTGCTCCCTTCTGATCAGTTGGGCGCCCATGCGGCCGAGCCTTGAGCGGGCCCAGAGGTGTAACGTTATTGACATGCATCATTGGCCTTGAATGTCTTTATTATCAATTGATACGTCTCTTAGATGAGACACCTTGCAACCAGTGCTTTTATAGGAAATTCTCGGCATGCATGGAGCCCCCGACGTTGCACAAGATTTCTGGGTTCCCACCGTCTAGTCTCGAACACTCAGTCCGCAGCAATGTGGACAGGATTGGGTCTTGGAACCAGAAATATGTCACCTCAGCTTGCAATCCTCATTTCTTAGATGCTTCACATCAGGGGCTTCACATGACTTCCTAGTACTGTAAATCAGACGTAAAAAATGTACCGTCAGACTGCCAGATTTAAAGTGCATGGGTGCTATGAGGCGCCTGCACTGATAAGTAATTAGAACACCAGGATCATAAGGCTAAAATATGATGGCATGCAACATGGCATGGACGTAAAATGCATACCAAAGAAAGAAAGACAGCTTCGCCCCCTACTACTGGCATGAGAATCTGATGACATCAAATTTCTCCGGACTGACACATGTACGCACATTTATTTGCTTATAGCAAAGAAATGCCTCTATGCACGCCGCACATTCTCATGAACACGGAGATGCACTGGCAGTGTACAGGATATAGTTCGCAAGCCCAAGTGGGGCAGTCCATGCCTGCCACAGAGCGCACGACGAACAGATCTTATGTGCGACATTAACAAGAAAGTCATTCATGGAGTGAGAAAAAAATCGCGCCGCCCTACAACATCTGGCTTGAGAATCTGAGGACATCAGTTCCACCTGAGCCGCCACAGTACACACATTTATTTGCATATGAAGAGACCGCTCTGTGACCACACCGTACGTTCCTCATCAACAATGGGAAGCAAAGGCAATGCACAGGCTATCGTTTGCGTACCCAAGAAGGCTTGCCCGTGAATGACAAAGATCTCACAGCAATTAGAAATTGAGGCAAATTATGTATCCCCTTGACCGGTACATGCCAATTATCCCGTCCAAACAGACATTTTGGGACGTACTAATTGAACCATGCAGCTGGCCTAATTTATTGATCTCCTTCCTTCATTGTGTGTGTGTGTGTCAGGTGTCTACTGATTCCCTGATAGGAGAAAAGCTCAAGTGTCCCAGATTTGCATGCGCTTCCTTTGACAGTTAGCCGCTTGCCTCGTCGCAAGAGGGCCAGGGATAAACCAGGAGCTACCAGGCAGGGGATAGACCAGGAGCTACCAGGCCGGGGAGGCCGGGGAGCTACCAGGCCGGGGATAAACCAGGAGCTCCCAGGCCGGACCAGGCCGAGGAGCTACCAGGCCAGGGAGCTACCGGGCCGGGGAGCTACCAGGCCGGAGCTACCAGGCCGGGAGCTACCAGGCCGGAGCTACCAGGCCGGAGCTACCAGGCCAGACCAGGCCGGGAGCTACCAGGCCGGACCAGGCCAGACCAGGCCGGGGAGCTACCAGGCCAGACCAGGCCGGGGAGCTACCAGGCCGGGGAGCTACCAGGCCGGGGAGCTACCAGGCCGGACCAGGCCGGACCAGGCCGGGGAGCTACCAGGCCGGACCAGGCCAGACCAGGCCGGGGAGCTACCAGGCCGGACCAGGCCGGGGAGCAACCAGGCCGGGGAGCTACCAGGCCGGGGAGCTACCAGGCCGGACCAGGCCGGGGAGCTACCAGGCCGGACCAGGCCAGACCAGGCCGGGGAGCTACCAGGCCGGACCAGGCCGGGGAGCTACCAGGCCGGACCAGGCCGGGGAGCTACCAGGGATAAACCAGGAGCTACCAGGCCGGACCGGGCCGGGGAGCTACCAGGCCGGGGATAAACCAGGAGCTACCAGGCCTTGACCAAAGTGAACGTCGGTAATCTAGGGCCAGAAGCTAGGCTGTCAGTAGACTGAGCGTGACTGTGAAGCAAGAGCCCAGGTGGTAGGCACGACCAGAACTTCAAGTTCCGTGAAATTGGGAAACCAACCTCGTTTTCATGTGTGCCTGTCCCTGCTTCCACTTGGTTTGCGCTGGCTGCTAGTCAGCCGGTTGCAGCTTCTTGAAGACGTCCTTGGTGTCGACCTAAGGTCCTCTTCAAAATCATTGATAATCTGTTTCAGCATCAAGGCAAGGCAAGGCAAGGCAAGGATTAATTTACTGTAGAAACCAGCATACAACAGGCTTTGGCTCACAGGCTTTTGCTCACAAAATCACTGAAAGACTGGTTCAGGTCACAATCATGCTTAGCGGCCAGATTCCAGCTCAAGCATTTTGCAGTCAGGCCCCATGCAGGCTCCGTCAGCAAGCTCAGAGGTCGAGGGACTTATGGTTCAGGGCGTGAGGGCTCGGCCAGGATTACGACGCTCAGCCGTGGAATTGAAACAAGCAAGGCAGGCTGGCAATCTAGCTGGATGTGCCGGGGGCGTATTCACTTACAGTGCTCGCCTGGAAAGATGAGGGGCGTTGCAATGGAATGGAGCTCAGGCACTGCTCTGTGAGGTCCTTCAGCTGGGTCGGGGTGACGTCAGGCCACACCAAACGTGGATCGTGAACATGTGTCAGACCTTGGGCAGGCACCTGCAACAATCAATGCCAGTCATGGTTCCATGTCATGCCTAAAGATGAAGGATTTGAATTTCCACAGTATATTTACATTCTACATATAAAAAGCTGCGATCTGAGCATATCTGCGAAGGCTGTCGTAGGATGAGGGACTCAAATAGGATCCAAATCTATGCATGTAAGTGCATAGGGTCCAAATCTGCACATATCAAGTTAGGCTTCCGTAGGATCAGGGACTCCAAAAATACTTCAGGATCAGGGACCTTCTAAAGGCAACCCTGAATCCCATCCCATTTGAATATGAAGAAACAGCCTTGCTCAATTCTAAGAGTGAAGCCAGCCTGCACACACCAACAGTGCACCCTCTCCAACCACATCCCAGGTTGAAGGGATGCACCCACCTGGTGGCCTACTATCATCTCATAGAGCAAAGCCCCGAAGCTCCACACGTCGCCGCTGGGTCCCACCAGTCCCTGCAGCGCCTCCGGAGCGGTGTACGATGTTGACGTTGTCGGAATCACGCTGCCAGCGCCTGCGATCAATGGTTAACAAAGAAATTGGTGAATACCGTAGCTTGTGCCAAGGATCTGTGGCTTGAAACAGGTGACCATCATTGCAAAATGTACTTTGTCATTATCTGCCCAGTATTCTGTATGACATGTGTACAGTATGCGTGAAAATGTCTCAGATCACCCCTGCTGCGACCAGTGTATGGCTGTATGCCTGGACATGAGTTACACTCAGACTTCAAAACTCTTGTAGCTGAAGCCAACTACCTCAACTGCACGAGGCACCACCTGCCCACAATTATTCACACCTGCCTACAATTATTCACACCTGCAACAGAGATCGACTGAAGGTGCTGCAGAAACATTACCGGCAGTTACATGATTTTTGAAATTTGCAAGTGTTACATCTAGATCTGGTACGAATCTCCCACATGTGAAGGAAGTGTCTTTCGCTGTCCATGACTTCGCGATCAACGTGCCGATCTGCCGATGCCCACTCTCCACAATCCCCACCCAGTGCAGTCACCCACATGATTGACATATGATGCCTCCTCAGGTCTCTGCTGGGGATGAGGGACGACCTAGAGCCTTATTTAGCTTGACCTTGGACCTGATCAACCCGCTGCCGCTTTGCATCAGGTTGTAAGGATGGAGAGAAACTATGGGATCATCGTGTCAAGTTGGTCTCACTTGGAACAGTGGCCGTACGGCAGATTAGTCTGCGTACCTCAGAAGAGCGGGCGGGGCCTGCCCCATGATTTTCGACGTCGTTCCATCCGCTGTTTGATTGGTGTTTATCGGTACTTGTTTTGTCGAGGCAGGACATTGCCTCTGCAGCACCCTCGCAAGGAAACACATACAGACCACGCTGTGGGACACGCTGCAGTCTGCCGAGACACCCGGAAGCGCCGTGTGCGACGGTGTGAGGTCCTCCCCAGCAGGAGATGAGGACATGGTGCCGTGCACTCGTGCAGGAGTTCTGACATCAGGATTGCTGTTGCCGCGTCATGCTGAATGTATGGTACGCTGAAATTCGTCACCTTCAACCACGTAACACCAAGATGTGCTTGACTCCAAGGCTGGACAGGTGCACTAGTACCGGTACCTAGAACGAAGTCGGAGTCGGACTCGTGGTTGGTACTCACTGCTCAGGACGCCGGCTGATCCTTTTACTATCAGTCTCAGTCTTGTTGGTCTCAGTCTATTCAGTTCCATGTTCTAGCCTTGAAAAAGTTCCGTCTAGCATTGGTGCCGATGCTTTTTAACCAGAAAATTGGCTTCATCAAAAATTCGATATTAATTGATTTTTGTCAACAAAACAAATTAGCCATCTCTATCAATAAGATCTCACATCCCACACTACATTACTTGTTCTGAATCTGCTGATGCATCAGAGCCTCACCCTAATGTCTCCGGCCTGCTGGGCCTAGCCGCCGCTCAAGCTTGCGGCTTGTCTCACAGCGACGCCTTCCCTGAAAATGGTTTCCAATTGTTATTTGCTGTCAGAAGACGGCCATCTCAATCAAGGGGAGCACACATTCCACACCAGACGGGGGTGGCTGGGGTTTTGGCGGGAGCTGTGCGGGGCGACCAATGCGAAGGCTTTTGCCAACTCATACAAGAACCATTATACACAGGTGACGTAAAATGTAATATAATAATCTATACTGTTATCACAATATGCCGAAATTCTCGTAGGAGTTGTCAGCAGCCTCCGTCCGGACAGGGCTGAGGGTGCATCAACGGCCTCAAATTTGTCCCAAATCGACGTCGACTTCCATGCGTACACACGTACATACCGTAAAAAGTCATCTGCGTCGTCAGAGAGTAAAAACGAAGTGTGGATCGGAAAAACGATCAAAATTGTTCAAACCTTGGTCTGTAGGGGTCCCGATTCCGCACTCGGTGCCACAAACTTCTACCAGCTGTACCAGGCCGGGCAGGGGTGGAATGCACTTGCTTTTGTGGATGCTGTTGTAGACATTGTTGAGGGCTACTCACTGGAGGAGCTCACTGCGCCAGACAGCGACTGACCTACAGCCGCTAACTGTCACAGAGGTGCTAGCGCTAGTTGATGCAGCATACGAGCGGGCGCAGCTGGATGCAGCTGGCAGAGGGGACCCCAGAGAGCCTGCCACTGAACACAGGTCTGCGGCCGCTTACCGCACCTGGTTTCAGTCTACGGCGGGCGCAGGCCAGGGGCCGCACCAGCCGAAGGGAGTGTGCTTGCGTGTGGACGAACTTCAGGCTGCGGCTTGGCGCCGTCAACACGGCTGACACTAGAGGACGGCGCTGCGATCAGCAGCAGCGTGACAGACAGTGCTGCCAGCGATGTTATGCTAGGGGAGACGGCGAGCATGTGGAGGACGAGTTGCATACGTGCTTTCAATGCCCCAGCGTGCAGGATCAACTTCGGGAGCGGGGATGGGCAGGTCCTCGGAACGGTGCTAGAGACTTCTTCGAGTTGTACCTGGGCAGGCTTGGGTGGGATGCCCTGGCTTTTGTGCGAGACGTGGTAGATATCGTAGGGGCGTAGACGTTTTCAGAGGCTGGAACTTCCTTTGATTTTCTCTTCCAGCCTGTTGTCTGTCCCTTCACTTTATATCCCACATCCCTCATTTTCCCCCTGCCCCCTTGTGTTTGTTTCGTTCGTTCCTCCCAACCCTTCAGTTAGGCGCCCACGCAGCCGAGCCTTTTCAAACAGGGACCAGAGGTGTAACGTCATAGACTACAGGAGCTGAGGTGCCGGACTTGTTTGCCTTCCCGGCCTCCCTTTTAGTTCCTTCCCCCCCCCTCTTTTTGAGTTTATTCTTTCTCCATTCTGAACAGCTGCCGAGCCTTCTTTTGTATGGCCAAAAGTTGTAACGTCATTGATATTCCAGACTGGACAACTTGTTCTGAAGCTTCTGCTGCTTTAGCAGCAGCCTGGTGTGCCTAGCCCGCAAGACCTTACGCTTGCAGGTACACAGCTTGGGAACGTCCCAGCCAAACGCGTTGTCGCTCACGTCTGACGATTGCTTGTCATTATCGCCCCGTACTGCGAGTGGGATTGTTCTTCTGCTGCTTTTGTGGCTGCACTTTCTGCTGCTGCTCTGGCATCTCTTATTTCGCTGTCCGCTTTAACCTGCCTTTGGAACCTTGATGAAAACAGGAGGGGAAGATTTCGGTGGCTGCCTGTTAGTTGCGAGGGGGACTCTAACTGAATTATTCTTGTCATGATAGACGCACGGAATAGCTTGCAACATAAAGCAATGGACAAAGCGCGGTGGAAACACACACTTTCCGCACTAAATACGACTTTTTCTGGAAATCCATGCTTGGTTCGGCCGAAACTACAGTACCGTACCGGTAACGCGTTTACCGGAACGCGCTACCGGAACGCGTGTAGCCGTACCGGTAGCGCGTACTCTTTGGTGACGACATGAATACATCAGAGGGGTTTCAATTTTCAGCGAATAGCTTGCTTTCTTAAACATGTCACGTCGGTGTCACGACATGAACAAGCGGCGGTTCTGCAGACTGGACGTCCCGACGTGACCCAGACCAGTGACCCCGACGTGAACCCTGAGTCCCCTGACGTCCGTTACGAATCTACGTGCTGACGTGACAGCCCTGGTGACAGCAAGCCGCGTCCTTGACATGCGTCAGTCTCTTCACTTCTTCGTATAATCTTGCAAATCACACACTTGACATCTCCATTCTGCCCGCGCGCTAGCTTCTCACGAGGGAAAACATCGCACCAGCCAACCTGCATATTGATCGGTATAGTGTCACTATTATTGTGCAATGACTTCTGTAGTGTCTGCGGCTGAGAAAGCGTTGCGGATGCCCAGGACGGGACCGCCGTCAGTCACATGCTTTGACAGCACGTCTGCATTTCTCACGGGCGATCCTCAGCAGCGGCCAGGCGCCGATTACGCCTGGGAAGCGCAATCCGATGTTGACGAGGCAAACTCTGGGACCGGAGGTGATCAGCACTTGCATCATGAGTCATCATTCCCCGCAGCTGGAATTGCGGCTGGTGGCCCGCAACGGTACCAAGGCCATCCCATGACAGCCAAGGGACAGACTCCCAGCAGAGTGCTGCAGCGCGGGGGCGGCCTGTCTTTACCATCAGCTGCAGCAAGGCAAGAAATGGGCAGCAGAGACAACTCCCCCACAAACAGCTTCGAGCAAGCCCTAACGAAGCACCCCTCTCTTATGTCAAGGTAACAGTGTTTTTAAGTGTTTGCCAGACCACCTTGGGGGGCCACTCGGCAGTCACAATTGGGCCAATAGATAGGGTGCAAACCTTGACTGGCCTCCAGCTGGTGGCACGAGCAACGAGGCTAGCCGCCGCATCCGACACCCCAAGCCAGAGGCCACTCATGTGCTAGCCAGAATGTAGCTGAAGTATGCTTAAATGAATGACGCCAAGCATCAGACCCTATTTAACTATTTGCCTCAGATGTTTTGTATTCTGCCGCACCGTCATGATTTGACGGTCTCGACATCTTGGCGACATTTCGACTGCTTTATACTGGCACTCGTCTGGCAGTAGCCAGCCTCCACGTTGAGCGAGGTACTGGTAAATGGTAATCCAGTAGACCTGACCTCAGGGGGGTGAGTTTCGCATCGTCTGAATTGATCGTTACAGGTATACTGCAAGAGTGCACGCTCATATCTTCACCTCAGGATACAGACTAACCCCCGGCCCTCTCTAATAAAATGCAGGGTCCAGCAGTATGCCGTCAGCCTGTCTCCTGCAGCCAAAGAGGAGCTCCTCACACAGCCTGGGGGAAGCATGATTTTGAGACTGGGGAGGCTGGCAGCAGCAAATACTTTGTTGGCAGCTGCTCCTGCGCCATTCCGAAGCACCCTCCCAGGAAAGCCAGGAAGATGTCGGCTGTACCTCTCTGACCCAAGATGCAGGAGGCCCGTCACCCCCTCGACAGCTGCTGTAACTGCAGCGGCAGCCGCCAGAGTGCATTATCAGCAGTTCATTGACCGGCCTGGTTCACAAGGTAGTCCATGGCCCGCCACCATACAAGTTGTGTTGCCAGTGCCATGCGCATCTGCTGCTGCCCGTCCCGCGCGCACAGCATGCAGCCTTTCACTGAGCAAGCTTACCAACCTTTCACTGAGGAAGCATACGACGCGCTGCTGAGCGAGCAGAAAAGCCTGGCGGCGGTTCTGATTCCAGGTCGGCCTCTCACTCCCTTGTCACGGCTGCCTCCCATGCGTTCCTTCCGCGCCAAGCCCACACGAGTGCCTGCAGCAGTCAGCCTTGGGCGAGCGGCCATTGGGGCAGAGTCTGAGGAGTCAGCACGGGCCAAGGCGGTATTTATGAGCGATGATGTATGCGTAGGCGAGGGTACAGCTGGCAAAGAGGTGACTAGGCCAACTTCGCCAGATGACGACGACAAGGCCTGCTGCAGCTCCAGCGGGACTGGCACTGCTGAAGTTTGTCCAAGCTTGAGAATTACAGTTGCGAGGGGAGCCTGTCCGTTAAGGGGCAGTATTACTAGGCCCAGATTCTACTGCTGAGCGAGAGCGTGCGGTCCCATTTGAATGTTTGGCTCAGACTGCTATGATGCAGTTGCTTGATAGGTCAAAATACAGCTCCTGGTTCGCAACATCAAGGAGGGCATGCATTCAGGTTTCTTAGCTTCATGAAATAAGGAGGTGGGGCCAACTGCTTTAGATCTGAACTGATACATGCAATTCAACGTGGGGCGTGCCTACGGCAAGACTGTTTTTATTTGACGCCTGTCTGATTTAATATATTTGTTAAATTCGAACCTGTGATATAATCGTATGTACCGGTATTTGAAGGCTGAGTGGTAAATTTGCGGTAAATTTAATACATATCGCCGGTGATATATTTTTAGTTTGTTTGCGTCTTGGCCTTTAAGCACCAATCTTCGTCAGGGAGCTATGGACACCTGCTGGAGTGCTTTGTTATCAATTTTGGCGCTGCCCTACTTTCAGGTGACGGTTTTCACATCTACCTTCATTTATACTGTATTCTTGTCAATGACAGAACACCTCTGGGCCCTGCTCAAAAAGGCTGTTTTTATACTGTATTCCTGTAAGGCACCTAACTATGGGATCTCCAAAATGAAATCGTAGGTCATAATTATATTGAACACGTGCAGGCACACTGAAATTGTGTTGCATAAATGCCACCACGCGTCTCCTCCTTCACATCCTGCCCACTGGATGAGATTGGCAGTAGCGGCAGCAACCAGGTGCTTAGGCTCATGCAGAAAATGTGCAGAATTCCCTGACAAGTAGGGCATGCAAGCTCCAGGTCGAGAGAAATGTTGAGCGGCACCTGACAAGTTCGTGTGATAATATGGCAAAACGAGGATCCCACTGGACCGCCCTGAGTCCGTACGCGCCCGCCACTTCAGTAGGGCCGTGGGTACCGGGAAACCAGAGCTAGTACATGTAGCGGGGACCATGATATGACTCCCGCCCCATGTCCAATCCTCTGGACTTCCCTGCCCAGGTCAATGACGTTCCACCTCTGGGCCCTGCTCAAAAAGGCTCGGCCGCGTGGGCGCCTAACTGAAGGGTTGGGATGAAAGAACGAAATAAATGTAAGGGGGCAGGGGGGGGGAAGGAGGAAATGTGGACTTCCCTGCCCAGGTCAATGACGTCACACCTAGTGAGAGCAGCTGAATTTGCCTTGAAATAACGGTGTTTGAAAGTCAGCCACCGTAAGGACCACATATGACAGACTGACAGGCCGTAGGTAAGCCACCCCTAGGTCGAATGGGACACAACCTGGATCGGCATGTAGTCAGGGAAATTGTCGGGGGCCCATCTTCCCTAGAAATAATTGGAGGATGCACAAAGTGGTATCCCTTGGTGGTGGAGCTTGCTTGTCGTACTGTGTAGTAGTGTGTACCTTGTCGTCCATGGGCGGGACCAGTTATCATCTCCCAGTGATATTGTGGCCTCCAAATGATGTTTGCTGTCTTGTGTCGTAGTTTGTACTATTTTCTGGCCCAGGTGAAGTAGTGAAGTTTTTACAGTCCTGCGGGGCATCACATTCGATGCATATGAGACTTGTGCCTGTAACCGATACAGGCACTTAATACGCTAGGACAGCGAGCAAAAACCAGTGACCCCCCTGGGCAAGCACTCAACAAAGAGCGTTTCCTCGGTTTCTTGAACGATGGCAGTTTACTTGTTTAGATTGTCACTTTATTTGAACGGAAACGGACAAAGAAATCGAACACATCTTGCCCGGGACTTTAGTAGCTCTCACAATGCAGTCAATAACATCTGGGCCCGCTCAACGCTCGGCCGCATGGGCGCCCCTCACAATGCAGTGGAAATGCTTACTGAGGGACAGGTGCAATTATATATATCAAGTCCTCTGTCTACTGTAACCAGGTTCTTCTAGGGGGTCGTCCTGGTATTCCTTAAACCTACTTTGGTTTCAGGTTTGAACCGTTGCTTTATGTTTAGAACGGTCCTGCCAGAGGCTGTTCTTCCTTTAAATGGTTCCCTAAGGTACCGATTTCCCCTACAGAATTTGGGGGTTCGATGCCTTTGGGGGGTCATTTCCATGTACCGCCGGTTAATTATATTCGGGCATTGAGCTCTGGGGCGGGTACCTGAGCATGCTCAGCTATACAGCTTTGAGTTTGATTTAGGTTAAAATGTCATCAGCAGCACATACACCCCTGTCCATATGAGAAATAGGAATTTAAAGTACGTCATAAACACAGCTTCTCCAGCCGTGCACTCAATCACTCATACTTGACACCTGCCAGCTCACTGCAGTTGTCCACCTCCACCAGAACCTCAGAATAAGAAACATTTCATACATTCTCCAAAGTAAGCCAGCCCTGATACAAAGATGCCACATGTCCAATATTTACTTCTCATGTCAGTGGTCTGTTGAGGGGTAGGGGTCACCACTAGGGCCTTGAATTTTCCAAGAAGCTAGAAATCAGAATTTGAGAGGCTTGGAAGATCGGATGAATTCCAAATATGTCATTTAAGAACATAGATGGTGATTCGGGTTTGGCCCTAGCTGCCGATATATGAAGTCTATAAAGGTGCATACCGTTTTAAACTTAACATGACTGACGATACACTAAGTATGGTTGGTCATGTTGTAAGGGGGGCCTTACCCCACTCGAATCCACAAATGAAAGAGGCAGTGCGGTACTAACAATTGCGCTCAAGTTTCACGTGCAAATAAAAACAATGCCCCGTAGAACACTGGTAACGAGATGAAACCCCTTTCAATCAAATGCGATGCGGAAGCAGCTCAGGCAGTAAAGGCACTGCCTTGCTTTAGGCCTACATAGTACACATGTTCAGGGCGGGAAGATTGAAACAATCATTATACCAAACTCACCGGTAGAGCACAAATACAAATTAAATAGCAGAAAACTTGGTGGCAGAAGCAAGTTCGATAATCAAACCATGCCAGTGTCCTGGTTTATCATCTAGGCAGCAGCCTAGGGGTGACACCAGGTGCTTCTTCTTGGGGTTGAGGGCCTGGGGTTGAGGGCTTGGGGTTGAGGGCTTGGGGTTGAGGGCTTGGGGTTGAGGGCTTGGGGTTGAGGGCTTGGGGTTGAGGGCTTGGGGTTGAAGCCGTTCTGCGTGCGTGCCAGGACTGTCTCACACGTAAATATGGTGCAGAACACTTCCTTTTAGTACCTTATTTTCTCCCATCTGAACAGTTGGGCACCCACGCGGCCGAGCCTTCTTGTGCATTGCCCACAGGTGTAATGTCATCGACCTAGGCAGCAGCAGTCAGCAGGGGCAGTACGCGTGGCATCATGGGGCGCGGTAGCAGCAGGGCCCCATTGGCAGAGGCCAGCTGGGCTGCAGCCTCTTGTTCAGCAGCAGAAAGGCCAGGAACATCTCCGGCCTTGCGCGCAGTCGCAACACTGCTGCTGTACGCAACAGGCAGTACCGCGTCATGGTATGCGGTCTTCAACGTCTTGAAAAACGACGTTGCGAGGCGATTGCGGCTGAAGGCGCCTGCTGGAAGACCCCCTGCTGGTGCCTTGGTGTCTCGCTCTGCTGCCCTGCCATCAGTAGCCCTGCTGTTGCCCCCCTTTGCTCCTAATAAGCCATCAGTCTGCAGGCAGAAGTAGCACAGGTTAGTGGCATGTGAAATTACTAAATAGATGCACAGCTATCTACTTGTGAGGTTTTCTTGTGAAGCTTTTTCAGTCCAGCGGCGCATCATATCTGATTAGGCATCGGCAATATTATATAATATTATATAGTATATAAAGTATATTATATATTATATAAAGTATATTCGAATTCGGCATATCATATATACTTAATATAAAGTCGCGAAAATCCCGAATGTCGCGACTGAAAACGTGGAAATACGGCATTTCAGCTACTGTGGGCTACTTGTGAGACAAGCGCATGCGTTCTCGTCCGATTCTATACTCCAATAATACTCGTGTTACCTGGAATTGCCCCTGAGAAAGTGAAACGATCTATCCCTCTCGACAATGGCAAGCAACTGCACTTAGGAACCGAGTGGGAGCCTGAGGCTTTGTGTGCCGAGCTGAATAAGATTAAGCGAGTTTGGAACAATCGGTCCAGCGGAACTGGTCAGCATGGGGGCGGACATACACCAGTAGCCGCTCTCGCCTAGGCATCGCGCGGGCTGAGAAGCTGATTTATGTCAAGGCAAACCGTGACGACGGCGAGGTCAAGGAGGTTCAGCACGAGGAGGTTTCTCTGAACTATTACTCCGACTGACTTGATAACTTCGGAACAGTCATGCTATGAGACTCAAATGTATATCTAGTGATCATGTAGTGGTACTTAAACTGAACTTCTGGACCAGACCTGCCCCATTTTTCGAACCCGTGATCCGCGTCAAACAAATACAGTGTTTTTATGTTTTGAGGACTTAGCATTCTTAGATGGGACGAGTTAGCTGCAGATTCTGAATGCCCTGATTAAGCTGAATCCAGACCTCTGTTTTTTTTACTTTGGCCCACTTTTTTCTGACTTTATATACTATATATATGATATATATAATATATACTTTACATTGGCGGGGCATGTAAAGTATATTGCCGATGCCTATATCTGATGCATGGGACAGGTGCCCGCAAACCGGTACGAGCACAGAATAAACCAGGACAGTGAGCAACAGTGACCCCCCTGGGCAAGCAACCAACATGCAACCGCAAGCAAGTTGCTTGCTTGACTGAAGACGTACCATTCTACTAGGCAGTTGAGCTCTGGTTATGCTGACCTCTTCCTCTTCCGCAGGCAGTTGGCAGGCAGTTAGGCAGTTGAGCAGGCAGTTGGGAAGTTAGGCAGTTGGGCTCTGGTTATGCTGACCCCTTCCACCTTGCTCTTCCGAATTCCTTACCCCTGATTTGATGATCAGGCCATAGGGGTTACTGGTGCAGGGGCCGTGTCTTTGAGGGTGGTGGGGCATGCCTCACGGTGAACTGTAAGCCCCGTGCTCTCCTAGCGGGCGGACAACAGGTTCTTTTGGCTTCCTGTGTGAGCTTGTTTCCATCTTAGCAGGCTGAAGATCGATTTTGAGTTAGCGTATGAGTTGAGTTTGAGACGATTTTGAGTTGACAAATGAGAAAGCGTCGTTGCCGTTTAGCTGGGGATGGCGTATTGTGGTATAGGGTGCCATAATTAGCGGGGTGGACATTTGTTTTTGACCTAAATGTAACTGTTCACGCATAAATTCTTGCTGCCACGTGGGCGCTCGTTGGGCTGTCCTTCCTTCCTGGTCCTGCTCTCCATTTCTCAGCTGTCAACGAGAGCCACACGCACACCCAGGCTGTTTTTCTCGTGTTAGCGCCTCAAATTTCCAAGCGTATGCTGTTTCAAGCGCACACATGGTGCCCCTTTGGCTTGAACACCCACTCACAGAGCCTCTCATGGCGGTGGTCTAGCAATGGGCATGCATATGTCCAAATTGCTGAGCTGCTCCTATGTCCCTCACTACCCCGACCACCCGACATGGCGCACCTGTAGTTTCAGGCCCTCCAGCTTCGCCACTCCAGCACCTCCTCTGATTCCGCTAACCCTGCCTCGAGGCGGCCCTCCGGCCCCAAAGACGTCAGCAGGGCGGGACCGCTGGGCAGCTTCTGTCGCCCCAGGGGAAGCGCCCTTGGTCCTGTGCAAGGGCTGAGCGCTGACACTGCTGAAGCAACTGCCGTTTTGGAGCCCTACACCCTCAGGCAGCTGGCCTGAAGCTGCTCTGCCAACTGCCACAAATCCCTGCTGACCGCCACTATCAGGTTCCCCTGTGCTGTTGACATGGGGGACAGTCCCGCTGGCTCCCCTCCCCTCCCTTCCTTGGCCTCTAGTACTGCCGTCTGTCAGCCCTGATGGGCAGACTCCAGACCCCGGTGGCCCTCTGCCCCCACTGCCCCCACTGCTGCTGATGCCACTTAAGGCTCCATCCCTGACTCTAGCGGCTGCTGATCCGCCCGCAACAGCTGGAAGCACGGAGCGCCTGCGTACCATCTGCAGCGAGTTGAGCGCTTCCGTTGGCGAGCCTTTGTCGCCGCCGCCGTTGCCCTTGACGGTGGGCAGGTGGTGAGTCCCGAGGTCCACACTGCTGCTTCTGGGCAGCTTCCATGCTCCTGTGGCCGGCAGTTTGAGCCCCGCAGTCAGGACACCAGGGGGCGCATGGGGACTCCGCTTCTGACCATCCCTGCTTGCAGCTGCTGCCGCCATGTGCTGGACGGTAGCATCAGCCAGAGGGGCTAGGACCGTGGCTTTAGAGTTGGTCCTGGATCTTTTGGACGTCTGGCGATGAGCCGGCTGTGAGCGATATGGCGACCCAGTAGGCACACCGAGAGACTGTGATTTAAGAACAGTGGGATTGAGTATCAGGATTCGATGTTATCTCGAGTCTCTAGTTGTGGGTATAGCCCGGGTTGACTGGATCAGCACGTCAGCAGCATGACATGGATATAACAGAGGGGTACGTGTGTCAGGGGAAGAGCGCTTCAGAGCCTCAGGGTCAGCCCAGTTCCGTGCTGTTAGTAGGTACCCGCTGACGAGCCTGCCCTATCACAGGCAGTAATTCCCTACAGGTGTCATTCACTCGGACACCTTAGCTATGGACCGGCTGACAACCAGCCTGGTTCAAGGATGTAATAAAAAGCTATTAACCCCATTAATCCCCCGAAACACCGCATTCTGTAATCCAAAATCATAAAATAATCCAACAATAATCCAAAAACAAAGTCACAAATTCACCAGCATGCAACAGCTATTAGTTAGTACCTGGTTTGCCTTCCACGACCCGTCGTCCTTGGACAAGAGCAGTGACTGCCTTTGCTTGGCCGCGCTTACTGAGGTGTACCCCTGAGTGTGGGGATACAAATACTTTTTCAGAAAAAGTGCTCGGTTCATGAATTCATGTATCAGTACTGGATACGTGCTTGCATTATTTTCGAGGAGCAAGCTGCCCACATGGGAGTGTCAGCCAGTCGGGTCATACCTGGATTTCCTGTTCCATACCAGGTCATACCTTCAAGTCCTAATTCCATGCCATGTCATACTTTCAAGTCCTTGTTCCATACCAGGTCATACCTTCAAGTCCTAATTTCATGCCATGTCATACTCTCAAGTCCTTGTTCCATACCAGGTCATACCTAAGGCCTAATTCCATGCCATGTCATACTCTCAAGTCCTTGTTCCATACCAGGTCATACATTCAAGTCCTAATTCCATGCCATGTCATACTCTCATGTCCTTGTTCCATACCAGGTCATACATTCAAGTTCTAATGCCATGCCATGTCATACTCTCATGTCCTTGTTCCATACCAGGTCATACATTCAAGTTCTAATGCCATGCCATGTCATACTCTCATGTCCTTGTTCCATACCAGGTCATACATTCAAGTCCTAATTCCATGCCATGTCATACTCTCATGTCCTTGTTCCATACCAGGTCATACATTCAAGTTCTAATGCCATGCCATGTCATACTCTCATGCCCTTGTTCCATACCAGGTCATACATTCAAGTCCTTGTTCCATGCCATGTCATACTCTCATGTCCTTGTTCCATACCAGGTCATACATTCAAGTCCTAATTCCATGCCATGTCATACTCTCAAGTCCTTGTTCCATACCAGGTCATACCTAAGGCCTAATTCCATGCCATGTCATACTCTCAAGTCCTTGTTCCATACCAGGTCATACCTTCAAGTCCTAATTCCATGCCATGTCATACTTTCAAGTCCTTGTTCCATACCAGGTCATACCTTCAAGTCCTAATTTCATGCCATGTCATACTCTCAAGTCCTTGTTCCATACCAGGTCATACCTAAGGCCTAATTCCATGCCATGTCATACTCTCAAGTCCTTGTTCCATACCAGGTCATACATTCAAGTCCTAATTCCATGCCATGTCATACTCTCATGTCCTTGTTCCATACCAGGTCATACATTCAAGTTCTAATGCCATGCCATGTCATACTCTCATGTCCTTGTTCCATACCAGGTCATACATTCAAGTTCTAATGCCATGCCATGTCATACTCTCATGTCCTTGTTCCATACCAGGTCATACATTCAAGTCCTAATTCCATGCCATGTCATACTCTCATGTCCTTGTTCCATACCAGGTCATACATTCAAGTTCTAATGCCATGCCATGTCATACTCTCATGCCCTTGTTCCATACCAGGTCATACATTCAAGTCCTTGTTCCATGCCATGTCATACTCTCATGTCCTTGTTCCATACCAGGTCATACATTCAAGTCCTAATTCCATGCCATGTCATACTCTCAAGTCCTTGTTCCATACCAGGTACAGGCACTAAATACATAGGGGTTCAGCAATAATTGTCAGACGGCAGTCAGAGACCATCAGCAGGCTTAAGGACCAGCACATGAAGCACAGAGTAGATTTTAGAGTTTTAGGTGCTCCAGCTACAGGTACACTACTTTACAGCTATATCACGGCATACAGCAATGGGGGTCTAGTGCAGGCAGCCCTGCTGCAGCTTGGGCTACCTCTCTAGGCCCGTCAAGGTTTGGTCCCTATCTTCCTAACGGCCCAGTGGTGGCTGCTGAGGGGCCTACCAATAGTGGTATGTTGCATACAAACAAAGCAGTAGTCCCAGGCTCCACCTGGGTACCCAGGTAGGATCCCGTATGTCAGTCTATACCGTATGCAAATTATATGACTGCGGTAGCTGAATTCTTGTTTTATTTGTCCTCGGTTTACCTTCCATTTGCTCCTTTTCTCCCCGACCTCCAGGCCATTGCTGTCTGACCGGCACACGAGCAACATCTCCTCCCCATCATCAGCTTCAGCGATGGCATCTCCCTGAAGCTGCGGCGGTGGCACCACGGCGCCCTCCTCGCTATTCTCGTCTTCTGACGTCGCAGCTTGGGGCGGACACATCAACGAGGCCATTCAACTGTCGGATGGTTCCTTTGCTTTATTATTGCCCCGTTCTCTTCTAGTTACTTAGAACGCTATTAGCGAATGGAAGGATTCGCTTATAGCAAGATTGAAAGGGTATTCTCCCTCGAAGCCGTCTAGTCACGTCGTGAGCATAGAGTCTATCGACACTTGCGTGCGTGTCGAAAGAGGAACCTTGTTGGGTTACAACAGTTCCTAGCCAAGCGCACATTGCAACATCTGTCGAGGACCTGTACTAAGAAGCAGCGTACACGCTCAACTTCTAGACACGCTTCGGTAGGGAACGACAGGACTGTCCGTTGGGAGGCTGTGTAACTTCCCTGTAAGGGTGTTCCGGGGTAAATCAGTGTTCGTACGATTCTCCATAGCGCACCCCATTTGAATCGGTTGTTCCAAGATGCCATTCCGGCAGGTTGGATGTAATTGTCGACGCCAACCGCCTAAATCAGGGAAAGCGCCGTGCTGGTGACTAGGGGCAGCAGCTGCATTTGAGCAGACTTCAATTCCGGGGAAATAGGGAAAGGTCCGGGCAGTGGGAGGATTCCTCCACACACAGGACCCTGCAGGAGGGTTCCGTAGACCTAAACAGCCAACTCATAGAAGAAACCACGAGACACGGGCAAAGTACAAGCACTTCTTACAAGAAAGGTCGCACTTCAAACGCAAGTCAGTATTCCATTCAGATCAGCTTGAGGCTGCGATCAGGCTGGTACACAGTCCCGCATGCATCACAGCTGCAGTGGCCCTGACAGTCACCGTCAAGCACCCAGTGTACGGCTAATAAGCATCAGCCTTAGGGGCGCCGTAGGTAGGCTTGGCCAGGAAGTCAGTGAACTCCTGCAGCAGGTACACTTCATGGTTCAGGTTGGGGTAGAAACAGATGGGGCAATAGGCGCTTTCATGCTCAGTAGTTAGAGGAAAGAAAACGAAGACTCTGGTCCTCCATGGTCCATCGGACCAGGAACAAATAGGGCATGGAATGTTCACGAACTCAAAACTCCGGAGACTTCTGGGCCCCCGTTGCGGTTACAGATGTTTTTGGTTTGAGCAAGGCAAATGTCCCTCAATTAGCATGCAGTCAGTATACGTAGAAGGACATGCTATCTAACTGAACTGACACAGATAGCATGCTGTACCTAAGCAGGGCATAGAGTTGCAACGTCATTGACATAAGCATGCAGTCACTAAGCGTAGCAGAACCTGTTCCCTCCCTTACCTGCAGGGGAGACTTGGTGTACTTGGTCTCCATCCACAGATCGGGGTCGAGGAAGCCGTAGGTCTTAGCAAGCGCGTTGAAGGTAGCCTGAAGCAAAAAGCGACGGGGGGAATTGATTTGATTGAGTGATGGATAACTTTCAACTTTTAATTGTTTCTGTAATCTGCATGCAAAAGTGAGGCCAGACAGTGAGGCCAGACACCTATCTGAATCTAGGGGCTGCCATGTGATAAGCAGCCATCAGGACCTAGACCTGCCCCTCATTAGCAGCATGTACGACTGGCAAACCTCAGCGTCAAAGGGACAGCAGGCCAATCCTTATGTCCCCCCCTCAGCTTCATCAAGTTGATCCAGAACAGGAATCAAGGCTGAAGACATCTGGATTGGGGCACCCACCTTGACGAAGTTACCCATGGTCTTGCGGCTACCCTTGGAGCTGGTGTAGCAGTCCTCGATACCGGCCATCTGCAGCACTTTCTTGGGAGTGCGGGCGGCAACAATGCCAGCACCTCGGGGGGCGGGCACCAGGCGGATGGTAATGGATCCGCATTTTCCTGCCAGGGGGGCAAACAGGGGGATGCGGAATTCAGAAGACATAAAACGTTACCACAAGGCAGATGCGCGGCACTAACACAAACATGAATGCCACCGAGCCACTCTGCAGATCTGGAGCACACTGGCTTCACTCTTGCAAGGAACAAACTAGTTTAACACCACCATCTCACCCTCCACCCACCTGTGATCAAAGTTACAAAATACCATTTGCTTGGCACCCTGCCCCTTAACCCAGACCCGCAACCCACCAGTGATCTTAGTGGGCACGGTATGCATTAACTTGGTTCCTTGTTTTACACCACCATCTGATCCTACCCCCGCACAGTCACTCAGTTACCGCCCCTTAACCCAGACCTGCAACCCACCAGTGATCTTGGTGGGCACGGTGTGCACCTTTCCGATCTTGTTTCCCCAGTATCCACGGCGGATAGGCACGAGAGACATCTTGGCAGTGATGATGGCACCTCGGATGGCAGTGGCAACCTGAATGGAATCCAGGGGTGCAGGCGTGAGGTGCAAGGAGTGACTGATCTTTGGCAGATGATGAAGCTCTTGGTCAAGGCAGCATCCTGAATCAGTAGTAGCGAGACTTGAAGTCTACATCCCCATACGAGCCCCAGCCTCTACACAACATATTTTGTATCTTCCACAGCAAGGTTCCCCTCCAACCGAAGAGAAACCCGCAGTGATGAGAAATCTGACAACAAACCCCGCCGTCACTTGTTTTGAAGTCCCATCAAGAGCCAGCGAGTGAGTGAGCCCTATCCAGGCCATCAAGGCCTCTCAAGAGATGTGAACAAAGGACCACAAAAATCCTATCGAGCTTAATTGCTATCCCACCAACATGCGCACCTCCTTGGCGCACTTGACACCGAGACCGACGTGGCCGTTGTGGTCTCCAACGCACACAAACGCCTACGAGCAAGTTAGGGTGGTGTGAGAGTCAGGTGAGTGGTAACGGAGATAAGTTGTGGTGTCCAATGCACACAAACGCCTACGAGCAAGTTAGGGTGGTGTGAGGGTCAGGTGAGTGGTAACGGAGATTAGGGTGGTGTGTGCTTAGGAAAGGTGAATACGTGATAGCTGAGACACAGAATTGATGCTCAACTGGCGGTGTGTGGGGATACTTAGGTGGGTAGAGCAAGGTGGTCATAATAGACAAAGGCTGGGTATGCCTCGTTATAAATCAAGCTCGCGGTCTAGGATTGGGGTCTGCTTAAATCTGAAGGTGGCTCAATGACATAAAAGGAATTGCTACTTAAAAACCCTGGTGACAGTCTCCTGATATGAAATGCTCAGTCGTGGGAAGCACCCTGCAGTGCCAGGCGCCTCACTTTGAAGCGCGTACGCTGCCCGGCGCGGGTCTGCTTCTGCACGGGCATGATCTTCATGACCTCGTCCTTCAGGGAGGGTCCCAAGAAGTGCTCCACAATCTGGTACTCCTTGACGGGCATGGAGAACAGGTAGATCTGCTCCAGGCTCTTGATCTTGCCCTGAGGGGATTGGAGTGGCGAACCAACGGGAAGAAAGAGTCTAGGGCAACTCTGATAGAACACACCTCAGGGTTTGGGGGTTAAGAATATGAACCCTTAACCTTCAACAAATATACTCCATGGGGCGTAACACAGGAAGCAATGGAAAGGGACGAGATCCATGTACCCGCACATCCCCTTGACAACATGGTCGTATCGGGGGGGGGCCTGGCTAGAGAGAGGGTTGCTGACTTGCATACACAGTGGCAACAAGTCTTGGACCACTCAGCATGGTTCAGCGAGGGCAAGGGCATGGCAGTTCCAGCCCTAAGGAATAATTATCAGGCCGTCTGCTAAGCTAGTTACCAAGGGTTTACAAGGCCCAGGCCTAATAGATTGCATCTAACTGCGCCAGCTCAGCCCAGTTGAATCAAATTCCTGCGCCAGCCCATCCCTGTTGGATCGTACCTGCATTACCAGGCGTCCCAGCTTGGTGCAAGGGACCCACTTCTCCTCGTCCTTGTCACCGCGCCCGCGGCCCCTGGGTCCACCGCGGCCCCTGTGAGAGGTAGAGTGTTTTAGTGGAGAGGCAAGAAGGAATGGGAAGGTTTGGGATGCTGTGATGTGGCTGAGGCAACGGCATGGTTATTTCGTAACATGCTGAAGGACATGGCTCCCTATGACAATATCCAGATCCTCAGCATGATCAGGTCCGCCTGGGAGATCTGTAGAAAGTAGCTGGCAGTCTGGCATACGACCTACTACCGACCAGATCAAAAAGCAGCTCAAAAGAGACAGGGTCGATAAACGTCATATAGCTCGAACGGGTTGCACGACGGCTGCTTGATAGCCATGTTCACAGTTGCGCCACCCTGATTCTCAATCCAAAGAGGCTGCCCCTAATCTCCTGCTTCCCGCTGCCTGCCCATCCTTCCCAGTATCAGCAACCCTCCCACGCTGGGCCGAGTAGTTATTTTAAAAGCTGATGCATTTGGCCGAGTGCATATAATATGATCAATGGTGGCCATTAGTATACCTGCCGCGGTCACCACGGCCACGGTCGCCATCGCGTCCTCCACGGCCGCCGCGGTCTCCACGACCACGGTCTCCAAATCCACGTCCAAAACCACCACGGGCGGGGGCTGCATCTGCCATTTCAGTGAATTGTGAAAGAGAGATTAGACGCCGCTGGATGGCCTTGTCTGCGAATTGCACCCTAAGCTCAAAAACCTAGGTGACGTACATGTTCCCAGACAGGCAAGAGAAGAGAGACAGACCTCATTTCGGGCCCTATAACCACGGCAATCCTTGTATCATCCATTGAGTCGATCTAAAATGGGTGGATCTGTGTTCGTAGGCAGGGTGAGCAGCACTCCACATCCTAACATCGCTTCCTCACTTCTGCGCGACAATGCCATCACGCTGGCAGGATGTATCTACTATTTATTAGGCATGCACTTCAAAGTCTCTTGTCAGTGACTCTAGACGTTCACACTTCTCAACGCAGGTGGTGTCAAATCGGATGCAGAAGACCGCTGTGGTTGCTGTGCACTATGCCTTGTGGGTGCCGAAGTACAAGGTGTACCAGAAACGTGTATCCAGGCACCAGGTGGGAGCCACATGGGCTAGGCGGATGCCTGCCCTGGCACATGTGCTGCATGCATGGGGATCGGAGACGTCCTCCATGTATAGGCCGCGGGAGATGCACAAAGCCTGGCACTTTTCGATTGCTATACAAGGACGAATGCAGGATTACAAGGAGAGCTGATTTTATATTAGTCTGAGTGCTCTGTCACTGCATGATGAAATGATAATTATGTGCGTTGCCACTAGCACATCCAACTCTATGCCAGTGACACGCAAAGTAGTCGCGTACAACATTTACGCCAACACCCTGAGCAGTGGATAACCATGTGATGAGAATGGGATGATGTGCCTCTCCATCTCAAGCACTAAATCAACTGAAAACCTGACAATGTTCTGCCATCATGCCATTGCTGCTGAACAAACTGCCTGCCTTGGCGGAGGAAATGTGTACATTACCCCTTATCCCTCTTGTCGCTCCATATAGGCACATGATGAGCAGCAGGCCTGCGTGGTGGGAGATGTGGTGCGCATACAGGCGACTCGGTGAGTGGGAGATGTGGTGCGCATACAGGCGACTCGGTGAGTGGGAGATGTGGTGCGCATACAGGCGACTCGGTGAGTGGGAGATGTGGTGCGCATACAGGCGACTCGGTGAGTGGGAGATGTGGTGCACATACAGGCGACTCGGTAAGGCCTTTTCATGCCATGAAGGGCAAGATAAGGAGTACTACACTGCACGGCTGCGGCAGGCCCCTTGGATAAATCTGGAAATCCCTGAAGCACACATTGCATCAGGTTGTGCCCATTGCATCAACTTCAGTTTCCAAGTCTTACTTTCCCACCTGTATTTGCAATCTGCAACTAGCAAATTTCTGTCCGCATATCGGTACATAACATCAACATGTTCAGAAGATGAAGCTAGGTGTATGTGTCAATGGGTGTAATACTCCTAACCAAGAAATCCCTGCCTTGGTAAATGTCACGAATCCGAATGTGGTCTCACCTGTCCGCAGCAAGTTGAGCAAACACAAGTCCTACCGGGTCACGGACATCATCCGCCGCGCCTCGGTGTTTGATCTCGCTGAGGCTGCTCACATCGCGGCCGAGCGGGACGCCCTCCGGCCGGCACCCTCGGTACGGCACCATCATCTGTTTAATCAAACATAAGGGAGGGGCATTTCAAGGCGTCATATTTCCTGCCCGTAGCTTCATTGTTGCTCAGGTTGATGTGTCAGGTTCAAATTTCAAATAATGGGCTATCAGCTCGTCGCATGCCGTGTACTTGTTTATGCCGTGATCCTACACGACCTCGAGGTGTTATGTGTTGTGTTTGACAGACTGCTTGTCTATGAATCTCTCAGGCCCTGGACGCCGCTCGAGTCAAGCTAGACGAGGCCGCTGAGCGGCTGCGTGGCCTGAGGGAGATGTACGCCAAGGAGATTCAGGGAGCCGTCCCTGGCAACCAGGGGATCAAGAAGAGTGCAGGAGCGGATGGCAGCCGGGGCCGCTTGACTGCGAGAGCGGGCGGGAATAATGCCGGACGCATGCCAGCGTCTCCGTCCCCTCGGCCGGCGTCGGCGTCTGGAACCCCTCTCGAGGCAGGTGCCTCAGGTCCCTCCCGAATGAATGCCACCGCTGTTCCGGAACCGCCTGCGGCTTCCTCGGGCAGCCCGTGCTCGGTGTGGGTCCAGTCAGCTTCTGCATCACCTGTGCCGATGGAGGCATCGTGCTTTGCACCTCAGCGTGGCGGCTGCTCCGCTGGAGTGCCAGGTTCGTGCTTTGGGGCACGCAGCGCCTGGTCCCGAGCAGGATGCGCCTTCAGCAGTGACGCCGCGGAATGCAGTGCTGCGAAACCACGGGCTGTAAGATCTGCTTGCAGCACAAGCAGGGACGGTATTCCCAGCATGCTGTCCGAGGCATCAGTGACCCTGGGGTCACACCAGGGCGGGGCAGTGTGTGGGTCTAGACGTGGGGCAGGGGCTGGCAGCTTGCCCGCTTGGAATTGGAGCTGGGCTTCCAAGGGCTGCTAGGTAGCTGACCCTGCTCCGGTGTAAAGCTGCTAGGTAGCTGACCCTGCTCCGGTGTGAAGCTGCTAGGTAGCTGCTAGGTAGCTGACCCTGCTCTGGTGTGAATCTGCTAGGTAGCTGACCCTGCTCTGGTGTGAAGCTGCTACGTAGCTGACCCTGTTCGGGTGTGAAGCTGCTTGGTAGGTGACCCTGCTCCGGTGTAAAGCTGCTAGGTAGCTGCTAGGTAGCTGACCCTGCTCCTCTGTGAAACAGGTTGGAGGCTGCATAGGGGCCAGGCCTAATGAGTGATATCCTCGTTTGGCGTATGAAAACACTCAGGTTGAGAACGGTGCATACCCGCTGGGCCCTGCTGAGCACTCGGCCACGTGGGGATGTTACATGAAACATGGGTAGCACAGACTTTTGCACATATGATTTGCCTTCCCGGCCTCTCTTTTTGGTCCTTTATTCTGTGTTCCCTCATTCATATAGTTTTTATGTTCTGTTCTCCCATTTGAACAGTTGGGCGCCCACGCGGCGGAGCCTTTTTGTGCATGGCCCAGAGGTGTAGCGTCATTGACATATGATTTGAAATCTTGGAACCACTGCCAGCAGTCTCGCTCAAGGTCTCGCACAATACGGCAAAACCTGTTTCGTATCCGGAGCAGATCGCTGCTCCGCTCCGGATACGGCAATACTGCTCCGATCCGGCTCACCATGCAGGAACTTTTTTGCAGCCCTTCCGGGCGACATGACAGGCCATGCAACCCCTGCACACGAGCTGCTTAGACGCCTTTGGGGGCGGCTTCAGCAACCACGCGATAGTACGTATACACAACATGTCTGATAGAACTGAGGACGACATCGCTGACGTTCCAGACAGACTCGTTAACAACCTCGGGAAAACGCTAAACCTTTCTCTGACCCGTACAAGTTGTCTTCCAATACGCGATGGCGTTGCAAGCAATGCAATCAAGCTAAAGTTGTCTGGCTCCGGTATGACGAAGCCTTAAGCCCATAGCAACACAGGGACTGGGAAAGTTGTCTGCGATCAATCAATCGGCTGTTTTATTAAGGAACAACGAACTCCGAAAACAACGAAACACGTCTGCGCCTACTAAACGGTATCCGAGCCATATTAGAATCGTCAGATCTATCAGCAATTCATCAGCACTTTACGAGCTAAGAAAACCCAGCCTTCACCCGGGGAACCCTGAGCCAAAGTCGCCAAATTCTGCAAACCGACGGTATCAGGCGAGGTAGCAGATTTGAAGGGCAAATGGGACATTTGAGGGGATATTAGTTATGCATGGCACCCCAAAACTGGGGTTGTTTGGACAGTTCAGGAGTTGGGGACTGCATCAATCATTGGCTGTTTTGCCACAGCATTTTGCATGGTCCAAGTCCTAACTAATATGCATGCATGCATGCTGCATGGATGCATGGTTACTTTGGGGTCAGTAGGGGGGGCATCTGGGCATGCATGGGGGCTGTCTGCTGGCCTGCAACCATCTTCATGTCTTTGTATGCTAGTATGTAAGCCAGAATGTGTCTAAAACAAGTTTTTGACTGCAAAGTACTGATACTCCGAGCCCGCCGTATCGAAGCGGAGCGGAGCGGACCGGAGCAGAAGCGTATCCGGATTGTGCTACCTTGCCAGGAGGGCAGCCCTGGGCAGGTGCATGGATTCATGGGCACTAGGAGCATGGCTCAATGTCGCGCTCACGTGTGCTAAAATCATACCAGAGGAGTTGAAACGCAGAGCACGGCTGCAGGGTCCGGACAGGGATTCTGCGCTTGGTGCAACTTTAATGTCCAGCCACTACGCCCTTGCCACCGCAGGAAACGCGTGCTCTGGCAGTGGGGAAGTAGCCGCGTCGTACAGGCAGTGCCTGGGAGATTCTGCTGCGGCAGATTGGGCCGACGCAGCACAAGAACCAGGTGGGAACGCGCCTGTGGCAAAAGCAGATGCTGGCAGCGATGTGACAGGGGACAAAGGGGGTGAGAGAGACCCTCCAGGATGTCCTGCAGGGCCATCGGCCAGGGTGGATGTGTGGGCAGATGAGCCTGTGTTGCGGTTTCTCCGCGAGAAGACACATGCTCCAGGAACAGAGATAGGAGAGCAGACCAGGGTACAGCGCAGAGCCGCTCCATTCCAGTGGGAATCAGAGAGGGGAGGAGTACTGATGAGACTCATGCCCGACGGTAGACGTTGCGTGGTGCCCAGGCCAGAGGACAGGCTGGCAGTGATCCAGGAAGCCCATGCTGGTACGGGCCATTTTGGCAGCCATCGCACGGCTTTCATGGTCATGCAGCAACACTGGTGGCGGGGGCTCAGAGCAGCAGTCAAGAAGGTGGTGCAGGAATGTGGTGTGTGTGACAGGGCCATGGCGTCCACGTTCAATCACACGCAGCCCGACCTGCACCCGCTACCCATTGAAGGGTTGTTTTCCGATGGGGAGTTGATCTGTGTGGACCATTCACGACCACTTCCAGGGGCAATCGGTTTGTGATGGTATGTGTGGAGCATTACTCCAAATGGGTGGAGTTGATCCCCATTCCAAGCAAGGCGTCAGATGTGACGGCCTTGGCTTTCTTTCAAAATGTAGTCGCAAGATTCGGGGGCTGCGCAGAGGTAGTGACGGACCAGGGAACAGAATTCCAGGGTGAATTCCAAGACATGTTGCTGGACTGCTTCATTGATCACCGCACCACTTCTGCCAACCACCCCCAGGCATTGTGCTACCTTGGTCTCGCTCTGAGGGGCCACGGGCAGATGATCATAAGTAGGCGCATCCGCAGGTCAGGACTTCTTCTCACATGGTAAAACCGGTGATCAGATTGCAAAGACCCATCATCAGCTTAATAGGCTTAAAAATAGTAAGGTACCAACGGTGGGACGCAGTTGGAAGTTTCAGTCAGCATCAGGAAATACCGACTGATCGCCCCCATCCACTGTGCCGCCTGGCTGTGAAATAGGTTGCTGCTGAAGGCTGCACCTTGAAGGGGTGGAAAATAAACACACAATATGGTGTCGGTATTTATAACAAAAATATTTAAAGCAATTAGACCACCAGCTGGGTTCCGGGAGATGGGCTTTGGAGTAGGAGACAAAGTTTGGTGCAAAACTGTATAATTCACACCTCCCCTACTTTAAACGTTACACACTCAGTCTTCAATTCAACACAAAGCTCGCCCCCCTCAACCAGTAGGTTACATTACTTGAGACATGCATCTGTTGGCTGCAAATTACCTGAAGCTAAGAAACCTGCTTCCAAGACCTCAACGATACCGGAAAGTAGGTGCTACGCTTGGACAAATTGGGCGCCGGCAATACAGCGGCCTGGACCTGGCAGCCTGGTAGACTGGAACGTCTCCGGCTAGACTCAGGGGTCAATCCAGCCGTGCCTAAGCCGCCAGAGTCCCTCATACGCTGTAAATCTGAGGCCTTCTCAGCCCTCTGATAAAGGGTCATGCTGGAGCTGCAGCGAATGCTGCCGTCATCTGAAGAGGTGGGGCGAGTCATCCCTCCACCTCCTACGCTCTTGCTAATGCAAACCTCGCTGCTGATCAAGAGCGCCTTAGACTGCGGCAACTCTGCGGACTCAGCCCCAATGGTAGCCCGCCCAAGGCTAGCTGAAGCAGGCACTCCTGTAGGCTGGGGACCAGTGGTGCGCATGGTCGGCATGAGAGACAACGGCTTGAGGGGCCGCCGTGGAATCAGAGCAGCCGGCCCTGTACCATCTAGAGAATACGGCTGGCGAAGAAGCCGCTGATACTGCTCGTTGGCTACTGCCGCTGCAGCAACAGCAGCAGCAGTGACAGAGGTAGTCATTGTCCTTCTGCCAGGCCTTTGTGGAGGGAAGCTTCGGGATAGGACAGAAGCAGTCGGCCCCGGATCCTTTGCTGCAACCAGGCCCCCCAATCTCAATGTCACGCTCACTCCAGGTTGAGAGATGAGCTCCTCCTTGGCCTTGTTAGGCAGAAAATTGACAAACTGCTGGAACCTGCGGAATGTTTGGAGGGGGGTAGGTGCGTGGTTTAGTGGGCCAAGAGCGTATTCAGCGTTTAAGCAAGATATGGGTATCACATACCGTACCGGTACTGAATGACCATATCCAACGTGTACTGAGTGCACTGTATTGTGATTCACCACTCTGTTCATGCCAGACTGTGACTCCCACCGTGTAGTTGTATACCGCTAGTCAGCTACACTGGTGCCTTGCTTGCTCTAAGTCTCTCATCCCTTGTCACCCAACCAGCCCTACAAAAAGAGGGTCAAAGTTTTCCTTAAGGAAACCCTGCACTAGACAGGATTTCCCTAGGGTTTTCCTGTCGTTGGGAAACCTATGGATTTCCCTATGGGGTTTCCTCGGGGTTTCCCTTAGTTTTCCCAATGTAGATTTCCCTCGATTTCCCTGTTTGGATTTCCCTACGCTTTTCGTTGGGTTTCCCTATGTTTTCCCATGCCGATTTCCCTGAGGTTTCCCTAACATTTCCCAGTGTCGCTCAAAAGCTAGGAACAACAAGCCATGGGCACATTTGCTGGGTGATGATGCTGTAGTACCGTAGACGTGCTTTGCCTTCGCGGCTTAATAAATACTTTAACAATTAACTCATAGGCGCATCTGCGGCTTATCACGCGATATGAAACAATTGCTGGTGCGCGCGTCACACCTTGTCCACCAGTCACGCCGCCGTACACCTGCACATGCAATATCCGCACCGCGATTACGGTAGGTTGCACGGCGCAAACTCGATTTTACGTCGTTAGTACCTTACGGTAACCTTTCATGTACCGTACATTACCAGTGCAAGCTGCAGGCAGGTGAATCACCGGTGCAGCTTTACCAGCTACGGTACAGCAGCTGCTGTACCTGCAGCCCAACCAGGAGCCTGCATGGTGCCCACAGCATGATACCGGTACCTGCAGCATTGATTTACTGCTGCTACCCAAGTCCATAGTCAGGTGCGTGCTGCAAGGGCATGCCGAAGACCCGTCCTTGTGTGATCCCAATCAGTGCATGTGCAATAATACCGGTGCAGTTGTTACTGGTACTCATGCATGCCCAACCAGGAGATTGCACGGTACCCACATACCGTAATGAGGTCAGTAGCATTGAGCTGACGCTGCGGCACATATCCATACTCAACTGCGCGTAGTGGGGGCAACCGGAGGTAGTAGGCCGGTTCATTCGTGGTCCCCATGCATGAGCGCAAGTGCAACACCGTTGCAGTTGTGAGGTACCGTACATGCGCAACCAAGAACATGCATGATACCCACATTATGATATCAGTAGCATTGACCTGTCGCAGCAGCTCGGGTTCATTCTTAAATGCGCGCCCGGCAACCGGCCATAGGCTGGTCTGGGTGTGGTCCCAATCAGTGCAAGTGCAGCACCGCTGCAACTGTTAGCCTTGCGCCCAACCAGTGGATTGCATGATAACCACATAATGATATCAGTAGCATTGAGCTATCGCGGCAGCTCGGGTTCGTTCTCAAATGCGCGCTGCGGCGGCAACCGGCCGTAGGCTGGTCTGGGTGTGGTCCCAATCAGTGCAAGTGCAGCAGCGCTGCATCTGTTAGCCTTGCGCCCAACCAGTGGATTGCATGATAACCACATAATGATATCAGTAGCATTGAGCTATCGCGGCAGCTCGGGTTCGTTCTCAAATGCGCGCTGCGGCGGCAACCGGCCGTAGGCTGGTCTGGGTGTGGTCCCAATCAGTGCAAGTGCAGCACCCCTGCAACTGTTAGCCTTGCGCCCAACCAGTGGATTGCATGATAACCACATAATGATATCAGTAGCATTGAGCTATCGCGGCAGCTCGGGTTCGTTCTCAAATGCGCGTTGCGGCGGCAACCGGCCGTAGGCTGGTCTGGGTGTGGTCCCTATCTGTTCAAGTGCAGCACTGCTGCAACTGTGAGCCTTGCGCCCAACCAGTGGATTGCATGATAACCACATAATGATATCAGTAGCATTGACCTGTCGCAGCAGCTCGGGTTCGTTCTCAAATGCGTGTTGCGGCGGCAACCGGCCGTAGGCTGCTGGTCTGGGTGTGGTCCCAATCTGTGCAAGTGCAGCACCGCTGCAACTGTTAGCCTTGCGCCCAACCAGTGGATTGAATGATACCCACATAATGATATCAGTGGCATTGAGCTATCGCGGCAGGTCGGGTTAAGTCTTATATGTGCGCTCGGCTGTAGGCTGGTCTGGGTGTGGTCCCAATCAGTGCAAATGCAGCACCGCTGCAACTGTGAGCCTTGCGCCCAACCAGTGGATTGCATGATACCCACATAATGATATCAGTAGCATTGAGCTGTCGCGGCAGCTCGGGTTCATTCTTAAATGCGCGTTGCGATGGCAACCGGCCGTAGGCTGGTCTATAGCATGTGTGTCTCACTGCCCACCAATGCTGCTACCTGTCACACAGGTGCTAGCGCTAGTTGATGAAACATACGAGCGGGCGTTGCTAGATGCAGCTGGCAGAGGGGACCCCAGACATCCTGCTACTGAACACAGGTTTGCGGCTGCCTCTCGCACATGGTTTCAGCATACGGCACGAACTTAAGGCTGAGGCTTGGCTGACCCTAGAGGATGGCGCAGCGGTCAGCAGCGTGACAGACGTGCTGCCAGCGAGGTTGGGCTAGGGGAGAGGGCGAGCATGTGGGGGACGCTTTGCATGCATGCTTTCAATGCTCCAGCGCGCAGCATCAGCTGAGGGGGCGGGGATGGGCAGGTCCTCCGAACGATGCTAGTGACTTCTTCGAGTTGTTTTTTGTTGAGGCGTAGACGTTTTCATACGCTGGACCTTCTTAAGTATTTCCTTACAGCCTTTTGTTTGTCCCTTCACTTTATTTCCCACTTTTCCTTTTTTTTGTCCCCTTGTGTTTGTTTCGCTCCCTGTAGTTAAGCGCCCCCGCGCCCGAGCTTTTTTGAGCAGGGCCCAGAGTTGTAACATCATTTGACGTCTGCCTCAGACTTCTGCTCATTGTTATCTGATGTCTGCTACCTCCTTCAGCTACAGCTCATCAGGGCACTGTTACCGGCATCTCAGAAACACCAGTCAACTACCGGCGGTACATCATTGAGAAGGCCAGGGATTTCATGGGAGGCCTGAGTGGATCTGCGCTTTGGCCTGGATTGCATACCGGTATCCGCTGTCAGTTAATTCACTTACTTTTTGTTCATGCTTGTAAGGCTACCGGCCTGAGTAGATCTGCGGCATGGCCTAGGGTACCTGGCTGTAAGACTGGTTGTTATCGAAAAAATTAAGAAACCCTTGCCTTGAAGCTGAAAAGCCGCTAGATTGGATTGCACATCAGCTGTCAGTTGATTCACTTTCTGTTTATGGCATGCTGGTCAGGCTACCGGCCTGAGTGGATCTGCGGTATGGCCTAGGGCATCTTGCTTTAAGACTAGTTGTCATTGAATACATTAAGAAACAGTGGCCGGAAAGCTGCTTGGTTGTTTTGCACATCCGCTTTCAGTTGATTCACTTTCTGTTCATCACATGCGTGTCAGGCTACTGGCCTGAGTGGATATGCGGTATGGCTTAGGGCATCTGGCTGTAAGACAAGTTGTCATCGAATAAGTTAAGAAACCCTGGCCGGAAAGCTGCTTGATTGTTTTGCACACTCTCTCTCAGTCGTTTCTCTTTCTGTTTAGGCTTGTCATGCTACCGACCTTAGTAGATCTGCGGTATGGCCTAGGGCATCTGGCTGTAAGACTAGTTGTCATTGAATACATTAAGAAACCGTGGCTGGAAAGCTGCTTGGTTGTTTTGCACATCCGCTTTCAGTTGATTCACTTTCTGTTCATCGCATGCGTGTCAGCAGGCTACTGGCCTGAGTGGATCTGCGGTATGTTGTAGGGCATGTGGCTGTAAGACAGGTTGTGCATTGTGGAATTTGGAAGCTATGGCCATTATAGATACAATGTATCTTAAAAGTTCAGCCACTCACACAACAACACACATCAACAAAATAAAGAGCAGTGTGTGTCTGCTTCCTGGCCAAACGCGAGTCTTTGAAACCCAAAGGGCAACACAGTGGATTTTTTTTGCAGGTTTGTAACAACTAAATTAAGGAGCCAACAGCCCGGACAACCCAGTTGTGACTGCAGTCATCACAATGTTAACAAGTTATAATGTCACCTTTGCTTGCTTAGTCGTCACCGCTCTCTCCCCTGTCCTCTTCACTATCCCCGCTCTCAGGCCCCCCCTCATGAGTGTTGGCGGCGTACGCGTCCTCCTCACTTTCCCCGCTCTCGGTCCCATCACCTCCGCCCTCCTCGCTCCCTCCCCAGTCGTCCATGTCTTCGTCCTCCCCGTCCCCCTCCGCCTCCTCTACACCCTCCATGCCCTCTGCCTCATCGCTAGCATACTCTACTACAGGGACACTAGGGCTAGACAGCTGCTGTTGGGTTGTCCATCTCTCCTTTGCTGGCGGCCCCTCGATCCCCAGGGCTTTCAGCACCCCCCACTGCCGAGCCAACACTGCCAGCTCGTCTGGCCGGGACGGAATTGAGTCGGTCCAGCAGAGCCACGGCACCACGCCGACAGCTGGCCACATGTTGCCGTTGTTGACGCTGGGCGGGCGGGCCTCCACGATAGGTGTCCGGAAGAGCGGGTCAAAAGCCGCAGCCCCTGAAGCCGTCTGGTGCCACGTCACCTGCGTGCATATAGCGCACGTAATTTGGGTCGCATTTGAACTATCTGAAGATGCCTTTGCCTCACTTACCCCCTTTCTTCCTTTTAACCGCAAACCCTACAAAGGGTCTGAACCCAAAAACCTAAAAAACGCAAATAACATCGGACATATATCAAACTCCTGGAACCCCAAACATGGAGCTGAACAGACAGCTGGCATTTCTATTGTTTTGTCAGCAAATGGACAGCCTTCGGAATGCCCCTCTAGGCTGCAGCTGCGAAAGCCCCAAAGCCTCCCCCAACCGAAAAACTGAAGAGTAGCTGACCCCTGAACTATATAGTACCCATGCTACCTCTGCCTCTCGAGAGCCCCCCCAAGACCTGCTGAACTAACCTCCAAGATGAGGTTATCACCGTGTGCGACCCCGGCAAGGCTGCTGTGTGTGATGATGCGCTCCACCTTGGCAAACCACATCGCTGAAGCTTCATTCTGCAGCAGCCAATTGGGCCTGGCGAGGAACCAACTCCCAACCTTAAGCTTCAGGTCACCAATCCAGCAAGCCCGATAGGAAAGGGCGCTTGCCGCCATCCTCACAGCCAGGTTGGCGTCTGACGCGGCCGCTGCATTGTTCGCCGGGCCTTGCTGCTGCCCGGCGATGCGCTGCCTCAGCCACATTGCAAATCGCACGATGTACGTGACCCTAAAGGTCACCGTACGGAACATGACGGAGCCCCCGCCGCGAGCCGTCACAATAACTCCAGGCCGCTCATGCACCGGCCGCGCTCCCACCTCACCCAGGAACACAAGCCATAGCTCCCGGTGCCTTTGCAGCGCAGAGTCTTGATCCTTGTCGCCCATAGACCGCTGGAGGTACATGGCATGAAGCTGCGATTGTTGTTCCTCGGTCAAGGCGAATGCTTTCCCACGTCCCACTGGCCAGCTGCCAGCTGGTGTCGCCGCGGCAGCGCTGTCAAGCACTGCCTCCTCCGGCACTCGACCTGTCGGGGCGGCCAGGGTGGCCTGAAAGACAGAGGCCAGCCGCAGCCCACAGGAAAGGGTGGCCCGCTGTGCCACCTCGAAGTCAGAGCATGCCCGGACTATTGTTGCTGCTGGGTGGGCGCGGTTCCGAGCGTACACCTTGACCTTCCCCCAGGTGCTCTCTGCCTGAAACATTGACGTCCTAAAGAGTGGGCCTACAAAGGGATGGTGGGTGAGGAGTGAGCATGGGTCAGTGAAGTGAGCGTGGGTTGACGGGTGAGGGGGGGTGAAGGAGCAAAGGGGGGAAGGGGGGAGGGGGCGTTGTGGGGGGGGACAGGAAGTTGCGGCGGACGATGGGTTTTAGGTGGTTGAGGGGATTGAGGGGGGGAGCTCGTTGCGTGGGTTCACGGGATGGCTACGGTTGCACATCGCTGTTTGTTAAGACGCAAATTCTACAATTGAATACTAAAACAAGTGCGGAGGTTGTATATCTCATGACACAGCTCATCATGCTGAAGACTACACCGCCGGTACGAGCTCCGAAATGGCCTACGCACCCCAGGTTGGCAGCACATCGAAGACGAGGTGGATGAGGTTGTGCATCTTGATGTCAGCCTCAGACGCAGGTAGGTGGAGCTCAGCCGATACTCCGGAACCAACACTTGATGCAGCCACAAGTAGATGGCGTGCCCCCACACATCATAAAAGCCTGCAGGCCTCTGAGGTCCGACAGAAACAGCAGAAGTTTCACATACAGGACCTCAGCGGGAGGGGGGGAGAGATGAGAGCTAGCGTCATAGATGGTGAAGCCAACTTGGTCAAGTGAGTCCAGCTCGTCCACCACCACGTTCATGATAGAGTCATATGGGTCGCGTTTGAGGCCTTCCTCCTTAATGGCGCTGCCCATGTCAAACCCGAGGAAGTGACAGCCGAGCCCCACCCGGTAGCGATTGTGCGGGGCGACGTTAAGATTGATGAGGAGGAGTGGGCATGCGCTGCTCTTAGCGTCGTCGTCAAAGACCTGGAACGGGTCCGTCACTAGCATGAGCATTGGGCACCGCTGGTCTCGGATGAAGCGTGGGTCGGTGTTGACAAGCTCTGCAATGCCCGTACCGTCATAGACATCCTGCATCACATTGAAGTATGTGTCTAAGCATTCTACTTGGGTCTCCGGCCTGAGCCTGGTCATGCTAGGAGGGGCGGGCAACGACATTGTGGGGGGCGGGGGTGCATGGCAGGGAGAAGTGGGCAAACAGGCAAACTTACTCTCATTATGCCGTCAGATGACATGCGGCTGCGCCATGACCCCATCTCCTCAGCCAGGTCTCTAATCTGGAAAGAACGTTGGAGCCAGCTCCTAGCAGGACAGTAGACGAAACGGCTGCACAACGCACCCCTGTCCATACCAGGGGAAATAAGGGTTACGCGATGGGTATACTGATGGATGTCACATCAGAACATAAGATGTCACTCTATGCAACTCCATTTAGCCCCATGCAGGTCCATACCCCACCATGCAGCTCCATGCAGCTCCACGACCGTACATTCAGAGCTCTATACAGCCCCATGCAGCTCCAGGACCCTCCATGCAGCACCATGCAGCTCTATGCAAGTCCATGCACCTCACCTTTCACGGGTGCACTTGGAGCATGTCTTCGCTGTTTTTGAGGCCGCACGGTACAGCTGCCCACAGGGGCACTGGGTGTAGGAGACCTCCTCGTCCCACGCGCAGAAGCCTGGACAGAAAGAAAGATGAACGCCAATTAATTTGCAGCGAGGATAGCAGCCGATACAGCTGCAGCAGCAGCTGGTGCAGGGCAGGCTGGCAATGCTCAGCACCATGGGGATTGGGGACACTGAAGACTGGCAGGGTACACATGCATATGTTAGGCTTTGCATGCATTTGAAGTCAGCATCGTTTAGCTTCGGCAATGATATCAGCAAAATTCAACAAGCATGGTTTCTCACCCGACTCCTGCAACATTGTCAACATTGCCGTAAAGCTTTTGGGGAGAGCAGCAGCGAGCTTGGGGCGCCCTACACGGACATAGCCCTCTGCCCGGCTAAGAAGGAGCTCGGCCACCGTTTCGTGGCTCATCTTCCCCGAGCCAGCCTTGATGAGGAGAGTTTCAACAAGGTCAGTGAGCACCAGACGCAGCAAGTCGCCCTTGCATGGCGTCACAGCCCGCCGCGTAAATCGAGGCCGTAACTTGCCGCCGTCGAACCCGGGCTGACGCTCTTTGAGAGCATGAAGCAACTCGTCAGAGCCTGAAAGAAAAAGGCAAATTTGAGGTCCTGACCATGGTCATGCCAGCATGCGAGAGCCTGCCAATCCAAGATGAGCATCCAGCTCATCCATGCATTTGCATGCAGATGCTCAATGGGCTGCAATGCATGGGCTGAGATGCCAGCAAAAGTGCACAAGCAAGGTGATACAAGTGTACATACCAGGGTCATCAAATTGACAGGGATTTGTATCGGCGTCTTCGTGTAGAGCAGTTGCTGCATCAGCCGCGTCCTCGTCTTCAGTGTCCCCGTGCTGAGCATTGCCAGCCTGCCCTGCACCAGCTGCTGCTGCAGCTGTATCGGCTGCTATCCTCGCTGCAAAGTAGGGACAAGTGGTCGGTCGCTGGCCGTCAGGAGGGAGCAGAAGGCCTGAATGCGTGCCTAAATAATTAGTACCTGGATGCTTTCCAACAGGATGAAAGAAGTTGGTTCCGGGAGAGTTCTGTCCTACAGATTGGCAATGCTTCCATGCAGTTTTCCTTGATGTCAAAGGAATTGATGCCGTCGGTTCCATCATCCCGAAGGAACGACAACAAGAACGACAACCACACCACACTAGCGACATAATGCATTCAGAGAGAACCGATATTCACAACCAAGAAAGGCAGATAAGCCTGAGCGTGGCTTGTGGAAACAGCAATATAGCAGCCTCATCCAAACAATTCAATCAAGTTTTCATACATATCCACACCTGCTGCTCACGCAGCCACCATCTGCTGCTCTTTCTTTCCATACGCACCTTCCTAATTGTTTGTTATCAAAGCCCGCCTATTCTGACGAACAGTTTTGAGAGGATGGAAGAGGAGGAATATGACGATCCGGACAACAACGATGATGGCACGTTGGACTAAGGCGGCGGTGATGACAATGAAGACGAGTTCCCCTTGAGTCAGGTTGTGTGATGTGATCGGAGGCGCTGATCTTGTCCAATTACTTACACGGTGATCCACGTTTTTTTAGATGGGCAACAAGGAGGATGTGGAGGAATGGCTTGGCAAAGTGTTTCGCAGCGCGACCACGGCCGCGGTTGTAAGCTTGAAGTTGCTGACGCAAGCATCTAAAGCTGGAGAGGCATACTTCAGCCTTGAAGAGCTTGCTGCCTTGCCCTCCACATGGTGGACTAACGATGTGTGCCTGACAGTCCCAGAGTGGTCCATCCTCCAGCTGGCATTTAGCCGTATGGGCTCGCCGCCGCAGCAGACCGCTGGTCACGCCTCTGCTGGCAGCCACAGTGACCCTACCCCCGCCACTCGAGTGCGGGTAGGTGAGGACTCCGACAACACGCCCACAGTCACTGCGGGGCTGCAGCAGATCGGCAACATGTATGTGGCAGCAGCATGCATCTCCCATGCATGTATGTATCATGTTGGGGCTGCGCATGTATATGGCATGGCATATGGACCTTCATATTTCTCCCCTCCTGGCAGGGGCATTGACAACGAGTTCTATGCCATGAAGATGTACTCGAGTAAAGCGAACCCTTCCACCCTAACCATCATCCCCAACGAAGCGATGGACCTAGCAATCCACCACAACCCTCCGCTCATCTTCAGCAAGCTGCGCAGTCATCACCCTGACCTGCTAGCTGCATTCATTGACAAGGTATTCCCTCATAGCTAGTGTTATTGTCGATGCCTGTGGATACCTTGGAAACACATGTGGAAGGCCGGCCTGCTGCCACTGAAAGTCTGAATGTCTCACCTTAAGCGGCCTCCAGCAAGCTTGGCCACATCTGAGTCCTCATTCAGGAGGATGCATTGAACCTGAAATGTAGCTGATTGGCACTGAACACGACACTAGTTACAACCCCCCCTATCACACTTGAACCCATGCTTATGTGCTTGCCGGTGTTGTGAAGTCTGTCTGTGGCCCTAACTGAAAATGAACTGAAGCTGATCAGCAGCATGATTGTAGCAATAGCAACTATTCCCGACTTCTATAATGTGCAGGTGTTGAAGGAAGACGGCTTCGAATCCGCTGCCGACCTCAAGGCCACCACCAACAAGGCGACGTTCAACGCTGTCATCAAGCTCATCGAGGGCAAAATTAAAAGCAAGATGGAGTCAGTGAAAAAAACAAGTCAAAAAGTGAGATACGGAATAATCACAGGTAAGCTACTGTTTGAGTGACCTACATCTCTGTAGCTGAGTGCTAACACAAGGGCCCCATCAATGAAGCATGATTACAATCAAGTTGCAACCTGGCCTTTGACCGCGGGTATAGGATGGGAGCGAGAGGCATGCATGGAAGTTTGCGCCTCTCAAACAAGCCTTCCAATTATAACCGCTCGGGGTGTGCGATATTATGGTAGTTTATGGTGTGCTGTATTTTGACATTGACCATGATTCATTTCAGATGATTCAGTGCTCAGAACGGTAAAAAACCGGGAAATCTATAGAAATTGCTTTCATTCTTCCCCCCCTTGTGCACAGCTGAGCAAGGAGCGGCACGCACGCGCGAGATAAAAGAAGGCAGGAGGACCAATGGTGCGCACTCTTTTTACTTCTCAATTAGGATAACATCAGGCCACCACCCTTTGGCAGGCCTCGCTACGGCCGTGAAATGGCTGGTTGCCCACAGCCTTGAGGAGCAGCCTCCAGCCAGACGCCCGGGCACAACCTTCACTAAAAAGATATATTATAAATGCATTACATATACAGTATATTTCCCTGCAACTCAGCTTCATCCCATCTGCAGTTTGGCCTTTTTAACTTTGGCCGGAGGCGCTAGCTGTGGCATGTCGTACTCCTACGGCCCACAGCTGTTGGCCGGTCTAAGTTTGGACCCAATAGGGCCCTCAGTGAATGCGGGGTTGCTCTTTCGGGGTGGGCATGTATCAGAATAAAAAAGAAACACTGGCATTGACAGATATGTGCATGCTCTGTGCCCTACTGCTGTAGGTGGTCAGGCGGAGGCAGAAGGGCTTGTGGAAGACCAGAGGATGTATTTGGCTGAACAAGAAGCCCACGCAGCAAACTTGCTGCGGCTTGCAGCGCCGCTCACACCCGCTGCTCCGCCGCCACCCGTTGCTCCGCCGCCACCCGCTGCTCTGCCACCACCCGCTGCTCCACCGCCACCCGCTGCGCAGCGGCCAACCACTGCGCCTGCTGTTCCGCCGCCTGCAGCGGCAAGGGATGTCGTACGGAGGCGACTGGCAGGCGCCCCGCCAGTAGCTGGGGCGACGGCGGCAAGTGCAGGAAGAAAGAGAACTGAACCATCAGGTACCTAAAAACTCAGGAATTTATTACACATGTCCACATAATCTCCGCACACAAGCCTTTGCTATGAAACCACGGAATATTTATATTGTAGCCGCCTAAAGCTAAAGCAAGTACCCTGACCCTGAAACATGTACTATGACCCTTAAACCTGGTAAGTAATATGAACCCACCCTGACCCATGACCATGGCGTAGCTTGGGCCACTCTGATACATCTACACTTGGACCCTGATATGTACACACTATGATCCATGACATAAGTACCCACCATATTGTGCTTCCACACCCGCTCCCCAACTAACTAATGTGTATGTATGTATGCAGGTGGCGGACGTACACACTGCGCCAGGGAACGGACCCCAACAGAAGCCGCACGTGAACTCGCAGAACTCGCAGAGGACAAGGAGAGTCGCCGGCTAGCGGTGCAGCAGAGGGCCTTGAAGCTAGCTATTGCTTATCATGGCCCGCCGACGAGGAAGTGAGATAGAAAAAAGGTGCACTAGTACTACCAGATTGACCAGCCTAACTCTAGCAAGATGGCTGCCTAAATGTGATGCTTCCTTGTTTAAATTGTTTGAATGCAAACTCACGGAGAGTTGTGGTAGTCATGCATGAGGATGCCCTGCTGGTGTGAGACAGTGAGGTATCCCCTCGAATTGCTTGGCCAAGTGGAAACATTTTAATATGGATGGAAGGGTTAAGCCTGCTACGGTGTGCCGTTGTTTGCTTGGGAGTAGTTCTTGTTAAGAAGCACGCTGAGGCATAGAACGAGAAGTGAACAAGCATCGCCTACCAGTCTAGAAGCAAGCAAGGACAGAGACCTGCTGTGCATCTATATATGGATGAATGCAACCGGATGTCAGAAGACCGTTGGGAAGGAAAACGCACGTAAACCTGTGGGAAATCCAATGGGATTCCCAACGAATTCCCTTTTGGATGCAGGGGGTAACCGGTGGGAAATCGTATAATTTCCCTAGGGTTTCCCCCTGGGGCAACCGGTGGGAAATCGCGCGGAAATCCTAGGGTTTCCCTAGGGTTTCCTGATAGGGAAACCCTGCGACGGGAAATCCTAAGATTTCCTCTGGGTTTCCCTGTCTTCACTGTGATTTGGCAGGGTTACCAGGCTCAGGCCGGAGACCCAAGTAGAATGCTTAGACACATACTTCAATGTGATGCAGGATGTCTATGACGGTACGGGCATTGCAGAGCTTGTCAACACCGACCCACGCTTCATCCGAGACCAGCGGTGCCCAATGCTCATGCTAGTGACGGACCCGTTCCAGGTCTTTGACGACGACGCTAAGAGCAGCGCATGCCCACTCCTCCTCATCAATCTTAACGTCGCCCCGCACAATCGCTACCGGGTGGGGCTCGGCTGTCACTTCCTCGGGTTTGACATGGGCAGCGCCATTAAGGAGGAAGGCCTCAAACGCGACCCATATGACTCTATCATGAACGTGGTGGTGGACGAGCTGGACTCACTTGACCAAGTTGGCTTCACCATCTATGACGCTAGCTCTCATCTCTCCCCCCCTCCCGCTGAGGTCCTGTATGTGAAACTTCTGCTGTTTCTGTCGGACCTCAGAGGCCTGCAGGTGCCGTGGCTCTGCTGGACCGACTCAATTCCGTCCCGGCCAGACGAGCTGGCAGTGTTGGCTCGGCAGTGGGGGGTGCTGAAAGCCCTGGGGATCGAGGGGCCGCCAGCAAAGGAGAGATGGACAACCCAACAGCAGCTGTCTAGCCCTAGTGTCCCTGTAGTAGAGTATGCTAGCGATGAGGCAGAGGGCATGGAGGGTGTAGAGGAGGCGGAGGGGGACGGGGAGGACGAAGACATGGACGACTGGGGAGGGAGCGAGGAGGGCGGAGGTGATGGGACCGAGAGCGGGGAAAGTGAGGAGGACGCGTACGCCGCCAACACTCATGAGGGGGGGCCTGAGAGCGGGGATAGTGAAGAGGACAGGGGAGAGAGCGGTGACGACTAAGCAAGCAAAGGTGACATTATAACTTGTTAACATTGTGATGACTGCAGTCACAACTGGGTTGTCCGGGCTGTTGGCTCCTTAATTTAGTTGTTACAAACCTGCAAAAAAAATCCACTGTGTTGCCCTTTGGGTTTCAAAGACTCGCGTTTGGCCAGGAAGCAGACACACACTGCTCTTTATTTTGTTGATGTGTGTTGTTGTGTGAGTGGCTGAACTTTTAAGATACATTGTATCTATAATGGCCATAGCTTCCAAATTCCACAATGCACAACCTGTCTTACAGCCACATGCCCTACAACATACCGCAGATCCACTCAGGCCAGTAGCCTGCTGACACGCATGCGATGAACAGAAAGTGAATCAACTGAAAGCGGATGTGCAAAACAACCAAGCAGCTTTCCAGCCACGGTTTCTTAATGTATTCAATGACAACTAGTCTTACAGCCAGATGCCCTAGGCCATACCGCAGATCTACTAAGGTCGGTAGCATGACAAGCCTAAACAGAAAGAGAAACGACTGAGAGAGAGTGTGCAAAACAATCAAGCAGCTTTCCGGCCAGGGTTTCTTAACTTATTCGATGACAACTTGTCTTACAGCCAGATGCCCTAAGCCATACCGCATATCCACTCAGGCCAGTAGCCTGACACGCATGTGATGAACAGAAAGTGAATCAACTGAAAGCGGATGTGCAAAACAACCAAGCAGCTTTCCGGCCACTGTTTCTTAATGTATTCAATGACAACTAGTCTTAAAGCAAGATGCCCTAGGCCATACCGCAGATCCACTCAGGCCGGTAGCCTGACCAGCATGCCATAAACAGAAAGTGAATCAACTGACAGCTGATGTGCAATCCAATCTAGCGGCTTTTCAGCTTCAAGGCAAGGGTTTCTTAATTTTTTCGATAACAACCAGTCTTACAGCCAGGTACCCTAGGCCATGCCGCAGATCTACTCAGGCCGGTAGCCTTACAAGCATGAACAAAAAGTAAGTGAATTAACTGACAGCGGATACCGGTATGCAATCCAGGCCAAAGCGCAGATCCACTCAGGCCTCCCATGAAATCCCTGGCCTTCTCAATGATGTACCGCCGGTAGTTGACTGGTGTTTCTGAGATGCCGGTAACAGTGCCCTGATGAGCTGTAGCTGAAGGAGGTAGCAGACATCAGATAACAATGAGCAGAAGTCTGAGGCAGACGTCAAATGATGTTACAACTCTGGGCCCTGCTCAAAAAAGCTCGGGCGCGGGGGCGCTTAACTACAGGGAGCGAAACAAACACAAGGGGACAAAAAAAAGGAAAAGTGGGAAATAAAGTGAAGGGACAAACAAAAGGCTGTAAGGAAATACTTAAGAAGGTCCAGCGTATGAAAACGTCTACGCCTCAACAAAAAACAACTCGAAGAAGTCACTAGCATCGTTCGGAGGACCTGCCCATCCCCGCCCCCTCAGCTGATGCTGCGCGCTGGAGCATTGAAAGCATGCATGCAAAGCGTCCCCCACATGCTCGCCCTCTCCCCTAGCCCAACCTCGCTGGCAGCACGTCTGTCACGCTGCTGACCGCTGCGCCATCCTCTAGGGTCAGCCAAGCCTCAGCCTTAAGTTCGTGCCGTATGCTGAAACCATGTGCGAGAGGCAGCCGCAAACCTGTGTTCAGTAGCAGGATGTCTGGGGTCCCCTCTGCCAGCTGCATCTAGCAACGCCCGCTCGTATGTTTCATCAACTAGCGCTAGCACCTGTGTGACAGGTAGCAGCATTGGTGGGCAGTGAGACACACATGCTATAGACCAGCCTACGGCCGGTTGCCATCGCAACGCGCATTTAAGAATGAACCCGAGCTGCCGCGACAGCTCAATGCTACTGATATCATTATGTGGGTATCATGCAATCCACTGGTTGGGCGCAAGGCTCACAGTTGCAGCGGTGCTGCATTTGCACTGATTGGGACCACACCCAGACCAGCCTACAGCCGGTTGCCGAGCGCACATATAAGACTTAACCCGACCTGCCGCGATAGCTCAATGCCACTGATATCATTATGTGGGTATCATTCAATCCACTGGTTGGGCGCAAGGCTAACAGTTGCAGCGGTGCTGCACTTGCACAGATTGGGACCACACCCAGACCAGCAGCCTACGGCCGGTTGCCGCCGCAACACGCATTTGAGAACGAACCCGAGCTGCTGCGACAGGTCAATGCTACTGATATCATTATGTGGTTATCATGCAATCCACTGGTTGGGCGCAAGGCTCACAGTTGCAGCAGTGCTGCACTTGAACAGATAGGGACCACACCCAGACCAGCCTACGGCCGGTTGCCGCCGCAACGCGCATTTGAGAACGAACCCGAGCTGCCGCGATAGCTCAATGCTACTGATATCATTATGTGGTTATCATGCAATCCACTGGTTGGGCGCAAGGCTAACAGTTGCAGGGGTGCTGCACTTGCACTGATTGGGACCACACCCAGACCAGCCTACGGCCGGTTGCCGCCGCAGCGCGCATTTGAGAACGAACCCGAGCTGCCGCGATAGCTCAATGCTACTGATATCATTATGTGGTTATCATGCAATCCACTGGTTGGGCGCAAGGCTAACAGATGCAGCGCTGCTGCACTTGCACTGATTGGGACCACACCCAGACCAGCCTACGGCCGGTTGCCGCCGCAGCGCGCATTTGAGAACGAACCCGAGCTGCCGCGATAGCTCAATGCTACTGATATCATTATGTGGTTATCATGCAATCCACTGGTTGGGCGCAAGGCTAACAGTTGCAGCGGTGCTGCACTTGCACTGATTGGGACCACACCCAGACCAGCCTATGGCCGGTTGCCGGGCGCGCATTTAAGAATGAACCCGAGCTGCTGCGACAGGTCAATGCTACTGATATCATAATGTGGGTATCATGCATGTTCCTGGTTGCGCATGTACGGTACCTCACAACTGCAACGGTGTTGCACTTGCGCTCATGCATGGGGACCACGAATGAACCGGCCTACTACCTCCGGTTGCCCCCACTACGCGCAGTTGAGTATGGATATGTGCCGCAGCGTCAGCTCAATGCTACTGACCTCATTACGGTATGTGGGTACCGTGCAATCTCCTGGTTGGGCATGCATGAGTACCAGTAACAACTGCACCGGTATTATTGCACATGCACTGATTGGGATCACACAAGGACGGGTCTTCGGCATGCCCTTGCAGCACGCACCTGACTATGGACTTGGGTAGCAGCAGTAAATCAATGCTGCAGGTACCGGTATCATGCTGTGGGCACCATGCAGGCTCCTGGTTGGGCTGCAGGTACAGCAGCTGCTGTACCGTAGCTGGTAAAGCTGCACCGGTGATTCACCTGCCTGCAGCTTGCACTGGTAATGTACGGTACATGAAAGGTTACCGTAAGGTACTAACGACGTAAAATCGAGTTTGCGCCGTGCAACCTACCGTAATCGCGGTGCGGATATTGCATGTGCAGGTGTACGGCGGCGTGACTGGTGGACAAGGTGTGACGCGCGCACCAGCAATTGTTTCATATCGCGTGATAAGCTGCAGATGCGCCTATGAGTTAATTGTTAAAGTATTTATTAAGCCGCGAAGGCAAAGCACGTCTACGGTACTACAGCATCATCACCCAGCAAATGTGCCCATGGCTTGTTGTTCCTAGCTTTTGAGCGACACTGGGAAATGTTAGGGAAACCTCAGGGAAATCGGCATGGGAAAACATAGGGAAACCCAACGAAAAGCGTAGGGAAATCCAAACAGGGAAATCGAGGGAAATCTACATTGGGAAAACTAAGGGAAACCCCGAGGAAACCCCATAGGGAAATCCATAGGTTTCCCAACGACAGGAAAACCCTAGGGAAATCCTGTCTAGTGCAGGGTTTCCTTAAGGAAAACTTTGACCCTCTTTTTGTAGGGATTGTGCTTCCACACCCGCTCCCCAACTAACTAATGTGTATGTATGTATGCAGGTGGCGGACGTACACACTGCGCCAGGGAACGGACCCCAACAGAAGCCGCACGTGAACTCGCAGAACTCGCAGAGGACAAGGAGAGTCGCCGGCTAGCGGTGCAGCAGAGGGCCTTGAAGCTAGCTATTGCTTATCATGGCCCGCCGACGAGGAAGTGAGATAGAAAAAAGGTGCACTAGTACTACCAGATTGACCAGCCTAACTCTAGCAAGATGGCTGCCTAAATGTGATGCTTCCTTGTTTAAATTGTTTGAATGCAAACTCACGGAGAGTTGTGGTAGTCATGCATGAGGATGCCCTCCTGGTGTGAGACAGTGAGGTATCCCCTCGAATTGCTTGGCCAAGTGGAAACATTTTAATATGGATGGAAGGGTTAAGCCTGCTACGGTGTGCCGTTGTTTGCTTGGGAGTAGTTCTTGTTAAGAAGCACGCTGAGGCATAGAACGAGAAGTGAACAAGCATCGCCTACCAGTCTAGAAGCAAGCAAGGACAGAGACCTGCTGTGCATCTATATATGGATGAATGCAACCGGATGTCAGAAGACCGTTGGGAAGGAAAACGCACGTAAACCTGTGGGAAATCCAATGGGATTCCCAACGAATTCCCTTTTGGATGCAGGGGGTAACCGGTGGGAAATCGTATAATTTCCCTAGGGTTTCCCCCTGGGGCAACCGGTGGGAAATCGCGCGGAAATCCTAGGGTTTCCCTAGGGTTTCCTGATAGGGAAACCCTGCGACGGGAAATCCTAAGATTTCCTCTGGGTTTCCCTGTCTTCACTGTGATTTGGCAGGGTTTCCCTAGGGAAAACTTTGACCCTCTTTTTGTAGGGCAGCTACCAGTAGTCCAGTATACTGGAAAATAAAGGTGACTTTTGCTAACACAAGTTTTGATACAGTGGAAATGCCACTGTGTCTAGATTACAGTAGGCAGGCTACGAAAATCTGCCTAACACCTGCTTCGCACGCTACGCCATGCCACAAAAAACCCACACAAACGTCGTCCAATTACGGCAGGAAGTTCGGCTGATGCGACTTTCTGATGCAAATTGGTCACGGTAATAGGGTCGCACCCAGGGTCGCACCTGGACAGCAGAGATGAATGTGTAGGCAGGGCTCGTTCAGGTGAGCTGCTGATGGTTGAGGTGCATCGGCTGCCCTCTAGCCGTCTTGCAGCAGCTGCTGTTTGTTCAGAGGTGTCGTCACCGCAGGTGACTGCCAGCGGTTCAGCCCACGAAATAATACGCGACGCTTTCCCCACAGTCGCTGTCACGGTAGCTCCGTCAGTTAGGTCCATGTTCTCCTTCCTGAGCTGTGGTCAGAATGAATCTGTCTTGAAATCTGGAATGTTAAGATAATGCTAGGAAGAGACGGGCGCATTGCCAGGACGCAGCTGTCATGTCACGCACCAGGTCCATACCGGTACTACTCCGTATCGTCCGGTAAGTCGGTAACTAACTCAGCTGTCATGTCAGTCTCTATCTGGTCACGTGGTCACGTTCCACCAGTCGCTGGTTCATTCGCTGTTTAAGACATGTCTGGCAAAAGTTGCAAGCACGGTTTGCTGAAGTAGGTAGGAACGAACCGAATGTGTTGGAGATAAAGAGCGTACAATTTGGGGGTGCTCGAGCCAGACCATGATAATTCCTGCATGCATGCATGGCAGGTCCGGCTTGCACCCATCTAACAGGGTAACCCAGCAGGTCAACGACGTGACACCTCTGGGGGGAGGCTAAGGGCTGGGAGCCGGAGTCAGGGGGGGGCCAGAAGCGACTAAGCGAGGGCTAACTGGCGCACGGCTAGTGTCACGGGGTGGGGTGGGGGCAGGGGAGGGGGTACTAAGATATGGGTGGATTCTTGCAACATAAATCAGTACAGTCAAAGAGTGCGGGGTGGGGCGTGCCAAAGGAGGGGGGTCTGCCAAGGTTCAGCTCTAGAAATAGGGAAAGCAGGGAGAGGAGGCATACATTTCCTTTGTCGCACTGTTCACAGCAAGACCTGTTTTGTATTCATTCATGGCAAAAGCTGTGTCGCACCATAAAGCAGTAATCGTGCCAAAATGGTGTAAGCTGTCCTTACTGCCTTAGAGAGGCTCAAACTACTCACAACTAAGGTTCAACACCTGTACATACGTGCCTCTTGTACTACACTGCTGAGGTACAAGGGCTGTAAAGGGGTAACTTGGTACAGCGTACCGCATAAGAGCTAAGGCTGGGATAAGGCTGGCCTGCCCGGGCGCCCCTAGCTGTGGGTACCGCCCCTACTTTACTCGCGATGGTTGCTTCTGGTCCGTGGTGGACTTCTTCCCCACTGAGTGGCGGACACCTACGGGCGGACTCAGCGTCTACACGCTGGCCGCGAATGCGCAGCGCGTTAAGCTGTGGCTGGAACTTCTAGATGACAGGCGTGGATCTGGTCGCTTGTAGAGCTGCGACTAAAGGCCTGTCGGGTCGCGAACCCTGCAGGTCGTTATGAGTCACTTACCGCGTGTAGCGGGCGAAGCCGTAGCCGTAGACTGCGGACGACGTGGTCCTAGGTAGGGCTGGGCTTCGGGTTAGGTGTTCTCGTGCTTGCTAGATGGCGGGGTCGCTGTTCTAGGCTTGACTGGCTTAGTGGTACTGGCTTTGATGCACTTCACTGGGTAGGTCTCCGAGATCTAGCCGGTGCTGGTTACAAATAGAGGCCTGTCCACTTAAAAGGAACGAAGTGAACGTCAAGCGTGCAAGCCGGGATTCAAAGGTCCCGGCAAGCCCTATGCACTGAGTACGGGAAACCCTGCCTCAGACCTTCCCGAAAGTGGGAAGCTGGGCTCCTAACCCTAAAAAGGGGCTCCGCAGGGAAGCTGCGGAGTCTACGGGGACGCGTCAGCGGTCCCTACGGTTTTGGCACGTATACTGCATTATACCGTGACAGCTGTCGCACCATAAAGCAGTAATCGTGCCAAAATGGTGTAAGCTGTCCTTACTGCCTTAGAGAGGCTCAAACTACTCACAACTAAGGTTCAACACCTGTACATACGTGCCTCTTGTACTACACTGCTGAGGTACAAGGGCTGTAAAGGGGTAACTTGGTACAGCGTACCGCATAAGAGCTAAGGCTGGGATAAGGCTGGCCTGCCCGGGCGCCCCTAGCTGTGGGTACCGCCCCTACTTTACTCGCCCCCCGCTCCTCACGAAACGCACACCGGGCGTGCGTGGGGAGCCGGACTAGGGGTGGTACTGAAACTGAGATCGGAAAAATATGTACACTCAGAACTGGTGAGTTCCCTAACACGGAACCCTCCTAAACACCTGACTGCAATCCAACCAGTCGGTTTGAACAAAAGAAATCCACTGAAGAAAATGCACTGCAGGAAATTAACACAAGGAAATTCACCAAAGGATACTCACTGAAACCCGTGGCGAACCCTAGGTCCAACCAAGGTACCGAAAACTCGACTCAGGCCTCTGGGTTCCCGGTCTCTTTCTGGCCTGATCAGGGCATACAGAATCCGGTACCTTCACCATTGTCATGCTTGTTTGGAAGTCAAGAAAGGGTCAGAACCCCTGAAAAGCCATCAGAACTACGGGAAGCCAGCGGCCATCAGAATCCATCAGAAAGCAGAAGTCAGAAATTATCAGACATCAGAACGCATCAGACCATCAGGAATTGTCAGAATTCCTCAGAAACCATCAGAAATCAGAAGTCAGAAATTATCAGACATCAGAACGCATCAGCCCATCAGGAATTGTCAGAATTCCTCAGAAACCATCAGAAATCAGAAGTCAGAAATTATCAGACATCAGAACGCATCAGACCATCAGGAATTGTCAGAATTCCTCAGAAACCATCAGAAATCAGAAGTCAGAAATTATCAGACATCAGAACGCATCAGCCCATCAGGAATTGTCAGAATTCCTCAGAAACCATCAGAAATCAGAAGTCAGAAATTATCAGACATCAGAACGCATCAGCCCATCAGGAATTGTCAGAATTCCTCAGAAACCATCAGAAATCAGAAGTCAGAAATTATCAGACATCAGAACGCATCAGACCATCAGGAATTGTCAGAATTCCCCAGAAACCAGAACGCATCGGAAACCATCAGAAATCTACAGCGGGTCGCATGAGAATGACCCGAATCTTCAGTGGGGCTGATCCGGGCCTACAGACTTCTCCTGTTATTCAACCCTGAGCTCTGCATAGGAACACGGAAACCCGCTGCTCTCGCCCCACTGCACCGTTGACACCTGGCCCTAAGCAACAGGAGACGTGTGCAGTAGCAGCGGTGCTTCTCCCAACCCGCCTCTACAGGTGGCTGGCCCTGTGGCGGTTCTATGGCTATTATCCCGCCCTGTCCCCCTTGGCTGTCTGCCCCTAGGCAGCTGTCTCCTCCTCTGCTCTGGCTGCGTCGGTGGCCGCTTTGGCCCTGCGCTGAACTGCCCTGGGGGTGACGTTGGCTTCTCCTCTGCCCGTTGTGTATGAAATGTCATACAGCCCGTTGGGCATGGGCCTGGCGATGCCCCGCTCCATCTGTTTAGTGGCCGGATTGGTGGCCATGACCTCCACCTCTGGCTTGTCCATGGCTCCTGTCTCCTGGGCTGCTCTGGCGGCTGCCCTGGTTGCCCGGGGCGCTGTCTCCTCGGGATGGGCTGGTTTGTTCGGTACTGCTGCTGCGGCCGGGCCCGGCACGCGGGTCCTTGATGCAGGCTCGCACCTGGGGCACATCCAATCGCCCTCGGGGATGGCATAGAGCGCTGGCGCGAGGCAGTCCATGTGCCAGCCGGTGTTGCATGCGTCGCACAGGAGCATGACGTCCCCCCGGTCGGGTAGGCGGCAGACTTCGCAGGACAGGCTGACGTTGGGCCTGGAGGTGCTGAAATCCACCCTGCCTTTCAGGTTGGGGAGGTGGCACGGGGAGCAGTTGACTGCGTTCTCTGTCACGGTCAAGCCATCGGCGCCCTCCAGTACCAACGCCCCCGTCTCCCCCAGCCTCTGCACCCGCAGGATTTCTGGCCTGGCCTTGGGGTCGAGGCTGCGTCGCTCTGAAGCGTACCGGACGTACACGTAGTCCCCAACGGCGAATCGCCTGACCTGGGGCACATATCCTCCTCCGCGGATCCTGGCGTAGCGCAACTTGTCCCGGTGCTGTGCGATCTTGAGGTGCTCCCCCGCGACCGGGAGGGCCTCCTTGATCCTGGCTACCCTGGCGAGGAGCAGGTCTGCGGCTTCCTCCGCTGTAGCCACTCGCGCTGTGCTCCACAGGTCTGCCCCGACCTTGGAGGGGAACACTGGCTTCTGACCGTACAGGACCTCGTAGGGGGCCATGCGTGTAGCCTGCTGAGGCGAGCATCGGAACCCCAGCGCTACCCATGGGACCATCCTGTCCCACGAGTCGTCGCTGCTCCCGTCCCCGCAGCACTTGCGCAGGCCCGCCTTGAGTGTCTGGACCGCCCGTTCGGATAGCCCATCCGCCTGGGGATGGTTGGCAGAGGTGGTGCGATGGTCAATGAAGCAGTCTAGTAACATGTCTTGGAACTCTCCCTGGAACTCTGTCCCCTGATCGGTGACCACCTCTGCGCATCCCCCAAACCGTGCGACCACGTTTTGGAAGAATGCCAAGGCCGTCACGTCAGACGCCTTGCTGGGGATGGGGATAAGCTCCACCCACTTGGAGTAGTGTTCAACACACACCATGACGTACCGGTTGCCCCTAGGCGTGGTAGTGAACGGCCCGCACAGGTCCACACCCCAGCGGAAAAATAAACCCTCAATAGGGAGTGGGTGCAGGTCTGGCTGCGTGTGATTGAACGTGGACGCCCTTGCCCTGTCGCACACCCCGCACTCCTGGACAGCCTTCCTGACTGCTGCCCTAAGCCCTCTCCACCAGTGCTGCTGCATGATCATGAAGGCCGTGCGGTGGCTGCCGAAGTGACCGGTGTTAGCGTGAGCTTCCCTGATGACTGCCTGTCTGTCCTCGGGCCTGGGAACTACACACCGCCGCCCGTCTGGCATCACTCTTATCAGCACGCCCCCTCTCTCTGGTTCCCACTGGAAAGGTGCGGCTCTACGTTGCACCCTGGCCTGTTCCCCTGCCTCTGCCCCTGCGGGGTGCCTTTTTGATTGCAGGTAGCGCAGGACTGGCACGTCTGTCCATACGTCCACCCCTGCGGCAGGTCCTGCAGCGCACCCTGGAGGGTCTACGACCGCCCCTGCCCCGTCGTCTGCACCCTGGACAGGCTCTGGTTCCGGGTCAGGCTGCCCACCTGGTTCCTGGGCGGCATCCGCCCAGTCTGCTGCCGCTGACTCCCCCAAGCACTGCCGATACGTTGCCGCTGCCTCGCCCTCGCCGGAGCATGCAGTGCCTGCACTGGCTAGGGCGCAATGTGTGGACGTCAGGGCCATGCCGATAGCCAGGTCGCTGTCCGGGCCTGGTAACCCAGCCCTGCGGGCCAGCTCCCTAGGGATGATCTTGGCCGCCTCGAGGGCTATGGTGAACCAAGCCTCGAGAGCCCAAGCATCCATGCACCTGCCCAAGGCGGCCCTCCTATCGCCCTCAGGAAAGTCGGGGCGGGGCAAAGTGGACCCCACTGCGTACCCCATGGCCCTCTCCCTTTTGTTTCCGCTGACTCCCCTTGGGACTGCTGTTCGCTGGATCTCGTCCGCTCCATCCTGACCACTGTTGACTGGACCATCCCCTTGACCACTGTGGGTTCAAGCTGGGGCTCCTGGTCTGGTCTGGGCTCAGCCTTGCCTCCTTCCCTTTCTGCCTCCGCAGGCAGGTCATCCGGAGGTCGTGCTGGCCCGCCACCCTCTCCTACACCACCGGTCTGAGACCTCACAGTGGGTGGCTCTGAGGTCGGGTCCAGGGACTCATCGTCGGGAACCGGCCATTGCTCGTCCTCCTGGCTTGGGCCAGGGGGGATGCGCGCTATGCCGCCTCGTCCGATACCCCTGCGCGTCACTTGAACCTGCACCATATCCTCATCCAAGGCTAGGGTGCTGTCGGCCCCTTGGACCTTGTTTTCCATTATGCCTGCATATTCACCATCTGACAACCCAATGGCAATTAGCCTAGCTTCCTCTGCTACGGCTGCATTGATGGGTGTCATGGGGTCATTGCCTGGTTCCATTCCTCTCACTCGTGCACTGCGTCTTGCAGCCTCTGGATGCAGGTGACGATCATGATCTACCACTGCGTCCTGCATTTTCTATTGCTGGGTGCTGAGCAGCCGTGCCGGCTCGCTGTGTGGGCTCACAGCAGCAGGTCACTGGCTCAAAGCCTGCTTCCGTTCTCCTCTACCTTCTGCAGGCTGGTTAGGCGTTGCTAGACAGGTCAAGCACGGGTAATTTTTTTTTACCTGGTTCTGGCGGATATTTTCACCTTCTGGACTGCTGTCTCGTCCGCTATCTTGCTGGTCTCGTCCGCTATTCCTCCGCTGATTCGTCGCGCAGCTTCCTCCTCGATCTCCGCAGGGCCTGCTCAGGCTGCAATCTGCAGCTTCGGATATTCCTGCACACAGTCTTGGGTTGCCTGCTTTTAAACTCGGATCCCAGATCCTTGCTCACTTCTGTCAACACGCAGGCTGTGCACTCTACCACGGATGCAGGCCACGTGCACAGGTAATATCAGCTGGGTTTATAACTCCACAGCCTGATCTTCAAGCTACGTCTGCTTCTGGGTTGCCACGCCCAGCGCAAGCAGGAATTGACTTGGGTTCTATGGAGAATCCTCTGCTAAGTGATTTTGAGCTGTCCAAGGTAGATCACTGCCTTCAAAAAGAAATTCAAGTTCACAGCACATGCACCTTTAGCAGGATTCGCTGGATCAAGCTGATCAGGCTTAGACCCACTTCGTCCTTTTAAGTGGACACGCGATGGTTGCTTCTGGTCCGTGGTGGACTTCTTCCCCACTGAGTGGCGGACACCTACGGGCGGACTCAGCGTCTACACGCTGGCCGCGAATGCGCAGCGCGTTAAGCTGTGGCTGGAACTTCTAGATGACAGGCGTGGATCTGGTCGCTTGTAGAGCTGCGACTAAAGGCCTGTCGGGTCGCGAACCCTGCAGGTCGTTATGAGTCACTTACCGCGTGTAGCGGGCGAAGCCGTAGCCGTAGACTGCGGACGACGTGGTCCTAGGTAGGGCTGGGCTTCGGGTTAGGTGTTCTCGTGCTTGCTAGATGGCGGGGTCGCTGTTCTAGGCTTGACTGGCTTAGTGGTACTGGCTTTGATGCACTTCACTGGGTAGGTCTCCGAGATCTAGCCGGTGCTGGTTACAAATAGAGGCCTGTCCACTTAAAAGGAACGAAGTGAACGTCAAGCGTGCAAGCCGGGATTCAAAGGTCCCGGCAAGCCCTATGCACTGAGTACGGGAAACCCTGCCTCAGACCTTCCCGAAAGTGGGAAGCTGGGCTCCTAACCCTAAAAAGGGGCTCCGCAGGGAAGCTGCGGAGTCTACGGGGACGCGTCAGCGGTCCCTACGGTTTTGGCACGTATACTGCATTATACCGTGACAGCTGTCTCGGATTTCTCCGGTATCAGGGTGCTGTGTCAAATGTTGTACCTGCCAGGTTTCCTGATTCTATGATTAGGCTTTTATGTACTGGCCAGGGTTTGACCGAGCACCTTCCCCCCCCCACACACACTCACACTCGATGAGCAGACAGGGGACTCGGGGTCACAACAGTAATTCCCTTGCCACCCACTGCCATCAGCCTGGTCAGCCATGTGGGTCCCAAGGACCCCTGACCTCTTCAACCTGTATCAGCAGGGCTATGACCAGGACCAAGGTGTATTTCAGTCAATGACGTTACACCTCTGGGCCTTGCTCAAAAAGTCTCGGCCGCGTGGGCGCCTAACTAAAGGGCCGGGAGGAAAGCACGAAACAAAGACAAGGGGGCAGGAATAAAGGAGGACACCAGACAAGGAGAACACCAGAGGTCACACCTGGTACAGTAACTGGAGGCGGTGGAGCGGGGAGCAGCCATCCCCCAAACTGCGTTAGGCAGCGACCAAGCCAGAAGCCGCACCAGCAAGAGGTAGTGCACTCGCATAGTCGCATGCGCACAAACATAAGGCTGCGGCTCGGCGCAGCAAGTATACCCAACACTAGAGGTCGGCCAGGCGGCCCACAGCGATGTTAGGCTAGGGAACACGTGGAGCATCTGGAGGGTGTGCCGCATGCTTGCTTCCAAAACCCTAGCATGCAAGGATAGTAAAGGAACTGGGGATGGGCAGGCCCTCCAACTTGTGTCCCCTGATGAAGCCAAAGACTACCATAAGCTACCCTGGGCTTGCATGGGTGGGATGCCTTGCTTTTGTGGAAGATGTGGTAGAAAATTCTAGACATTGCGAAGGCGTAAACGTTTGGGAGGCTGGCGATTTCCATTGACTGTCCTTATTTTCCAGCCTTCATCTGTCCCTCCATCTTACCGTATTTCCTCATTTTTTTCTTCCCTGCTGCGCAGCCAATTTCCTTTCTAGCGAGGGCCAGAGATGTTATGACAATAATTTTAGTGTGTGCCAAACAACCACTCGCATGACCGAAGGTGACTTACCTAAGACCATCACTCAATAACGTTACACCTATGGGCCCGCTCAAAGCTCGGCCGCGTGGGCGCCCAACTGTTCAGACTTGAGAAGGGAGAAAAGAAGGAACTATAACGAAACGGGGGGGAAAGGATTAAAGGAACAAAAGAGAGAGGCCGGGAAGGCAAAGAAGACCAAGTCCGACACCTGAGTTCCACTAGAGACCATCAATAACAGCAGTAGGTGGCCTGCTGGGCAACAGTGCTTGCTGCACCAAGCGCCCAATGCCTTTGGTTGTGATTAAGGCATGAAGCGCAGACTTGTAGCTGAACCAGCCTACGACTACTAGGGGGGATTCAGGGGGGCGGCGCTTTGGTCTACACTGTTTAAGTGTCAGTGACACCTCCCGTACTTACCACACCATTGCCTCTTCTTCCCTCACATCCCGACATCCCTGGATCCAGAAATACTACCTACTTCACGGCTGACCATATCCTACGCCAGCCTTGGGTGATTGGGTCTCTACTCTCTAAGCTTGGGGCAAATAGACGGACACAACATGCATGCCATCCTCTGCATGCCATTCACTTCCACACAGTCACACCTACCACATGCTACACAGACAGCGGCTCGAGTCCTTCCTGATCATTTGGCCATGTTCTGCGAATGTTCCTCTTATACGACCCTCCTTACTGCCCTCTTTCACCAGGTGTGCCTGAGCCCTGAGGTAGGGCACCAGGACCTGGCCTGAAACCCTCACCTGAACCAGTTTCGTATTCGTCAAGCCACTCTTCGGCGGAAGTCTCATGCATTATATAAAGACAATGCTGCACTCTTGCGTAGCCTTCGAGCCACCACGAAAAGATTTACAGATCCCGACCATCGGCAAGGCCCATCGTCCTTGAACGCAGTTTTAGATGCGTAGCAATCATTTCAGTACCACAGTGACACGATAATCGCGGTCATAGATTCAGCACATTCTGTCGGCACCAGCAGTATGCGGTCTAAGTGGTGGCGACTGTGGTCGGAAGGGCAAGCCAGCAAGGAGTTTATGAAGTGCTATGATCAAGCTCTTTCATGCGCCCCCAACCTCCAGCTCTCCAACCCTGACGTCGTTGAAGTGGCTGTTATCGCCATGGTATCAGCCAACCGAGTACTCTAACATGTTTCATCAGATGATCGCTGCTACGAGCATGGGAGATGGCCACAGCTGGATACTTGGCTGATGCAGCAGGGCATGGCGAGGAACATCTCTGCCTGTGCTAAGTTGCTGCGCCATGCCCTGCATGGCTCTGTCTATTGGGATAAGGCAGGCATCACGACCCTCGTAACTTTTCGTCGGACCCTCGAACTATCCATCAGCCACAGCAGCATCAGAAGTTCCTTCTTCGGCGTAAGGACTGATGACATCATAGAGCTCTACTGCACCGCTTTCCAGTTCCTCATCCCCCACGTCCGCAAATGGCTGGAGGCTGACAGCAGCACACGACCCTCGAAGAATCATCTCTCACAGCCCCCATACTATGGCTGGCCTATCTTGAAGGCCTTGCGCAAAGCTTTGAGGATCTATCACTTTCCTCTGCGGACTGGAGGCCGCTGACGCCCCTCCTGGTGCAGTCCTTCCAGCTGGCCCGGGACTTCATGCCAAGGCAATGCCAGAGGATGGGATCTGGGCTGCTGGGATCTACGGTCTCGGCCTGAGCCTCCCCCTCGCTATCGTCATTGCTGTGGGACGGTGGTGGATCCATCCAGGTTTGGCCGCGCCGATGCGCGCTGCAGGCCATGCAAATTGCGCTGCTGCCGGAGAGCTGCCTCCTCACCCCGCCTGCACCAACAATTAAGGCTGCAGCCAGCACAACCAGCTTGCCATCGTCTCGATTCTTGATGAAAGACAATCTATTGAGTGCTGCAGCGGATGTGTTACACACATTTTGCCAGGTGGGTCATCATACCGCAACAAATGGTTGGAGATATGTTTATACAACTTTTTCCGATATCTATCTCGGATCAAGCTGTTTTAGGCTTTTAGCCATGCTCTAGTGCATTGTCGCATGGATTCGATTCTTGCACTTCAGCACTAACAGTGAGCTCTAGCATAATGCAAATTGTGTTGATTCAAATATCTGACCACTTGCCTGGCATGCTTGCTCAACTTGTTTTCATGTTGTGCCATGTTGTGTTCATGCAGTAAATCTCCTCATCTTTCCCCATTTAGTCCAATCTCACCCTTTTATATTTCTGCCTATACCTCCACCCTGTCCTTGACACAGAGCTATTAAGGCCGCAACAACTGTGGGACCTGATGTGCTTGATGGAGGAGTCGCTGCGCCTCACAGCACCCCACCTGACTACTGATGTGGCGCAGCATGTGACTGGCTTGTGGGTAATTATGATGATGGCCTGTAAGACATTCTGTGATGTGGGGTCTGGCCTTCCGGGCCACAACGTTGCGCTACCTTCCCCATATCTGCCGGAGCAGCTGTGCTCGATTCTACTGAGGATGGTCAGCATGGGCCTGACTCTGATCAAAGCAGTGGCGTTACTTCCAGCCGAGTGGGACGAAACAGGCTGGCGTATCTCTGAGTCTTCGCTTAATTCCACCTTGGGGTACGCTTGGGTAGCAGGACAGACTTGGGCCCTGCCCGTGCGCATGCGTGCATTGGACGGTATGGCTGCCCTGGTCATCCCGGCTTTCTGTACCCTGCTAGCAAGGGTCCTGCCGAGTACAACGCTAGACTCTGGCAGTTTATTTATTATCAAAATATGCAATTAATTAAAATGCCTGAGGTGCGAAAATGTGTGGAATGCGCGGCGAAGCCGCTCGAGGGGGGTGCAGGGGAGGCGGGGGTCCGGGGGCCAGCGCCCCCGGTGGGGGTTTGGGGGCGAAGCCCCCAAAGTTCAGAAACAGTGTGTGGCTTCAACTCGAGATTCCTGTCCTAAATCTTTTGCAATTTAACTGTGTAAGTCCAATCAATTAATGTTATGAGTGCCGATGTTCGAGTCTACAAGTCTAGAGCTGGCCTCAAAGCCACTCCAGCCTACAAACTGAAAATAAATACGGAAGTCAATGTAAGCAAGGCGAATATTCGCGAGAGGCAAGTTCTGGCCAAGTCAGGGAGTCCCCGATATGCAGGAAAGAGATACCGGTGTGCAAAGGATCAGTTATGCAGGTGATGAGACATGCAGATGACTATTGACTAGCAGTAACGCCCCTTCATTGTGGCTACATCCTCCCAGTGCTGAATGGCGTCGGCGACGGGAATGGTGGCCAAACTAAATTATTCATAATGCATACCGTCATACGAAGCTATTCACGAACGCGAGCGTTTCTGGACAGTCGGGTAGCCAAACGTCCGACGTCGGCTGTGTAGCCGACTGCGGAGCCGAGCTGTAGCCGTTTCGCGGCAGCAACAAGCCCCTTCTATCTACTGTCTGGCATTTTTCTCTTTCTGTTATTTATTTATTATTATGGCCTCATTTATGGTCTCAGGCCATTTATGGCCTAACAAAAATCTGGACGCTGGCATTGTTGCAGTGCCCTCCAACGGAACAGCAACAGCAACACTTGCCAGCGGTACAGTACCTGTCAGCGGTACAGTTCCCAGTGCTGCTGTAGCACCTGGCGGCGGTGCAGCATCGCCTTCCTGTGGTACTGCTGACGTGGCAGGTTGTGCTGTGCTTCAGTCTTCAGCTACGCAATGGCTGTCAGCTACCCTGTCAGCTATTCTGTCAGCTACCCTGTCAGCTACCCTGGAAGAATGAGGCGAGGCCATGAGATTAGCTTGCCCATTGATCGGAGGGATCTGGAGCCTGTGCAGTCGCATTCCAGCGCCACAGCTGTGTCTGTCTGCATTGCTGACGGATCCCGTGTGGATCAGCATTCCCTCCACCAGCAAGGCGTTGCATCAGGCCTGGCTGCTGTCTACAAGAGCAGCGTCGCCCGGAGGGGAGCCTACCGTTGTCGGGGCTTCTGCGCACGGAGGATGTGATCGCCTGGCCGAGGTGGTGGCAGCCATCATGACCTTGCTGGTGGATAGCCTGACGTGCACAGCATTGGGTGGGCAGTCTTTCCGCAGCGTCCAGCAGCACCAGGAGGAGAGTTCTAGCCAGCTATGGGCTGCAGCTGCATCCGAATGCTCCGCACTGCTGGGATCCGGTCTGCTGGCACAGGAGATTGACAGCCCGGCCAGGTTCAGATACATGGCTTCTAAGATGCGGGGTCACACTGATGAGTGGGCTCCTTCAGGCCCCGAGCCGTCCCGCTCCTCGGCGGCAGAGCTGTCAGAGGCTAAGGGGACCTCTGCGGCTGTGGTGCGAGCTGCCCTGTCCAAGGTCCTGGGCAGTGAGGTGTGGGACGCGCTGCTGGAGTGGACGCCTGATTCATCGCCGGTGGCTGCAGTTATGAGCAACTGCTTCCATCAGCTGCTCATCGTGCTCAAGCTGCTGCTTCATGGCCCAGGCCTCAATGCACTCTTTGCAGAGGCTGGGTCCCTGGTCAGTGATCTGGCTCGCTCTATTCCGAGCCTTGGCTCAGCAGATGAGATTTAAGGGCCAGGGGTTGGCAGCGCATCTGCGGAGAGCTCCTTTGACATCAGGGAGGCTGGCCGAAGCCTGCTGGTGCTTTTGAGGGAAATCCGGTTGCAAGGGCCGGTTGCAGAGCAGATGGAAGTGGGAGGCACTGCTGCTGAGACTCCCTCACCCCTGGCACCGCCCCACCTAGGAGGCAGTGGCATGGCTGATGGCAGCAGCTGGGAGCTGGTCCGGGCAGAGCTTCTGTTGGGCCTGCCTGAGGACTTGTGGGGCACCGGGCCCTGCTGCAGCCCTGCCTGCCTCCAGATGGGCGGCCCGTGTGAGATGACTGTCAAGACGCTGGCGTGCGCTGGCGGGTGCGTGGTGAGGTACTGCTGCAAGGCCTGCCAGGTGCAGGCGTGGAGTGGCGGGCACATGAAAAACTGCGCCGCCATGAAGGAGATCAGGGACAGGTGGCAGGCTTGCCTGCAACCGTCAGTCGCAGGGGCCTCCAACAGGGTGGTGGCTGGTATGTAGATAAATGATGATCCATGTATCGGTCATTGTCCTGGGCAAAACTTATTCTTAATTTCTGGTATGCGGGATTTCTTACGTACCGTTGTTTCGAGGCAGTCAGTAGATAGGGCAATTATGTCGTGCCATGAGGGCAAACGGCATTTGAAAGTAATGAAATATTTGAATGCATAGTTAAGCTTTGCCTAACAGGATTGCTCTTATTCACTTACTAATATAAATGGAAGGTTTATTTCCACCCGCAAATTATGTTTTCTCTTCCACCTGTTGTACTAGTATGCCTTGACTGCCGTACACTTGATTGCCGTACAAAACTGATTACCGGTAAATAATTGTTTGTGACTTAGATATTGATGTACCGGTAGATGCCAGGGGTGAGCTTTTTCACCAAGTTCACAGCAAGGTCTTTTTTATTTCTGCACGGCAAGATCTGTCGGAAATTCTCCACCGGTATTTGGGTGATGTGTCAAAATATTGTATCCGGCAGCTTCCCTGATTTATTCCTGTTATCTGCCCATGGTCATTTTGTTTGTTGGATGGGACTAAACTGGTTGGTGCTTGTTCGGTCAGCCCGGGATATAAACGATTCCAGCCAGAAGGACTGAATAACTTACTTGTTCAAATGAAATGGTGATCCTATACAAGTGTATTGAAAAGAGCATCAAGTTGGCCGTATGTTCTTGACATAATACCCGGGCTCCTAAAGTCTCGTCCGCAGGGGCGCCCAACTGTTTGGTCCTAAGGAGCATCCGGAACCTAGTATAACCTAGATTTCTCAGTAAAATTTCAGAATATGGGGAGGGGGCGAGGTCAAGTTGAATCAGCTCAACAGTGCGCTTCCAATTGACACGGCTATGAGCTGCGTTGTCTAAATGACTGCGCGAAGATAAATGACAAAGTTTCAGTGCAAATACCCTTTCACTCCCCCCCAGTCCGAAATAAGGCATAAAGGGAGTTTTTAGGAGGATTGCCAAAAAGGTGAGAAAACCATAGGGGAAGCCTTTTCATGACAAATCCAACTTACGGTACGTTCATTACTTTACTCAGTCGTTTAACCATTTGGCATCATTTTCTGACGGACACTGGCTGAAGCGAACACAATAACCCAAAAGTCTTGTCCCGTGCATGGACCGCATCATTATTCCCCTTGAATCTCAACTTTCCTGCCGTAGACGGAATAACCACTACACAGCCCTGAGTCTTCAGCTGCTTCGACCAGATTCCTCGTGCCAAAGACGTGCGTACAAAAGCAACAGATACAAGGCGACAAGCCACACGAGGAGCATACTGAGAACCACTTAGACTCCGCGCACCCCAGAAATAAGAATTTGTTTTTTCGTCGCGCAGCTAAAAGAATTTTAAAACAGTCGCGCAGCGACGAGATTTTTGGAATTAATTTAATTTCTGGCCGCGCAGGAGTTCTTACAGGCACCTGACCGAATCTTCGCGCATCGATTAGGGTGGAAACCTGACTTCGACATCACGCACCGCTGTTTTTTTGATTAATTATTAGCGCGCAGCATGTCCACGCACCCTAATAATTATTTCATTACGAGCGGAGTCAAAGTGGTTCTACGGTATACAGGTCGCTTTTACAGGACCGTAGATGCTATGCACAAGCAACCTCCCTACATACTTGGAGGATAGGGTATATTTATAATTTAACTTTTGCCCCCCTCGAACTCAAGCGCCGATATATATATCAACCTGGCGGTGTAGATATAGGTAGGAATCTCAGCAAATTGTTCAGGTGGATTAAAAATGTATACCATGTTCTTTACTTGGAAACTCGCAAGAGGAAGGCTGAGTGGGATCAACAAAATGATCAGTCGAATGCCGGTATTTATCCCTCTCCTCCCCAACTTTGCCCACCCACCCTTTGGACCTCCCACCGGGCCAAAAACAAATTTAAGACCAGGTCTGAATAGCTCTCGTCAAGCTCTATAACTTTGGAGGATAGGGTACTGTAGATTTGATTTGCCTTCCCTCGGGTATCAATTAATTATTTCTTTTGGAGCTGACCTCGGGGCAAAATCAGTTGTTCAATGCTGCCCTATGGGCAGATTTTTTTTTAACCCATTCCCTTTTAAGGGGGGCACGATCCCCAAGGGAACATATCAGATGAGAGATCGAAACCAAAAAGTCATCACATGAGATCGAAATAAGAACGCATGTCAGAAGAGAGATCGAAATAAGAGGGCTGACCAGATGAGAGATCGAAACCAGAAGGCCATCACATGAGATCGAAATAAGAACACATGTCAGATGAGAGATCAAAATAAGAGGGCTGACCAGAGGAGAGATCGAAACCAGAAGGCCATCACATGAGATCGAAATAAGAACCCAAGTCTGAATGAAGAGATATCAAAATAAGAGAGCAGACCCTGTGGCATCGTAAGCCATCACGCCAGACCTCGAACGTGCAGCCTCTTTACGAACAGCGCTTGAAAGCTCAGGTCTTGTACCGGTACGTTAAAATCTGCAGTACCCGTTGTACCAGACGTCGAATGAACGAACGGCGACAGGCGGTGGCAACCACCGGTGGCGACAGAGGACAGCGATTTCCGATAATATAAATATTTAAATATTCGCGCCCCTCACCCCAAATAATAAATATATGATGTACCGTATCCCTCGGGCTTAACCCTCACCCCCAAACAACATTAATTATGAGGGAAGGCTAACCGAATCTACGGTATATTTATAATTAAATTTTGCCCCCCTCAAACTCAAGCGCCGATATATATTTGAGCTCTTCTTTCCTCCATCTTTGCTTGCTGTTCAACATGATTGATTGATTGAGGAACGAGAGGTGAAGATAATGCACATGAAATTTCAAAGTTCCTCCTGAGGTTCCTCCAGATCTTTTCCACAAGACGTGAGATGATGACATCTGGTATAGATGTGTAAGATTCGGCCGGGTGCGGGCATGGCACAGCCGGTCGGGGGATTCGCCTTAAGATTCGCCTTCCGAAATTCAGAATACACAGCGGCAAATTTACCGCTATCATAATTTCGGGCCCTAATGGAACCATGGGCTACGTAAAGTTTACATCTTCGGGGTTCTGCATTGCCACTCGTACTCCGCTACACGTACTCGTGACATGTACTGTTGGCACAGCGAGATTTGCAATTGGTGAGGTGGAACGTCAACTCTAGGGCATGGGCATGTTCCTATTGTCCGACGTGTCTGTGGTGTATGTCTGGGTCGTGTGCTTGTGCAAGCATGAGTCCTGGGTTTGCTGCGCGGTTTGTGTATTAATGCCAGTGAATTGAATACCGGAATGGCAGGATAGTATTTGTGCCCGAGGCGGCAGCAAAGCTGCAAAACAGAAAATCAATTTAGGTCCAAGGTCCCATGATGCCATGGCACATACAGGCCAGACCATGGTCTTTTTAATGCCAGCATGAGGCGGCAGCAGAGCAAACAATAAAATCAGCCCTCACGGGGCAGCCCTCAGTCAGGTACCGGTATGGGATGACAGCCCGGGATGCTATTATCCCATACCTGACCGAGGGCTTCCCCGCCCTCGGCCAGGTATGAGATAACAACCCGGACCCGGACCTCAGGGCCCTCACCTGATCACCTCGACCTTAGGGCCCTGACCTTGACCTCAGCAATCTAAAGCGCTAACCAACTCGGGCAGTCCCCACCTCGATGCAACTTGATTACCTGATCACTATTACCCTTCACACAAGAGATCAGTAGTAAGGATCAGCGTGCGTGTCGCATATCGTATGGTGTGCTTGTGTAAGCATGACTTCCACTTCGTCAAACACGTACCTGTTTTTGCCTGAGTGGATGCGTGCATTCAATTGTTGTCGAGTTCGCCACTGTCGTCATCCTGCGAATGGGAATGGGTCGGGAGCTGAGTTCAGAATACAGGGCACCGGGAATGCACCGGGTAAATTCACTAAAAATAGCGGATTTGAGCATGGGCAGTTATTGGAAATATGGCAGGAATGCCGTTTGTGAACTGAAGTCGAGGATCCAACCATGTTGAAATGTGAGCTTTTTAGACTATTGTGCTTGCTATTATCGGTAGGACAAATGTAGGTTTCAAGACAAGGATTCGTCAAGAGATTTGTTAGGCACTGGAATCTAGGACGCATCACAGCCAGCCGTTAATCCGGCCGCGACCATCCTCTGCACGAACGGTCGGTGACATCTGTCACTTCCAAGAAACAGTCGAGACAAGCAGGTTTGCGCTCGACGCGAGGTGACGGCCCCACGGTGACGGCCGTCGACTGACGTTGTCAGCGTGTACGAATGCTAGAAATCATCTTTGTCACGCTAATCCTGGCCGTGCAATCCCAGCTGAACGACCTGAAATCGCGATCGTAAATGGCGGTTAAATGGCGGTTACTACTTGTAGTACAGACAAATTTGTTTACACCACGAACTAGGATGCCGAACGTACACAAGACAAACAAAGAAGTAACTGTCAAGAAGAGAGACAAGTTCGGCTGGCACAAAAAGTGTGATGCCACGTATCCCTCCAACAGAGGCCAAGCCTGACGCGATGATTGCCTCGGGGACGCAGTTTACCCTAAAAGCGCTATGACCTCACCCAGCAAACCCTGAAAAACCTCCTCAAAATCTGAGGCATTTGGGCTACTGACGACGTTCGTAACTAGGTCACCGAACGTAGGCAAGACAAACAAAGAAGGAATGGGTAAGATGAAACAAGTGTTCGACTGGCACAAAAGTGTGATGTCACGTGTCCCGATGTCACGTCCGACTGCGCGCGCCTCGGGGACGCAGTTTACCCTAAAAGCGCTATGACCTCTTCCGCCATACCCTGAAAAACCTCGACGTGCGGCGGAGCACTTGGGCTACTGACGACGTTCGTAACTAGGTCACCGAACGTAGGCAAGACAAACAATGAAGGAACGGTCAAGATGAAACAAGTGTCCGACTAGCACAAAAGTGTGATGTCACGTGTCCCTGACGTCACGTCCGACAGTCTGCCTCGGGGACGCAGTTTACCCTAAAAGCGCTATGACCTCGACCTAGCAGCAACGTGTACAGCAAAAACACGGGCAGCGACAGCATTGCGCTTCTGACTTCCACAACCACGCACCTTGGCTTTATAGGTGTCCAAGCATACACCGGTGACGTGACCCTGGCGGACTGACATGACCACGTCGATCACATCAGGACAGCATGCTCGACGGTCTTATCGGTCGTACGCGGCGACGTCACGCGCCATGGACCGAGGGGGGGGGGCGCGGGGGACGCGCGCCTTGGGGACGCAGTTTACCCTAAAAGCGCTATGACCTCGCCCAGCAAACCCTGAAAGCCCTCGTCAAAATCAAACAAATAAAGAAGGAACGGTCAAGATGAAACAAGGGTTCGGCTGACACAAAAAGTGTGATGTCACGTGTCCCTCCAAGACGGGACAGGCCTGACGCGATGTCTGCCTCGGGGACGCAGTCGACCCTAAAAGCGCCATGACCTCACCCAACAAACCCTGAAAAACCTACTCAATTTCTTAAGCACTTGGGCTACTGACGACGTTCGTAACTAGTCACCGAACGTAGGCCAGACAGATAATGAAAGAACGGTGAAGAAGAATGAAAAGTTCGGATGGCACAGAAAGTGTGATGCCGCGTACGGCGTACCCCTCCAAGACGGGCCAGGTCTAACGCGACGTCTGCCTCGGGGACGCAGTCGACCCTAACAGCGCTTTGACCTCCTCCGTCAAACCCTGAAAGCCCTCGCCAAAATCTGAGGCACTTGGGCTACTGACGACGTTCGTAGCTAGTCACCGAACGTACCGTAGGCAAGACAAAGAAAGAAAGAACGGTCAAGAAGAAAGAAAATATCGGCTGGCACAAAAGTGTGATGCCACGTATACCTCATAGGCGGGCCACGCCTGACGCGACGTCTGCCTCGGGGACGCAGTTTACCCTAAAAGCGCTATGACCTCGCCCAGCAAACCCTGAAAGCCCTCGCCAAAATCTGGAGCACTTGGGCTACTGACGACGTTCGTAACAATAGAAGGTCGTGTTTCCACTTGTATTCTGTCGGGCAACCGACACGGTTTAAGGCCCAATTTCGACCCAACTGCCGCAAACCGACACGGTTTAGCCTTTCTGAAACCACGCATTCGAGAATATCCTATACCTCGTCGATGACCAGGGGCCCGTTCACATTGGCTCCAATCCAGTCGTTGGGATCATTTGCGGCCCAAGTGTGGTACTAGGTAGGATCATTTTTGCCCACTTTCTCGCCAGTTTCAGCTACTTGCAGGAATCCGCCAGCCACAGACGAGTTCACAGCCAACTTCTGTTATGAGCACAACACGATCGTCGTGGCGCGCTTGTCAATGCTGCTGTGAACGCAAGAGAAATCGCTTAGGGATCTCGAGCTTGTACCAGAGCTCGTACTGCCCGAGACTTTCCATTTTGACAATGTCCAGCATGGTTCCGCCTCGATCAAACATTTTGTTTAATCACACTCGTTAAAAGATAACAACCATGTAAACGAATGAGACAATAATGCACGTAATCGACCTAGTTTGAGTTTGCGTAAACCCTGAACCGAGCCAGCGTGGCAGCGTGGCAGCCAGCGTGGCAGGATCATTTGGGTCATTTCTCAACACTACCTCGGGAGGTCGTTTCTGAAATGATCCTAGATGTACAAAAAGTACAACGACTAACTGTCGCCCAACTCGCGCCCAACTCGCGCCTCTAGTGTGGATCTAGTTAGGATCATCTCAGAATTCTGTACAGCGCCCACTTTTGGCTCGGATCACCCCCAATGTGAACGGGCCCCAGGTTTAAGCTATTCTGTGAGTTGGTTGCCTCTTGGTTTAATGAACCATCTCAGCGCGAAAGATCGGTCGGCATTAAAGACGCCATTTCTATAGCCAGGTCGAAATAAGCGGCGACACTTGTGGTTCCGAGGTCACGAATCGTCGCAGAACGTCTCGGCGCCCCTAGATCAGACCTCTGGCAGCAGGAAGTTTGCTGTGAACTTCCTGGATTTCAGTGGAAACAGTTTTGGTTTAAGGCGTGAAAAAATCACGATCGCGAGCAACCGGATTCAAACCGCGCTGGTTTAAGGCACCAGTGGAAACACCCCCCGAGCTAGCTAACGCAAATCTAACATCTGACACACTTTGGGGGGACATGAGGTGACTTCAATACTGCAGGGCTTCAAGATTCCTCCACATACTGAAAACGTAATTTTAAACAAGTCATTATGGCACCTTCAGCAGCAGCAGGGGGGGTAGAATCTCACGATGGTGATTCGAGTAGAGGAGTGCAATCGAGCTTCGGATTGCTGCCTAGCAGCAGGCACCGCAGTAATATGCTACAGGAGAATCAGTATAAGCATCTTAACAGGCCTCCTGAGAATCAAGTGCCTTCTGAAGCCCACAGTGTCGTGTGCACTGTGAATGCGCCGTCGAAGGATTCCGTTGCCTCCCGGCTGGAGGAGCTCTTGGTCCGTCGAGCCGAGTACACTAGGGGGCTCATGTCAGTGCATAACGTGGGCTTGGACTTCGACGCTATGACAACCATGGGCTTAACTATTCTTAGACAGGTGGGTCGAGCATGTCAAGCTGTGAGAACGTGGCGAGGGCGTAAGCAATGGCTATGTGCACCAGTATGTAGGGCTACGGGCTTGAAGGTCCGAAACGAGGAATGGTCCCGCACCTAGCTGCGTGCGACCTAGGCTCGTTTTAGACGATGTCTCTATCGCATCCGCTGTCCTACACGCCTCGTGATTGATAACATCGCTGCCGCCAAATTTGTGCACAGCCAGAGCCATCTCTAGGCAGGAACACGTGCACTTGTTCACGAGGGTGCTCCTGACTCGAGTTGCCTCCCCCTGCTTCATGTGAAAGTGTATCTGAGATATTTTGACGCCGAACTTGCACGATTAGGAGTACACGTGGGTGGGTATTCTGATCGGATTCTAACACTTCAAGAAGCAACAGCAACCATCGCGTGTGCTTGAGCAAGCTAAAAGTGTCGCCACAAATTGGCATGGAGATCCTCTGGGATGTGCAGCAGACTATGCCTTGCAACTGGGAGTGCGGTTGCATGGGTTTTAGGCGATAGTACTGGCTGGCACCAAGCAGCCGGCATACATGCAAGAGGGGCTGATCCTCTACCTCTGGCGGAGGAGGAGCAGTATTATGTTTGAGCATGGTGGTGTTGGGCCGATTAGAATCCCCATGCAATGTCCATGCCTCATGCACACACTCTCAAAATTGATACCTTTGCATAACTGGACACATACAGTCCTTATTCAGATGTTGTGCCTGATCAGGTCTGGTAGTGATGCCTGGAATGAGAGTTTCATGTGTGAGAGATGCATGGGATGACCGCGGACCATTAGTGGGGCGGAAGGTGCTACCTGGTGTGGCGACTGTCAAACCATGCATGCTGGCCCCTCATATGCTGGGACTCATGCAGGCGGAGCCCTGCGAGGCTGCGATATGCTTTCATAGAAATGGGCATCTGTGGATGCTGCTTGCGTGCTCCGTAACCCCACAACTACATGCTTCCGCTGCACAGACTGTACCTACAAGTTTGCATGCAAGTGAATGTCTGCTCTCCGCTCCTGCCTACCATTGTTTATTTTAGCGAGCACCAGACCACCTTTGGGGGGCTGCTAGGTAGCCCCCTTTGGTGGATGGGGAACAAACCGTGGTTGGCCTAGCAGTGTTTATTTTAGTGGAAACCAGGCCACCATCGAGACGCTGCTAGGTGACCACCACTGGACTGATGGAGACCAAACAATGGCAGGCCTATGGCAGGTGGCCCAAGCAGCACAACCTGCTGCTCCCGAACCCCTCTGCTGTATGTCATGATGGAGTTGAATTGCAGCTCAAGCACGCTAAAATTAACAGGGTGGCCTACGGCCGTAGTCCCCAGCAGCCGGACTTTTGCTGCATGAGCCCTGCACCAATCCTGTTGACCGTAGGCTGGGTTACAGGCAGGAAGGGTTATGTCCCACACCGTAAGGAAGCATGGAAGTGGTTACAGGGGAGGTGTAGCGGAAGTACACAAAAACAATCGTTGATGCTGACCCCCTCCAGGCGAATGAAACTGCGGAGGAAGAATGCGAGCCTCGTGTGGAGAGCAGGCTGAGAGCGAGGCTGATTAACGGCATCGGAATCATGTCGAGACGGAATCGTTTTGGGCTGCGTCCGTCTACTGATGGCTCTCCAGGGGTGAGTCAGGCTATCTGTGGTGGGAGGGTGAGCAGGGTCCTAGCAGGGGTCCAGGGGGTCGAGACTGAAAGGATGAGATTGTGATCCAGATGGAAAATGGGCAGGTCACTTTCCGCATTTGGTCAAGGATGGCAATTGTTGTCTAGAAAGCGTTCAGCTGAGCAAGTGCGTATCAGTGCGTTGCACAGACGGAATACAGAATTTGGGGTACAAAAATGTACAGAAATATGGGGTACAGAAAGTATCGGTGTACAGACGAATGTGCAGAACTTATATTCCAAATGGCATCAATAGTATCAACTCTGATGGAAGCTTATGACCCTACAGGTATTATTTACTTTTCATGCCTAACATTTTGATGGTAAGCAGATGAGCAAGGATGACGCTTCAGTTCTGCAGAGGCTCGCGCTTGTGGCAGGTGACGAGAGCACGTGGAAAGTGAACCAGGACAAGGTGCGCAACGCCACCGCTGGAGAGGGGGTGGCACAGCCATGAGAAGCGGGCGTATCAGGGCTTGGGTCTTCTGACTTTTTTTTACATTGCACACATTGTCGGTCGTCTATGGGACATAAGGGCATGGGGGCTCAGACCTGACTTGGATATTGATGAATCCTATTCAGGGAGTGGCGTACAAGTGTTTTTGAAACCATGTTTGAACTGATATAAGGTGTCTACGAGCACTGGGTAGTAGGGTTTAGGGCTTTTAAAGTCTAGACTTAAAACTGATATGTATACCAGTACCGGGTACTAAGGTTTTAGGGTTCAAAACTGATATAAGCTTGTATACCAGTTTCGGGTACCAGATAGGTTGACATCAGCTTGTTTTTCTCAAGTACAAAGCCCCCAGCTCTGTGAAGCCCTCGGACGTGAACCCTCCCGTAAAATTCCTTCATCCAACATGCTTTGCCTCTTTCACTTTTCGGAATGGCACAGCTGCGTATCCCACCTTTGCACTGCAGCCCAAACCCTGCTCTTCCGAAATTAACTTGAACCTGCTTGGCCCTCCCAAAACAACCTTTGGGGCCAAGGACCTGTCTGACGTCGACGCCTGCCTGCCTTATCCCACCCCTAGTTCGCGTCCGTCAAGCGTCGCCAGAAGTCGATTCCGGAGGCGGCCCCGGTCGGCACCGAGGACCCCGACGCCGTCAGGTGGGCTCGCAAGGAGGTGTCGGTCAGCCCTCTGCCCGACATGCAGCAGCCGGAGGGCCCTCCTCCCGAAGGCTGGGTGAGCAGCAACGTAGGGACGTCCCAGAGTGGCGCCACGCAGCAGGTGCAGGAGCAGGCGGAGGAGCAGTACCAGCTGGGCCCCGGCATGGGTTACTCTGGCGGCCTGAGGGGCAGGAACTGGGTGTCCGGTGTCATAAAGCTGGGACGGAATGGCCTGCCGCTCCACCCAGCAGGTCATTGGCAGTATGATGACGGCGGCAAATACGACGGGCCCCCGGAGAGGTACTCGGCGGCTAGCATTGGCGACAGCGGGGGCAGCTGCAGTGGCAGCCCGGTCCCGTCGCCTAGCGGGGAAGCAGCCGACGCCGCGCAGAGGGTCAGAGACGCTGCTGTCAGTCCCGGTAACAGCAGTGGTTCCCTGCAGCAGCAGGGGGTAGCAGCAAGGGGTAGCAGCTTTGGGTCCGAGAGGGAGCAGTGGGACGCAGCCGTGGGACGCAGCGGGGGGTCTCCGGGCAGCGGGCGTGAGGCTGATATCGCAAGCACAGCATTGTTGGGAGCGCTGGCTGATACTTCAGCCGCATCCGGAGATTCGAAGAACAGCAGAAGCGCTCAGCAGATGCGATCGTCCGGCACGGGACGGCTGTCGGAAGCGGAAGCGGTTGCACATGTCATGTGCACGCCTTCTGTGGTTGCAGTCTCACCCGTATCACCTGTGTCACCCGTTCCGCCCATTGGCGCGAGGGAGTCCAACAGTTCACGTGCGGCGCTTCTGAGGAGACTTGCTGTAGCTGATGCTCCATCTGACTTGAGCGGGAGTAAGGGCAATAGGAAGAGCGGGAGGGGCCCTAGCGGTGCAGGGCGACTTTCGAAAGCTCAGGCAGGCGTCTCAAAACAAAGGGTATATGCAAGAGGCAGCAGCAGCAGCTTGTTGAATGGGCGTGAGTCACCTTGGCCCCCAGACAATGCGGCCCGAGCAGCTGAGGCGGCGAAGGCTAAAGCTACCAGCGCCGACGTCAGGAGGAGGCTCGCGGCGGCTGCCACTGCAAAGGCGGCAGCTACTGCCGATTTGGTGGCAGCTGCAAAGGCGGCAGCTACTGCCGATTTGGTGGCAGCTGCACAGGCGACAGCTACTGCCGAGAAAAAGGCATTTAGCAGAGGCAACAGCTTTGGGAATGGGCATGGATCTCCCTCCTGTTCAGGCAGTGCAAGGCTTGCCGCCAAGGCAGCAAGAATCAGCAATTTGGCCCGTGAAGCTGAAGAGGTCAGAATCAAAGCCGCCTACTCAGACATTTCGAAGGGGTTTGATGCCACGGCCGCCGCTGAGGCTGCTGCGGCCGAGGCGGCGGCTGCTGCTGCTGCTGAGGCGGCTGCACGTACTGAGGGAGGCAGCAGTGGTAGCCACGCCATGTCACCCGTAGATTGCATGGCCTTGTGGACATATATGACAAATGCATTGGATGGGAGCAAGCCGTCAGCTGACAGGCTGAAGAGGAACATGAGTTTCACTCCCCAGGTGGGCAGGGATGCACAGGGGGGGGGGGTCAAGCAAGGGCTTGCCACAGGTGCCGCCTGGGTCCTGACATTTATTTCGCTTAGCTGGACTGCCAGTTCCTAGGTCAGGTGATGCCCGATTTTCCGGCGTTTGTTTTAGTGCGCACCAGATCACCTTTTGCAGGCCCCTGGACAGCAATTTCTGGGCTGATGGAGGCCAAACCTTGCCTGGCCTTAACCAATGAACCAAGCAGTGCAGCATGCTGCATGATGCCCCCGAGGGGTAACTGATGGCACCCTAAGTTAAAAAGCAGTGCTCATGGTTTTCAAATGCTGCAAAATTCACGAACAAAATGTTGTCCTTGGTTATATTTCAAATCTGGCACTTTGCCAAATTTACAGAGGTATTGAATTAATCGCAATAAATGCTCTGGTGCAACCTGTAGGTGCGCCAGTGTGGCAGGCCCTCCCTCTCTCGCAATGTGACCCTACGGGAAGCGGGGAACGAAGCACTCCCATGGGACATGCGACCTGCCTCGTCCTTTTCATGCACTGAATTCGAACTGGCTGGCAAGAGGGAAGGTGCATCAGGTCAGTTGGGGCTGTGTTTAAGATGTAAGGGGGAAGATGCATCAGGTCAGTTGGGGCTGTGCTTCAGATTTTCGGGGCAATGGAAGAAGCTGATGTTGTGCCCCCCCCTGTTTTCTCTGCTTCAGTTCGCTCAAGCCGGAACGCAATCAGTAACATCCGAACATCGATTTCTCGACGCGCCTCCGTCCTGCCATTGCTGGAGCGTATGGGCCAGTGCTGGGAATCCGAGCCGCCCGGCTGCATTGTCGGGAACCCCTCGGACCTCAGTCGTGGGGCATCGGCAGAGCAGGGCAATGACCCCCCCCAGAGGACCCGGACTTTCCCTGTGCCAGGTCTGCCGGTGTCCCCCAGACAGCCAAGTGGGCATTCTGACCCCTTGGCACAAGCTCGGATCATTGCCCCGCCCATTCTTTACAGAAGTTTCCTCTGTGTTGGCGAAGGTCTTCTGGGAGATGACTCCAGTGCCTCCGTGCCCTACGGCAACCCCCTGCGGTCCACTCTCCCCTCGTCCATCGGTTTCGTCCCCAGGCGCACCGCCAGCCCCACCCGGCAGCGATTCGAGTCCCTGCAGCTGCGGGGGCAGACCCCGCTCCACACCCGCCATGCAATGGTCAAGCTGATGCCTTTCTCCGAGGGCAGGATGTTTTCATGCGACATCTCTGGGTATGCGCAAAATCGAGAAATGTGCTAACAGGTGACAACTGCCGTCCACTACTCCACCCGCAGCTTGTTCAATTGCCAGGCATAACCTGCAGCATTCGGCCATCCACTCCACCCGCAACTCGGTCAATTGCCAGGCATAACTTGCAGCATTCGGTCATGTGTGTATGACCGGAGATTTAATGATCCAATAGATTTGTCTTTCATGCTAACCAAACACAATTGTGAATTGCTGTACCCGTACTAGTCAACATGTTCTGGTGTGACAAGGAAGCAATGCAATCGTGTTGCTTTGTTTCCTTAATTCCCAGGGCCCAAGTTTTGCTTTCTTTCCAATGGTTGACATTTGTGCATGCCGCGACCAAATTTCGTTAATTTGATTTTCTGATTTACATTTCTGATTACATTCCCTTATGACAAACTCATGAACATGGTGTTGATGGCGTTACTTATGATATTTCCAACATTTGAAGAACCATCTATTTAAAACATGGAACTCCATTTGACGTTGGCTTAGTTGCAGGAGTCGTGGACAAAAAACTGCCGCGCTTCTCTCGGCGCTTCTTACAGAAAAAAATGTTGGTTCGACGTTCCAATCACCGTCTGGGGACTGCAGCTCAGCTGTTAATGACGTATACACCTCTGGGCCCTGCTTAAATAAGTCCCGGCCACGTCGGCAAACATGAAGGCAGCTAGGAAAGTCAACGGTTGAGTCACAAGAGGACAGAAAGGAAAGCAAGTTCACCTTCCAAACAACAATAACAAGGTGGATAACCACACACCCTGCCCCTTAATTGTCAGTAGACTTTGTACCCCCCTCCTAATTCAGGACCGGAAGATCGAAGCATGTACTGCATGGTTCATGGGCATATTGGTGCTGTATATTGGCACCGGCCCCTCCGGTGGGTTTTAACCCAACGGGCGATCAAATCCGACACATGGGCCATGTGCAAGCAAACCGTCTCTTGGCTGGGCGAATGTGGTGGAGGCATTTCATATCACTAATGACCAAGGGTGTAACGATGTTAGCTCTTGCTTATATGTTATGATAGAGACAGACCGGTCATGCGCCTAGTCCTCCACGGGTTTGCTTACCAGGGTTATTCGTACTTGGTTCAGATACAAACACTTGTATTCCGCATTTCCGATCGAACAACGAGAGACAGTCATCTTTGTGGACACCCAGACACAGCAGAACATTCAGCGGATACATATACGTGGTAAAACAAAAAACTCTGCCTAATCCATTTCATTAACTGTCATCAAATTCATCATCCATCCAGGCTGCGGGTGTCTGACCTAACACACTGATTCCTAGTACAAGGCAGTTTAGCATACACCACACTCCCTCCTCCCACGACCCATACTGGGCCAATGGGATTGAGCTTGGACTGGGCTGTCGTCTGCTGTCAGACTATGTTCACACCACATACGTACACCACACCAGCCAGCAGGGCCCCAAAGTGTAGCATCATTGATACACAGTTACACACCACAGCAGCCAGCAGTCCCCTGCTCTTAGCCCCAAGAGGACGGACCCCCCCGGTAAATCGAGGCATCTGTCAGAGCTCTCCATCCTGCTTGCTTGTAGCCTGGATTGCAGCCCTCGGCTAGGAAAGCGTCAAATCCAGTAAAAAGTGCCAGCGGGGCTGGGGCAGTCAGGGCCCTGCCTGTCTGGAGATGACGAGGAGCAACCCCATCGTCGCACCCCGCCCTCCTTGATGCCAGCCCGCCCTCCCCCCCACTGTGCCTCTCCCTCAGGCAGCTCCCAGATCCTGATCCTTAATCTCCCACGCCCCTGATGCATGCAAGGGCCTGCCAGCAACCAGCAGCGCGCAACATCCACTGCTGATGCCAGCTTGGCCGTTCTTTAGATCCAAGATCCAAGATCCACTGTTGATGCCGGCCTGGCCTTTCTTCAGATCCAAGATCCAAGATCCACTCTTGATGCCGGCCTGGCCGTACTTCAGATCCAAGTTCCACTTCTGATGCCGGCTTGGCCGTACTTCAGATCCAAGATCCAAATTCCACTGCTCATGCCGGCCTGGCCGTACTTCATATCCAAGATCCAAGATCCACTGCTGATGCCGGCCTGGCCGTACTTCAGATCCAAGCCAGGACCTCGGGAAGGACCTGGCCCCCGCTATGAGTAGATTTTGACAGCCTTCTCATACACGACGCGGTTGGCGTTTGGTCTCCGAGGCATCTTGTCTTCATGCTGAATAGCCAGCCAGCTGTTTTCATTTGCAGCCGAGCACTGCGACCTATAGCAGACAAAAAAATGCAAGATGAATTTGACTTCCAACATCAATTTGTAACGTTGTAACTCGAAGGGTGCCCATTTCTTCCGGTAATTTTTATGGCCCAATGTTTATGCTCTGCGCGCTTCAGCCCCTGCTGGATGAAAAGGGGATTTGGGGGGTTCATGAATTAGTGTCTGAATACTGTACTCTTCGCTAGGGTTTGCGCCCCCTCCCCAAAATGATATATTAAATTACCGCACGGCTTTTTATTCAACGCACAAGTCGATAATAAAAACCATTCGTGCAGCCCTAAGGGAACCTGTTATCTGCAGTACCAGTACTGGACCACTAGCCCGCAAGGCAGACCGCGGATTTTGTCTTCCCAGAACGCCAAATTGGCGCGTAGCTCGGGGTTTTCGAATTAATTTAAGCGCGCAAAGCCGCAAACAGTCCGCGCAACCCATATAATGATAAATTATGGTCGAACCGAAAGCGCATTACGGTATACTGTTTAATATAGAGCCCCAACACTACGTAGGTCTCATCTGATAAATTCCTGGCCCCGGCCACCAACCCCGCTTTTACTGATTAGGAAACAAGCATGCCCTGCAGAACTGCTCTCTCCTTTGCAAGCCCCCGTGCTTTAAGAAGATGTCATAGAACATACGTCAGTCCCAACACCCATTCAAGCAGATCTCATACCACATACATCGGCCCCAACACCCCCCCTAGGCAGGTCTCACCTGACAAATCTCGGCCCCAGCACATCATCGTCTTCAAGGCACTCGTAGTTGCCACGAGGGAGATGGAACGAAAAGCGCCACTTGCTGAACTCCTCGTCCGCCACGCCCAGCTTCGCCTGGTCATCCAGGCAGGTCGGGCGAGACCCCGCACAAATCAATTTAATGCGTGTGCTGCACCAGTACGCCTTCCCCAAAGCTGTAACACACGATCATGGGACAAGTGCACAGAAACTAAAACGAGCCGAAGCGCCTAAACTGCCCCTCTGGCTCTGTGACCAGATGGATAGTACAGGAGGTCCTGCACATTTCATCCTTGTCTTACTGCCTGGCCTGCTGATGGGTTTGCCTACCCTTGCATGCCTCCCCTGGCTTGCCCCCTTCCCTCCATCCTTCCCCCCCCTCCCTACGTATCTGCCTTTCCAACCATGCCTGCCTTGCGTGCTACCTCCCCACCTGGATCTGCAGCTTGATGGCCCCCAACGTCTCATCCTCGCGTATCCGTATCAGGAAGGGATCGCCGAAGAAGGTGGCGCTAGTGGTGTCTTTATCAGGCTGAACAGGAAGTGGGGGGTGCAGAGAAAACAAGGTCAGAGAAAGACCGGTAAAAACCTTGGTCTTTAAATAGCCTTGAACATGAAATCGAATTCTATCGGACCAGATAACGCTCTACTTATTACATATCTCAAGTTCTTAACTCACTGATGTCGATATCTGTTTCAATTAAGCTGCGGGGGGACCCAGCTCCCTCAGCTTCCGGCCCCTGATTTAAGGCAGCGAGCTTAATCCACCCACTGGGACTGATAGCCATAGCCATAGCCACAGCCACCTCACATGGCAACTTTAAGGACTCTAAACATTCATTGACAAACCATCTCGTCTCACAAACCAGGGAGGAACAAGACACTCCTCACCCTTTCAAATCTACATGCACAGGTCATGCGGGTATGAGGCCTCCTCAATCTAAGCCCCCAAGGGAGGGCCAAGCAGTCGCATCTGCAACCCTCAAACTCCCGCCCTTCCCATTTCAGAAACCCTAGCATTCACACTTCTTCCCCTCCAGCCTCGAAACCCCACATGCAGACCCTCTTTAAATTCTTGAAAAGCCTGGTGGCCCCTGCCCTCTGTTACCCTCTCCCCTCCCCTCTGTTCATGCAGGGCATGTGGATGTTCCACTCGCCCGCCAAAAAAGAGATACGCCCATGTGACATGATTTGAGGCAGCCTCCCATCATTCGCCTACCTCGTGCATGTGGCTCACGAAGATATTCCGCTCGCCCTCCACCTGCTCTTTCTCCCCTGCCTGCGCCTCCTCAGCTCTTAGGCTCCAATACCTTGAGTGGGGAGCCAGAGCATAACGATTCAGGGAGAGGTGCAGGGAGGGGGAAGATCCAGGGAGGGGCAATAGGCAGTTTCCTTCTTTTTGGCTAAAAGTTCAACAGGCTCAATTAGGACCAAAGATGTAGCCGAGTCACGAAAAAGAGAAACACCGGCGATAGGGATATGTGGAGCGAGGGTTTGGTTTCACTACAGTACGCAAAATACATTGTTGTGTTAAGTGCGGCCGCATGCTTGACAGAGATGAATCAAGCTTTGCCCCGCAGCCCACAGAGGGTTGTATGGAAACAGTTATAGTGTGCCGAGGCTGCGTCAGCATTGGGACAAATAAGCTGCAGCGGCTTCAACCGAAATATGTTGGGATAGATATCAGGAAACTAACACTATCGGGAGGGTGACAGGTTGGGGAGGGAAAAGCAGCCTGGCACAGTCCCCCAGCTGTCAACATTTCATAAGCTGTTCTTCATTCGAACGCTGCCCATAATTCAGGAGATCCCCTAAAACATTTAACTCATCAACACGTACGAATCATTGACGTCCACAATGCTCATTGTCTCGTCAAACACCTTGTACAGCCGGTTGTTGTACAGCTCCATCAGCCTGCCAACAAGGGCCCGGCAAGGAAGGGTATGAGATCAGCCAGGTCAAGCTGAAGGTCAAGCTGAAGGTCAAGCTGAAGGTCAAAATCAACTTGGCTAACAATATGATGTGATGTGCTGTAATAAAACCGCTGAGGAGTCGAGGGCACATACACATGGCCGGAGGATGACGAGATGTTCGAAGCAGAAGGCACATGAAGAATGGACCGCATTTCACTGATCCAGCGTGAGCCAAATGCAGGACGCTGTCAGTGCTGAAAGAAGCAGAGGCATGCTCCTACAGCCGCCGAGCATGCCAGAACGCACGATCAGCCCTTCCATACTCTGATTCCAGCGACAGATGGGATCTGAAATTGAAACCCAGGGGACAATGTACAAGCCCTGTCAGAATAAAATATCCAAAGGCCACGCGCCCCAGGGTCCCGCAGCCAAAGGTCCCCCACCTGAGGGCCTTGTCAGCAAAGGCCGGCCCCAGCTGCTGCTTGAGCGCTGCAATCACTGCCGCAACGGTCGAGTCTTTCGGCAGGCGCAGTGTGTGGTCTGACACCCACTCCACCTTCGTGTTGAAGAAGCCAATCTGAGGGCAGGAGGGAGGGAGGAGGCAGGGCATGAGTGTCCTGAGCTAGCCAAAACCACCCCCTTAGTTACCTTGAGTGTTCTGAGCTGACCCAAACCACCCTCCTGGTTACCTTGAGTGTCCTGAGCTTTTCCAGCTCCTCCAGAGGCATGTCCAGCACCTCGTAGTACAGAATGTAGCTGGCCACGAAGTTGTGAGGCCCTAAGAGCAGCTGCTCAAGGTTCTGCTTGCACCTAGCATCAGACCAGGGCCGGGGACCGGGGGACAGGCGCAGCAGATCAAGTGTCAGCAATCCACTCGTGCATCCACAGGCACGTCAGAAATTCACCGCCCTGATTTGATGCTCTAGGTGCAAGCAAAAATAGAAGGCAAACAACAGCTGGTTGCCCAGACCTACTGCGGGCCATCATCGCATCGTAACCCAGCCTGCCTGTATGATACATTGGTGGGGAGGCCGGGAGAATGCATCTATGTTGTCCCAGCAGCTAATGCACCCTCCACTCGGCATTAGTTGAGAGTGCATTACAATGCACCCTCAACTATTACACCTGTAACTAATGTACCCTCCACTTGGCCCCCAGCAACTATGCACCCTCCACTTGGCCCAGCAAACAGCAGCATGCAGCCATGTGCAAGGAGAGCAGGCAGGCCGTTGCTCACTTTGACTTAATGGGGCCCTTCTGCGGCAGATTGCTGTAGTGGTTGTGCGCCCAGAACCGCATCCGGGAGGCGTCCTCCATCTCCAGCCCTTCGGCCACCGCTGTGGTCCACTGGGCAGCAGGAGCAGGAGGGGGCGGGCAGGCGGAGGTTGCAGGACCAGAGTGGATGGTTAGGGGGTGAGTGCGTATGGGGGCAGGCGAGGGTCGCGGCAGGGCGCAATGGGGGCCCAGGGTCCAGGATTTTGGGGAGCAGGTGGGGCAGCAGCGGAATACAGTCCAGCAGCGAGGCAAAGCAAAGACACGCCACACACGAGGAGGAAAGAGAGCTGCAACCAGTAGCTGGGGTGAGGACTCAACACGGGGGGCAATCAGACAGGAAGAAAGGTGTCTCTTGCCCTGTGGGGGGGCCAGAGTATTTCAAGGGTGTACCCATCCCTGTGGGGCCAGGGAACAGTGTTTCTTTTTTCGTGACTAAGCAACATGCCAGCTACACCCTGGCTGCTGGCCAAAGGCCTGCTTGTGGCCAGCCACACTGCTTTGGCCACCAGTTACAGGCCGGTCCAGGTTTGGTCTTAATTGAGTCTTTGGCGGCTTGTCAAAGTTGGACTTGTAGCCGAAAAAAGAAACACAGCCAGCGACATGCAAGGCGGGTAGTTTTGCACCGGTAATCCATAGAGAAGGGTCCAAGGTTCTTGGTCTAGGGTATGAAGTGCTGCCAGCTTCTAGCCAGTACAGAAGGTTTTGCATACAAATACGTGGGCTTGTCCAGTATATGGGCGCTGCCATCCCCTCCTGACACACAGACCATGCATAACAGGTGCTGCCCCCCCTTGCGCCCCATCCATCTCAAAAGACGGAGCGCAAGTGCTGCCCCCCCCCCCGCACACACACGCTCAGCCCTCACCCCTCAAGCCCCTCACCTCCTCGTACGACTGATTCTTTGCTAGCTCCATCAGTATGCCCGCTTCCTTGGGCTCGTCCAGCTTCTTCATCCACACCATACGTCTGTACAATGAACAAGAGGGAGGTGGCAACGCAAACTAAAGGATGAACAAGTTGGGGACGATTCAAATTCCGAAAGAAAAGAGCGCAGCAATTGAAGTGGCAGACAGAGAATTGGCAGGGATTCAAATGGTCACAAGAGGTCACAAATGGTCAAAAAATCAACTGAGGGCCAATGAGCCAGGGCAAAAGCTGTTAAACATGGGGACGGCATGATCAGGTCAAGGTAGGGCAGTTGTGGCGTACGTGTCAGGGGCAAACAGAGCAGACATGCAATAAAAGAGGCTTCCAGTTGACCATCACCGCTATCAAAACACCAGGCACTGCCGCCATTTGAAATCGCCTGCCTCCTCACCTGCAGTGCATGTGATCCAGGAACTGGTCGACGTCGGGGAAGCGAATGTCCTCCGCCTCCTTGTCGCTCACTTCCCGCTGGACAATGATGATGTCGCCATCATCCACCAGCTCCATGTTCGCCTGCAACAGCCTGGGGGTACAGGAGGGGGGCAGGGTAATACGGGGTGAGGGTATAGGGTGGTGGTTAAGGGTATAGGGTGGTGGTTTAAGGTGAAGGTGCAGGGTAGTGATTAAAGATGAGAGTGCAGGGTGGTTCTAAACTAAGGTTACAGAGAGGTGGTTCAGGGTGGGGTTCAGGGTGAGGGTACAGGGCAGTGGTTGAGAGTGTAGGGTACAGAAAGGTGGTTTGGAGCTTAGGGTACAAGAAGGTTTAAAGAGTATAGGGTACAGAAAGGTGGTTAGAAGTCTGGGCACAGGGAGGTAAATTAAGGAGATTGTCAAGGGTGCGGTGACCACAGGGTCCCAGCTCAAAAAGGATGTCCTGGGCAAAGCAATGCATCCCTCCTCCCCTCCCCCGCTTGAACACGTTTGTCACCATTGGAACGAGCCCCCCCTCGCACCACCAAACACACACCCCTCCTGCTCTCACTTGTTGTAACTCAATTGAGGCACCATGATGGGATCAAGCCGCTGCTCCGAAAAGAACCTGCAGGCAGGTGGCCGAGGGGGAGAGGAGGAGGTGGATGATCTTCTTCACACAGTCAAGGCACAGGATTCCTAACAACACAATCTCAGCGTGCCAGCCACATTTCAGCACAAGGCGCTGACAAACCATCAATCTTCACCAGGCACTTGGTCCTCAGCACACCACGAGTGGGTGCGCTGTGAAGCGCTCTCATTGTTTGTATCGTCTGCGCTCTGAGCAGATCGTGTACCCTGAGCAGACCCATTTACTGTATCCTGAGCAGACCCATTTACTGTACCCTGAGCAGACCCATTTACTGTACCCTGAGCAGACCCACTTACTGTACCCTGAGCAGACCCACTTACTGTACCCTGAGCAGACCCACTTACGGTATCCTGGGCAGACCCATTTACGGTATCCTGAGCAGACCCACTTACTGTATCCTGAGCAGACCCACTTACTGTATCCTGAGCAGACCCACTTACGGTATCCTGAGCAGACCCACTTACTGTATCCTGAGCAGACCCATTTACGGTATCCTGAGCAGACCCATTTACGGTATCCTGAGCAGACCCACTTACGGTATCCTGAGCAGACCCATTTACTGTATCCTGAGCAGACCCATTTACTGTATCCTGAGCAGACCCACTTACTGTATCCTGAGCAGACCCACTTACTGTATCCTGAGCAGACCCACTTACTGTATCCTGAGCAGACCCACTTACGGTATCCTGAGCAGACCCACTTACTGTATCCTGAGCAGACCCATTTACGGTATCCTGAGCAGACCCACTTACGGTATCACTGAGCAGACCCATTTACGGTATCCTGAGCAGACCCATTTACTGTATCCTGAGCAGACCCATTTACTGTATCCTGAGCAGACCCATTTACTGTATCCTGAGCAGACCCATTTACGGTATCCTGAGCAGACCCATTTACGGTACCCTGAGCAGACCCATTTACGGTATCCTGAGCAGACCCATTTACGGTACCCTGAGCAGACCCATTTACGGTATCCTGAGCAGACCCATTTACGGTACCCTGAGCAGACCCATTTACGGTATCCTGAGCAGACCCATTTACGGTACCCTGAGCAGACCCACTGACGGTACCCTGAGCAGACCCATTTACGGTATCCTGAGAGCAGACTGTAGACAGCTGGTACAGATCTGCTCAGGGTCTGTGATCGTAGACAGCATGGCCAGCTGTACCCTGAACACATCCTGCACCCTGAGCAGATTGTGTACCCTGAACATATCGATTTATGGTACATAATGACGCCTGGATCAGCACAGGTGTTGCATTCTGAAAATCTGATTCTGTGTCCCGTGGCTCTAGGACTTCAGCCTATCTCTATTCGTCTGGCCCTTTCTATAACGGCTAATGGGTGGACGGGCAGGTGCTGAGAAAACATGTATATTGGGGTGAGGCAGGGACCCACGTGAGTTGCACCTCTTCGGGAAACCCCGCGAACCGCCGTATGGTAGGGACCAGCTCCTGCGGGAAGGGGACAAGGCCCATGTCAGTATGAGCAAGTTAGCCATGGAAACAGCATGAGAGGCCTGGTTACATCCTCCAGCCGTGTAGCATAAATGACATTTGACCTTTCATATTATCTCAAATAAAGGAAATGCTAACAAGGGAGTTTGCAGATACCTTTGCCACAGACGATATGCTGATCTGAAAAGGATCGACAGGCAGGAGCCGTGCTCTGGATTATAGACTAGCAGCGCAGCAGCTGGCTCAATTGCCCACCGAGAGTTTGCTTTTCTTAGACACGAACAGGCGGCCGATCAGCCGCAGCTGCTTGGTATCTGGGTCGTACAGCTTGACGAAGAGGAGGAATTCAGTAGGCTGCAGCACACGTCAGTCCAGGGGGTGAATCAAAAAGAGGGGAGGACGCCCTTTTGGTGTTGTGTCTCAAGAAAAGGGCTCAGCCAAAGGGATAAGTCAGCGCTAGTTAATGATGAAGTCCCTCGGGAGGGCGACTGACTGCCGGGTCTCAATTCACATGCAGCAAGATAATGGATGACAAATACATGATATCTGGCGATTTAGTCGCCAGGGATCAGCAGCAGTGTTTTTCTTTATGTAATACATTGGAACATGAGATGGTCTCTCCTGCACAACCGCCACCCCTAGAGCCTTACTGGAGCTCTAAACCCTCAAAATCACGACCTACATCACAATCAGAAATTGCAGCCCCAAACACCCCCCCCCCTCCCTCACACCCCCCCCCTCCCTCACCCCCCCCCCAAACCTCCCCCACAGCCAGCCCCTCACCCCCCCCCCCCTCCCTCACCCCCCCCCCAAACCTCCCCCACAGCCAGCCCCTCACCCCCCCCCCCTCCCTCACACCCCCCCCAAACCTCCCCCACAGCCAGCCCCTCACCCCCCCCCCCTCCCTCACACCCCCCCCAAACCTCCCCCACAGCCAGCCCCTCACTCACGGTGATGGCCGGCAGGGGGGCGTCCAGTGCAGGCTTGTTGAAATCAAAGGGGGTCTCCAAAAACAGCTTGAACTCCATCATGGACTGCTTCAAAGTCTTTTGCTGAGGGGCAAGAGGAGGAGGAGGGGGAGGGGGGGCATTTAAATGGGAGAAGGGGGAGGGCTGCAGGTGCAGGGGCAGGGGCAAGAGGGGGGAGGAAACATTTAAATTGGAGAAGGGGTGGGGCTGCATGTGCATGGGCAGGGGCAAGGGGATGGAGGTATGTTTAAATGGGAGAAGGACTAGGGCTGCATGTGCATGTGCAGGGGCAAGAGGGAGCAGGGGGGGGGGGAGGGGGAAAGGGGGATTCAATGGGAGTAGGATTAGGCTGCAGGTAACACTCTTTGAATGAAGGCAATTCCGCCAGACGGATGGCATGAGGTGTACGGTGCAGTAAAGAGCTGTCCTGGATGAGGGTACATATGCACAATTGCACATAGGAGGGCATGAGGAGGGGATAATAGGGCCACCATCCCTGACCAAAGAACAACCACCATGAGCCGAGCTCGGGATTGTGGCTTTATTCCCAGCCACGTGGAACGGAAGCGAGACAGCGCACATCACGGCAATGAAAACAAAGGCGGCAGGAGAGCCACGGACATGATTGTCTGCCTATAAAGAGGGCAACTACTCCCTGGACCCTAACATGAAATGTGCCAGGCCCGGTCATGCAACAGGAGATCCCCACCAGTAATGCGACAGCCTTCAAGACTAAACACAACGCAGTACCGGTCATGCACCTGTGAATCGGATCACTAGTTAGGCAACCCATGCAACCTGCATGCCCTAAGTCTTGTAGCCCCTGTCCCTGCTGCCCTCCGCTGTCCCTGCTGCTCGTCTGCCCTCTCTGCCCCCCATTCTCCTCATCCCCTGCTGTCCCCCCCGACCCCCAGTCCCCGGCCCCCCCTGTACCCCAGTCCCCGGTTCCCCGCTGTCCCCCCGTCCTCCGCTCCCCTCAGCCTTCCTGTCCCCCCATACCCCAGCTCCCTGCTGTCCCCCCGGTCGCCACTACCCCGCCGTCCCCCCGGGCCCTGCAGGACCCCCGTCCTCTGCTCCCCTCAGCTTTCCTGTCCCCCCATACCCCCAGCTCCCTGCTGTCCCCCCGGTCGCCGCTACCCCGCCATCCCCCCGGGCCCTGCAGGACCCCCGTCCTCTGCCCCCTTCAGCCTTCCTGTCCCCCCATACCCCCAGCTCCCTGCTGTCCCTCCCGGTCGCCGTTACCCCGCCGTCCCCCGGTAGCCCACCTCGCTATTCCACTGGTCTCTCAGCTCAGTGAGGTCAATCAGCTTCTTGCTCAGCTCCACTTGCGTCATCGGCCGTGAAGGGCGGAAAGCTCCCCCTGGGCGATGCTCCCAGATCCAGAACCGCTGCTGCTCCACAGGCACCGCCAGGTTGGTCGCCACCATCTGCTCAGAGGTTCGGGGAAGATGATAGCGGCCGTGGACACGATCAGGAGGCAAACAGCAATGCACGTCGGAGTGTTGGAGTTCAGGACATGGCCTGTGGCTACTTCTATCACCAGCCATGCTTTACAATTGTGACCCTCCATCGAAGGGTTAAGATTCTCAAGCGTCATGTGACCCTTTCATGTTTGAAGAAACAAAGAGGGCTTGCAAGGGCGCCTCACGTGCCACGTACCATAATCAGAAGCTTGAGATACTTGGAAGTGTACCAGGACTGGTATATACCTTCTGGATCCAAGTCTGCCTTTCCGAAATTTAAATTGTGTACTACCAACAGGCAGGCGCACAATGTATAATCTAGGATCAAATAATGACAGCACAGCATGCCAGATGTTTCTGCCAGAAATCCCAGATTAAGCTCACTGCTGGAACTAGAAGCAGCGGGCATATTTAGGGCTTGGGATTTACCTTGCCCTGCACCCGATCTCCTAATTACCCCCCCCCTCACCTGCTGGGAGTCTAAGCATACGTTGTAGGGCTGAGTGGAAAAAATGTTTCCCGAGCCCTACTTCTAAATCTCCCCACCTGCTGGAAATCTGAAAAGAGGGCATTCTTTCTGACCCGGAAGATGTGCTTTTCAGGCAGCCGGTCGTGGTTCACCAGGTCCCAGTACTGCTCGGCAGCAGGACTCCCAACCTGCAAAAACACAAGCAGGAAGACAGGCGAGCATAAGCACACCTGGGTCATATTGTGTCATTGTTGTAAAAAGCAGTCTGTTGTGTCACAGTCAGAACAACATGACCCAGCCCAAATACCCATTAATACCTCAAAACAAAGGCCCCGACCCCTGCTCCTTCCCTAAAAGGTCTTAATTGTTATTTTCCTGAGACCCCCCCCTCCCTCCCCAAGGGGCCTGTCAATAGGGGGGTCGGACTAGTCCTCCGACACCCCCCCGGCTTATAATGCGACCCCATGGTTGGCGCCTTGGCGCACGGAAGAATCGACTGGCGTCCAGGACTTAAACCATTGCATACAAAATGGAACATCGCTTTTTTCCAGGTCGATTCTTCGATGTGCAAAGGCGCCAACCGGGCACTGACAGCCCCTGTTTGGGGGACTAGTCCGACCCCCCTAGTGACAGGCCCCTTCCTTCCCCTCCTCCAGTTGACACCCCTCACCCCCCCACCCACCCCCTGCCCCCTGCCTGCCCCTCCCCATGCCCCCTCCCAGCTCCTCAACAGCTGACCGCCCTCACCCCTCACCTGGTCCTTCAGGTCCTGGTCAGTGGCCAGCTTGATCGTGCAGTACAGGTGTGCGTACTGCTTTGCCTTCTGCCGCTCCTCCTTAGCCTGTTGCTCTTGCTGCAAGGAAGGGGAAGCAGTACAGGTCAAGTGCTGGGCAGTACATGAGGTGAGGACATGGCAAAAGTGCCACCTCTGCAACCATTATCATTTATCACACGATGCTCCCTTTGCTCCCCAGATTTCCATTTCCATCTCCTGCTCCACAGCCCTGCATCCACACTATCCTCCCCTTTTAAGACCCTCCCACCAGCCCTACCCTCCCATCAGTCCCCCCCTGCCCTCCCACCAGCCCCCCCCCCCCCCCCCAGCCCTGCCCTCCCATCAGCCTAACCCTGCCCTCCTCCTCACCGCAAACCTGCCCCTCAGCCCCGCATCAATGTCCTCCTCCTTGGGCTCACACATGATGCGCGGCCAGTCGGACTCCCGGATGTACACCAGCATGTAGGCGTTGGAGAACTTGGCAAAGCGGTTGGGGGGTGCGGCATTGGGCCCGACAGGTGCAAGCGAGTCCTCCTCCCCACCTGGTGAAGGGGGGGGGGGTGGGGGGCTGGTGAGCTGACAGGATGAGGTGAGCTTGAGAGAGGTGGAGGGGTGGGGGGCAATGTTTCTTTTCATGCGCACCAGAACACTTTTGGGGGGCCCCCGGGCAGCCATTACTGGGCCGATCGGGACCAAACCTTGAATGGCCCATGGCCGGTGGCCTGAGCTGTAGGGCTCCTAGCACCAGGCCCCCAAAGCCGAAAGCCGCGGTGTAGTTGAATTGTAGCTGAAGTGTGCTAAAAATGACCATTGGTGAGGGGATGAGCGAATGAAGAGTGGGGGGAGAGGGATGCAGACAGGGGAGGGAGAAGGGAGGGAGATGAAATGATCAGGGTGGGAGGGGATGTGAGGAGATGGGGGAGTGGACACATGCCAACCCCATGATAGCATTATCCTGGATTCCTGGTTATGAATCCTGCCGCCCTCATCTGGTCGTGATCAATACTCCCACACACACTCTCTTTCCTCCACTTTGCCTGCACCGTAGCTTCTGTAGCTTCTACTACCCTGCACCATACTGATATTTGCATCGTTACCCTCACTCCTCATCCTCACTTACCACAAACATTCAGCAGGCCGTATTTTATGCTTTCGCTCTGAATGCATGCACGGGCTTCAAAAACAGAGCAACATACTTTGCACCATGCTCATCCTACACCCTTGGATTTCAGGGTCAAATCCAGAAGTCAAAACCTGATCCATTTACCCCATCCCTTAAGCCCCCCCCTCTTGTTCTCACCATATTGATCCTCCATGGCCTTGCCTGCGTCCGCTAGCTCCACCTTGTCATCATCAAACTTGAGCCACTTGGTCCCATCGGGGCGGATGTAGGCGTAGTAGTGACCACCATGCACATTCCCACTGTGGACCAACACACTGGGAAAGCAGGGAGGGGGCAGGCAGGAGGGCGGGTTGGACAGGACAGGGGAGTGTCAGCTGGATCGGGGTGGAAAGAGGCATAGTAACCACCATGATCATTCTCGCTCTGGACCAACATGCTGGGAAAGCAGAGAGGGGGCAGGCAGGTGGTTGGGTTGGTTGCCTCTCTTCCATGAGGGCAGTGCACGTGCTACGGGGATCTAGGTTGGAGGGCGCCTCCGATTTGGGTAGCATGCGTCTGCCGCGCTTCTTTCCACCTGGCGGCCGCACCCAGTGCAATCACCGACAGGATGCCTTTTGCTTAATCCACGCTTCCTTGCTAGGCGCAGATCAGAGGGAGGGAAGACACGGGGCCCAACTGCTGGAACACGGCGCAGGATTCATGTAAAATCATCCCCTCGTCAAGCTCAGAAGCTTGAGACTTTGAAGCGAAAGCTTTTATTCCATGCAATTTGATGGCGCAGATCCCCCCTTTCTTTTTTTTCCATTTTCTTTTCTCTCACCTGTGCAGTCGGTACATGTTCCGTACCGTCTTGTCTGCCTCAGGGGCAAAGATCCGACGGTTGTCAAAGTCCAGGTCCAGCATGTCGGGGAACTCATAGCGGTCGTTGATCTGAAGGGGACAGTGGGGTAAGGGGGGCCATGCCATGCCATATTTTCATAATGTTTCAGCTTCAGTTCAGCTTCTGTATGTGCAGAGGTGCTTTTTGCACGCTGCAGTTGTGCAGAGTTGCTTGAGCCCGTTGCAGTCATACTTGAGCTATGTCCACGCCTCAGCCGGGGGAGGCTGATGCAGCAAGCCCTGGAGGCTTGGCCCGATTGGGACCCAACCTGGACCTGTCTACAGCTGGTGACAAAAGCAGCATGGCAGGCCACAAATGGGGCCGCCGGCCATAGGCGGGAGTGTAAATGACATATAGCTGAGTCTTGCAACAAAATCATTGGTGGTGGGAAATGTTACGAGTGTACACCACCGTTGTATTGTTCTAGGGCCCGAAGCCGCAGGGCATTCATAGTCTAGTCCTTCTAGCCCAGTGGTGGGACCTGGTGGCCCTCTGTCAGCGCCCATCCCGTCTGTGCGATCTGATGCGCGCCAGGCAACACACCAGGGTAGGTGTGGGACCTTGGATCTGAAGCCTCCAAGATAACTTCTTAGCTTGTCCCTCGTTTTTTCTTGCAAGCACTACATGTTTGCGTTTGTTTGAGGAGCTCTGGGCAAGAGGCAAAGCAGAAGCTTTGCAACCAGCAGGATAGCCAAGAGTTGTTCAGAGAGGTGCATATCGCCCTATCCCTCCTCTTCCCACCTCACAAAACCGCTATTTGAACACAAGATTCGTTACATTAATGCCTCGGGCGCGGGCACTGACTCGGCCTCAGCCATTTTGAGTGTGCGCTTCACACCCTCAGCCAGCGCAGGGCTCAGGGTTAAGGGTTAGGGTTAACACCCTCAGCCATTTCAGTGCACTCTGCAGTCTGCACACCCTCATCAAACACACACCCTCAGGCAGCGTGGGTGTGCGCGTCACCCCCCTGCTCAGCACATACCTTGATCATCGTGTCCCGCTGGTAGTCGTACTCAAACCGTTTGAGCTGCAGCTGCAGCACCGGCGGCAGGTCCCCGAACAACACGCCTTTCCGCGCGTCCTGTCAGGGCAATGATTCAGATTCAGATTCCCCAAAGGGGTGAACCCTGTTGTGCTGAATGGGGTGAAGGACTGTGGCTAAGCCCTAAACAACACGTCTTTCTGCGCATCCTGTACTATACCGTGATGTGCGAGAGCAATCATTTTATAATTCAGAAGTGTTCAGGCCACTGCGCGCAAAAACTAAGGCTAGGCCCCCGACAACGCAACTTTACACATGTCCTGTAATTTATTGGAGGCACTGATATCAGATCATTCAAAATCCAGGTTTGCACAGTCCATTGAGCAGTGAGGACCGTGAGGCCAAGGGGCAGAATCAGGGGGCTCTGCCCAGGCAGGAGGCAGAGAGTGGCGGATAGGTATGGGAACAGGCATTTATCAGCAGCACCTGATGAACGGGGAAACGTAATCAACTGTATGCCCCATTTGGAGAAATCATGCGAGAGGAAAGTTTTGGCCTCCCTCACGCATCGTCGCTTTTTATTGCTAGATAAGAAGTGGAAAGTATTGGCTTTGAGACAAAAGAGGCATCAACAAATACTCGCAACCATTGGTATTCACACTCGAGTGCACACCAGGCCTGCCCCATGCAGTCCACACCCCAGGTCACACCTGCAGGCCGTGCTCATCGGACTTGTACTGGTTGGGCCCATCCATCATCTCGAACTCGCAGTACTGCTTGAATGAGTCGTAGCAGTTCTTGCAGCCCTTCACATCAAGCTGCGTTCAGATATGCAGGCACTATAGTTCAGTTCCCATACTTCTAAACCGTGACCACAAGATACTTCTGTCTGAGGTTTGAACAATTGTGAGACCGCCCGTCCAACCTCAAAACCCTGAGACACAGCTACAACATTGAATACAGCACAGGTGCCCTTATGTCCCCATGCTTCCTCAGGAAAAGGGTGGGTGCAGACAAAGGAGAGGTAGCCCAGCAATCCACACCATGCCCCCCCGCACACACCTTTGACTTCGTAAGTGTAGCCGGACCACCTCTGGTCCCTAAGTCCCTGCTGCAACACAGCCCTAAGACACACGATAAAAACACAGCCAGGAGCGTTCATCGCCCTTTCCGCAACATCCTTCAACCGTGAAGCCAGGTGAAGGCGATGCGAAGGGCCGACTTGAGCTCCCACAGCACTTCCACCAAACCAAACACTTCGTTGTGCCCTCTGGTCATGTACCCTCTAGCCCTGGTCCCTGTACCAGCTCCCCCCCCACACACCCCTATCGCCCCCACCTGCAGGTCCATGAAAGACTCTTTCCGACTGGACTTGTACACCACGTTCACACACTCAATGATGCTGTGCGTGTAGCCCTCAAAGAGGTCGTTGATCACGCGCTCCACCGTGGTCCCCTGAGGATGGGGAAAGGGGGGGGGGCGGGGGGGGAAAGGGTCAGATCCCAGGGGCAGGCACTACGGCTGTACAGCCCAGGGTCCAAGAGTCAGGGTGTAGGAAGCTGGGTTCAGAGTCCATGTTCCCATGCGGGAAAAGGTTCCGTACTTCTGAATTAAAAATGATCCAACATACACACACTCTCTCCCCATGAGTGTGCATCACAAGGAGGGATGTAGCCTAATCACAGGCCGCACGGTTTGCATAGTTTTCTACAAACTTTCTTCACACAAGAGGGGGGGTTTTGAAACTTTTTAAAAGAAGTGTAGTTTCCTTCCTTCCCATCAGTGTTCACTCCAGGCAATCCAACAAGAAAAAAAACACAAAGGAGAGGGAGGGAGGACGCGTGACATCCATTCCTGGAATGGCCCCATGAATCCACAGACCCTCAGCCCAATTCCTCCCCCCCCATACTGCATCCCATGACCTGCCTTCGCAATGCCACTGCGCCTTTCCCTTCAAAGCATGCCCATGTCAGGACATACCCCAGCAGAGCCACACCCACCTGCCCCATGCATAAACTGACACTCATGTTCATCAAAGTCTGGCCCTCTGTAAGCTGTCCAATGAGAGGCAGCAAACAGGCTGCACCAACACAAACAACGACCCAGTGTCCCAATCCATGCTGCACGCGATGTGCCTCTGATCGCACCTTCATCTTCTCCTCCAGCTTCTCACACAGCACGCGGTTCAGCTCCTGTACGTCATGCTGCATGAAGGCGTCGTACGTGCCCCACCCAAACGATTTGGTCAGCTCCTTGGTGGACGCTGCCGTTTTGTTGTATTGCAGCTGTCATGTGCAGTGGGGAAGGGGAAGACAAGGGCGGCTCAGCATCTGGAAGTGCTTGGACCAGGGGGGGGGGGGGTATGACAGGGGCTCAAGACAGATTGGTTCCAGTACTGGTCATAATTTTAAACACAACTTTGTATATGTGATGACACTCATTACAAAGTACCTGACAACAGCACCCCAGGGGCACAGGGCCTCCTTCAAGAAACGCGCAAACCAGTGCTTCACTGCTTGTTGAAGACCGCACCAGAGACAACCTCCAGCCAGCCAATGGAGCGCCCCTGCTGGGTCGGGGCCGGCCATGCAGGCCAGGGTTCAGGGTTTAGCCCTAAACCCTTAGGGTTAAGTAAACCCTAAACCCAACAAAACAAAGTGCGGGGGACCTTACAAGGTGGGCTGATGGGCACCCCACCTGGAGCCAGGAGTCCCCGCCTCAGCAGCAGGCCTTGCCGCACCTGGGCTCCACAGCAATCCAGCCAGACCACGACAACCGCAAACCAGGATGCACATGTGTAGCTGAATTGTAGCTGAAGCCCACACCCAAGACAGTGACGCGCAAGTTGGGAGCCCCCCAGCCCCCCACCTTGTAGAACAGGCTTTGCAAGGCAAGCGGTAAGCTCTTGCTCGCGTCGTCGTTCTCATTGGTGGGCATGTGGTACACGGCCTGGGCAGGAATAAGAGCAGTGTTTATTAGTACATGACTCAGCTACATGCCAGCTACCATCCGGCTGCTTGCGAGAGGCACTTTGGCTGAAACGTGTGCGTTACCCTACATCAATCCTTTTTGTGGACACCCTGTCTTATGAGCCTCAGAGCGAGTCCGCTAATACCCATGCACGGCAGCGAATGCAATCCCCAGCTCCAGTCGTGTGCATCCATTCCAAGGCCCTGCCAGCCCTCAGTCGCTCACTGTCCTTGGACACTGCAGGTGGTACAAGTACTCCCACGTGCCCCACAGGGAGAATTCACCACGAGGAAGCCAGGCCTGTTCATATGCCACAAGTCCCTGCTAAGCACTCTGCCTCTCACAGCCCAGAGGTAGGCAGTTGGTGCAGGTGCTCTCCCATGTGCCACACAGTTCGAATTCACCACAAGGAATCCGGGCCTGTTTATTAACCACGAGTCCCTTCCGGGCACTCGTTTGCTCACCGTCCTGTGAGGTACAACAGGTGGTACAGGTGCTGCAGCATCTTGTCCACTACAGGGCATCCACTGACCCTGCCCAGCGCTCAGTTGCTCACCGTCCTGAGGTAGGGCAGGTGGTACAGGTATTGCAGCAGCGAGTTCATGTAGCAGGTGGCGCCCTGGTTCTTCAGACCCACGTAGCCCGTTTCCTTGCGCGCCTCCAGGTTGTACCGCGCGTCACGCTCTACCTGGGACACCGCGGGGACAGGAGGGGCATGCCGTTAGGGAATCAATCCATGATACCCTGCCAGAGGGTGGACGTGCCATGGGCGAACGAACCAGCAACACCCAGGAACAGAGTGCATGTGCGGTGCATGAAACTATTACGCAGGCACGCAGATACTTATATTGAGGCGGCCGCGCATGGGGAGCCACTGCAACAGGTAAAGGAAACCATGCCACAAAACTGTACACACATACCAGCTGCCTAACGCATGACCTGGGTTCCCTTTCCCCCTTACCTGTTTTCCTGTATTGTCTACATGTCATATTGAAAACAAAAATCCGGGGCGGCTATTTGCTCATTGCCCAGGCCTCTTTTTCAACCCCTTTAGTCCTATACCCAAAGTCAAGTTGCTGACCTGGACAGATACGCGGACGACGATGGTGTCATCCACCAGCCATCCGTTCTTCGGGTTGTGGAGCTCATCCAGCGAGAAGAAAGGGCCAAAGCCCCAGTCACAGGCAGCTCCAGTGAAAACGTGGGTGGCCTCTGAAGCTTTAAATCAAACAAAAGACACTTCAGCGGGGATGGGGGAGGCCTGGGCATGCCCTAGGGACGTGACTTTTTGACATCAAGTCACACAGAAGTGGCTCCAGCAAAAACATGGGAAGCCTCTGGACATCGTAGTGTATACCGGTGCGCATTTTATATTTTCAAAGGCTAGTGCCATTTACTGGTGTGTGATGCTTCAACATATGTACCATTTCGGCATACCCTGAACATGGGTATTACATCAGATTTAAACACAGGTGGTACAGCGAGAGCTGGCCCTATCCCAGTCAGTGAGAGACTGTCCATACCCTCCCACAGAATTGTTCAGCGCACTTTTCTACGCTCAAACGACATCTCGACCTCCCGCCAGAAGGACCCGGTGCAGTAAGCCCGGTTGCTTGGGCCACCGCTCAAGGCCATTAATAGCTTTGTCCCAATCCGCCCAGTGGTAGCATTCCAGCTGCCCCCCAAAAATGGTCGGTGCATGCTTAAACAACAGCGGTCCTAGGACAGGCATCCCGGGGTTTAAGAGAAACGAGGTAAGTCTGTCCTAGAGATTGCCCCCATTGCTCTACTACCAAGCAGGGCTGCTCACAGAGCTTTCCTGTCCCATGCGTTTCACCAAAGTTGCATGCCATCTGCTTGAAATCCAACATGTTAGCCATGCTGAATAGGGTGACAAGTATTCACATAACTACCGCCACCCTACTGTTTGCCCCCCCCCCCTGCTGCTTGCCCTCACCGCTGCTATTCCTTGCGTTCAGGACCTCTATCCCACCCTTCCTCACCCTTGCTCATCGCTTTCCCATCCAAGTGGTTGACAAGGGTGAGGGTGAAATGGACCCGCGGCGTGGGGAAGACCTTCGCCTCCGGAGCATCCAAGTATAACGACATCATGTTGGCCTGCTTGCCGCCGTTCCCAAATAGAAGCAGGCGCCTGCAGAAGGATTTCAAATTTGAAGTTGGATCCGTCCAGTTCATTGCTGCTTTTCTCCGGCCAGTCAGAAGAATCATGTTGCTTCAAAAAGAGAGAAAACTACATATTTCAGATGCAGGCTCAGTCCTTGCCGAGTTGCTCCTGTTGTTACCATCTCAATTCAAGACGGAATATGCGCAAAAGTCTGCACTCAACCCCAAGCAGGCCCTGACACATGCAACACCCTTTGCCAAACAAGTAGCCTCACCACCATTGCTTGTGAAGCAGCTGCATGGCTGCATTATGAAATTGGTTTCGCGCCTTCATTATCCATGCCCATGTGGCAGAGCAGGGATGGCCATGCGAGCAGACCCACCCCATGCTGGAACTGGGTACCGGCATCACACCAGAAACCAAGGACAAGCCAGCCAATCCGTGGCAGCAACCAGACATAGTGCAGCATGCATCCAGTCGTCGGTAATGGACAGGAACTTTTATGAGAACAGGAACTTGACTACTCGTGACTGGGTCGGGAACCACTTGCTCACCATACGTAGGTTCCCAGTTCGAAGCTCGACGAATACTCCTTTTCCGGTAACTTGCTGAAATTCTCGAACCGTATCTGAGGGTGGGAGAGGCCGGCCAAAATAGGAAAGGGGTCAGCTCATGGAGAAGAACTTTCCCGGGGCAGCACAGCACATACCTCTTTAATCCCTGAAAATTCGCTGTCCAATTTGGGGGCGATCGCAGATGAGGTTTCTTGAATGGATGGGATGTCATCTGCTGCAAAAACAAAACAAGATCCTGGCTGACAACCCGGAAAAGCGAGTGCCGACGCAGGTATCGCACCTTCCATTGAATCGGAGACTGCCTCTATTAGCGGCGCGTTCTCTCCAATTTCGTCCATGTCCTGGTCTTGATCCATGTGCTGCTGTACTGGCATGAGCTAGCGCCGTGGTGTCAGTTCAGGAAGTGTTGTTTTGATGGCAGCGTCGTATTAATCAGGACACCATCGATCTATAGACCGCATCCAAGGGCTATATTAAATAAGAATTCAGAAGTTAGAGGTGTGAATTAAGTCTACACTCGTCGGTACATGCATGAAAGCTCTTTCAAGATCTAGCAAAAGCCCAGACTCTGGACCTAATCTTAGGCCCACCCAGATTGCATTCATGAAAATGTGCTTCAGATGGTTTTCATACCTTCTGCACAAAAGGTGTCAGCCCAGATTTGCAGCGAGGACTGGCAGATGATAAACAATTCAACAGCCGGGGATGAAAAATGTCCTCCTCGCTGTTGCCCCATGAACATGTGAAGGCACATGTTTTCAGGATTTCTGGCATTGAAGCTTCCTCGTGTACAAATGGCCACATCCATTTAGGTCCCAGCTGTGTGGCCATGTCTCTGACCGGATCGCCGACCCCATCCCGAGCATTCGTAACCTTGTCCCCTCCTAGCGCTTCATTCCTCGACCATTTATCTGTGCCATCAGCCCCTTAGCAGGCGGGTGTCCAGATTAGTGGATCATTCTGTCAACAAATGCTATCCCCACAGGCCCTGAGCTGCAGATGCGGTCAGCTCATGGACAGCAGAGCGCTGCCCATGCCATCCTGTCAGCGCAGCTCCCAGCCGTGCTAGATCCAAGATAGGAGCGACTGTGGGCCGGCCATGAGCGCAGCTGTGCCACAACTGGGTCTGCCCAAGTGCCCTGAAAACACACACAGAAAAGACACAGCATGACAGGTTGCGTAGATCAGGCTGCAAGCATAGCAAAATCAACGGAGAAAGGCGTTTATAGAGTTGATCTATGAGTCTATAGGCAAAAAATATATGTGAAATCTAAAATTTCACCTGTACATATCTCATTTGCATATTTATCACTTTTCAGAGACTGCGAATGTATTGATTCCCAATTTCCCATGGATAGATCGGGTTTCTGTGTCATGAACTGGTATGTCAATCATGGTGGGATGTCAGCGTGTCCTCATTTGAATTTTGGTCAGAAGATGCATCCTCATATAGTCATATACCTGTTGACTTAGGTACCCAGGTAAATTGAAATCATGGTGCACTGACCTGATGAGGTGGTTGCATGTATATGTGTCAAGCTCGTCCCCAAACATGACCGCGGAGCGGCAGGCCCTTGATTTCAGGACAGATATTGCAGCCTCTGGCAAGCTGACCGAACCGCTCGATTCAGAAAGCTGGTGCAGGAAATCCTGGTCAGCAGGGTGAGTTCAATGGCAGGCCTGATCTTAGCCGGGTCCTGGATTCGGATGTTATCCCACTGCAGTGAAGCTGTCCAACATTCACTGCCAGAAGCAGGACTCAGGACTTGATTCCAGGTTGCGGCCTGCACTGGGATGAGGAGTCCCTTCCTAACACTCAACATGCATCCTTTTGACGTCGCTAACACGAACGGTTGCAATTCATTCTTCACCCTCCTCTGTTCTCTCAATGTTGCGTTTGAGTGGTTGCGAGTTGTGTGGTGCTTCACGCACCTTCAGGTCGGTTGCATTCAGGTTGGCTCCCATCACACGGGGCGCGTGCGTCATCAGAAAGGCAGGTTGCAAGATGCAGCCGCCAAAGCAATCGTGGGGAACACCGGGGCCTGCCACCCCTGGCTGCAAGAGGGTCCCGTGGATGGCGGATGGGGCCTGAAGGGTATCCATGGCATGGTGCTTCTCTGCTGTGGCCTTGGACGTTTCCTGGATCTGCTCATCCTGCCCAATTTAATCAGATTTATTTTCGTAATGGTTTGGATATCATCACTGTGGAGGGCAGGAGGAATACAAGCTTGCAATCATGTGCAATCACGCCTAAAGCAAAGACACGTATCGTCATGGCCATTGTCTCATAATTCAGGTCAGAGCATGGTTTGGGTTTCCTGGGAGCCACCGGGCCAGGGTTCTGCACTCAAGTGTTTCTGATTGATATCTCATAGAGTGGACAGATTTCAGTTTGCACTGCCCATTAAGTGCCAAAAATGCGTGCTATACTTACGCGCCTCGGATTTGTGTGAGACGGATTGTCCTGCTGCACTAGGTGCCAGCCCCAGCTCTGCACCGTATCCCTGTGGACATGCCAGGTGGCGGCCTCGGGGCGGCTCAGTTGCAGGACCTAAGGGTGCAAAAGGGAAGTGAAGTTAAGGGCATCTTATTGGGCATTTTATTTCCTGCATGCCCACATCCAGTGTTTTGGCTGGGACTTATTTACTGCATTATGGGCACTCAGGGTTTATTCCTACGCCACAGCATGTTTGTTTGTTTGCGGGTAGGCAGCCCAGGGGTGCCACTGATTTCTCTCATTTTCTTTCCTAGTTTGTTTTGTGCTCCCATCGGTTTGCAGACACCTATCCTATGCATCAAAGCATCCGCTGGGCTCCAAACAAATCCTCGCCTGAGGTGGATTCAGCTTCACGCTGCTCAGCAGCACAGTGCATCTCTGCAGTGTGCCCTCCACCAGCGCTCCTGGCTCCACCTCCTCGTCCTTCGCCTGCGCCTGGCAAGCCACCTTGTCCGCCACGCCAGCGCCATGGAGAGCCGCTGCTGGCAGTGCGTCCGCAGCATCAGTGCGTCCACCCCTCAATGCCGCCAGCACTGCCGCGGTCATCATCTCAAGCCTGACCCGCTCATCGGCAGCATGCTGGTCCGCCACCACCAGCACGGTGCCACACACCATCCAGATGAACTTGGTCTCCACCTGCAAGCAGGCCACAGGCACGCACATTTTTTCCCTTCAGGCAGATTGCCCCGCCAAAGACCACCGCCTCTGTCCAGGGGGGAAGTCGAGTTTCTGCAAGCCGTAGCACTGCTGGTCTAGGAACTGGTCAGGTGCTCAGATGGCTAGGGTCTGCCTGATGAGGCGGCGCCCATTCATAGGCTACGCTGACGGAATACCTGGAACCAATCGTGACCCTATCCATACTCTGCCCATGGCACACCCGTTTGCCCGACCTGGCCCAGAACATAGGCCTTGTGTAGCATCTCCTTATTTCCTGATGAAGGCACCAGGGGTAGGCCAGAGTAGGCACATCCAGCTGCAGGTCTTATCCCCTCCAAGCCACTGCGAACCAGAGGAAGGCCCTCCAGGGTCCCATCACCAGCTTCTCCTCCCACTCCTCCTCCTCCTCCCCTCTTCTGATCCTGGACATCAGCTTGTACCAGCTGAGGGAGATCATCCAGTTGCAGGATCATGGCATCCCTCCTCTGTTGCCGCTGCTGCCGGATGGGGTGGAGCCAATCACTGGCAAGGAGCTTCTGAGTCAGACTGTGGCAGCCGAGCGCAGCCGCTGAAGAACCAACAGGGGAGGGAACTGGATCAAAACCAGCATCTGGCTCTGGGGCGATGATACCAGGTGCCGCAGCATTACTGGTTGTAGCTGGAAAGCGGCATTGCAACTGTCTCCTTGCGGCATGAGGTGCAGTCAGCACTTGGGCAGGATCCTGCTGCCCAGCTGCCCTGTTCTGACCAAGGAGCATTTGGATGCGGATGTGCAGTGGCGCTGCATCGCCTTTAACAGCAGTTGAAGCTGCAGCCCGTGCTGGGCGCCCTGTGAAGAACTTGACTCGTGGCATAGGGCAGGAGGGCGCCGTTAAAGCAGGAGCTGGCATGGGGCTACCCATAGACAGCACAGTTGGGAAGTTACTAGCTGCGGGTGCTGGTGGAGGAGGTGCGGAAGTAACAGGCGGCAGCTGTGTGCTGGAATCTAAGTCGTGCTGGAGATTCTCCCTATCAGGTACCGTAGACGCAGGCCATGCAGCAGGGATGGCCTGGCCAGCATGAGAATATTTGAAGCTGAAGGGGGATGCAGAAATAAGTGGCGGATGAAGCAGCGGGTACACCAAGCTGCCTCCTGCATTCCTAGGGATGCTGTCAGCAGGAGCCATGCCCAACGATGCGTCCAGTCCATAACTGAAGCTCTGTGCTGCTGCCATATAGGTCAAAGCGCTGTCTGGCATCAGGAGGTCGTCACAGCCTCCCTCATCCAACTTGGGGTCTACAGTCCCTGCTTGCAGCAAGGCATCAGCAGCAGGGTCGATGGCCACACCAGTGCAGGCAAGGAGAGGTGGACAGCGATGATGCAGCGCACCGGTAGCATCTAGATCTGCCCCCAGCTTAAGTAGGGCATCCACATTGGATCTTGGCTGCTGCTGATCTGAAGCATCATCGGTAGGGCGAGTGTGTCGGACACGCTTCCTGAGGCTGTTGGCTGCAGGCATCTCCTCGCCAGGGGTGGTCAGCACCCGCGCCATGGACATGACATGTTGCTGCTGCTGTTGAGACCGCCTGGGTTGCGGCGACTCCACTTCCTCGACAGGTGTGGTTGCGACCTGGAAACATCGGACTGTCAGGAGCTCTGGCAGGTGCTGCTGCTGCTGCTCCTTCTGCTGCTGTTCTTGTTGCTCTTGTTGCTGCTGTTGCTGCTCCTGCTGTTGTGGCTGTAACTCCGGCAGTCTCTGCTGCTGCTCCTGCTGCTGTTGCTGCTGCTGTCGCTGCTGCAACTTCTCTTCCTGCTGTTGTTGCTTTTCCTGTTGACGCTGTGCCTCCTGATGCTGGTCTGTCTTATGTTGCACCTCCTGCATTAGCTGCTGTTGAGGAATAACAGGTAGTAACGAGGATTGCTGCAGGTCAGGCCGCCTGGGGGCACACCGCAAGATCGGCGGAGCTGACATTGCATACGCAGGAAGAGCGCCCCTGACGCAGCTGACATCACAGGCTGAAAGTAGACCTCCCTCTAGCAAGCGGGACGCCCTGAGCAAGGCAGCGGCCTCGCCTTGCCGATCCCGCTTTCGTGACTGAGGAAAGCCAGATCCCGAACCGGTCCCACAGCCATCAGGTCGGCAGTGCCTTGGCAGCTTGGTTGTTGCAGTTGGCAGCATTCCGAGTTGGAGTGCTGGCGGCTTGGTCGGCAGCAGTGTTGCAAGTGCTGCTGGCATAAGTTGCGCAGCTGTAGACAGACTTGCTGTTGCACGTGCCTCTGTTGTGGTTTGCGGGGCTGGCAGGGGCGGAGCAGCAGGATATAGAGAGCCTGCAGTGGCCGACTTGTTTGCCAGTGCCAATGCCTCAGAGGCAGGTGGTCCCAACATGGGCTTTCGCTCCCCAGCCGTACCAGGTTCAGTAATTGCCGTTGCCCTGCCGCACCCCTCGCTAGCTGCTGCATCCGCTGCTTTTCCTGGCTCCTGCATCATCGCGGCCACCCTATCTGATGGGCCCTGAATGACCATGCCGCCCTGCTTGCATGGGCTGCTGCTGCCCCCGGTAGTTGTCATGAGGCAGGTGTCAAAGAGCAGCCTGCGGCGCACACCCTCATCGTCAAGGAGAGTATCAGCACCTGGAACTTGATCGGCAACTGGATCTGCAGCAGCTGCAGCCGGCAGGGTTGAAAGACATGTCTGTTGAGGCACATCCGACTCCTGGGCTTCATACTGTAGGGCTGGCTCCAGGTCCGGATCTGGGTCTGGATCCCTTGGAATTCCTGACTCAGCGAGGTTGCGCCTTTCCCAGGCCACTCCATTGTGCATGCCGTGCGTCCTCTGATCAGGATCAACTCCGTCTGCGGACGTTACGGGGCTGATACCCACACGTGGGCATCCCCCGGTAGACAGGGCACTCCATCCTGGCAGGTCCGGGCACCCGCTTGCTGCTGGGCTGTCCCCACTGGCTGCTGGGCTATGAAAGCTGGCTACGGGGCTGCGCCTTCTAGCTGCTTGGCTGCGCCTTCCAGCTGCTGGGCTGACTCTGGAGACCCCCAGTCGATATCCACCTGCTGGGACAGAGCTTAACCCAAGAAAGGGGCAGCCACTCAACGGGCTGGGGCTGGAGTCTACCAGTGCAAAACCGCCAGCTAGAACCGGTGAGCTGCCTCCCTCCACATCCATGCAGTCGGCAGCTGTGAGGGGGCGGCTGCCTGCTGACAGATGGCCACCAGATGGGCCTTGGCTGGTGCCTGTGTATGGGTGTCTGCTGCCTGTGGCGCTGAAGTAGGGGGATGTGAGGAAGATGTAGCCAGGCTCCAGCTCAATGGGACTATCTGTGCTACACCGGGCGACTTCTGGAGGTAGCGTCAGGACCTGAGGGCTGTAGGGCTGGATATGGAACAGAGGATCTAGATCTGGGCTGGCATTATGCTGTGGATCATAGATCCGATCTAAAGGCTCTAGATCCGGGCCAAATTGGAGCGCCTGCAGCTGCTGAGGGCTTTGCCTGCGGTCCAGTGATCCAGAGCTGTGGAGTCGCCAGACATTGCCAGAGGTCAAGACTTGCCCGCTTGGCCCTCCGCCAGGAACAGCCGACAAGTGGTGAAGCTCGGGTGGGTGTCCTGAATTCCAACAGGAAAGGGGCTGAGTGAGTCAAGTGCCCCATCAGTAAAGCACACACCAGAAGGACCCCTAGCAAGAGCAGTAGCGTAACAAAAGCCGAGGCAGCTTTTCAGTGTAGCCTCTGGAAAGAGGAGACCAGTGGCAGCAGGCCCACCTGCAGTGTCCAACCCTGCTGGCCTGCGTTTGGGTCCAGCCTCTGAATCCATTGCATCAGATCTAACAAAGCCAGCAGGTGCAGGCCTGCCTCCTCCACCTGCCACATGTTTAGAGAGATAGCACTGGGCAGAGGCCGGTGGCAGATCCGTCAGTTTGGAGCCCCTGAAGTGTGCAGCAGCTGCAAAGACCGGCCCCTGTGAATGTGGCAGAGATGCTGCAGCTACTGCCGCTGCTGCTGTTGCTGCTGCTCCGGTTGCTGTTGTTGCTGCTGCGGATGCTGCTGTTCTGTCTCTAGCATCTGAAGGGGCGGGCACATCAGCTGTGCTCCTCTTACCAAAATCACCATGGCCAGCCTGTGGGGCGGTCAACCCTGGTACTGAGTAAGGCACTGCCTTCACAGGGACTGGTGCTGCCATCCCAGAGGAACCCAATGTCCCCACTGGGAGTGGAGCTGCTGTTGCCATGGCCCCAGGCAGCTTCACCGCCGCCCCGCAACGTGCAGCTGATGCAGCTGTCCCGCTGCCACGATCCGCACCCGGAAGCACGGATGCCAGGCTCGCACGCCTTGACTGAGGCCCTCTGGCCGACAGCCCAAGCATTGAAACCTGCGGCATAGACTCTGCTCGGCACTTTGAAAGTGCAATTGCTTCGTCCCACTGCTGCGGCACAGGCTGGCAGAAATCGCCGCCAGAAGGTTCCAGAGGGATCCTGGCAGCACCTGGAGGCCTGGCTCCGGATCTCCCACCGGTAGCAGCATCGAGACCAGACGTGTCAAGATCAAGACCTGCAGAGTCAAGATTGATGCCCTTGCGAGGATCGCCAACAGAGCATCTCTGAACCTGCTGCTTCTCCCATAAGCCTTCATGCTGCTGCCGCTGCTGCTGCTGCTGCTGCTGCTGCTGCTGCTGCTGCTGCTGCTGCTGGAGCTGGCAGGCAGCTGCATCTACCAGCGGTCTCAGAATCTGGTTTGGGTTGCGTTGCTCCTGCTGTTGCTGCTTCGGCTGTTTTTGCTGCGGCTGTTGCTGTTTGTTCACCTGTTGCTGCAGGATCTGAGGCTGAGGCTGGGGCTCACCATGACCCCATGTTTTTTCCAGCAGTTGGCACACTAGACCCTTCACCACCTCGACATGCCTGAATGTGACCAACTCTGTGTCTAGCTCCAGACTCAGCTCAATGTCGCATGAGGGACACGAGAGCATAAGCAGGTAGCCAGGTAGAAGCTGCTGAGAGCCAGGCTGGAGCTGTTTGTCTTTGGCTGCCTTGCTGCTGTTTGCTCTTGTGTGGGATCCACAAGCTGCTCTGCCAGGATGGCTAGGTGGGGGGCCACCCAGCTGCGGCGGCGGCGGCGGCGCCCTCAACGCCAGCAGGAAGCGATTGTCGATAAAGCTAGAGAGGGCCTGGCTAAAGACTTGCCTGCAAGCAGAGGGAGAAGATAATAATAAACAAATCCCGATCAAGGCAGTCGCTGGGTTTGCATTTGAGTGGGGTCTGGGGTCATCTAAGAGATAGCATCCAGGTGAGAGCCTTGATTCCCAAAATGACCAGGGAATGCATGCTGTGTGCTAATTAATATTTAAGGGTTGCAGCAGATGTAAAGCCCCTGTCTTCGATGCAATCACATAAAGCTATCTAGGTGTACATGGCAGAAGTCAACCTTTGCTTGGCCTACATTTAGCATTTATATCCATAATCAGCCAAAGACATTGCAAACCTGGAATTGACATACAGCAGCTGACTGTCCCTAGATCCAAACCCCTGCAATTGGCTGATGACAGATCCACACAGATGGTAGCGAGAGGAAGCTTCCGGAGGGTCGGCATATGCTGCCAAGGGCACTCTGGCAGTGGCCTGCATCCAACTAGGTCGAATTGGAGGGGGCTGTGTATGTGGGGTGCAGAAAGGAGTGAGTCATGAGCAGTGCAGGGTGACATGCATGGGCTGGCTAGAGGCCTATGGCATAATAGCATGAGGCTAAGAAAGAGATTTCTTCTTAATTGCATGAGACTAAAAGAGAATCAATAAATAGCATTGATGTACCAGTAGCTTTTGAACATGCAGAATTTCAGATGTTGATGCTGCAAGAGTCCAATCTGCCTATTCCCACAATGTATTACAGCTGATGCACCGCACCTGATGGTCGTCACTTCTCCTCCCTCTCTTATCAGATCCGTCCTTTCCTCCATATGAACTCTCTAAGCTGCTGCGTGACCGGCTGACAGTCACACCCCTCTGCTGGTGGAGCTCAGGGAAGAGGAGCTGAAGTGCAGAGACGACATTTCGACCCTGCAGAAGGAGATATTCAGATAAACCATACACTAACCCAGTAACGAGCCCACAACATGCCTTGTCTCCTTGAGACATTCAAAGGCTGGTCACAGGATGTTCACGGCTCAAGGATATCTATGATGATAAGGGTGATGCTTGGTGATGATGCTCCACATCCTCCTCAAACCAAAGCCATCAAGGATACTCCTGACAACAGGTCTGACCATGCAATTAATCAGCATCTCTGCATCAGATACAAGCTACATTTTTACATTCAAATTTCAACGCAAGGCCTCTCTCCCTACCGAAGGCCAGCTGAGCAGCGTGTTGCCGCGTGTGTCTTTGAGAGAGACTGCCACGTCACTGAAGGGCAATGCCGAACGAATCACAGCCCAGACTGAACGCTCCACGTCCCTCTCCACAGAGCTGGATGAAAGGCCTCCGCAGCCAGTGAATCCTCCACCTCTGCCACCTCGTACTTCTCCACCGCACCCTGCTGCTCCTTCTCCACTGTGCCCTGCTGCATTGTCCAGGCCTCCAAGGGCACCTCCTTCTCTCCCCGCTCCCTCTCCTACTCCTCTTGGATAGCCTGCTCCTTGTCTGTCTACTCCTGCGTCAGCGCGCTGACGTATGCCAACAGACCGACTGGGCATGAAGCCCTGGACGGTAACCTGATTGGAGACGAGGAAGGAATAGAGTGGGCAACCTCAGCTTGTAAGGATCGAAGTATGGGCAAGTAAGCAGTGGGCCACACGACATCTGATCAAAACTTGAGGATCTTGACATACCGGTAGGCGGTAGGTAAATAACAGGGATAAGCTTCTGTGAAGAGAAAGAAGGGCTACGATTCATGCATGACTCAGTTTTCTTGTAACAGCGCCAGCGCATGTACCCAAAATATTTTCGTTGACAGCGAGATGTGGGGGGAACCAATGATGCCCATCCTCACCTTTGTTCCTCTTCTACCATCGAGTTCCCCTGGCCCGCTTGGGGTGATCCGAGGAGCTTGTCCCACCTGGAAGACCTTGGTGTGGGTCTCAAAGCTGCCAACAGGCCTGTGAGAGATTTAAACAAAATACAGGGGTGCATCCAACAGGTGTGCATTGGGTGTTTATCTCATCTCCTCCTGTTTCCCTGCCTGGACGTTTGAAATAGGCTACCAATATGCCTGGATGCGTAAATGGCTAGATGCTGCAACAATGAGACAGTTGGAACACATCAGTCAGATAGGAAGGGAGTCCAATACCGACCGGGAAGTGATCCTCAGCTCAGTGCACATGTTTGCCAGGCTTGACAGCGCCTCTCCTTTGTATCCCAGCACTCTTGTCTCTGAAGGCAACTCACTGCCAGCGGAAACAACAATGGCATGGGGATTCCGATTGCTGCAGTGGCTGCTGGATCTATGACCAAGGACACTGGCACGATTCTCTGGCAGGCCATTTCCTATGGCATATCCAGACAGTGGCTTGCTGGTACAGTACCTGCAGGTGCATCATAGGCTCCTATCAAAGAAAACAACACGGCTGCTTCATTCTATGGCATTCATTCCTCCAAAATAAAAAATGAAATGAAAACAATGATCTAGCAGATTTAAATCAGGATTTTAACCTTGCAAGTAAGGTTCATGACAATACATGTCTGCACCAGGGGTCTGCACCTTGACCTCTGAGAGAACACACTGCCCATCAGCAAATCTGTGTTAACATTCCTAGACAAAATTCAAGCCCAAGCATGTCCGCCTCGACCCAAACCAAGCTGGCAAATACCATCCAACATCTACTGGATAAATTCAAATCCACTCATGTCACCTGACGCCCACTCCAGCCATGTCGGCAATGCCGTGGCCGTCATCTAAGACACAGATGTAGCCAATGGAAACATCTATCTCGATGGTAATGTGCGATGGAGCGGCGTCCAGGGCATTGGCCACCAACGCGGACAACGCCTGTTCGAAGCGACCGAGACAACGGGCATGGCTAAGGACCTTCGCAGCGACGTTGACAGGAAGTGGACGAATGGATCTATCACACATTGCACATCCCAATGTCTGCAGTAATGCGTCCGTCAAAAGAAGTTGGGGGAATGCTATCACCAGGGGGGTCGACGGAAACCCTATCGGCAAGTGTAATAGGTACCGGTATATCAATAAACAAATTATGTTATCATGATGAACTTAAACGTTCCCTATGACATGCTTTTCATTTGAGTGCCTCTGCTGATAAGCAAATACACAGGCATAAGCATGACATGGCCTAAATTGTCATGCAATTGTTTTGCATTGCCCTAAAACTGGTTCACCTGCCTAACGTGCACATGGAGCGAGTTTAAAAATGCATTTCATAATGGCCACTATGGCAGAGAGTGCACACCTGCGTTGTTTTCATGGGACATTGTGGGTAGGCCAGTGTAAATATTGCATGGGGGGCGTCCAGACTCAAGAGTTGCACAGCCTGTGATCTGCCTTCAACGCTATGCAGCCATCACTAAACTGCCTGCCGTTTGAAGGATTTCTGCATCGCTGGCATCAGGATTTCACACCGTAACCCTAAAACTAGGTGACTTTCCACTTCATGCATGGCATCAAGTCACGATTCAGTGCCTGCGTTAGGAAGTCACTGATGGTGGATAGGAGTTCCAATGTTCCAATCTGAAAGGGAACTGCTATTGCAGGCCTTGACAGATCACAGCATCACTAATTCACTAGTCCCCACCACTCTCAGCCAATGGTGCTGCAGAGCCCCCTGTTCTCCCCTTGATTCTGACGGTGAAAACTGCGTTAAATACGGTATTTACGTGAAACAGTAGATTAACGAAATGGGAAATGTACCTGCCTTGGGTGGCTATGTTTGTTATGTAACTATTCATATGAGCACCAGTACTTTGATCAGCTGCTCTGATCCTGTGAATCAGTGATAATACCCAGCATGGTGGAGAGGCTGCCACTGCTTTGCGCTGAAAATTATGTGGCCCCTAAAATTATGGCTAAATTACTGCTTGGTAATTCTAAATTACCGCTGTACCGTGTGTTACTGTGCTGTGGCCGGAAGGACCTGTTTTGATGCTCAGGAATGTGATATGCGGCACTTTTCTAAAGCTGCAGCCCCACCAGGCATCATGTCCAGCGGTAGTGGACTCTCCAGTGCAAGTACCTCCCGTTACGGCTCCGATGGAATCTATGGCATCCCTCAAGGTTGTGAATCGAAGACGAGGCTCAGAGGTGCAGCAGCATGCTGCTGTCCTTAGGAGGTGATTCTGCGGCTGGGGAGGGGTATCGTCAACCCGAATGCTCAACAGCGGACGTGGGAGGAGAAATCTGGACTGCATGCTGTGGCTCATCTAGATGCAACTGGTCCGTGTGGGTGCAACGCATGGGACTGCTTGGACTTTCTTCGAGGACTTCGCTCCTCAGTAGTCCTCCTGATCTGGTCCTTGGGCTGGCAAGAGGGTTTTGCTTTGAGGATCTATAATGACAGACCTAGCAGAGAAGATAATCAGCCTCTGCCACTGGTTTTTGCCTCGCACATCGAGAAACTTCCTGTTTAATTCTGTCAGATTCCTCAATTAGACCTGACTGGCTTCTGCATTTTAATATTCTGGGTACCGCACATATGCCTTGATGGCATTTGCTGTCAGTTTGAAGTTGTGCCTTATTCCTAAACACGGCAGTTTTGAGTGTTTGGCTTTTGGCTTTTGTGTTGCGGCTGAGGGGTGCTCCTAAAGAATAGGTCAATGACGATACACCTCTGGGCCCTGCTCGAAAAACGGCTTGGCCGCGTGGGCGCCTAACTAAAGAGTTCGGAGGAAAGATGGAAAGAAACACAGAAGGGGGCAGGAAAAAAGAAAGGAGGAAAACAATAGGTGCAACCCTCTGCTGCAACAGAGGCATGCAAGCCACTGTTGACTACTTTGAATGATTTCCCGGGATAGGGGCTGCTAGATGACAGCATTTGTGAGAGTAACAGCAGGTACGAGAGTAACAGCAGCGAGAGGATTTGTAGATGTTGCAATCTTAAATGTCGGGAGGATGAGCTTCACATGATTTACTGCCCGTTCTGTACAGACCTTCGTTTTCAGTTTAACCTTACTTTCCATAATTTCCTAGAGGACGAGGATGAGGCCATGAAACGGTACGCAAATGGAGTGTGGGGCAAACTAAATGCAGCGGATTCTGCATATGTGTTCTGGAAGAAATTTTGTTGTTTTATCTTTCAGTGTATGATGAAAAGAGAGAATCATCTCAAAACTTTGCCAAATTTCCTGTCTCCCCCTAACTCTCTAGGTGGTGCTCAATCGAACTCTTTTGCACCCACGTCATGTTTTATGGCTGGGGCTTATCTTCTGCACCATGGGGTTCATTCCCACGCCACTGTCGTGGTTGTGTGCTAGTTGCTTGCCCAGGGAGGTCACTGGTTTTCGCTTTCTGTCCTTGTGTATCAAGTGCCTGTACCGGTTTACGGGCACATGTCCCATGCATCAAGTGTGATGCTCTGTTGGACTGTAAAAACTTCACTTCACAGCAGTTGGCTGGCGGTTAGGAAAGTCACGGTGGTTACGGCGGCCCCTCACCTATTGAAACGGGTTGTTTAGCTAGAAGCTTTCTTCCTTTCTGCGGGTGCTATCGATCAATCATTTCTCAGTTGTCATTATTCACTAGTGGCGGCAGTGCTCCTCTGTGATCACTTGGTGTGGTAGAGGAGAGGAAGACCCCCTGTGGAGTGTGAGTTAAAGGCGCTGATGTAGAGCCTTAAGTCATATCCGCACCATGACTGTTGCCTACAGACTTTGAAAGGGTAATAGATGTGGCTGCGCCGTATACCTCGCCCCCAGGCCCCTAGATGTGTGAATGTAGTGCCGTTATTGTAGTTTGCCTCCTTCTCATCCTCAGACTGCGAGTGCTGACTGTGCTCGAGAGTGTCTCAGCGAGCCAGAGCTATTATGGACAGAATCGGAAATGGCTTAAGCCCCTAGCCGCTTATTTTGTGAGGTTTCATTATATCCTGTTCCCTTGAACCGTTGCCTTCACTGCTGGACCCAGAGGTGTAACTTCATCAACCTTCACTGTTGGGCGGTTATGCACCGTTATTCACCTTCACTGCTGGGTTTAAACACTCAGATCGTAGACATACAATTTACCAATAATCGATCAAGATGAAAGACAGATAAATGGGCAAATAGACTGGTAAGACCTCACTCAGTAAGAGATACAAACGCGGAAAAGTCCGACAACCAGAAAGGTAGGCCAAGATTCACACATGACAAAGACCTTCAATGATCTCCCAACCAGCCGCCAGCCTGTTATCACGGGCCGCCCATCTGTAGGCAGGCAAGAGCTCTGCGGTCCTTTCCACTGTGATCCTCTACAACAGGCTGACTCAATCAGCACCGACTGGTTTTAGTTGCATCCAACAAAATGACTGTGGTCTGATAACAGACAACATAACTACGGTATTCAACCTGCTGAAATAAAAACTGTCAGATGCAGCATTTTGGTAGATCACCCTGATACCGTTGGGGAAATTCGGCACACCTTGCCATGTATGTATAAAAAGGCCTTGCTGTGAAGTAAGCACCGCCCCCACCCCGTCATCTACCGGCACCAGTGCAGCAGCTAACAATTCAATAATATTCATTTACCGGTATTAATTATAAGCTACGTTTAAGTGCATTGGGAGATATGAAGTTTCATTGAGTGGAAAAAGTCCAGCGGTGCACCCCATGTGCACGCATGGGAGAGGTGCCCACAAACCGGAGATGGAAGAAAAAACAAAATCACGCAGGTGGAAATGACCCTGTCACAAGCTCAACAGTTAGCGATAAACAAAATGGCTGCGCCAGTAAGAGCAAGCTGAACACACATGTCCCCCCAAAACACGATTTTCGAATGCCGGTTGCCCGTGGCGCCACAGAGTTGCCCTTTCTACTGATTGCCTTGGAGCGCCGGAACATCCGAAACAAACAGGCCAGCAATGAATACCGAGTTGTGTACATCACAATGACCAACACATGGACTGTCATTTATCTACACACCAGCCCCTCCCTGTTGGAGGCCCCTGCTACTGACGGCTGTTGGCGAGCCTGCCACCTGTCCCTCATCTCCTTCATGGCGGCGCAGTTTTTCATGTGCCCGCCACTCCACGCCTGCACCTGGCAGGCCTGGCAGCAGTACCTCGCCCCACACCCGCCGGCGCACGCCAGCGTCTTGACAGTCATCTCACACGGGCCGCCCATCTGGAGGCAGGCAGGGCTGCAGCAGGGCCCGGTGCCCCACAAGTCCTCAGGCAGGCCCAACAGAAGCTCTGCCCGGACCAGCTCCCAGCTGCTGCCATCAGCCATGCCACTGCCTCCTAGGTGGGGCGGTGCCAGGGGTGAGGGAGTCTCAGCAGCAGTGCCTCCCACTTCCATCTGCTCTGCAACCGGCCCTTGCAACCGGATTTCCCTCAAAAGCACCAGCAGGCTTCGGCCAGCCTCCCTGATGTCAACGGAGTTCTCCGCAGAAGCGCTGCCACCCCCTGGCCCTTGGATCTCATCTGCTGAGCCAAGGCTCGGAATAGAGCGAGTCAGATCACTAACCAGGGACCCAGCCTCTGCAAAGAGTGCATTGAGGCCTGGGCCATGAAGCAGCAGCTTGAGCACGATGAGCAACTGATGGAAGCAGATACTAATAACTGCAGCCACCGGCGAAGAATCAGGCATCCACTCCAGCAGCGCGTCCCACACCTCAATGGCCAGGACCTTGGACAGGGCAGCTTGCACCACAGCCGCAGAGCTCCCGTCAACATCTGACAGCTCTGCCGCCCAGGAGCGGGACGGCTCGGGGCCTGAAGGAGCCCGCTCATCAGTGTGACCCCGCATCTTAGCAGCCATGTATCTGAACCTGGCCGGGCTGTCAATCTCCTCTGCCAGCAGACGGGATCTCAGCAGTGCGGAGCATTCTGATGCAGCGTCATTCCATAGCTGGCTAGAACTCTCCTCCTGGTGCTGCTGGACGCTGCGGAAAGACTGCTCACCCAACGCTGTGCACGCCAGGCTATCCACCAGCAAGGCCATGATGGCTGCCACCTCCACGGCCAGGCGATCATGTCCTCCGTGCGCAGCAGCCCCGGCAACGGTAGGCTCCCCGCTGGGTGACACAGCTCGTGTAGGCAGCAGCCAGGCCTGATGCAGCGCCTTGCTGGTGGAGTAAATGCTGATCCACACGGGATCCGTCAGCAATGCAGACAGACACAGCTGTGGCGCTGGAATGCTACTGCACAGGCTCCGGATCCCTCCGATCAATGGGCAAGCAAATCTCATGGCCTCGCCAAATTCTCCCAGGGTAAATAACAGGGTGGCTGACAGCGATTGCGTAGCTGAAGACTGAAGCACAGCAGCACCTGCCACGTCAGCAGTACCACTTGAAGGCGATGCTGCACCGCCGCCAGGTGCTTCAGTGGTGCTAGGAACTGTACCGCTGGCAGGTGTTGCTGTTGCAGCTGTTCCACTGGAAGGCGCTGCAACAATGCCAGAGACTAGCTTTGTACACGGCAGGACCCTTGCTAGTAAGGTACAGAAAGCCGGGATGACCAGGGCAGCCATACCGTCCAATGCACGCATGCGCACGGGCAGGGCCCAAGTCTGTCCTGCTAACCAAGCGTACCCCAAGGTGGAATTAAGCGAAGCCTCAGAGATACGCCGGCCTGTTTCGTCCCACTCGGCTGGAAGTAACGCCACTGCTTTGACCAGAGTCAGGCCCATGCTGACCATCCTCAGTAGAATCGAGCACAGCTGCTCCGGCAGATATGGGGAAGGCAGCGCAACGCTGTGGCCCGGAAGGCCAGACCCCACATCACAGAATGTCTTACAGGCCATCATGATAAGTATCCACAAGCCAGTCACATGCTGCGCCACATCAGTAGTCAGGTGGGGGGCTGTGAGGCGCAGCGTCTCCTCCATCAAGCACATCAGGTCCCACAGTTGTTGCGGCCTCAATAGCCCTGTGTCAAGGACAGGGTGGAAGGATAGGCAGATATATAAAAGGGTGAGATTGGACTAAGTGGGGGAAGATGAGGAGATTTACTGCATGAACACAACAAGGCACAGCATGAAAACAGGTTGAGCAAGCATGCCAAACAGGTAATCAAATATTTGCATCAACACAATTTGCATCATGCTGGAGCTCGCCGCAAGTCCTTAAGTGCAAGAATCGAATCCATGCGACAATGCAATGGAGTATGGCTAAAAGCCTAAAAGGTTTAATCCGAGATTGACATTGGAAAAAGTTATATCAACACATCTCCAACAATATGTTGCGGCCCCTGTGTTGCGATATGATTACCCACCTGGCAAAAATATGTGTAACACATCCGCTGCAGCACTCAACAGATTGTCTTTCATCAAGAATCGAGACGATGGCAAGCTGGCTGTGCTGGCTGCAGCCTTAATTGTTGGTGCAGGCGGGGTGAGGAGGCAGCTCTCCGGCAGCAGCGCAATCTGCATGGCCTGCAGCGCGCATCGGCACGGCCAAACCTGGATGGATCCACCACCCTCCCTCAGCAATGGCGCCATGATAGCGAGGGGCAGGCTCAGGCCGAGACCGTAGATCCCAGCATCCCAGATCCCATCCTTTGGCATTGCCTTGGCATGCAAGGCCCTGGCCAGCTGGAAGGACTGCACCAGGAGTGGCGTCAGCGGCCTCCAGTCCGCAGAGGAAAGTGCTGGATCGTGGAAGCATGTCGCAAGGCCTTCAAGATAGGCGAGCCATAGTCTGGGGGGCTGTGAGAGATCATTCTTCGAGGGTCGTGTGCTGCTGTCAGCCTCCAGCCATTTGCGGACGTGGGGGATGAGGAACTTGAGAGAGATGCAGAAAAGCTCAACCACATCATCATCGTTCACGCCAAGGAAGACGCTTCTCGAGGGGCATTTGTGGCTGCTGACAATGGCGAGGGTCTGGCAAACAGTTTTGAGGGCTATCGTGGGTCCCTTGTCCCAAGGAGCAGTGCCATGCAGGACATGACGCAGCAACTTCACGTAGGCAGAGATGTTCCTTGCCATGCCCTGCTGCAGCAACCAGGAATCTAGCTGTGGCCATCTCCCGGGTACATAGCAGCCATCATCTGAGCAGACATGTTCGAGCACTCCGTTGGCTGAGATCAAGGCGTCTAAAGCCACTGCGACGACCTCAGGATTGGAGAGCTGCTGGGGAACGCATGAAAGTGCTTGATCGAAGCAGTTGATAAACTCCCTGCTGGCTATACCCTTCGACCACCGTTGCCACCATAGAGATCGCATCCTGCTGTTTCCGACATACTTCACAGCTGCTGATGCTATGTCCGAGCTCATTGAACTATTGTACGAGTCGAAAGATTGCCACGCATCGAAAACGGCATACGAGGCCATTGGACCCTGTCTAGAGGCAAGAATTTTAAAAACGTTTGTGGTTGATCGCAGACCACGCGAGTATGCAGCATTGTCATTGTAACTCATTTTATAAACTGCATGAATAAAGAACGGAGAGAAGAAACGCGGAAGAGTGGCTTCAGAAATACGGCAGTGGTTCAGACACCACCACACCGGTTCAGCTGTTCAGGAGTGAGGCACTGAGGCCCTTGTGCCCTGCTTCATGCACATCAGGTGGAGGATGACATTAGGGCGCGGCGTTAAGGATGGGAATTGTCAAAAAAAACAAGCCGCGGAAGGTATCGCAGGCAGTAGATGTGAACTCAAGTGAATGGCGTCATTGCAATAATTGTGCATGCCATGTCAGCTTGGTGACGGCGGACAGTAGGCTGGCTGTCGAGCACACCTCACCTGTTGCGCCCCAACCTACCCAGAGGAGGACCTATGCCACGGTCATATCAGGCAGTGGCACGCAGCAAAATCAGCAGCCTATGCGACCGCAAGCAGCAACATCTGGCCATACCCACTACTCCGTGCCTTGCCACCTCCCTGTAGAAGCGCTGCTGCTTCTTCGCATCAAGCGGACTATTATTCCTAAACCCCTTAGCATCGTCCAGGTCGCTGCATGCTTGGCGGTTACGTGGTCAGGGCCCCCAGGCCATTGACACCACCGCCAGCCTGATCGAGGCAGGCATGATGCATGGGCGGCACAGGGCCATGTACAGCTTGGTGGTGAACGCTGCAGTTACTGCGGTGACTGCTCCTGGTGCTGCTGGAGTGCGGGCTGTGAGGAAGGGCACACGGACTCAGAGATTCATTATATACGCTGCGCCTGCGCTACGCCCTGCCCCTGATCAAGTGAAAGGACCTTTTATCGCATACATCCCACTTTGCTTGACCCCTTTCGCTACGCCCTGCCCCTGATCAAGTGAAAGGACCTTTTATCGATACATCCCACTTTGCTTGACCCCTTTCGCTACGCCCTGCCCCTGATCAAGTGAAAGGACCTTTTATCGATACATCCCACTTTGCTTGACCCCTTTCGCTACGCCCTGCCCCTGATCAAGTGAAAGGACCTTTTATCGTTACATCCCACTTTGTTTGACCCCTTGCGCTACGCCCAGCCCCTGATCAAGTGAAAGAACCTTTTATCGCATGCATCCCACTTTGTTTGACCCCTTGCGCTATCATGCTGGGCCTCACCCCATTACCCTGATACAGTGGCGGCAATGGCGCGGCTGTGGACCCGGGCCTCATACTCCTGGACTTTTTCCTTCACCTCGCATTCACATGTCGTGCATTTTCTGTGGAGCATTGTCGGTGGAGTGCAGCTTTATTCCTTTGCTGCAAGATGATGCCCCACTCCCCGGCCTCTTCAGACAGGCCCTAGGACTGTCATTGGCCCTCTAACTTGTTGACCCTCGTCTCATTGAAATCTGTCTCAAACGCGTGACAACCATCGAAATGTTGTTTTTAACGCACTTCAATCATCGAATGCTGTTCCAGCGCGCTTCAGCTGCCCTTTATATCCTGGTAGGATCAGAAAGGTCACCGTTGTGGCTGACTCTCCGTCAGCAGCATGGGCAAGCAGCATCATCCGTAGCGGTGTAATCGCCCGTCGCGGGCCTCCACTGGTGAGCTACGGGGTTCACAGGGTCCAGCAGGCCTGCCAATGTGAGAGACGGGGTTCAGCGGGCTTGCCAATGTGACAGAGGGGGCTCCCTTGGGGCCAGTCATTGTAATAGGCATTCCAGCTGGCCTTCCGATATGCTGACCCATTGATCCAAAACCCCTGGCTTTCTGTTCTCGAACAGCCTCTCACCCCTCTCGCCTATCACGGACCCACCTTGATCAATATCTCCCCCCTCCCCCCATACACTCAAACCTCTCTCACACACACCCTTCTTCTCAGCCCCCGACCTTATGTCCCCCCTGGAATATACATGCCCCATGGCTCTCACCCCCCCCCCTTACCATTCATGCTCACCCTACTATCCACCCCTTACCCCCACCCCCACTTCCACACCCCAGCCCTATCCCCAGCCCTAACGTCCTTCACACACACCTTTCAGGTGCACATCAGCACTCCCCCCTCCCATGTGTGTGATTGACCAGCATCATGATGCTCCTCAATCCACCTGACTTCAGATCCCCCTCTACTCCCTCTCATCCCTCCCTTAGGCGTGTACCTAGTGGACTTGAATTCATGATGCCTCTCACCACCCCAGCTGCTCAGCCTAAAGCTTCTTTGGCTGGGATCCGGACAGGCCATGCACTGGCTTCGGTTCAGCAATTGGTGCGGGAACAGCTTAACAGAAGCTGCATGGCAGCTGGGTAGTAGCTGGGATCAAGACAGGCCCCTGCACTGGTTTCAGGTCAACTCTGGTGCAAGGCGTAGCTAGACAGAAGCTGGACGACAGCTGGGTAGCAGCTGGGATCCGAACAGGCCCTGCACTGGCTTCGGGTCAGCTACTAGTGCGGGGCGCAGCTTGACAGAAGCTGCATGGCAGCTGGGTAGTAGATGGGATCCGGACAGGCCCTGCACTGGCTTCGGGTCAGCTACTGGTGCAAGGCGCAGCGAGACAGAAGCTGGACGGCAGCTGGGTAGTAGCTGGGATCCGGACAGGCCCTGCACTGGCTTTGGATCAGCTACTGGTGCGGGGCGCAGCTTGACAGAAGCTGGACGGCAGCTGGGTAGTAGCTGGGATCCGGACAGGCCCTGCACTAGCTTTGGGTCAGCTACTTGTGCGGGGCGCAGCTTGACAGAAGCTGCATGGCATCTGGGTAGTAGCTGGGATCCGGACAGGCCCTGCACTGGCTTTGGGTCAGCTACTAGTGCGGGGTGCAGGTAGACAGAAGCTGAACGACAGCTGGGTAGTAGCTGGGATCTGGAAAGGCCCTGCACTAGCTTCGGGTCAGCAACTAGTGCGGGGCGCAGCTTGACAGAAGCTGCATGGCAGCTGGGTATTAGCTGGGATCCGGACAGGCCCTGCACTGGCTTCGGGTCAGCTACTAGTGCGGGGCGCAGCTTGACAGAAGCTGCATGGCAGCTGGGTAGTAACTGGGATCAAGACAGGCCCCTGCACTGGCTTTGGGTCAGCTACTGGTATGGGGCGCAGCTAGACAGATGCTGGACGGCAGCTGGGTAGTAGCTGGGATCCGGACAGGCCCTGCACTGGCTTTGGGTCAGCTACTGGTGCGGGGCGCATCTAGACAGAAGCTGGGCGACAGCTGGGTAGTAGCTGGGATCCGGACAGGCCCAGCACTGGCTTTGGGTCAGCTACTGGTGCGGGGCGCAGCTTGACAGAAGCTGGACGGCAGCTGGGTAGTAGCTGGGATCCGGACAGGCCCTGCACTGGCTTTGGGTCAGCTACTAGTGCGGGGCGCAGCATGACAGAAGCTGCATGGCAGCTGGGTATTAGCTGGGATCCGGACAGGCCCCTGCATTGGCTTTGGGTCAACTACTGGTATGGGGCGCAGCGTGACAGCAGCTGGATGACAGCTGGGTAGTAGCTGGGATCTGGACAGACCCTGCACTGGCTTTGGGTCAGCTACTGGTATGGGGCACAGCTAGACAGAAGCTGCATGGCAGCTGGGTTGTAGCTGGGATCCGGACAGGCCATGCACTGGCTTTAGGTCAGCTACTGGTGCAGGGCGCAGCGTGACGGAAGCTGTATAGCAGCTGGGTAGTAGCTGGGATCCGGACAGGCCATGCACTGGCTTTGGGTCAGCTACTGGTTCGGGGCGCAGCATGACAGAAGCTGGACGGCAGCTGGGTAGTAGCTGGGATCCGGACAGGCCTTGCACGTGCTTTGGGTCAGCCACTAGTGCAGGGCGCAGCTTGACAGAAGCTGCATGGCAGCTGGGTAGTAGCTGGGATCCGGACAGGCCCTGCAATGGCTTTGGGTCAGCTACTAGTGTAGGGCGCAGCTTGACAGAAGCTGGACAACAGCTGGGTATTAGCTGGGATCCGAACAGGCCCCTGCACTGGCTTTGGGTCAGCTACTAGTGCGGGGCGCAGCTAGACAGAAGCTGTATGGCAGCTGGTTAGTAGCTGGGATCTGGACAGGCCATGCACTGGCTTTGGTTCAGCTACTAGTGCGGGGCGCAGCTTGACAGAAGCTGCATGGCAGCTGGGTATTAGCTGGGATCCGAACAGGCCCCTGCACTGGCTTTAGGTCAGCTACTGGTATGGGGCGCAGCTAGACAGAAGCTGTATGGCAGCTGGGTTGTAGCTGGGGTCCGGACAGGCCATGCACTGGCTTTGGGTCAGCTACTGGTGCGGGGTGCAGCTAGACAGAAGCTGGACGGCAGCTGGGTAGTAGCTGGGATCCGGACAGGCCTTGCACTGGCTTTGGGTCAGCCACTAGTGCAGGGCGCAGCTTGACAGAAGCTGGGCGACAGCTGGGTAGTAGCTGGGATCCGGACAGGCCCTGCAATGGCTTTGGGTCAGCTACTGGTATGGGGCGCAGCTAGACAGAAGCTGGATGGCAGCTGGGTAGTGGCTGGGATCCGGACAGGCCCCTGCACTGGGTTAAGGTCAGCTACTGGTGCAAGGCGCAGCGTGACAGAAGCTGGGCGACAGCTGGGTAGTAGCTGGGATCTGAACAGGCCATGCACTGGCTTTGGGTCAGCTACTGGTGCGGGGCGCTGCTAGACAGAAGCTGGACGGCAGCTGGGTAGTAGCTGTGATCCGGACAGGCCTTGCACTGGCTTTGGGTCAGCCACTAGTGCAGGGCGCAGCTTGACAGAAGCTGCATGGTAGCTGGGTAGTAGCTGGGATCCGGACAGGCCCTGCACTGGCTTTGGGTCAGCTACTGGTACGGGGCGCAGCTAGACAGAAGCTGAACGGCAGCTGGGTAGTAGCTGGGATCCGGACAGGCCATGCACTGGCTTTGGGTTAGCTACTGGTATGGGGCACAGCTAGACAGAAGCTGTATGGCAGCTGGGTAGTAGCTGGGATCTGGACAGGCCCCTGCACTGGCTTTAGGTCAGCTACTGGTGCAGGGCGCAACGTGACGGAACCTGGGCGACAGCTGGGTAGTAGCTGGGATCCGGACAGGCCATGCACTGGCTTTGGGTCAGCTACTGGTGCGGGGCGCAGCTTGACAGAAGCTGGACGACAGCTGGGTAGTAGCTGGGATCCGGACAGGACCTGCACTGGCTTTGGGTCAGCTACATGTGCGGGGCGGGTCATTGGCCACATTCGGCCTGGACTTCACATTGAGAAGAATCGAGCACCAGGCAAACGTGTCAACATAATTGTACAGTCGGGAAAGTAGGTGTGGGGGTTATTATTTTTATTAACCAGTTGAATACCAGGCTTAAAACTAGGAATTCGAGTCTGTGCAGCAGCAAGGAGGACTTAGTCATAGTCCTGAAGTCACAGCACTTTTATAAATGGCTTGCTAGCGCAGTCACTCAATCAGCGCAGCTCGTAGCCGCGGCAGCTGTGCATGGTAGCTGGAATAGTCAATATTCATTCCCTACCAGCCCCACGCGGCCAAACGTTCAGCATGTCCCAGCGGGTATGCACTGTTCTAAATTAGCCTGCTGCTGAATGACACTGTTAATCTGTGGGCACCAGTGCCATGTGGCCACCGCCCTTGACCACCTCACGGATGAGGTTGATTTCAGTTGCCATTTGAGTACCACCCAGTAGACGACAAGATGTCACAATGGCCAACCCACAGCATCCCCGGTCAGCCAGGGCCTTCAGACAGTCTGTCAAGAAATCTGTAGCCAAGGTCCTAAGACCTGACGTCCCTATGAAGGATCTGGTCATGACCCATGCAGGTTCGTGACGTGAGACCTCTGGCCCCTGCTGGTATTTGAAGCTGGTCATCCTGTTTGCACGGAAGGCACAGCTCGATACTCGAAGGTATAGCTCAATACTGAAGTGAATAGCTGAACTGGCCAACATACAGTAGATGAAGCACCTGGCTACAGCTCACACTAACCCACTTCTAGTGGAGGTTGTTGAGGAACTTGTCAGCAGGGGGTGAAAGGGTCCGAGGCTCGAGAAGTAACACCCCTGGCCCCCGCACAAAAAGGCTTGGCCGAATGGGCGCCCAACTGTTCAGATGGGAGGAAAAACAACTAAAAGGAAGAGGGCACACAAAATAAAGGAACAAAAGGAGGGGCCGAAAAGGCAAACAGGGCTCAAGAACGGTGCACACCTGCTGGGCCCTCGATAAGTATGGACCAAGGAAACTGTGGCTGGCTGGGATGTACATAACCCGGGGCATTCAGTTATGGCTTAAGTGTTGTTCTTGTTGCTTGGAAGGTGAACTAGCTTTCCTTTCTTTCCTCATGTGCCTTCTCCCTTGACTTTCCTAGCTGACTTAATGATTGCCGACGTGGCCAAGTTTATTTAAGCAGGGCCCGGAGGTGTAGCGTCGTTTACCACGGCTGAATTGCGGGTACGCACCCTGAGCAACGAAGCGACTTAAACATTTAATTCAAGACAGAAAGGGAACCAATATAACCCCTCTATTCAACGACCAATTTCTTGTGGGCGTAAATGGGCAAACTGCAAATACAGCGGAAAGATCAAATACAGGGGAAAGCTTACCGTGGGCTAACTGATAAACAGACTTAGAAACTGTCCACACCCTTTCACATTTGAGATCCGGCTACATTGATCGAGACTATCTGAAGCACTGTTGAGCTGATGGGAACAGACACCTAACCCCTTCCCGATAATTCAATTTGACTGCAAAAAAAAGGTAACACCCGGTTTCATGGGCGGGGGAGGAAGGGGGGGAGGAGGGGGTCAGCCAGAGGTCATCGCAATTATTTTTTAAAATGAGGTTTTAACCTTTGCCCCCCTCGTTTATTGGGGCCATACCGGTATTGTTTCCAGAAAATTGTACAGATTAGCTGCATCAACAATGCCATGTTGTATTTCATTTTACTGGATGTTATCAACGCAACGCATTCAGAAAAGAGACAGGGTACCGGCCGCAAGCTATCCGCCCCTGCTGCAGACCACAGAGAATGGAACAGGTGCGCATCCTTTGCTGCGATGAAGGCCTGTCTGCAAGGCTGTTCCACCTGTCAGTCATCGCGACGGAGCCTTTTTAAGCAGGGCCCAGAGGTGTTATGTCATCCAGCTGCGGTCACCAAGCAGCTTCAACGGTGTCCGGTGGTCCAGTCGGGTAAGAGGACTCTGCACACAGGCAAATGATCTCAGATCCAGTTATACGAAATATTTATCTATGGAGTTACACCTCTGGGCCCTACACGAACTTTCATGAAATATTTAGTGACACGGGACCAGCTCGCCACGTACACAGAGCCAAATTCCCAGATCTCATCAATCGTTTTCTCCCTGAAATGGGCACCCTGTAAAAAGCCACAAGGTGAGGCTGCATGCAACTTCTTTTTTAATGAGTGGTGTACCACTATCAGCTACAGTTCAGCTACACTGTGGCCCCAGGCCACAAGCCCCTGGTTTGGCCAGCCCTGCTGCTTGGGCCACCAGCCAGTTTGGTGTAAATCGGCCCATGGGTGGCCGCGGTGCGGCCCAGTTAAGGTGGTCCCTTACCCACTAAAATAAACACTGGCATGCATCAAGCAGTATCTTGTCTTGACAGCCTCCAGCCAGCCATGTCTAACATCTCGCCAATCCGAACCCACCCGCGCACCTAACTGCACCACCACAGTCACGCGCGTCTGCAACAAAATGATTGTTGTTTTTACAGCCTCCAGCCAGCCCAGCCCAAATCTCACCTACCTCCCCCCATCCCACACACACCTGATGGCACCACCAGTCACTTGAACAACCCCCAAAGTGTTGTTCTTTAAATAGCCTCCAGCAAGCCACAACCGCGTGCCACCAACCTCTACCCCTCCCACCCACACACCTGACGGCACCACTATTAGAGCCGCCCGTGACTTGTGTCCGCTGCCACCACAACGCATGGGGTGGAACTCAGGCTCATGCTTATCATCCGACTCGGGATGGCACCATGCAGACGGACTGTCGGCAGGGCTCAGGGTGATGACATCGTTATCAGGCCCCGAAAACTTAGCCTGCAATAAAACAATACAGGGTGTGACTGCTAGAGAACTGGTAGATGTTTCCTATAGATGTTTCCTTTAGATGTTTCCTAGATATTTCCTGGGTTTCAAATTCCTAGATGTTTCCTAGGGGGTGCAAATTCCTAGATGTTTCCTATAGATGTTTCCTACAGATGTTTCCTACAGATGTTTCCTAGATATTTCCTAGATTGCAAGTAAGGATCAGCAAGGGGCGGGATGTACGATCTGAGAGTGCAAACCGGGCTTGTGGCTCAACGGCCATACGTGGAAGAGCCGCATAGGGACGTAAATACTCGGGAGCAAAGGGGCACAACTTGAGCAATAGAGTCAAACTCGCTGACACCAGCCTACTGAAGTAATAATGTATAGCAAGTCAGGGTCCATGGGGGGCTAGGGGGCGCAATATCAGATCAGATCAGGTCAGGCTCAGCTGGCAGAAGCCTGAGATTTGACCGCTGCGTTCAGGGTCTATGAAGTCGTAAGGGTGCTAAAAACCAGGTCAGATCAGCAAAGGGTCAGCAACAAACAATGGCGTCAGGTGATCAGGCCCATGCGGATATGAGGAGCATGTAAGTGCGATATGCCATCATGTGCCATCACATGTGACATTAAATGCGACATCACACGTCACATTACATGACATCTGGCCTGGTCTGCTTACGATGAACTCAGACGTCTTGTTGAACTGCTTCTGATCGCAGGTGACATAGCTGCCTTCCTTGGCCGGGCCAATGGTGCAGAACTTGAATGTCCGCTGGCTCCTGCAGGAGAACAGCAGGGTCACATGGGATGAGGGGTCTGCGCCTCACCACCAGAGAATTACGAGGGTGGGACGGGCCATGCCATGGGGGTCCCGATCTCACAGGGGTTGACAGCTTGACATGTCACAAGGGCCACCTGAGCTGAAAGGTCATGTCTGCAGGGTCACAAGGGTTGGGGGGTCATGCCTCAAGGTTCATCATAAATAACAGGCAATAGTTCCCGGGTAATTTCATGGGGCCCATGCACCAGGAAAACCAGTTTAATGGGGACAAAAGAATGGCAGAAAAGTGAAAAGGCCATGCACCCGTAGTTCAACCCTGTCAACTAACAAGGCAGGGAATGTACCGCAACCCACTCATTTTCACACCCCGTCTCAGACGCACTTGAGGTAGATGGTGTCCCCGTCAAACAGGTCCCGAGTCATGTAGCTCTTGCCCAGCACCAGGAAGCCCTGCTGGCCTCCGCCCCTGGACTCCTCTTCCTTCGGCTCGTTACACCTGCAGAGGGGGTGACAGCTCATCAGCAGAGTCCATCGCCCCTGGGCAAGGACAGGGCAAGGGGCGCAGGCCGACCTTCACGGATACATGCGAACAGTGCTCTAGCCTCCCTCCAAGCGCTGAAGCTTCCCTAGTAGTGCTACTGCCTTTATGCTAGTGCTACAACCTCACCCCCAGCACTACAGCCTCCCTGGTAAAGTGCTACAGCCTCCCCTGATAGTGCTGCCACATCCATGCTAGTGCTCCAGCCCCCTCTTGTGCTCCAGCCCCCATGCTGATGACACAACCTCCCTGCTAGTGCTACAGCCTGTATGATAGTGATATAGCCTAACTGATGGTGCTACGTCCTCCCTGTCAGCGCTACAGCCTCGATGCCAGTGCTACAGCCTCCCTACCAGTGACACGACCCTCATGTATGTGCTACAGCCTCCGTGTAATTGCTACAGCCTCTATGCCAGTGCTACAGCCTCCCTGTTTGTGTTACAGCCTATATACTAGTGCAGTTGTGCCACATGCTCCATGTTAGTGATATAACCCTCATATTTGGGCTACAGCCTCCATGATAGTGCTTTAGTCTCCCCACTAGTGTTACAACCTCCCTGCCAGTGCTACAGCCTCCCTGCCAGTGCTACAGCCTGCCTGTTCATGATTCAGCCTCACAACCAACACTACAGCCCCCCAGGGAGTTCTACATTGGCCCTGTTAGTGCTACAGCCTTCCAGCCATTGCTACCGCCTCCCTGTCATCCTCACCTTAGGGGATACTTGGGGTCATCCTTGGCATCCCCGACATTGCAGTACATCCTGTACTCAATGGACTTGAGCTGGATCATGGAACCCACTCCAAACGGCAGCTGGTCTGCAGGTCCAAAGTGGGGGGGCTGGCGGTGAAGTATTATTCATAGTTTGGCTGCGGCATTGGTGAGGGAGGCTGGTGGATCAAGACAGAGGGAATGGACATCTAACTGGTCACTCGGGTATACCTGAATGTCTGTAGAGAGATTTCCGTTGCCGTCGCAAAGAGCATAGGGCCGTGTCGAAGAAAAAAACATGTTGCACCAGCCATTCAGTGCACCATGGAATGGTAGGGCTTGGCGCTATGCTCGCTAAGGATGAACAGACGTGCGCTCTGAAGACGGCACAAGGATCTCACCCTAAGAAATAAAATGATTGCTCGCAATTGGAGAGCATGTCATTTAGAGCTCGCCCCCCCTTGCGCTGCTCACCTGCTTTTGACGGGCCGCTACCGGGCTGGTAGGGATAAGTCAGCAGGTCCTTAGGTAGCAGCAATCCATGATCCAAGCCTGCACAGTCGCAGGAAAAACATCATTAGACTTGAGAAGTATTGTCATTATTTCTTCCTTTTTCCAGGAATTGATCGTACACGCCAGGAAGCAGGGAGATGGCATTATTCATGGGCCCTACCACTCAAATACTCAGCGGGATAATCACAAGTACCCTCAAGAGCGGTGCTATGGCCTGGTTTGATGAGTTGGTGGCTGTGGCCACCACGGTGTGTCGTGCATGCTGTGGCCCCCCTGATGAGGCCACTTATCCTGTATCTGTAATCTGTATGCTGTGCCCTCGCATGCTGTGGTCCGTACGCTTCAGTCGTGGCCATGAGATGATGCCTTGGTACAGCCAATCGGCCATCCATCGGGTTTAAGCACATCTGCTGGCAACAAGCACTCCCTGGTTTGGTGCCCTCATCATGCATACAGTCGTACGGCCAACTGCCAACCATTTCTACCACAAACCCTTGATTGTGAGGGAAGGGGTCACGATAGAATCAGTGAGGAAAGGGGTCACGATAAAATCAGGTCAGTGAATAAAAGTGACACAATGACCTTACTAATAGCCTATTTTATTTCCAATGGCACCCTACCATGCCTGAAACATGATGGCACCCTCCCTAGCATTTGGCCAAAGAAATGTGAAAGCCAAGCAATCATCAGCAGTACTTGGCTATCTAATAATAACTGATGCTTCCACTCTACGGTATCCTGCTCCACTACCATCCCCAACAACTTAGCCCATCTCAGACATGAGAGGTGTTCAAGGGGCTCCCAAGATCCAATATCTCAGGCAGGAAAATTATTCCCATCCACGCTGCTTGCTGCTGGGACCCACGCACCGAGCACTTTCGGCTCGGACTCCTTTGTCGTTTCGAGGGTGCGGCCTGCAGCTGAGCAGGCAGGGAGAAGTGGGGGAGGACTTGGATGAAATGATGAGTAGGGAAACTCCATAGTATCCGTACCATATACAATAATATGGGGCATGCACAGCAGGACTGAGTGAATGAATGATGGTTGAACAATTGAAGGGGTCACTCAGACAAGCCACGCCAAGGATAAGCCAAGATTCAATTAATTATGGAAGGTGGGTATTCGTGGAAGGCAATGGTTTGGCCATGACATATGCACACATGACATTTTACTGCTGGCCTGCCGATCCCGAAACGCGCTAGCGGGGCAGACCTGCTGAAATGATAGATGGCAACGACTGCCGCCATGCTGCCATCGGCATTAGGAGATCGTCATTGACATCCACGCGCGGCTGATTATGATATCGCACCTTCAGTGAGAGATGGCTTTGTCAAGATGCACAATAGACCGCAAGCGATGAAGAGAAGGAGTGCAGCCGGCGACATGGCGAAGCAGCTCGTCCGTGGAAGCCACCTATGCGTGAACCGCAGGATGTCTACCTTGGTTTCACTTACAGACAATAAGGGGTTCGGCCTAACGCACAGTTTAGATCAAATATCACTGGGTATCGGCGCCAGGGCAAGTGACTGGGATCCTGTCAGTGAATAAACTCAAACGATTCGCTAGATAAATCGTTGATGTTGTCCGAGCCAGGCATCTTACTTGCCGACGCGAGAGAAAAAGATGCTATACGTGTAGGGGGCATCAATTCCACGTCAGATTCCACGCGACTGCCTGTAGGACGCAAAGGACGATTGCAGTTTGCATCCGCTGGAGTGTGGATCAGAGCTTTTCACTTTTGGAGCGTCGAGCTCAACGAGCTTTACCATTCCCTCGTCCATAACTTCAGGAACATTTAGCATGCAGACCTCAGCAGGTACAATTTTGAGGGTTCGACGACTCGAATTTCCGAAATGTGTGATAAATGTACCGCGATATTGCCAGGGATGTCTGCATGGTGGGCGACAACAATGACAGAACCAGGGGCGTTCGCATTGCTCCATATCGAGAGTATGTCACCAGCAGCACCAGTAACACCACCAGCACTACCAGATTAGCTGCACCAGTAGCACTGCTAGTACTATATAGGGAAGCCAGCAGCAACATGCGCTCACTTCCGGACCAAGCTCCTGGCTAGGGGGCTATCTAGGGGCTAGGGCATGCCAGTGGGCGGCACCAGCAACAACAGGACAGTGAAGCAGCGCGGCTTCAGCATGAAGGATTGCAGCACTTGACGCCGCCCCCAGGCAGGACACATCACGACATCAGCAGCCAGCAGGTACACATCAATAACATGATGAATGCAACGCTGAAAGCGGTGCTGCTGGTCCTGCTGGTCGTGACAGCTGCGGCGACCATCGCCCTGTCCATCCCGGGGGTCATCTTCATCGTGAGGGAATGCGGGGCTGTGCATGAGCCAAATTAAGTGCATGTGGTTTAATGACGTTACGCCTCTGGGCCATGCTGAAAAGAAGCTCGGCCACGTCGGCAAAGTGCAGGTCGGAGCGGCTTGCTAGTGGACAGCTGACGTCATACAGGAAAGTGCGCCAGAAGGGACGCAATGGCCCCATTTACCTTGCAAGTTGCAACCTCAATCAACGTCTCACCGCCACTTGGTTGTGATTACAGTGCTAATGCATCCATATTTAACCATGCATTAAGGACCAGGCCATGCGAACCAGAATAAAACGAAGATGTATTGTAGTTTAAGTTAACGTGGGTGAAGCAAACATTGAGGGGTCATCAAGCAGGCTCTCCCACACGTACGAGGTTTCCCTGACCATGCCCCACACCATGCAACACTGATGCAGGCTGGGTGTGGTTTTGACAGCTGTTGCGGGTGGATGCCTCTTGGGGGGCATTGCTTTGGCGGTCGTCTTGGCTGTGTCCCTGAGCGCGCCTGAGCCACCCTGTAACCCAGCCCAGGACACAGCAGGAGAAGGCGGCTGGGAAACAGGCAAGGGCGGCCCCGCCTACCCCTATCAGAGCCAGTCGCAGCTTGGAGGGCATGGGGCTACATGGGGAGACATGGGGGCGCATGGGAGCGGTGCCTTGAGCTTACCCATGGCTCAGACCAGTCCTCCACAACAGACACACGACAAAATGAGTCAGAGACTCATAAACCCGCCAGTCGGGCTTCTTCCCTTTGTCCCCAAGATCCCCCACTGGTACCCGGACGCTGCAGTACGGCTGCAGTACGGCCTGACAGCTACCAGGCAGCTGCTAGCGGGCCTGCTGCTTGGGCAGGGCCGGTACGCTGTCAGCGCCCCCGCCGAGCGAATGGCTACATACCCTTCGCTGCTTGTACCGCCGACAGGCCCGCAGTACTTCAACTGGCAGGACGTAGGCAGTGTATTGCCAAACGTACAGGGTGGGCGGTACAATTACGTTCCGTTCCTCATCGGCACTAGCGGGCGAGTGCAGCCAGACGAGGGCTGGTCTGGAGCAGTCGCAAGCACGGGCATCGCGCATGACCAAGGCGTACCGTGCAGACCAGATGGCACCGCGCAGGCAGCTGTAGCAGGTGTGATTGCTGCCTGTGTTGCTCTGTTTTAGCCTGGGCTGGGCTGAGCTGGGCTAGTATGGGCTGTGCTTGGCTAGGTTTTGCTCGGCTGGTCTTGCTTGCTCTGGGCTTGGCTTGGCTGGGCTAGGATGGGCTGTGCTTGGCTAGGTTTTGCTTGGCTGGTCTTGTTTGCTCTGGGCTTCCCTGGGTTAAGCCAATGCCCATTCCCTCCCCATCTCAAGCGCTGCAGCTCGTGGGGAATAGAAGGGTGCAAAGTGGCATGTGGCATACTGGCATGTGGCATGTGGCCACAAGTACTGCAGGGACATGAATCCTGAGACCCGACTTGCTTAGACAAGATCAAGGGGTGCCACTGTTCCCCTCAGATCCAAATGTATGGGCGCAGTCATCCCGTTTTTATTATAGACCCGAAGGTACAATTCAGTGCTATAATGACCTACGATGGTGTGGGCCTGGTGTGGCAAGCCTCAATGCGCAGACCACTGCCTCCTGAGGCCGGTCAAGGTTTGTTCCCAATTTCCCCAGTGGCCACCACCTGGCGGATCCCCTTAGGTGGTGTGGTGCACACTAAATTATACACTGGAAATCAGGTATGGCTTGGCCCTGGGTCCATGGTGCAAGCCACACTGCAGACGGATCCTTTTAGCCATAACAAACAAACAAAAAGCAGGAGGCAAAGGCATGGATGCAGCCTCATACCCATTTAATAAGGAGGGTGCGGATGAAGCCTCACCAGTCACCACTACCTAACAGCACTGATCCCTGAAGGCCTGAATGTATGAAGGAGGGCGGGAAGGGTAGTTGTCACGTGGACTCATGTAAACTTCACATTTCCCAGTTTATAGCTAAACAGTTTTCGTACCGGTATGCTGTCTTTCCCACACGTTATCCGGTATCTTACTGTGTGCTGGCATTGCTGGTTCATTGTGGATGGCCCCTTGGCCCGCATTCCTCACAAGTTATTTCTTCCAGATGATGTTATCCCCTGCATCCGCTCTCCAATAATGGCATGTTTTAAAACGGCCAGTGTCAATCCATTGGCAAGACATTTAAATTATGTAGCTGTACCTGCGAAAAATGACATGGTGTCAGAATCGCTATGTCATAACACACGCTTTAGCCCTTCGCCCTTTCCTCGCTTGTCTTTGTCATTTGCATGGGGTATGCTCCCAAATAGTGCGAGGCATTAATTTATGTATTATTGTTGCTAGTTGCATGGGCCTTGGGGCGCCCAGAGGACAGCATGGATTGACATTTTAATCAGCGGTAGTTTGGTTGCATCTGGATCTTCTGTCACCTGCTGCCACCTTATTATTACGGTGCACCATTTGATCTCGTTCCATCCTTAGGATTCATTTCCTCCCAATGACGCCCATGCAGCCAAGCCTTTTGAGTGAGCAGGGCCTAAAATAAGTGGGATACACCATACCGTAAAACACCTAAGACTCCGCGCACCCCAAAAAAAAAATTGCCCCAGGCCATTGACACCACCGCCAGCCTGATCGAGGCAGGCATGATGCATGGGCGGCACAGGGCCATGTACAGCTTGGTGGTGAACGCTGCAGTTACTGCGGTGACTGCTCCTGGTGCTGCTGGAGTGCGGGCTGTGAGGAAGGGCACACGGACTCAGAGATTCATTATATACGCTGCGCCTGCGCTACGCCCTGCCCCTGATCAAGTGAAAGGACCTTTTATCGCATACATCCCACTTTGCTTGACCCCTTTCGCTACGCCCTGCCCCTGATCAAGTGAAAGGACCTTTTATCGATACATCCCACTTTGCTTGACCCCTTTCGCTACGCCCTGCCCCTGATCAAGTGAAAGGACCTTTTATCGATACATCCCACTTTGCTTGACCCCTTTCGCTACGCCCTGCCCCTGATCAAGTGAAAGGACCTTTTATCGTTACATCCCACTTTGTTTGACCCCTTGCGCTACGCCCAGCCCCTGATCAAGTGAAAGAACCTTTTATCGCATGCATCCCACTTTGTTTGACCCCTTGCGCTATCATGCTGGGCCTCACCCCATTACCCTGATACAGTGGCGGCAATGGCGCGGCTGTGGACCCGGGCCTCATACTCCTGGACTTTTTCCTTCACCTCGCATTCACATGTCGTGCATTTTCTGTGGAGCATTGTCGGTGGAGTGCAGCTTTATTCCTTTGCTGCAAGATGATGCCCCACTCCCCGGCCTCTTCAGACAGGCCCTAGGACTGTCATTGGCCCTCTAACTTGTTGACCCTCGTCTCATTGAAATCTGTCTCAAACGCGTGACAACCATCGAAATGTTGTTTTTAACGCACTTCAATCATCGAAATGCTGTTCCAGCGCGCTTCAGCTGCCCTTTATATCCTGGTAGGATCAGAAAGGTCACCGTTGTGGCTGACTCTCCGTCAGCAGCATGGGCAAGCAGCATCATCCGTAGCGGTGTAACCTTTTTTTCCGGCCGCGCAACCCCAAAAGAATTTAAAAAACGGTCGCGTAGCGACGAAATTTTAATTAAATTTAACGTCGCGCAGCAGGAAATTTAATTCAACATCGCGCATCACTGGAAATAATTTAAATTTCACTCCGCGCAGCACTTTCAGCCAGTACTGTCAAACTCTGTTACAACTTCCCTTGAAGCTAGCAGGACCCGCATACCGTAGCCTCCTTCCCTTTCCTCCGACGATTCCTGGCCTCATGAAACGTGTGGCTATTGGTGCCCGGGGGGCTCAGTGGTACTACGGAACTGGGCAGTCCACCCTGAGGTCTGCGGTTCGATTCCTGACAATGTTCAGCACTTCCAGCCAGTAGTGCCCATCTGAGTCATCAGTAGTGTTGCTGTGCATGGCTATTTGAGCAGGCTTGACAAGGATGGCTGAACGGATGTCGAATCAAACAGTCGCGCGCTAGCGCGCCATTTTTTTGCAAAAAATGCTGTTTTTAATTCATACCGCGCACCCCCAAAATAGTTGTTTGGGCACCTGACTGACGCTCCGCGCATCTGCAATTTTGGAATTAATATTAGCGCGCACCCATGTCCGCGCACCCCAATAATTATTTAATTACGAGCGGAGTCAAACCTGTTCTACGGTAATGAACTCTTCTGACAGTCATGTACGGCACAATGTAAGAAAGAAAGAAAGAAAGCTACGCCCTATTGGGGCGTGGATGTTAAGGAAACAACGCAGCTTGGGGCCGTAGCCACATCCGCGCCGTTACCATGAGGCAAGAAGAAAGAAGCAACTTCCTCACGGTGGTTTTCTCTTATGGGTGTGTTTAGTTGGCCCAATGACAGGCTTCGTGGCGGAAAAATATTCGAGTCTACGTCTGGTTTGCACTATGCTATGCAAGAGTTTTATCGAATGGACATGCATTTTCTGGGCGCATTTCTTAGCATGGAACGCGGAGATCCCAAGAGACATCATGGCTTCAATTGTGTGCTTATTATAAATAGTGCCCGATGTGCCGATCAAGATTGGGATAATTTTTATGTTGTTTCGCTGGTGCCCGTTCAAGATTAGTAGGTCAACAAGGTCGGTGTGCTGGTTTAAGCAAGCTTTTAATTGGTCCCCATGCTCGGTGTCTCTACAATACTTGAATTCCCCAATGTGGACTACAGCGTCCTTCTTTTGTCCTGTCGTTTGCATCAACAACATGTCAGGCTGCATTTTTATTTTCCTTTGGACGGCTCCAAGTGCTGGTGCCTCAGCGTGGGGGATTAAGTATGCGGGGACTTTATTCACTAGCATGGCTGGTGCTCCTGCTCTCTCACACTTCTCGGCCGTTCCCAGGTCTGCCATGACGATGTCCCCTCCCATGCTGCCTTTCGATACAGCCCTCAGCAAAATCCTTCCTGTGCCATGGTGGCGCTCTATGTACATCTTTTGCATTTCGGGGTGCCTGCATGCGCCTGTGATATGGCCTGCACCGTCATGCTCTCCACACAAGGGGCATTTGTCGGTGGTACTTTTGCCCCACCTGAACGCCACCTTGTTATTCCAAAGGCATCCATGTCGCCATCGAAGGGCTGTTTTCTTCTCGGCCAGAGTGACTCCCGGGTGGTTAAAGAAACTGTTGCTGAGGGCCCCATTAGCAATCGATTGCAACCGTTGCCACCCTTGGAAGTATACGCTATCGATGTTGGATCGGCCAAGCTTCTGGCGCTCGTGAATGTGTGTCTTTAGGGCACCCTTCAGATCTTCTAATCCTTGCGGCTCTACCTGGTTAGGGTCCTCTTCGTCAGGTTTTGTGAAAAGCCAGAAAGAGCCGTACTGCGAGGGTTCGGAGCTCACTGGAACGGTCAGATCGCATTCTCCCTTTTGAGTAGCTGCCCGCTTAGCGACACCGTCGGCTTTCTCGTTTCCGATATCTCCGTTATGGGCCTTCACCTTATGGAATTCGACTATTTTCCCTTGGGACGCCATGAGCTGGAGTTGGCCCACGATATGTTGGAGGAGGTCTCTGTGCTTGTGGTAGGTGAGAGACATGGGGGATCGGATAGCTTTACGGATTTGGTACAAGGATGTGGCGCTGTCCACAGCTATCTTGGTCTGTCTTTTCACTAGGGCTCCATAAATCCCTGCCAGTTCGGCTCTGTTTATGGTGTTTGTGGGACCTTCTCCAGCCGGGTTAATGGTGATGTCCTGTTGATCGGGAGTGGCGCTCGGGATGTGGAGGCCAGCGCCAGTTAGCTGAACTTTCCTGCCTTCTTTGAGGCTGGTTTCAATACAGCTGCCATCAGTGTAGGCTATCTCCCTCCAATTGTGCTTCAGCGCGCTGTTTTCTTGGAACCACTGGAGGCAATTGCATGCGTCCACTGGGTCTACCTCCGTTGCTCTAGGGATGTCAGTGTCCCTTGGAGAACGTTGGAAGGAGCTTGATCCTATCATGGGCTGGGCATGGCTCAGCTCTCCTTGACCTTCTTCCACCCTATCCCCACATGGGGGAGGAGGCTGGGTCCATGTTGCGGTTAGCAGGGGGTTGGCCCTGGCTTGCGGGTGTTTTTCTACATGTGCGAGGGTTGTGCGGAGCAGTCTGATGAGGAGATCCTGTTTCCACCCGATTTGCTCGGACTGGGCTTCTTTGTTCCACACAACGATTATGTCCATGTGGCATTTATGCATGGGAGGCGGGGTCGCGCCTTGCGTCCAACTCTCCTCTTTCCACAGGGGGAAAGGGGAGCTCTTGGTGCTAGCTATTCTTGTACAATATTTCGGGTATTTGTCCAACCACTTTTGGTATGAGGGTTTGCCTGACGACTTCATCCCCCTGGGCAGGTACAAGACAGTAGCTGTCGGTTCCCTGGTCATATCTGCAGACCATACTGCCCATCGGACTGCTTTCTCGAGGGATGGTTCGTCCCGGTTTGGGAAGGCATGTGAGTACCCTGTCCACCTGTGTTGGAAGGCATTTGTTTGTGCTTGGAAGGCCTGGTCCCTCGGGTATATACTCCAATAGGTGGTGGCGTGATCTCTAACTTGGAGGGGGCTAGAGAACCGTTCCTTGTAGACGCCAAAGTGCGTGTCTATCAACGCTCTGAATTGTGGTGGGATGCTGAAATTGTCCTGCATTTGTTTGGTCGGTGTCTTTGTCCCCTCCTTGTGTCTGATGATGAGGTCAACCATTTCCTCTTCAAAGGAGGATGGGGGAGGCGTCATTTTAGCATGGATGCCTTCATCTGCAGCCTGTTCATACAATCTTCTGAGGGTGATGAGTCTGTCTTTGGCGATTGTCCCGACGCACCGGCCGTTCCCCTTGTACACGCATGCCATCTCTGTAGTCATGATTTGGGTGGTACTCTTAGGGTTCCATGTCTCAATCTCTCTCACTTCAATTTTACACTCTCCCGTTGGTGCATCGATGTCCAGTTGCGGGTTAATTGGCTCCATATCGAAGGTTATCATTTCCCGGATATTGTCTCCCAGGGTGGTATCCCAACTGCTGTGATTTTGGTGAAACCCTTGTTGGGCCATGTTAGATAAGTGCTTATCTAGCATGGTGCCTTCGGAGGTCCTCGCTGGTGGCTGGTCGTGGTTTACAGACACCCATTGTCGTAGGAGGGCGGCCGTGTTTTCTTCGGTAAGGAGCATCTCTTCAGGTTCCCAGCTAGGCTTCCATGTGACTCTAACCAGCCCCTCCACTTGTGTGGTGCTAGTTGCATGTGTGCATGCCGGGCATGTCCATTTGTCTTGGGTGGGTCTCCAGTCCACTGGTTGGCCTAGGCATTGGACATGATAGTACTTGTAGCATACGTCGCATGTGATGATGTCATCATAACATCCCGATGCGTCATCGTACTGCAGGCTGTGTGGGTTCCAACAACCTTCGCATGCTGCAACACCTGCCCAATCGTGGGCATGCAGGTCTTGACCAAGTCCTAGAGTCTTCCGGCAACAAGCCTCTATCTTCTCTGGTGTGTACCCTGCCATGCCATGGTATGGGATGGCCCATTCATCAATGATGCTTGGGTGCCATGTGACTTGATATTGAATTTGCTTGATTCTGTCTTTCCCTTTTTGGTAGCGTCCATTGCTTGGCTCTGTGACCATCCTCCAGCCTGTGATGGCTGCTACTTGGTTGGTGTGCCCATACATCTCTTGTATGACTGTTGCCGCCCTTTCTCCTTCTGATATTTTGCTTTTGGCAAATGCAAAAATGTGCTCTGCCTCCTTCCTTTTGTAGTCATGTCTGGTACATAGGCATGTTCCTGTTGTCTGGCACTTTCTGCGTGGGGCCGTAATCTCTTTCCGTAGGCTCGTAATTGACGAGCATCCTTGTCTTTTCTTGTCTCTGTGGAGGGTAGGGTCCTTGCGCCAGTGTTGTTTCTTCTTGCTGCCTTGCTGTCCCGTCAGGTTTGCTCTGCCCTCTTGTTGTTGGGTGGGGTCTGGGATATCAGCGAGGTCTCCCGGTCTCTCTGTTTCTGTTGTTGTTGGAGTGCCAATGTCCTTGGTATTCAGGTACTGGGTGATCAATGTCTGGTCAGGGTGAAGGGAAGCCTGGAACATGGTTCCTGTCGGCATGGGGTTTCTTGCTATAGCAGTGATGTACATGTTTCCCTCGTGTATCTCTCGTTGATCCTTTGGGAGGCTCAACGTCGTGTTTCTTTTTCTTATCATGTCTCTTAGGTCTTTGTCTGCACCGGGCCCGTTGTTTGCCATGACTGAGAGTCTGTTTAAGGCTATGATGTGCTTGTCTTTGACATTTCTCCCGTATCTGTTTCTCAGGCCTCTCCCATCCATCAAGTGCTTGCCTCCCTGTTCTGTCAGGTCTGCTAGGTGAGTGATTCCTAGGTGAAACAAGGGTTGAAGCAGGGTGTACGCATTGAGGGGGTCTGTGGCAGGGAGGGTAGCAGTGGCAGGGTTGAGCTGTTCTAGCGCTTGGGCGAGTTCCGGGGTATGTGCTGTGAATTGTTGCACCTTGCTTTTCATGATGATCAGGTCATTATCTGTGATATGGGACAGTTGTCTGAGCCGCATGCAATGTTTAGCCTGTTGGGTGTCTTTGAACCCTGTGGGGCACCCGCCCATGTATTTGAGCTGCTTCTCCAGGAGACTTCGAGTGACTGTGCCCATGCGCCCTTCATCGCGTAGGGATGTGATGAGCAGTTCTGTATTCTTCCTTGCGTATTCTGTCGCCAGGGATGCACACCCCAGCCCGAAGGACGCGACATCTTGGTGTACGGTAGCTGAGTTAGCACATGTCCACAGTCCGTACGCCTTCTTGACGGCCGTGGCCATGATGCTGTCTAGAATCTGGAGGTCAGCTCCCGTGCATGGGGTTATCCCAAAGGTGTTTGAGATTGAGGGCTTAATAGTTGTCTCAATGATATGCTTAATTTGTCTTGGAGTGGCATGTGAGGCTTGCAGCTCCTCAATCTTTTGCCTTGCCTTCTTTATCAAGTTTTGGTGCTGGAACTTCCAGTCTAGTGTCATGGTGAGCTCTGCACCGAGGTATCTGAAGGGATCTATTGGGGGAAGGTGTTGCACGTATTGTCCTTGGACCATTATCTGATTTTCCAGTTGTCTTCTTACTTGCACCAGAGCATCCTTGTTCCCATATAGTCCAGTGCGCATGTTTTGATAAAGGACACCTGATACTAGAGTTTTCCCAGTGTTGACCTTCATTTTCGTGAAGTCGGAGTAGAGACTAAGTTTCTCTGCTTGTACATGCAGGTCCGACAGTTTACTTGTCAGCATTGACAAGTCGTCTGCAAATGCTGCATTGCTGAGTGAGTGCTCCATGCGAGCGTTCATGTCATCTATGCATCCAAACATGTAGCCCCTGGCCCCGACTTGGGCCCACCGGAGCAGTGGTTCAATGTAGATGAGGAAAAGGAGGGGTGAAAGGGTGTCCCCCTGTATGCTGCCCCGCCCCATGGGGATCTTGCCAGTGAGCTCTGTGCCCCATCGGACCTGGGTTGCTGCCCCCATGTAAAGGTTTTTAACTGCATCCACCGCATCTGTAGGGAACCCTAGGTCGTACATGATCATAAGGAGAATGTCGTGGTCCATCATGTTAAACGCTGAAGAGAAGTCGACTTGTAAGTTATAGATATTCTGGCCGGTGTGTCGCGCATCTTCGAGCGCCATGACTAGCATCTGTAGTTGGTCCATGGTGCTGGCTTTTGTCCTGAACCCCTTTTGGGTAGAGCTCAAAAGCAAGTGTTTTTCAGCGTAGTCGGACATAGCCCTTGTTTGAAGCCTCGTCCAGAGTTTGTATAGGGCATTTAGCATCCCGATAGGCCTCTTCTTATCTATCAAGGTTTCGTCCGTCCCCTTCTCCAACAGTTGTGTAGTACTTTGCTTCTATTCGTCTGGGGTCACACCGGTTGCCCACATGATGATCATGAGCATGTGCATGCACTCCTTGAACTCGTGTGTCATCATTTTTAGGAGTTCATTTACGATCCCATCTGGTCCTGGTGATTTCCCATCACTTAGTGTGTGTAGGCATTCTTCAAACACTGAGTATTGCTGGATTGTTCTGTGCAGCCATGGTCGGTTTGGGAGACGGGTCGCCAGTGTTTCCAAGGTAAATTTATCGGGGCCCTTTGTCCACGGGTACTGCCGAGTGACCTCATGTGGGTGGTATTTGCCGCTCTTGGGGGCACATGGGGTCAGCAATTTGGTGAAATGTTCCTCCACAATCGAGATCATCTTCTTGGGGTCGTCAGTGATGTGGTTTGTGGCTGGGTCCACAAGGGCTTTGTAGTTGGTTCCGGAGGCTGGCTTCTTGAAGATGTTCCTGTTTGCCATTTTCGGTTTTTTGTTAATGAGATCTCTGGTAGCTTTGATCGCTTGGTCGAGATTTTGCTTGTCCTGTCCCTTGTCCATGGTCTGGATCTCGGCCCTAATGCCTCTGATGACTTGTGAGAGGATCTGCCCACTATTCATGCCCATGTTTGTCTCCAAGGTTGCAGCTTCGTGAAGTCTCTTCTCCATACCGCTGGGAAGGTTAGTTTAGCTATAATCTCTTGCATCCCTGTAGTTGTGTCGATAGCAGTATTGCGGACTTCATTTCTAATCTCATGACAGGCATGAAAGTGCTTGCATAACATTACTCTTTTTCGGGACAGAACCCGTGAGCGGAGGTGAGTCCCAGAGGGGTTTGTGTTTTTGCACTCGCATGTCTTTAAGGCGATCGCTTGTGTCTTTTGTAGAGCACTCAACAGTTGTTCACTCAGCTCATTCACTTTTACCGCCGCATTTAGTCCCTGAATAATGGGTAGGCGGTTGCTTGTCTTCCCGTCTTCGGACTCAATCCTGTTGAAGTACGGCTGAATATCTTCTTTAATTACCAGCTGCATTTTCTGGTGCAGGTCTCGAGTCTCGCCGGCGATACCCTCTGAGAAGGTGGAGATTTTGTTGGCGAAGGCTGTCTTGTCGGTGAGGCTGATAGGGCGGACCAAGACCCAGGTGGAGGGCCGTGTGGGCTGTTCTTTTATAGTGGGGATGAAAATCCCTGTGTTTCTCAGTTCAATGATGCCTAGCAGGGGTGTGTGATCTGATTGGGTGCCTATTTGGAGGACGTTGGTCTTACTTTTGATGATGGCACAATGTAACATTTGTTTTATTGAGGCTCTTTCGTCACCAGATTTAGGAGATTTTTCTAAAGATTGGAAGAGCTTGTGCTCAGGGATTGGATCTCCAAAAATGACATAAATGCCACGAGAGGGGATTACTCAGCAGGCTGCTACTTTGCCGGCTGTTTTGTGTATAGGGTCATGGACTGCCCTAATCGGTTAGCGGTTTATAATTCTGAGGTCAGGGCTGGGGATAATCACCGAGGCCGCATGCCAACTAAGGTGATTATCCCAGACCTGACTGAGACCGACGCATTATAAACCGCGTAACCGACCAGGGCTGCTCCATTACCCGAGGCATAATTTCGATTTTTTTAGCAGGGCCCAGAGGTGTTGAGTCACTGGCTTATGACTGTAGAGGACTCCGAGGAGAAACCAGCTGATGCACCCACAGCCCTTGATGATGCCATTAAGCCATACAAGCTGCCAATGCCGCAAGCCCACTCCACCACAGGTTAGGCTAACTAAATCTTCAAGAAGGTGTCATATTTCCCCCCAGGCAGATGCCCCCTGTTGTTTTGACACCCAATTTGCGTTTACCTCGAGCATTTTCAATTTTTAAGTTCAGAATGCTTCGGTCTGAGTCAGGTCTGGGATAACCACCTCTGCTTGTGGCCTCTGTAATCATCCCCAGCCCTGACCTTGACCTCAGCACTATAAAGTGATTCGATCAGTCCATTACCCTACACATAAAATTTCTTTCCTTCCAGGCAACATTACATCTGCACAAGCTGCTTGTCGCACCATAAAGCAGTAACTGCAATACTATGGTAAATACCGTGAACTCCGGCCAGGACGCCTTAGAGAGGCGTCCTCTACTCACAAATACGGTACAGCGCCGTACACTCATGCTCCTTGTACTACATACAAGAGCTGTTAACAAGATAAGAAAGGCACAGACCTAGTAGGAGAGTCTTCCTGTCTAGGGCCTGTCTGGGTGTCCCTGTCTCGTGGGTACCGCCCCTACTACTTTACTCGCGATGTGCGCTTCGGGTCCGTGGCGGACTTCTTTCCTCACTACAGTGACGGACGCCTACGGGCAGGCTCAGTGACTACTCACTGGCTGCGAGTGCTCAGCGAGTTAAGCTATGAAGCTGAAATGATGTAAGACTAGCAATTAGCTTAGGGAGTGCAGGCCTTCTGGCCGTCGGGCGCGATCCAGCTGGGCTATGTAAAGGGGCACTTACCGCGCGTCGCGCGGTGAGGTTGCCGGGACGTAGACTGCGTACTTCTTCTTCGGCAGCGGTCTCGGTCCTCAACCGAGGATTCTATCTCCAGCTATACCAGCGGAGGTTGATATAGGCTTGACTTGAGTTAAGGTACTGACTTATGGGAACGCTGAAGGTCTCATTCAAGGATGACGGCCGGAGCTTGTTACAAAAGAGTTCTGTCCTTTAGAAAGGGACGAAGTACTAGTTTAGGCAATTGCCGGGATACAGGGACCCGGCAGGCCCAATTCAGAGTACGGTAAATTATGCACTTCACCCTGCGTAAGCGGGTTTCTAGGTCTCAGTTCAAATCAGGAGACTCCGCAGAGAAGCTGCGGAGGCTCCATGGCCGCTAGTGGCGGCTCAAACGGTTCTGTCACGTATACGGTAATATACTGTGACAGCTGTCGCACCATAAAGCAGTAACTGCAATACTATGGTAAATACCGTGAACTCCGGCCAGGACGCCTTAGAGAGGCGTCCTCTACTCACAAATACGGTACAGCGCCGTACACCCATGCTCCTTGTACTACATACAAGAGCTGTTAACAAGATAAGATAGGCACAGCCCTAGTAGGAGAGTCTTCCTGTCTAGGGCCTGTCTGGGTGTCCCTGTCTCGTGGGTACCGCCCCTACTACTTTACTCGCCCCCCGCTCCCCAGCGTTAAGCCCTCCAGGCATGCGCGGGGAGCCGGAAAGGGGTGGTACTGAAAGAATTTCTGGAAAATATGTACGTAGAAGCTCAAATCGTCTTAGCAAATTTGCCTGGTTCAGGCCTTCTTCAAAAGAAAAATTCCACAGAGTTCAGCTGCTGATGCGCACATGCGCGGAATCCTACAAATCCTAACTGTTCAGCCCACTACTGGCTAGCAAACAGAGTTCTACTCCAAAGTCATCAGGTCAGGCTAAGAATAACCGCTGCTCTCGCCCCACTGCGCCATAGACACCTGGTCTTCAAGGCCACAGGAAATGTGCGCCGTAGCAGCGGGGTCTGCCCCCCGCTGTGTTATCAACACACGAATTGACTAAGTATCTTCATCCATCATCGTCCCCAGCATATGTACTACTGCAGCCTTGCTGCTACAGTTATTTGAGAAACAAATTTCAGACGGGCCGTGCTGCGTCTAAAGGCCTCTTCTGCTACGCAGACACCTGCCCGCTCCTTGCCGGTAACGTTCCGTGCTCAGCGGCCTTGCCGCTCTGGGCTCGGCCTTCCCTGAGGATCAGGTCTCAGTAGACCCTTCAAGTGCTGACTCCTCTTCCTCCTTTGCTGCTTCCTTGGCCACCTTAGCCCTTCTCGCAACTGCCCTAGGGGTGACATTGGCCTCTCCCCTGCCTGTGGTGTACGAGATGTCGTACAACCCGTTCGCCATTGGCCTTGCGATGCCCCGCTCCATTTGCTTTGTTGCTGGGTTGGTGGCCATAACTTCCACCTCAGGCTTGTCCATGACGTTGGCCTCTGGAGCCGCTCTGGCAGCCGCTCTGGCTGCTGGGCTAGGCCGCCCCTGGGCCTCCACACTGTGGGCTTCCGTAGCGGGCCCTGCTATCGTAGCGGGCCCAGCTCCCTTGTCTTCAGGTGTGCACCTTGGGCACACCCACTCGCCCTCAGGCACCTCTTTGAGTGCCGGTACCAAGCAATCCATGTGCCAACCTGTGTTGCAGACATCGCACAAAAGTATCACTTCCCCACGATCAGGCAGCTGGCACATCTCGCAGGACAGGCTGTTATTGGGCCTGGTTCCACTGAAATCAACCACTCCCCTGAGATTGGGCAAGTGGCATGGAGAACAATTGACAGCATTCTCTGTTACTGTGAGGCCATCTGCCCCCTCCAGAACCAAGGTTCCTGTCGCCCCCAGCTTTTTCACCCTTAGAATCTCAGGCCTAGCCTTGGGATCGAGGCTGCGGCGCTCAGATGAGTACCTCACATACACGTTATCTCCCTCTGCGAAACGCCTGACCTGGGGGACATACCCTCCCCCACGTATGCGTGCATACCGCAGCTTGTCGCGGTGCTGCGCAATTTTCAGATGCTCACCCGCGACTGGCAGTGCCTCCTTGATCCTGGCCACTCTGGCCAAGAGCAGGTCTGCCGCCTCCTCTGCTGTTGCCACCTTGGCTGTGTTCCACAGGTCCGCCCCCACTCTGGAGGGAAAGGTGGGTCTCTGCCCGAACAGCACCTCGTACGGTGCCATGCGCGTGGCCTGCTGCGGCGAGCAGCGGAAGCCTAGAGCCACCCAAGGCACCATTTTGTCCCAGGATTCGTCGCTGCTGCCTTCCTCGCAGCACTTGCGCATGCCTGCCTTGAGGGTCTCGACAGCCCTCTCTGACAGCCCGTCTGCCTGGGGGTGGTTGGCAGAAGTGGTGCGGTGATCAATGAAGCAGTCCAGCAACATGTCTTGGAATTCACCCTGGAATTCTGTTCCCTGGTCCGTCACTACCTCTGCGCAGCCCCCGAATCTTGCGACTACATTTTGAAAGAAAGCCAAGGCCGTCACATCTGACGCCTTGCTTGGAATGGGGATCAACTCCACCCATTTGGAGTAATGCTCCACACATACCATCACAAACCGATTGCCCCTGGAAGTGGTCGTGAATGGTCCACACAGATCAACTCCCCATCGGAAAACAACCCTTCAATGGGTAGCGGGTGCAGGTCGGGCTGCGTGTGATTGAACGTGGACGCCATGGCCCTGTCACACACACCACATTCCTGCACCACCTTCTTGACTGCTGCTCTGAGCCCCCGCCACCAGTGTTGCTGCATGACCATGAAAGCCGTGCGATGGCTGCCAAAATGGCCCGTACCAGCATGGGCTTCCTGGATCACTGCCAGCCTGTCCTCTGGCCTGGGCACCACGCAACGTCTACCGTCGGGCATGAGTCTCATCAGTACTCCTCCCCTCTCTGATTCCCACTGGAATGGAGCGGCTCTGCGCTGTACCCTGGTCTGCTCTCCTATCTCTGTTCCTGGAGCATGTGTCTTCTCGCGGAGAAACCGCAACACAGGCTCATCTGCCCACACATCCACCCTGGCCGATGGCCCTGCAGGACATCCTGGAGGGTCTCTCTCACCCCCTTTGTCCCCTGTCACATCGCTGCCAACATCTGCTTTTGCCACAGGCGCGTTCCCACCTGGTTCTTGTGCTGCGTCGGCCCAATCTGCCGCAGCAGAATCTCCCAGGCACTGCCTGTACGACGCGGCTACTTCCCCACTGCCAGAGCACGCGTTTCCTGCGGTGGCAAGGGCGTAGTGGCTGGACATTAAAGTTGCACCAAGCGCAGAATCCCTGTCCGGACCCTGCAGCCGTGCTCTGCGTTTCAACTCCTCTGGTATGATTTTAGCACACGTGAGCGCGACATTGAGCCATGCTCCTAGTGCCCATGAATCCATGCACCTGCCCAGGGCTGCCCTCCTGGCAAGGTAGCACAATCCGGATACGCTTCTGCTCCGGTCCGCTCCGCTCCGCTTCGATACGGCGGGCTCGGAGTATCAGTACTTTGCAGTCAAAAACTTGTTTTAGACACATTCTGGCTTACATACTAGCATACAAAGACATGAAGATGGTTGCAGGCCAGCAGACAGCCCCCATGCATGCCCAGATGCCTCCCCTACTGACCCCAAAGTAACCATGCATCCATGCAGCATGCATGCATGCATATTAGTTAGGACTTGGACCATGCAAAATGCTGTGGCAAAACAGCCAATGATTGATGCAGTCCCCAACTCCTGAACTGTCCAAACAACCCCAGTTTTGGGGTGCCATGCATAACTAATATCCCCTCAAATGTCCCATTTGCCCTTCAAATCTGCTACCTCGCCTGATACCGTCGGTTTGCAGAATTTGGCGACTTTGGCTCAGGGTTCCCCGGGTGAAGGCTGGGTTTTCTTAGCTCGTAAAGTGCTGATGAATTGCTGATAGATCTGACGATTCTAATATGGCTCGGATACCGTTTAGTAGGCGCAGACGTGTTTCGTTGTTTTCGGAGTTCGTTGTTCCTTAATAAAACAGCCGATTGATTGATCGCAGACAACTTTCCCAGTCCCTGTGTTGCTATGGGCTTAAGGCTTCGTCATACCGGAGCCAGACAACTTTAGCTTGATTGCATTGCTTGCAACGCCATCGCGTATTGGAAGACAACTTGTACGGGTCAGAGAAAGGTTTAGCGTTTTCCCGAGGTTGTTAACGAGTCTGTCTGGAACGTCAGCGATGTCGTCCTCAGTTCTATCAGACATGTTGTGTATACGTACTATCGCGTGGTTGCTGAAGCCGCCCCCAAAGGCGTCTAAGCAGCTCGTGTGCAGGGGTTGCATGGCCTGTCATGTCGCCCGGAAGGGCTGCAAAAAAGTTCCTGCATGATGAGCCGGATCGGAGCAGTATTGCCGTATCCGGAGCGGAGCAGCGATCTGCTCCGGATACGAAACAGGTTTTGCCGTATTGTGCTACCTTGCCTCCTGGCAGCCTCTGGAAAGTCTGGGCGGGGCAATGTGGATCCCACAGCGTACCCCATGGCACGTTCACGCTCATTTGCATTGGGCTCCTGTAGCTCTCCCATGGATCTGATTACCATCCCATTTTGCCCGTTCCTGAAAGAATATGATGCGGGAGTTGCCATCAAGCAGGGCAGCACCCTCCTGGGCTGTCCTGTCACATTGATACGATACCCCCCATTGTCTGGGCATGCGACCACCTGGGCCTTGCTGCCCTTGTCCAGAATGTCGTCTACGACTCCCTCGTGGGGCCTTTCCGATGCACAAATCACATACTCAATAAGTATCCGTTGCTGGGGCGATATTTCCCCAGTAGTTGCGCGTGCGGTGGGCGTAAGACCCCACCTGCGCCGCATCAAACAGTGCAGGTGTCCCCAGGACCCTGCACACCTCATGAAAATCATCCACACTTGCCTTTGCACTCCTCTGATTTAACTGCATCGCTACGTTTTCAATCAGGTATGCGGGCGGCCTAGGCCTCTGCAGGATCTGAAATGTGCCCAACAGCTTGACTAACGGGAAGAAAGACTTGCTTCTTTCCCCCGCTAGTCCACGCCCCTTGCCTGCTGACGAGAGATCCTGGCACTCCCAGCCTGCTACCATGAACCATTGGCGCCCGTCCTGGGCGCCTGCCCCCTGGAGGTGCTCCGCCGTAATGGCATACACATCTTGGGGCAGCGCTCTGAATGCTTCTTCAAACGCTTTGACTGGGAGCAACTGGGGATATCGCTTGTGCAACTGCACCAGGCGACCCCAGCGATCTCCCTCACTTCCTCACTGATATCAGCATACAGGTACCGCACCGCTGGGATACCTGCCCTGAGCACCATTTCCAAACCCGAGCACATACCTCCAAAGGGCTCGAAAAGGACCACTCCCTCCGCCTCCATGGCCTGCACAGCCTGGACCGGTAGGCACATTGTGTCCACTCCTGCATGTGAGTGAGGTGGCGTCACGCGGGGCAGGTCAGACAGTACATCACTGATCATATTCCTGGCTCGTTCCCGGTTGCTGAACGCCTGCTCTGCCGTGCTGACAGGCTGCGCCTGCTCATCGTCCTCAGTGGCGGCGGATGATATCTCCTGCCCCACCGAGGCTGTCACGCAAGCTGCCTCTGCAGCCCGCAACATCTGTACTCTCCTTCTGCCCTCCTGCGCCATGCGCACCATCTGGTCTGCGTGCCACTGGTTCACTCTGCCCAACCCCGTGAGCAAAGCTACCTGCTTCCCACTCGCCTCCTCCTTGACTGCTGGCTCGGGGGCGGCTGTATCAAGCCTGGCCCCCGTGCGATCAGCTGAGGATGGGAGCGGCGACCTGGACGGGATGTCCGCATTCTGGTGGCATGCTCCTGAGCGGTGGACAATGGTAATGTCCAGCTCTTGGAGCATGAGGGCCCACCGAGCGTGCTGGCCCACCAACGTCTGATTGTCCATGAGATAAGTGAGCGGCTCATGGTCAGTGATGACTGAGATGCACCTTGCATCCAAACAGCATGTGGCGATACGTGCGTGCTGCATACACTGCAGCCAGCATCTCCCCCTGGAACGAGGAGTAGTTCTTCTCGCTCTTGTTCAGGGATCTGGATGTGCATGCCACCAAATATTCCCGCCCGCTGTTGTCACACTGCCCTAGCACGGCGCCAATGCCCTGCTTAAAGAAATCTGTGTACAACAAGAAGGGCCTTGGCGGCCCTCTGCCATCTGGCCCTATCCCACTGTAATCTGGTCTGCGCAGGACTCTACCGCCCTCACACATCTCCGTTTTGATCAGCTGGAACGCCTGCGACTGCTCTGCCCCCCACACAAACGGGACCCCCTTGACCAGCAATGCGTTGATGCATGCCGCCTTTTTCGAGAAGTCTGGGATGTAGCACCGGTAGAAATTCAAGAATCCCATGACCTCCTGGATGTTCTTCACCGACGCGGGCTCTGGCAACGCCATAACCGCTGCTATCTTAGCTGCATGCGGCGTGAGCCCCTGGGCCGACACATTGTGACCCGGGTACTCTACCGTCGCACACCCAAACAGGGACTTGTCGGGGTGTGCCCTCAACCCGACACTGTGGAGCATGTCCAACATCAGCTCCACATGCCTGATGTGTTCTGCCGGTGTATCACTGTACACCAGTAGGTCATCAATGAATACCACGCAGAAAGCACTCAGGCCTGCCCTGGCAATCTCCTCTTCCATCATACGCTGAAAGAAGGGAGGCCCATTGCGCAGACCGAAGTTGAGCTTTGTGTACATCCAAAGCTCAGGCCCCATCCAGAAAGCTGTCTTAGGCTGGTCCTCAGCCTTGATCGGGATCTGCATGAACCCCGACCTAAGATCAACCTTGCTGAATATCTTGGCCGTACCCAGGTTCTGAAAAATAGTTTCCATCCTGGGGATGGCAAACTCCTGCTTAGCTGTACGCAGGTTTAACCTGCGCATATCGTGCGCTATACGGTGGTCAGTCCACTCGCCAGTCTCAGCACTCTTTTTGGCTGCTAGCACTGAGTTGGCCGCAAACTTGATAGGCCCCCCCTGGGGCACCTTGACGATGATACCTGCCTGTATCATTGGCTGGCAGTTTTCTTTAAAAATGGCTGCTTTGGGAGGCGGCATGTCCCTGGACTTCTGAAAGCACGAACTGACCCTGCGTGCCACAGTAGCCGGGTAGATCCTCCATGGAATAAGCGAACGCTCCTTGGCGGTCCCTGAGGCTCTGCTCAAGGCTCTCCTGCTGTTCCGCAGTGAAGTCAGGGTGCTGGCCCAGCAGCCACCCCTCCTTGGTTTTGACGTACTCCGAGGGTGGTTCCACCACTCCCCCCGGCTGGAACATGTCGATCATCTCCGCCGCCTGCGGGTCGTCCTCCGCGGGCGGCTCTTCCTTGCCAGTGCTGTTGCTGCGTTGCCAGTCCTCATGCTGGCTGTAGGCGCCCCCAGCCCTGCTGGCACCCCCCATGGGGATGACTGCTGGCGGGCGCAACCAGCCGGATGACAGCTTCGCTGCTGCCTCTTGACCGGACACAAAAGCCCCCTGGCTTGCTGTAAATCCTCCACCCCGCACTCCCTGCCCGGTGGCTCGCGACCCTGGTACGCACACCGACAGCAGGAGCCACACCAGTATCAGCTGGAGCGTCCCCGTAAGGATCCCCTTAAATGCTGTACAAGTCAGGAGTCCTCTGCATGCTGGCAGCTGCCGCGCGTTTTCCTGCGGCTGGTGCGCTGTGGGCTGCACGTGTGGCCTTGCACTCTGCGCTGGCCTCTGCTGCCCTCTGGCCCACGTGATCTCCAGGTCTACCTGGCTGATCCTGAGTGGTAGGACTGGGCAGTCCACTCCCGGCCTGCTGCCACGGTCCCTGTCCGCGGCCGTCCTCTGCGCCTTCCTTGCGCGTCGCCTAGCCTTCTTTGACTTTTTCCCCGCAACTCGGCTGTGTCAGCCCAAGCTGTACCGGCCCTTTCTGGCCCTGCTCCTGGGTTTTGTCTTGTGCTGCCTTGTGCCAGCTGCTCCTGCCTGTGAGTGGCGCGCTGCACAGCCTCGCTGCTGCCCGCACACGCGGACCCCTCTGGCTCCCCGCACTGTCTCATGCCGCTCCGAGCGTAGGCCAACTGCCTTGCTGGGCCGTCCACCCCGCTGGTGCGGGCTTGGCTGCCCTCCCACGTGGCTGCGCCACCAGCCTGGCCCACTGGCCTGGACTGCTGCCTTCCTGGGGCCTGGCTGCAGCGGCTGCCTGACGGCTGTTGGGTGGCTACTCCCTTCGCTCCTGTCGTTCCTAGAGCTGATACTTTACCCGACAACTCCTCTTGCAGATCCCTGAGCGCTTGGTTGTACCCTCCCAACCTTGGGTCCATATCGGGCGCTGGCAGCGCTCTCAGCTGGAACCGCAGGCTGGACTCCTGGCCTGCTTCCTGCAGGCCTATGTCCTGCCTTCTCTGCTCGTCCAGCTGATCTACAAAGGTCCTCAGCACAGCTGTCCAGCAACCTGTACTGTACGCTGCTGGGTCACACCAGGGTTCCCTTGCCTTTGCCGGCACGGGTGTGCTGGAATGGGCATCCCCTGGGCGGTCACTGCCTGCTCCACAGGCTGCTGCAACCCCTGAGTCTGAGGTATGTGGGGCTGCCGCCTGTCGCGGGTTGACCCCCTCTGCGGCCTGGCGTGCCCCAACCTCCAGCTCCCTCTTGCTGCTGCGCTCCTCATCGCGCGCAGCCCTCTCCTGACTAACACTGCTCATCCACTCTTGCCGCAGCTGTACCAACTCCTCCTCGAGGCCCCACCCTGGACTCCCTGGTCCTGGGCCTGCGTCGGTTGGCTCTTCCATCCTATCCGCATCCCGAGCCTCTGCTCTTGTGATGCTGATCCGCTCCGGGGACGGGGCTCCTTCAGCGCCCCACTCCTCTTCTGGCTCTGAATCCTGCACCAGTGATGGTGGCCCTTCCGAAGGGTCTTCGCTCTCCCCTCCTAGCAGACCCGTGCCCCCCTGGCGGGAGTGAAGCTCCTCGCTGGACCTTGGGTTCCTGCTGTCCAGGTCTCCTGCAATTGGTCTGCTGGTACTGTCCGGGGGCGTCTGGGGCTCCGCCCGATCCCCGGGCTCAGCATCCAGTGCTGACACCTCCATCTCCTTCATGGGCTCCAGCCATTCCCAAGAGGATGCTGTTGCCCCGAGTGTGGTGACAAAAGCCACATGCAACTGTTCTGGCGACTCAAACGTTTCCTGGATAGGTCCATCGCTGTCGGCAGCGGGGTCCCAAAAGTGAGATCCATGTCTGCCCATGATCCAGCGCCCCAGCACCGTCTGGGTCCTTAGTTCTTCCAGCTCCTCCTCGTAGGTATCCGATCCTGCTCCTCTGAACAAGGGATGCAGCGTGCGCACCCCTGCCGGGTGCGCCTGCCTCCACAGCTGCACTGTCATGACGTCTGCCTGCCAGTAAGGTGCTATGCTGCCGGCCCTGTTGTCATACCACACTCTCCTCTCCCAGCGCACCCACTGGTGCACACACGCTTCCAACCGTTCCACTGCGAACGGCGAGCGCGCGAACTCCTCTTCACCTTCCCACATGGGTCCATCTGCTGGCGACCTCTGGGTCCCATATGGCCATGTGGGGCAGTCTGTCATTTCCAGCGGCGCCCACTGATCATCCACTCCCCACACATGCCGCATGGCTGTTGACAGCTGGCCTGGTAGCAGAACCCGTTGCAGCGCCATGAGCATGACCGCCCATGTTGCTGGGTATGCTCCCCTGGCGTGCGTGTGTGCGTGGAACTCTGCATCGTCAACTGATGCGCATTTGGTGATCGCTACGTTCCCTTCGCTCCTTGCGAACAGGAAGACTGGCATGTCATCCCGCGATGCATGCATGTGGATCCATGCCTCTGAAACGGGCATTTCTCCCTCTTCCAGCTCCTCGTGGTAGTAAGTTACCAGCTGTTGTACTGGGATGGCTGCCCTGGCTTCCCCAGGAGCCACTCCCCACGGTACAGCTTGACCTGCGACCATCCTGGGGATGATGACTGACGCCTCAATGGTGGCCTCACACCGCCTTGGCCTGCCGGAATGACACAGCCCTGCCCCGTCGTAGGTTCCATCCGCTGACCCGTCACCCCTTCCGTGCCCTCCTATGGCCTGCACGTAGAAAGCGCGGTCTCTGAGAGCGGGATGCTCCATCAACTGATGGACACAGTCCTCTGCCCACGGCGTGCGCATGAACCCGGGCTGCGCGCCCTGCCACACCCCCTCGGTGCGCGTGCTGTCTGGCACGTCTGGGTGCGCCCTGTCGGCTGCGTCCACCGCTGTGATGCCTTCTTTGATGGCCAGGTCCACCATCTCGCGAACGCAGTATGCGTAGATGGGGTGCCGTGACCACCCCCTCTGCATATAATCCGCCATCCTTGTGCTGGGCTGTATGAATCCCTTGAGTGCTGCGCCCAGCAGGACCGCGAACACCGCGTCCCACGGGAAAATCATTCTGGCCACGGCCTGCATGGCTGCCGCTATGTTTACGCACGTCTGCGTCCTGCCTTCCAGGAGCCTGTGGTTCTGCAACCTACACAGCCCGTCCTTGGACTGTGCTGGCAGAGTGATCATGGCCTCCGAAGACGACGCCTCTGGCATCTCTTCCCCCAGGTGGTACCACTGCACGAAGCACCTGCTCTCTGGCGGTCTCGGCGGGTCTGGCCCGGGGCGAACACGCCCTCTGCTGCCCGACCTGTCGCGGCGGCTCTCACCGGCCTGGTCGAACTGGGAATCCTCACTCCATGCAGCGGACCTCCCGTCCCTGCTGCGGCTGCGCTGCGGCTCTCTGTCCGCCTCTTCCCATCTTTCAGGGTTGTACCGAGAGGTGGTACTGTGATGGGTCCTAACGGGCCCTGCGTATCGTCCTCTTGACTCATAGCTGCTGCCCCCCTGGCCCTTGTGTGGCGAACCTGCACGCTGAGCGGATCCCGGGTCCTGGCGGCTGCTCCCGCTACCTCGCCGCCTGTGTCGTTGTTGCCCTCCGGGGTACTGCGTGTGCCATGGATCTGGCTGAACCTGCTGGCATAGTACCATAATGGTTCATTGCCAGGGATTCCAATGCCATCTTCCAATGGTGTTTTTGCCGGGCTACCTGCCCCTCTGGCACCACTTGGAAGGCTACAGGCACCTCTGCTGCCTGGTTGCTTTCAACCTGATCTGCGCCTGTGTCCTGGCCATATCCCCCGTGGATAGACATCAGGTAAATGTGCCTCTCTTGGCCTGCCCACCTGGAATCTTCTGACTGCCCTGCTGGCCCCGGCCATCCTGGCGGGCCTGGCAGCACACTTGGTCATGCTGCCGTCTGCAGCTCTTTCCACTCCTCGTAGGAGATCCCCCGGGCAGCCTCATAGGCCTGCCGCATGCTGTCTTCTGAGGCATCTTGGCTCCTGCCAGGTCCCCTGACTCCCCAGCCCCGCTCTGGGCCTGCTGCTGCTCGCAATTGGTCAAAGCGGCTGCTCTCGCCTGGCTGCAAGGCCTCCCCCTGCTCTGGGCACGCATTAGCGTAGTGCCCTGGCTTCAAGCAATTGAAGCAGACTCCCCCATCATGGGGTCCGAGGACGCTCTTCTGTCCCCCCATCCAACTGCGCCCTGCCAGGGCCTTGCCCGGCGGACTCTGGCCGGAGGTTCTCCTTTTGTCCTGCTCTCTCTCCTCCAGCTTGTATGTCCTGGCTTTACCACCTGCGCTGCGCTCCTGTGACCTGCCCCTGGGCTGGCTCCCGCGTTCCCTGCTGGGTGACTGCTGCCTTCTGCCCCTAGGCTGGTTGTATCTATCCGCGCGGTCCGGCCGGTGGGTTCTAGCCTCAGGTGTAGGCACCACCCCGTGGCGTTCTACGCTGTGGGCCCTCTGCGCGCTCCTGCTGCGCTCTCTGGTCCCCTGGTTCTTTGCAGCATCTGGGGCTGTCCCCCCGTGCTGCGCGCGCTCCTCCACGCTGGCCTCCCTGGCCCTGTCATTGCCCCCTTGTCCTTGCTGACCAGTGGCCTGTTGCTCCTCTTCCTGCGGCTCCCCCTGTCCAGGATTCTCGCTCTCATCTGTGAGCGAGAGCGGGGGCTGAAGCATTACTCTGAAGCACTCAGCCAGCTCCGGGTCTACTGGGGCTGAGGACTGCAGCGGCTCTCCTGCCTGCTGGTTCCCAAGGGCGATGTACAGCTCCCGCAGCTGGTCTGCACGCAAGATGTACTGCTGTTGTACCTCCGTTAGTCGTATATTGGCATCCTGGAGACACGTCCACCTGACCTGCTGCAACCGCAGGTATTCGATTGTTGCAGAAGCCTGGCGGAATAGCTGCTCCTCTTTCGACCTGATGTCTTGCTGCAGCATCGTCACTTGGTGCTGCAGCCTCAGTACTTGCTTGTACTTCCTACTGGGCATCTCTTCCTGGGCCTCTTCCTCATCTGAATCCTCTGGCTCCTCGTTCTCCTCCTCGCTGCCAGGCTCCCCCTGGCCGCGGTTTGCCGTTACCCCCCGCGCTCTGTCTTCTGCTTCTGGGGCGTCTTCCCCAACGCCACCATCAGCCTTCCTTGTATGCGTGCTGGGCCCTGCCTCATCTGGCGGTGTCTTCGCAGGGATCCTGCGTGAGTTGGTGTCTTGTAGCGTCCCTAGCGGCTGCTCCTCACAAGCCCTCTCGCCCCTGCCAGGTACTCGCACCTCCGAGCGCCTTGCTGATCCCGAGAGTGCAGCTCTCCCAGCTGCAGCTGCCCCGAAGGCCACCCGCTGTGTTGCTCCTGGTGACGCCACCTGGGCCGCGGGGACTGCCACAACCTTCTGCAGTAGTTCCTGGATTCTCTGCTCGCACTCCTCTGGTGAGTGCTGGCCAGGCGCTTCGCACAAGACGCATGGGTGGCTTGGGCTTGTCCTTTTCTGATGCTGGCATCAATGCTGCCTTGCGCGCCATCTTTGTCTCATTTGATACCGCAGCACCGGCCTCTGCCTGTGCTGCCGCCTGGCTCTGCTGTGACGCAGCAGCCCTGGCCTCCACCTTGCCCTCCCTGGGCACTGCAGCCTGCACCTGCCTGTGCTGGCGCGTCCTGGAAGGGCCCTCCTGTGGGCCCCTACGGCTACTCCTGCCTGCATCTGCGGCGCTTCTGCCTGCATCTGCGGCTTTTCCGCGGCTCTGTCCCACTTCTTGGTCAGTCCTCATGGCGGCACCTGCGTGTGTGGCCATGGCATGCTGTAAGAGTGGCTCGTGTTCTTCCTCAACACGGGCCGCAGGCCACCCTTCCCGTTTTGCAAATCCGCACTGGATTCCTGCCCATGCCACTGCTGCTGCCTGGTACCCCCCTGCTGGGGATGCCAGCATTAGCGGCAGCGTGAGGTCCCTGACCCCCCGTACTTTCTGGGGACCTTCTCTGGGGCGTAAGTTCAGCCTTCCTGCTGCCTCCAACACCCCGCTGTACTTGAGGAACTCCGGGTTCCCTACCAAGTGTTCATATGCATCGGGTGGCGTCTTAACGACCTTGACCACCGTGGGTTCCATAATGGCATTGGGCCCACCGTACCCGTACACCACATAAATGAAGAGCACCCCATACAGATCTGCCCCTGCATTGTCTGTGGTACGGATTTTCTCATCCGTACGGATCAGCTTTGCCCCCATGGCGACTAACTGTTCAGCAATGTTGACGGTGATCACATGGCAGGAGCATGCTGAGTCCATGAGGGCCTTCTGAGCCACCAGGACTTTTCCTTTGACCATAAGTCCCACACATTGCTCCAGGTTGCTTCTGTCATTCTTAACGTACTGCAGCTTTGGTGCAGCCGTGACAGCCCTGCTCTCCTGCCTGCCTTTACTGGCCTCACCCCTGTGGTCGTCTGAACCCATGGGCATAGTGGTGAAGGACAACGATGTCAGCCTCTCGTTCAACCTGAACACCTGCAGGCGGATGTCAGACATATCGTCAGCCAATTTGCTCAAAACCAGCCTCTTTGCTCCCTTCCTGGAGGCGGGTTCCACGAGCCTTTGCTCAGGTTCCTCCTCCAGGCAGGGTTCAGGCAAGAATGACCTAGGACGAGCGTTGTGAGCCGCCTGTTTGAATCCTGCGGGTTTGGGCACCAGCCCAACCTGCGTCATGAGTGCCACAGACTCGCTGAGCATCTCTGCCATAGTCTGTTGCCAGCCCTCTGGCTCAGCCTGCCCCGCTGGGCTGCTTAGGTGCGATACGTGTGCCGCTTGCTGAGCCTGGCCCCCCTGGCCAGGCCCTGGCCGTTGGTACTGCCTGTTGTTCTGATTCCGCTCGTACGGCCTGCCTGCAGTCTGACCCTGCTATGGCCTTGGCGGTAGAGGGTACTGCTGCTGCGGCAGCCTTGCCTGCCCAGTTGTAATGTCTGTAGCGAGTGGCGCAGCCCTGCGCTCATCCCTGGCCCTGGGCACCCTGCAGTCACTGGCCAGGTGTGCCGTGCTGCCACACTGGTAACATGCCTTGGCTGTCCCCGCAGCGCCTTCTGCGCTGTAATTGGGTGCCCCGGATTGGTCTGCCCAGGTAACGCCTCTGGGTTTGCCGTCAATCCGCAGTTGCTGGACAGCTGCTGAGCCTGCGGGGTTCACTGCCCCTTCAAGGCGCGTCCGCATCTCCCACTGTCCAGTTCTCTCCCTTCTTGTTCTGTTGGGCTGCACCTCTCCCTGGCTAGGTCCGCTGGCCATCTGTTTGAGGCTTGCGCCTCCCAGGTCCCCCATTTCCAGGGCAAACTTCTCCCACAGCACCACCTGCTGTGTGAGCACTGCAATCTGATCTTCATCAGTCATGCTGAGGTACCCCGGTACTGTCATAACAAACTTGCTCAGCTTGGCCTTAGCATTCGCCGGAAGTCCGTCATGGAACAGGTGCGAAACAGAGTGCCTCCTGCCGAAGTGGTCCACTGCATCCCTTGAGATCTGCAGCAACTCTGCTGTTGACAGTACTCTGTGAGCAAATGCTTCCACCGTCTCCTCTGGCTTGACGTCAGGGTCGAGAGTGGTCTTCACCCCTAGCCTGAGATTGGAGATGGCTGTCCTCTCATCTGAGGTTGGCTTCCCCACTTCTGCTTGAACTACCTTGATCCACAATGTTAGCAGCGAGGCTTCGCAACACTGCTCCTCTGCTGGGGCAATCCACAGCCCCCTGATCCTTTCTGCTTCTCTGGCAGCCCTGTCTCCTGCATGGGGCGCCGCCCTGATGGCGACCATCAGCGGCCCCACGCTAGCCGGCTTGCTGTCCCATAGCTTGACCAGCGATTTCACCAGCATTGTCATAGCCGATGGCGACTAGCACGACCCAGCTATTTCTCCGGCCACCACAGCCAGCGCTGGCGGGTCATCTGACAGCGCCAGCCTATTGTGCGATCCCCAATATCCACACGCCTGGCAATATTTCCTGGCTGCAACCGCGCCTGGGTGCGACATATCCAATACCGGCACGTTGCCTTGGATAGCCGGGATTTTGGTGAATTTGGCTACCCCTGCCAGCTGCAGGACCATCTGCTGCTGCAGCTGCAGGTTCACCCTTGCCTGCTCCCTATCGAGTCTTTTCATTTCCAGGTCGCTGGACTCCTGCCTGGCCCCCGGCCTGCGCCTGTCCGTTCCTCCTGGTCCCGAATCTACTGATTCTGACCGTGACCCAGATCCTCCGCCGCCGCCTCCCGATGGGCTGCGACCTGAATGGTATCTGTCATGTCTGTAATCATCTTCCTCCTGAGCATGATCTTCTCGTGACGGCTGTCTGCCTGCTCTTCCTGCGGAGCTTCTACTCCCATCAGGTGGCGGCCGTTCCGACTCACTTCTGCTTGGTCTGCTGTCAGAGCCAGGCCTCCAAGGCTGTGCTCTGCTAGGTTCTGCCTGTCCCCTGGGCAGCTCCTGGTTTTGCCAATCCTGCTGCGTCCCTCCGCTGTGTTCAGCTGGTCCCCTGGGCGGCTCCTGGCTTTGCTGGCTTGGCTGTTCCCTGCCATCTGCCTGCCCTATGGGCGGCTCCTGGCTATGTCGGCTTGGCTGTTCTCTGCTGTATGCCTGCCCCCTGGGCGGACCCTGGCTCTGCCACCCTGGCTGCGTCCCGCCTGTGTAATTCCTGGCATAGGAATCAGACTGCGTTTCCTCTCTGGCTTCATGCCTTCTTGGTCCACTGCTTCGCACACTGCCTGCATGCTCATCCTGCCTGGTTCCTCTTGCTGTGCACGCCTGCCTGTTCCTCAGGAATTCCTCGATGTAATCCACCTGGGTTTCCTGGCATGTGTTCTCTTTGTCCTCGACTATGCGTAGCAGTGCATAAGACTCTTGCTTGTTTGCTCTGCGTGTTGCTATGCCTTGCTCTGCCATCCTGGCAAGTGATCGGCTAGTCAACTCCGCCCTTTCGCTGGCGGCTGGGCTGCTGGCTCTGGGCGCTTCCCTGCCCCTTGGCCGTCCCCTGAGGCTTGGCTCGTTGCTGACCTCGAAAACTTCAGATCTGAGTGTTGGGGTTGGCGCGGCCCTTGCCTGCTGCTGCCACCTTTGGACCTCCCTGAGCTCCTCCGGCCGCTGCACTGCTGTTTCAAATCCTTCCCATGCCTGGTCCTCCTCATCCTCTGGCTCGGATCCAGGTTCCACCTGATTTCCTGTTACCTCGTTGCACCATTCATCTGCGAAGGCCTTAACAGCCAGGGCTGCTTCGCGTCCCGCCCCTCCCTTGGACACCTGTCCAAGGGCGGCTAACAGAGTCGCCCTATCCTGCCCTGTGTGGGGAATACCCATCATGGCCTTTGTTGCCCATCCCCGCAGATGATGGGCCTTGAACTCCTCAATGGCTGTGACTTGGTCCTGGAAATGCAAGAACGTCCTGGAGCAAACTTGCTTCCACAAGTCCGTTGCCCACTGCAAAATTCTTGCCCAAACGATTGGCTGCATCTGCCCTTCTGACTCCTCTTCGCCGTTTACTACATCCCCTGCCCGGAGCGCTCTGGCTCTCTAGGGCTGGTATCCTGCGCTCTTGATGGATCGTGAAAAGATACTCGCAGGATTTCCTTGTGGCTGTCGCCTCTTTGCATCTGGCTGCTAGATCCCTCCTTGGATTTCTGCAAAGGTCTGCCCACACTAGGCGGAAACCTGGACAGTGGCGTCCCGTAGACTGTGGATCTTGCCCCTCCTCTAACCAGCACTCTGCGCGGTCGCAGCTGCTGCCTTGGACGCAGCCCTGCCTTAGGCTGCCGCCCCTTCTCCTCCTGAACTGGGTCTGACAGCTCTTCCTCGGATATTAGGTCAGCCCAAGGCTTTCCTACCGGCACAGCTGATTTTCCCCTCTCCTTGCTGACCTGCGAGTCATGCATGGTCGCCGCTGGCTGGGCCTCAGCTCCCTCGCGTTTGACCCCTGCAGGCACACTCATGCCCTCCGCCGCTTCTGCTCTTATCTGCGGCCTGTCTGGGCAGGTGCCACCCCGGAACCCACCGGGGGCTGTGGCGCTCTCTGGCCAAAGACCCACAACCATGAATATCCGGAAAGATACCTTGTATTATTGTGTATGATTGTATGAAGGAGAGGGTTTCAAAAGGTTTAAAACATGCTGAGGGCTCTCTGAACTACCGAGAATATCTGAAAGCGTTGATCAGTCAGAACAGGTATCGTCTTTTCATGGTGTTGCGTGACGCTTTGATTCAAACACGTTTCCTATGCCTCTGGACGCCCTGAGGACTGAAGAGCTGTGAATCTGCAGGAATCGGAAGTGGAGACTGGAACAGGTCCATGCCATAATATGACCATTCCTGTTGCCAGCATCTGTTGTTCAGTTTTTTCCTGAATTGAAGTTAAGATATTTATTCTGGCCCAGGGGGGAAATTTCTACCACCCTCTCAATTTATTTTAGCGCACTTTAGCATTTCAGCTAAATTCAGCTACATTACAGGCTACGGCCAAGGAGTCCAGGACGCCTGGTGCAGCGCGCCTTGTTGCTTGGGCCACCGGCCGTTGGCTGTTCCAGGTTTCGATACCATCTGCCCGGTGGGGGCTGCCCAGCGGACCCCAAAGTTCACCTGGTGAACACTAAAATAAAGACTGCCCACCCTGTGCAGACATCCCATTCTGTGACGCTCTGACCAGCTTAGATGCAAGTAGGAACAACCTAACGTCCCTGGGCGACTTCACGGGCTACCGATCTCTGCGCAACCTCCGCATCGGGAACAACGCAATACAATCGACCATGCCCTTGTCACTCATGGCTGATTTTCTCCTGTCAGAATGGTCGGCCCCAAGCAACAGGTGGGCCCTCAAGACTTGACACACTCATTGGACTTAGAACAATTCACACAGTGATAATTGTCCAGCAAGATGCTCTGCCATCTCCATCAAAATGCTTATCATTTTCCATGCACGGTCAATCTGTACATTTATAAATCCTGTCAGGCAGTCGAATGGGCAATTGGTTGTGAATAAAAATGACTGGACAGGACTGCAAATTCATTACCAGGCAGAATTTATAAGCGACATGGACAATGCCCCTGACTGAATCAATTTGTAGCCTCTTCAAAGCAGTATCACAGCGAGCCCCGTATACGCACATACCCGCCATGAAGATTGTCCCTTTCTGTGGACCTCTATCAACACCTCTGTTCAAATTCTTGCAGCCTTCAATGTCCCTCCCCCCTGTCCCTCCCGGCTGTCCATGCAGGCTTTCCGGCAGTGTGCCCTCCACAATTTCAGACCTGGTCCTCCTAACGTCTCTGACCTTCCCAAGCAACAACTTGTCAGGTACATGTGTTATTTCACTCATACACCCAAAAAACTTTGTAAAAGGGCCAGGAGAAAAGCTTAAGCAATATCTGATCTTGAAACGATACCTAGCCAGTCAGCTGTATCTCCCAGGGCTTTTTATTTCCTGCTGATGTTCTTGGTCTCTGGCATGTCTCTGCTGCTCTAGTATCCAGAGAGATAGGCACCCTCCCTCTTCAAGCCTGGCATGCTATCAAAAGATTCTGAGGTATGTTACAAAAACCCACCCGATCCCTCCTGAAATCATCCCCTTGCTCCTGATGTCGATTGCTTCCGCCCATGGACTATATGAACTGAAGTCCGACGATTATTTTGGCACTTGCTCCCCAGGAACGTTGCCTCACAACATGTTTCTTAGCTTGGCGTCGCTGCGCTCACTGGACCTGAGCAGGAACTGGCTGTCTGGGCTCATACCAGACACGATTGGGTGAGACAGATATTTCTTCAAATACCGGTATCATGTTTCTCATTTAACAAAATAAAATTTTATCCAGGGCTTTAGTTACCTGAAACTTCTGGTGACCAGCAATGTCTTCGATCAACTTCCTAGTACCTTCTGGCAGGCACCTGCTGCTGCTTATTCACCCCTGGCCGGCCCCAGCAGCTTATCATCCCCTCTCCAATCCTGATGCTTTCTAAACCCTGTCTGGCGTCTGCTCCTCATTACCCCCTCGCCCACCCCTGCTGCCTCTTACACCTTAGCCAGCCCCAGCAGCTTACGACCCTCTCACCCAACCTTTCTGCTTCTTACACCCTGCCCGACCCCAGCAGCTTATCACCCTCTTGCCCACCCTAGCTGCTCCTTACACCCTGGTCGGCCCCAGCAGCTTATCACCCTCTCGCCCACCCCACCCTTGCTGCCTCTTACACCCTGGTCAGCCACAGCAGCTTATCACCCACTTGCCCACCCTTGCTGCCTTTTACTCCCTGGCTAGCCCCAGCAGCTTATCACCCTTTCACCCAACCTTGCTGTGAAGTTTTGTGAAGTTTTTACAGTCCAACGGGGCATCAGATTTGATGCATGGGACTTGTGCCCGTAAACCGGTACAGGCACTAAATACGCTAGGACAGCGAGCGAAAACCAGTGACCCCCCTGGGCAAGCAACCAACACACAACCACTGAGCAGTAGCGTGGGAATGAACCCCATAGTGCAGAAGATTAGCTCCAGCCATAGAACATGACGTGGGTGCAAAAAAGTTCGGTTGGACGCCTCCTAGGAAAATTAAGAAGGAAAGAAGAACATTTAAGTGAAATTGTATAAGTCTGTGTGATGCGCGAGCGACATTTCAATGAGATTAAGTGTTTAAAAAAAATTGTGAACTGCTGCTTCTTACACCCTGTTCAGCCCCAGCAGCTTATCACCCTCTCGCCCACCCCACCCTTGCTGCCTCTTACACCCTGGTCGGCCACAGCAGCGTATCACCCTCTTGCCCACCCTTGCTGCCTCTTACTCCCTGGCCAGCCCCAGCAGTTTATCACCCTTTCACCCAACATTGCTGCTTCTTACACCCTGTTCAGCCCCAGCAGCTTATTACCCTCTCACCCAACCTTGCTACTTCTTACACCCTGGCCGGCCCCAGCAGCCTTCCACCCTCGCCCACCCTTGCTGCTTCTTACACCCTGGCCGGCCCCAGCAGTTTATCACCCTCTTGCCCACCCTTGCTGCCTTTTACTCCCTGGCCGCCCTAGCAGCTTATCACCCTCTTGCCCACCCCAGCTGTTTCTTACACCCTGTCCGGCCCCTGCCTCCCTACACTGCCAGGAATTCACCTCTGACCTCCATCAACTTCTTCAACAACTCAGTGTACGGCACCATCCCGGGTGCGACCCCCTGCCTGAGGGGAGGATGCTATACTTGCATGATCAGCGCCACATGCTTTGTGAAAAAGTACTGCAACCATAGTAAAGAACAATACGGAATAAATACAGCTCAGGCATGTTGTATACCATGAGGAGACAGGTCATCACCCAAGTTCATGTATCTGGTCAGCTGGTGCCTATTTCTTATCATTTTTCTGGACCCTAGCCCCTACCGAGCCCAGTGCAGATGTAGATTGCATGTCAGCCACCCTTCCTGATACCTCCTGGTGCAGACTCGCTTTCTGGTGCGTTCAATGCCTCTGCTTCAACGTCGGTGGACTTGCGTGGCAACCTCCTGTTCTGCTGTGGTTTTGAATGGAACGGAACAATGACTGTGATGAGCTATACCGGCATCAACCAAAGCGCTCCCAGGCGAGTTCCTTTTCTGCCTTGTTCACTTACGATTTTTAAGAAGAGCCTACGTCAGTGCTCATTCAGTGCGCGCCAGACCACCTTTGGGGTCTGACAGGTGGCCACCACTGTGCCACTGGGACGAAACCTTGCCCAACCTTCAGTGGGTAGCCCAAGCAGAAGGGCTTGCTGCTGTGGGCCTCGTCTGTCATAGGCCGTGATGTCGGTGAAGTGTAGCTCAAGTGAACTTTAAATGTCTGCCTGCTTGTCTTTCCCACGATGCTTGTAATCACGATTCATTATTCCTCCCAAAAGATAACATATCATTTGATTGTCATTTGTTCTAATTCTTATACCGGTATTGGAAAACAAATGAAATAATTATGAATTCGAAAACCAGTTCTGGTGTTTTGTTTGCCTACTGATATTGTTCACTACACCATCCCTACACACAGGCTCCCCTCCTTTTTGCGCTTTTCTAATGTGAAGCAGCAGCAAATCCGTGTTGTCACAGGAACCTCTCAGGCTGCATCCGGAGAAATGATGTGAGGGGCCTGATCGACATCCTTCTGAAGCTACATTGCTCGCATTGGGTTTTAGTCAAAACTGTTTTACCTCTGGGCTGAGTTGTAAAGCAGGAGTCCTGATATCGTAAGGTTGTCCACAGCAATGCATAATGTCACGGGATTTGCGTGCGTTCCTTGCAAATGTACATGGCAGACGTGCACCTCCCTGCATCACAGCTTTGAGGCATTAGATGGAACAATATCTATGGAAGATCTCAGATCGCCCTCTCTTCATCCTGATCCTTCCTAAATGTTTCCCCACCTTCTCCACCTGAGATTTACCACCTTCCCCGCCTGCTTCAGAAGCCCCATTTTGATCCCTCAACCCCACGCATAAGCCCCTCTTTTTTTCACCGCATCGCTTCCGATCAGTGCTGCTCTGCCTTTGGTCCGGATAGCTTGGCTCATCTTTGATCCACTGCGCAACCCTTGCCACCCTGGGCGGATTCTGCTGCGGCGTGGCCTCAGGCTCACAGCCCCGCCGTGTATCATTGCTCTGGGATACTTCCGCCGCTTGATCCAAGATCAGCTCGGGGGTTCCCGCTTGGTTCAGCCACTGCTCAAATTCCAGGCTGGTCCTGGAATCAGCGGGCACTGGACCCCCTCGACCGATGCCTTTGCGTGTCACCCGTACTGCGCCATCTGCCTGCATCCCTGCCGCTCTGGGCAGGGCGCGGTCCGGTTCAGGCACCTTGCACTCCCCTGCAGGTTGTTCCACTAGCCCTGCTAGCTTCTCTGCCACCAACAGGGCTTCTGCAATGAGCTCATCGCTAGCATCCATCAGGTCTACACCTGGCTCCAGCCCCCTCAGACGCCCACTCCTCCGTTGGGCGTCAGGGTGCTGGTGCCTCTCAGGATTCAGATCTACGTCTGTCATTCCTACAGGCAATTACGAACCACACGGTTCTGCAGTTGTGCAGGCAACACCAACTACGGAACCTGCTAACGTCGGGCTTCTGCCTTTTGTTCCTACTGCTGCCTGGTGAGGGTCTGCAAGTCAGGTTGTTGGCAGGTACAGCAATCCGCAGGATAGGCTTCGCCGTCCTGCTTGTCTGCTAACTATTTGTATCTGGCGGAATCCTTCGTCGCCTTCAGCACTTCCCACCTTCTGGCTGGGCAGCTTCTAGATGTTCGCACGCCCTGCGTGGATGTAGCCTCTTGCGTTGTATCCGCTCAGCTCTGCGGTCCTGCGGGGATGCTTGGGTCCACCAAAAAAATTCAACCTTGGATTTTCTGTCCACAAGTTCACTTCTGTCAATGATGACAAATTGGATCCACCCGATAACAATCTTCAATCACACAGGCACTAATTGCTGGGTGTATAAATCCACAGCCAATTCTTCAAGCCTCTCCTGGACTCAGCACTGTGTTGCCACACACAATGTTTCTCAGGGGCTTAACTTGGCAATCTCTCTCTGGAGATTACCACAGCAAAGTGCAGTTCAAACACTGTCCAAGGCCGTTTGCTGGCAAACAAAATTCCAATTCCACAACACAAGCACATTTTGCAGGGATTGGCAAATCAGGCTGATCAGGCTAGATCCACTTCGTCCCTTTCTAAAGGACACGCGATGTGCGCTTCGGGTCCGTGGCGGACTTCTTTCCTCACTACAGTGACGGACGCCTACGGGCAGGCTCAGTGACTACTCACTGGCTGCGAGTGCTCAGCGAGTTAAGCTATGAAGCTGAAATGATGTAAGACTAGCAATTAGCTTAGGGAGTGCAGGCCTTCTGGCCGTCGGGCGCGATCCAGCTGGGCTATGTAAAGGGGCACTTACCGCGCGTCGCGCGGTGAGGTTGCCGGGACGTAGACTGCGTACTTCTTCTTCGGCAGCGGTCTCGGTCCTCAACTGAGGATTCTATCTCCAGCTATACCAGCGGAGGTTGATATAGGCTTGACTTGAGTTAAGGTACTGACTTATGGGAACGCTGAAGGTCTCATTCAAGGATGACGGCCGGAGCTTGTTACAATAGAGGTCTGTCCTTTAGAAAGGGACGAAGTAACTAGTTTAGGCAATTGCCGGGATACAGGGACCCGGCAGGCCCAATTCAGAGTACGGTAAATTATGCACTTCACCCTGCGTAAGCGGGTTTCTAGGTCTCAGTTCAAATCAGGAGACTCTGCAGAGAAGCTGCGGAGGCTCCGTGGCTGCTGGTGGCGGCTCAAACGGTTCTGTCACGTATACGGTAATATACTGTGACATGCTGGATCTGGGGTCATGCCACAGTACGCGCCGCCATCGCTGCCAGCCGCCTAAGCAGGCAGTTCTGGGCTCGTAGTGGATCCTAAATTGGCAGCTGCTTATGCATCCAGTGCAGCTGCAAAGGCCTCCGTAAAATAAGACGCATCGCACGTGTTGATATTTTTCAAATATGCCATGTCTGACCCCACCTTGCTGCCGTAGGCGTACTCCAGCTACAATCCAACATCCTTCGACGGTAGCGTCTCCCGCGTCTCAGTCAGCCACTGAACTTCACCTGATGATCAGGTGCGTATGCGGTACAGACATCACACAATGGATACGATCCTTCTGCCCTTGATCTGGATGTGGAATTGGAAGTTTGATGTCATTTCAAGATATGCGCGATCCCCTATGCAGGAACACGTTTACTGAAGCAAAGAAACAATATTATATGCGCTGCATGCATCCTTCCTCATTTCAGCTGCATGGATTGAATTTAATTGCAAAGTAGATGTCGTCCTATGCTAAGTGTTCAACATCCTAGGCATGGCTGCTTATGACCCTAAGCTCGCTGGAACATTTGAAGACCTTTCACCTCACTCCCATGTTTGTGTTTCAAAGCGTGGCTGCCGCCTCGGGCTGTCGTTAAAAATACCCTGGTCTGGCTTCTGGTGCCCGGCATGCTCCGGTATCATAGGACCTTCGATGAAACTGTTTTTTTTGTAGCTTTGCTGCCGCCTCGGGTTGGCGTTGAAATACCCTGGTCTGGCCAACATGTGCCCCGGCATCATAGGACCTTCAACCAAAAACTAGATTTTCTTTTTTGCAGTTCTGCTGCCGCCTCGGTCTGGCGTTAAAAAGACCCTGGGCTGGCCAACATGTGATCCAGCATCTTAGGACCTTCGACCTAAATTTATATTTTCTTTTTGCAGCTTTGCTGGCGTCTCGGGCTGGCGTTAAAAAGACCCTGGTCTGGCCGACATGTGCTCCGGCATCATAGGTCCTTCGACCTAAATTGTTGTTTTTCATTATTGAAAGGATCACGAAAACTGAAGGGTTACACTTGGTTTGTCCCAGATTACCACTTTGATAATCGGTCGATTATTTTGCTAGTAACTTCAGACTAATACATGACTTCATAAATTCGACAAGCTGACATGATGAAGCCCAAACCCATAATCCGCGCAGATGCGAACCTGGGGTAAAATAATTGGTTTAGTGTCATAAATTCAGAAGTAATAAATAACACACAGCAAAATACACTCCAGTCCGGGCACACGCAATTCACATGTCCAATTTCCTGGATTGCCACGATAGTCTCTCATTATCGTTGACTATCTGAGCACCGGGGGCTCTGGCAAATGGCTAAAAAACTGACACTTCAAAATCTCACACCTTGATTATTGTTTACAGATCCTACAACACAGTATCCACGCTTGCTGCTACTGTCGCCCTCATACATGGACCTTGTGCGCACCACACCACTGCGCTCACTTCCACCTGCAAGCCACCACTTGCCACCCCAGCTACCCACCCCCACTCCCTGCGCCTGCCCCACTCCCGACTGCCAGCCATGAACAATAGTGCACAGGCAGCCGCTTCTGCTGCGGGGCGCTTGCCCGCCAGACTACCGGCTTAAGCTGCTGCAGCAGCGGCAATAGCTGATGTCATAGACATCACCCGCCTCGCAGGCGCCACTGCCATTTCACAGCGAAGAGCCGAAGACACAGAATCTTCAGCAGCGTGAAGATCATGAGTACCGGTAGTTCGGGCAGCTGCGGCAGGTCAACCTTGCAGCACTTCTGGCGAGCATCATGTTGTGCATCTTACGAAGACGGTCATCATATCCGATGAATCGTGTTAGCACTCCTAAGCTTCCCCGCCTCTGCCAGGTCCTGTGCAGGCGGGCACAGAGCTGTCAGTACAGATCAGGAATATTTTAACCCGTACACAAAAAAAACGCATGGAAAACTGCACGCAAATTGACAAACTGTACTGGCTTTTCTGTGAATAATGAGAAGCGGATGACGAGGCACAAAGCCACTTTGCCTTCAATCATCCAGTTCGTGTTCGTGTACCGTTCATTTGCATTTCACGACCCTGCTGTACCCCCGATGATGCGACAAAACCTCCGCCATCGACACTACTACCAGCTGCGATGGTCACAGCAAGGGAGGAGCAGGCAACAGGAGCGGGGCAGGCAGGTGTAATGCAGTCTCTGCTCACGCACCCGAATGCCTCGTCGTGTGACAGGCTCCGGCTGGTCCACACAACTGCTACTCGTCCCTGCCCTGACCCCAGCGTTGCCCATGCTCATCTCCGCCCCGCCGCCCCCACTGCCATGCAGCTTCGGCTGGCTGCGCGGCTGGCACAGCTTGCTGGTTCCGCTGCGCTGCAGGCTGGGCTCGCTGCCAAACTGCTGTTGTAGGCGTTGAAGGGCTGCAGAGGCGATAGCAAACTGCGAAGCCTCCTGCGGGTGGAGCAAAAAGCATCCAGCCTGCAGACACTGTTCCTGTTGCCTCACGTGAAGTATCACAGAGTTGGCACAGCCAGCCATAGGCTTTTAGATACTATGACTTCTCCCAATTCCCAAATCCTTGCATGACCCCCAGTTTCCATCACTCAGCCTGATTCCCTATGAGGCTATGACCCTGTCCACATCGCAGCCCCTTTGTAGGTGGCTGTGTTCCATATCAACAAGCAGTGGAAGAAGATCATCATGTCGACACAGCGCTCTCATACAGCGGTTTACGCTTCCACCAAAAAACTTTTCTCGCGAGTGCTAGGCAGTGCGTATCCCGTCAAAGTTTGGATTGGGGTGCTGTCATGTCACCTTGGGACGCAGGCCGCACTTCTCCCTTCAGAAGAATTAGATAAGCTCCCCTCGCGTGTGGGGTGTGGGAGCACAGAAGCCAGCACAGCTTGGAGTGAGGCCAAATCTGCTCCATTACCATTTGGCTAAGATCCCTCACCTCTCTCGCAGATATGCTCAAAGCTGGCAAATTCTTTGATTTCTAATGGGTGACGGTTCACTATCTCCTGCATTTGAGCATCCTGACTCCCCCTGTTACCTGGCGCGTCTCCTGCCATGAGGGTGAGGCCACCGCCGAGGAGGCGAGGACAGCTGATGTAGCCGCAGCCTCTGCGCGCGGGCTGCTCAGGGTAGCTGTTGAGGTATCACCCATGGAGATACTTGCTGTTGCTGCTGTCAGCGGCGTCGGCACTGCGGCGTGGGAGCCCATTCGCTCAGCAGCTGTCACAACAGTGCCCGCAGTTGCTGCTGCGGTTGCTGGTGAGGGCAGCACAGCCCGCCCTGAAGAAGACGCCATCGAAGGCGGGAGCGCTACGCGGGTAGACGACGCGGCAGCTGCAAGCATGGCCTGATTATGACTATGATACGGAGAAGGGGGAGGCGCCCTTATTGACGTGCTTCCGATTGCCGCTGTTCCCGTGGCAGCAATGGTCCTGGCCCTGGCTGCGCCACCCTCTGAACCGGAGCCCTTCACACCCTTTGTCGCAGCCCCTGCAGCGTCCCCGCTGCCGCCCTGCTGATGCTGACTGAGCGACGCCGGTAAGCTCTCACTGCCTGGCGTTGCGTCTTGCTGCTGCTGCGGATAGGTCCCCAAAGCTTCAGCAGCAGTCACCAGCCTCAAGGTGTCCATCGGGCTGCTGCTCCTTGAGCTGCCGGCTAAGCGCTGGACACCCGTGGGAGACGCACCTCCGGGGCGGCATTCAGTCAGCGGCAGCACGTTCAGGACATCTGCAGCAGAAGCAGCGCTGGAGCAAGATGCAGCCGGCTGCAGATGTAGCTTGCAAATCGATGTACCCGAGGTGGCCAGCAGATGAACAGCGGGCGACAGCGGAGAGTCCGATGTGATTTGTGTATAAGAGGCCAAGGTGCATTTGTCTGCTGGCCGCGAGCTGACGCGTGGGAGGGAACCAGTCAGAGGGGGCAGGCAGACAGGCGGTGGTTCTTCCAGACGATCAGGCATCGGCAGTGGCCCCGGCGTGGGCTCCTGTGAGGGCAGGGTGGAGCTGTTTTTCAACTCCGAAGCCGCGCCTCCCAGAATAAGCGTTGCCCTGCATGACGGAAGCTCCTCCTGCACAGCATCAGCTGCGGATCTGACGTGCAAGTCCTCCTGGATCTGCTTGGATCCGGTCGAGGCCTCTTGGATCTGCTCAGATCTGTTCGAGGCCTCCTGGATTTCCTCAGATCCCGACGAGGCCTCCAGGATTTGTTCCAATGCAAAGCCCCTCAACGGCCGATCCCAAAGATCCGGTCCATCCAGATCTGAGACCCCCGCAGGCTGTGCAGCACACTCCACATGAAGTGACCAGCTTAGGTCCGACTCGATGTAATCCGATCCAGCCTCTCCGTCCCCATGGTCTGGCTCCCCTCCCTCATCATCAGCGGCCAAGGTGTGAGTGTGTGGCGACAGGCCACAGCCACCCTCGGCGTACTCCGAGTCACCGTCACTGAAGACTGCAGAAGCCGCTGCCTCGGAGAGCTGCTGTTGCAACAGCTGGACAATGCCGTCCTGTAAAGGTCAAAAGAGATAGCTTGCTTAAGCAGGGTTGAATTTAAGTGTCAAAAGAGGTCCAAAGATTGCATGCTTTGGCTGGGGTAAGGTAGTGACGAAATAAAGACCAGGGCATTTGTCTGGCAGAACAAAGGGGATGGATTGGCCGCAACCTTTAAAAACAGGCACAATGTCTTCACCAGGACGTGCCCCCCCTGCTTAAAACATTTAAGGACCAACCTAAATTCAGATCCCCTGTCACCAGGAGGTGGCAAACAAAGCATATCATGTGACCTCAGTGGCACAGAGCCGATTCATAAAAAATGGATACAGCACCCTTTTGGCCTACAGCTGGGCACGGTATGGTATGTCAAGGCATGATAAAGCCCCCAGGCTCCTAGCCTATGGGTTAGCATGGGGACTTTGCCAGAGCCTGCAGTTTTTAGCCCCTGAACGACACACACACAAGACTTAAACTGTTGAATGTGAAAAGGGCACGACAAACCTAGTTGCCCTCTGTTGCTGTCCCTGCGTCCCTGCATCTACATATCCCCCCCCACAGCCTCAGTTGATCCCCATCTGGAAAGATACCGCTCCCACCTTGATGGACAGCTCTCTTCTCAGCTGCGCGTTGGCCTGCTGCATGAGGCCCATCTCCTGGAGCACCTTGACAGTCTCATCAGCGGTGTCATCATTGATGCCGTGTGACGCCAGAAGCTTTTCACGCAGCTGAGAGCAGAGGGGGGCATGAAGCGTAGGGGGGCACGTCAAGGCAGCTGAGAGCAGAGGGGGGCATGAAGGGTAGGGGGGCATGTCAAGGCAGCTGAGAGCAGAGGAGGGCATGAAGGGTAGGGGGGCATGTCAAGGCAGCTGAGAGTAGAGGGGGTCATGAAGGGTAGGGGGGCACGTCAAGGCAGCTGAGAGTAGAGGGGGGCATGAAGGGTAGGGGGGCATGTCAAGGCAGCTGAGAGCAGAGGGGGGCATGAAGGGTAGGGGGGCATGTCAAGGCAGCTGAGAGCAGAGGGGGGCATGAAGGGTAGGGGGGCATGTCAAGGCAGCTGAGAGTAGAGGGGGGCATGAAGGGTAGGGGGGCATGTCAAGGCAGCTGAGAGTAGAGGGGGGCATGAAGGGTAGGGGGGCATGTCAAGGCAGCTGAGAGCAGAGGGGGGCATGAAGGGTAGGGGGGCTCGTCAAGGCAGCTGAGAGCAGAGGGGTGCTCATAAAGTGCAGGGAAGGGTGCACATTCAGTGCTGACGGCGTGCATGAAGGCAGCTGAGAGCAGAAGGGGGGTGAAAGAGCAGCTGAGAGCAAGGGGTGAGCATCAATTGCGGGGAAGAGAGGACATTCAGAGTAAAATGGCGCTCATAGAGGCAGGCTGAGGGTAGGAGGAGCGCATGGAGGGTTGTAGATCTATATTGAAGTCATGTGATGGGCGCGCGCATGCATTCAAGCTTGCAAGACGCTATGCTCTCTCATGTGAGACCACAAAGGTCACACTGCACTGCTGTCGTCATGACAGGATGCCTCTCCCTTCATCAGGACCTTCTTTAGGAGGGACAGCACCCTTGCTGGGGCACGCTCCAACCAAGTGTTCGCCCCCCCCCCCCCTTTTGGTGTAGTGGTGAGAGTGAACTGTGAACCAGGTTGGCTAGTCTATGGGTTCATTGTTTTTGGTCAGTGTTGAGTGCACAACAGGTTAAGGGTTAAGGGTTTTAGGTTCATTGTTTTTGGTCAGTGTTGAGTGCTCACCAGGTTTAGGGTTTAGGGTTTTAGGTTCATTGTTTTTGGTCAGTGTTGAGTGCCCACCAATTTAGGGGTTAATGGTTTAGGTTCATTGTTTTTGGTCAGTGTTGAGTGCACACCAGGTTAAGGGTTTAGGATTTGTTGTTTTTGGTCAGTGCTGAGTGCACACCTGGTTTAGGTTTGATGGTTTGCGGTTCATTGCATTTGGTCAGTGTTGAGTGCGTACCAGGTTGGCCTCTCTCTGGTAGGCCTCAGCGCTGGCCTTGAAGAAGTCACTCTGGTTGCGCTGTGTTTCTGTCTCCTGCGGCAGGGGTGCGAGGATAATACCTGTTGGCACCGGTATCCAATTGCTCCTCCCATGCACAGCTTGATATCTGTTAAATATGCAGGGGTGCCAGGATAATACTTCTTGGAACCGGTACCCACTTGCTCCTCCCATGCACAGCTTGATATCTATTGAATATGCAGTGGCTGGGGTGACATTCTATTTCTTGTGGCAGGCAGGGGATATGCTAGAGTTTTTAGGTCACCATATGCCGGTACCCGATTGCTCCTCCTGAGAATGACTTGAAGTAACTTCGCTGAGCAAACGAGCTACGATTTGCTCAAAAGACAACCGTCTTAGGGAAGCTAAAGAGTGACCTCAGTGTGTCCATGCTCCGTCAGTGCCGCCACCCATCAGCACGTCTATTCTCCGTCAGAGTGACTGCATTCAACCACACACCCACCCGTAGCCGGCTCGCGGCTTGCTCCTCTGCGTTCCTTAATTGGACCTTCAGCCGTGGCACCTCGGCCAGTGGAGACGAGTGGAGGGCCTGAAGGGGAAAAGGAAGGTGTGTCATGAGTGGCGTGGACGTGTAAGGCCGGCGTAAGGCAGTCCATTGGCATCGGTCCGAACCCAGTGATCGCCTGGTAAATTCACATCGAAAGGCAGGCCCTGCCTTGAGGAGGGCCTGCCTTTCCCTAAGGACCCTAAGGCCCTACCAGGCCTCACAAAAGTACATCCACATACCTGCACATCTACCCCCGCCTCCACCTCACGCCTGAAATTAAATACAGGCCTCAACAGGCAAATGCCCCATGCTCGCATGAGTGCAGCGCAACTCTGATAAGAATGCACTCCATGCAAGTGCATTTTCCGGTCATGACAAGCCATGCATTCACACTAGGTGGTCCATTTACCTCATGCATACACTCCTGCTAGTCCATGCACCCCATGCATGGAATCTGCAGGTCTATGTATCGCATGCATGTGAATCTGCAGGTCTATGCACCCCATGCATGTGCATCTGCTGGTCTATGTAACCCATGCTCGGGCATCTACTGGTCCATGCACCCCATGCATGCGCATCTGCGGGTCGAAGTACCCCATGCATATGCACCTGAAGCTCCATGCACCCCATGCATGCGCACCGGCCGTCCATGCACCCCACACATGCAGACCTGCTCGTCCATGCACTCCTTGCAATTGCATATGTCGGTCTATACACCCCATGCATTTGCACCTGCTGGCCCTGCACCCTGGATGCATGGAACTTGACCACGGCTGGCGTAAAGCCCGCTGCTGCCATGCTGGTAGTCCGACTGGCTGCCGCTTGCATTAATGCTGTTGCCCTTTCCTTGGCAGCCTGCGTTACCAGCAATGCAGGAGTCCCTCAAGTTTTGAATGGTTAGACCGGTTGCATGACCGCTCCCGTAGGCCAAACCAGCGTACTGTATCTGGGTCATCCAGGTATGTAACCATGTGTCACTTTTCTGACCTACCTTTACCTGCGCCATGAGGCTTGCAGATTCTTGCTGGAGCAGAAATATCTCGGCCCTGGAGATCTCATTGTGGCATACTGACTGCCGCAAGAGGGGGAAAGGCAGGGGGCAAAATCTTTGCATCGATACAAAAAAATCACCAGAGTTTTGGAAATTGAGCTGGATGTCTAGAGTGACGGAATGGCAGGGCCGAGATCGTAACTGTCAATCTGCTCTCCATGCAGTTTGAAAGTGCAACATACAGCAACAGGCTTGTTGTTGGGCCCCTGGCTGGGACAGAGAACACACAGATGTTCAAATTTGAATACAACAAAAAAGGCGTACCCTGGCATACTTCTCCAGCCACTGATTCTTCTCGTTGACGCTTTTGTCCAGTTCCTGTTTCCAAAACCGCACCTCTTTCTCCAGTTGCTGCAGAACATTCCGAAGAGAGCAGCGTCAGCATAATGTGTCTTGCTTCGACTGTGTTCATAGCCTCACAATCTGAATCCCCCCATGAAACGCACACTGGGCTAGTTACCTCGATGCCATTTCGACGCGACCCTCCAATACCGAGAAACGGCATCGCATATGCTGATGCCGACCCCCTGGTGCTGATGGACTGCAGCAATGAGTGCCTGTTCCGATTGCCGATTCTCGTCTCTACTTCTGTCACGAGGGACTCTCACGGACTCTTCACACTTCACCGCACGTTGCGTGTGTACGGGCTGAGCCCGGGGATTGAGGCCCCATCCTTGTCACATGCCAGTCCTCCAGTTACCCTGCCAGCAAAGCTATTGTTTCACTGTTTTAAATAACACATGGAAAGTTGATGTCATACAGTAAATCAGAATCGCCATGATTTGTAAACCATAAATGTTTCACTCTGATCTGGGAGCTTGAGGCTTCAAAATGAATAGATAGCTCCGTCATTTCCACAGGGATTCGCACTGCGGCTGGCAGGGCTTACTCCTGCAGACGAGCTGACTATGGTGCAACAGGATCTGGTCATGCCGACCGGGCGCCCAGTGGCATCAGCCACGTGGGTTTTTATCATATCAGCCTGCTTCCGGAGGCGTCACTCCATGCATCTCTTGCTCAATGTACTTACAGCAGACCTTGCTTGACATCCTAACCAACATTTGGACAGCTGTATGTGCGGCAACTGTGGAAGCCATAGCACGGGGGCGTCGGCAACTATGGGCGCTCCTTCTGTTGGCGACTTGGCGTCAAGGGATCGGGTGAGCAGGCAGGGGGAACGTGGTGTTGCAACCTGCACACTGAGTGCAAATGCACTTTAGTCCTAGCTTAAGTTGTTAAAAGCACCTCCTCGCTCTGTACCGTACTGTCTGTGCCTCCTTGGTCAGGATGCGGTACCGTGTACAGTATCATCCATAACACAGTCCAGATGTGCATGACATGTACATCAGAACCGTATACCGGACTATCTCAAGGCCTAGTAGCTTCCAGAATGCTTCATACCACTCACTTAGAACGAAGCTTTTTGAACATGGATGATGAAAGATCCGGTAGTGTGAGACTGTGAGCAGAACTTGGTTTAATCCACTCAGGGAAAAGGTTTACAAGTACTGCGACTCATTTTAAATAGGAATGTTTGGTATCCAGGAGGATCATGTCCCCGAGATGATATTAAACATCTCTATGGTTTTGGTCGGTATAGAGCTTCTGACGCTGCTGAGCGGCAACTCGAAATTTCGGAGCCTCTGATAAACCTACATAATTTTTCCTGTGAATGCGGAAGAGGTACAGGTGTTTTTGCACTACTGGGAATAACTGAAAGGTAGGCATGGATCACGTCCATGATTTTCAGCTGTAGATTAACAGGTGCCCCATCTTGTGTGCTCAAGATGACCAACATCGTTTCTTCATGTCTTCCATAACTCGATTGACTCCCTCAGTTTGACGAGCACTTTGAGGGTGAAATAATGCAGTAGATAGAGCGGCTGTGACTGGTACCATTAGTGTGAATCATTGCTGTCCAGAATTCACACGTAAAGACAGAGCCTCAATCCAAAACCATGTCAATGAGAAGGCCGTGCAATTCGTACTGTATCTATGTAGCTGAGCTAGCTGTCAATAGTGGATCAAGTAAGAGCAAAATGGACAATATTTAGTGAGTCAGCAGACAAACACAATGCTGACGTCAGAACCTTTCCTGGTATGCGTTAGGGACCTGTTGAAAATCCAGGTTGACCGTGTCCATCCACTGGGGCTGTGGGTACTGCCAACGGCTGCTATAAGCCGCAGCTGGCTGGTAGCTGGTTTACACTTTTATTTTTTTGTCAGCAAACACACGAGGCTGGTAGGATACCACTGTATGGTCAGGGGGGATGGTGCATCATCCCACAGAGGATGTGTTTACGAAATTCATCATCATGCAGGACCGTCAGTTGATGGTTTCTCCCCCACAGGCCATCTCTGTGACTGAGTTTTCTTTACCAGGAAAACCAGACTATGCATCATTTGCATAGCCTTGTTGCAAGACTGCAAGAGTTGAGTGGTATTTGTCTCTATATCAGTACTGGGCATCATTCCCCAGACGTTGCATTTCGACGTCATTGCAGAGGTGTCGAAAGTATCAGCTGTTTCCGTTGGTAGACCCTGAAAGAGAGAAAGAAAGAAAACTATACTCCTCAGGGGCGTGAGGGTTATGGAAACAGTATGGCATGGACGGAGGCCGCCCCCGCGCCGTTACCATTATGGTGGACCTTATGAATATTTTCAGCAATTGTCTCCAAATCAGGGGACCCCACTGTCTTCCATCTTCGCCTTTATTTGGATAAGGCTTTTCTGGCAGTAGAAAGGGCGAAAGGCTCTACCTCGGGTCTCGATCATGGCCAGAGCCAGAGTCCCGTGAAATGCTGGGTGTCGGGACAGATGATCAGGAACGTTTGTAATGCCCCCTGCCGCCATTCTCATTTAAATTTAGATGGCTGGAAAGATTATTTCCACCGACACTGTCTTTGCGAGAGGGTCGGCTGTGTCTGCTGATGAATGAGAGGATTATAATGATTGATGAGTCATTCCTTTGAGATGAATCCCCTCTATCTCATTAGGAAGGCCTTGTTCAAAAAGTGTGGACGGTACTAGCCCATATGTCTTGGTCGCCTGTACCGTAGTCCAATTAAGCTCAGCATAAGTTATATTAGGGCTCTCAAGAGCTCTGGGTCGGCCAGCTTGGAGCGGAGGGGCTGGCCTTGCCTCCTTCTGCATATCTTGATCCAATGCACCAACAGCTACAGGCCGGATGCACTGACATGGCATACAAATTACTACACCATCTCAGACCCACTTGCTTTAGGAACGCTTCAAAGGGCCATTTAGCTATCCACCGCTGAGCGGCAATAGTACCTGCCAGGAGTGCCACTCCAGGACCGTTTCATTATATTATTACATGGGGATTATGAAGCCCACCCAGATGGCATTATAATGATGAGGACAAAGCAGTAAAGCATTGGTAGCTTGGGGCCAGATTGTGTTCTCTTGGTAGCAAGCATTAGCTAAAGCCTGTGCCAATTTTTGAATGGAAGATTTCTAGAGGGCAGCGCTGACTAGGCTGAGCTTGGAGCAAAGGAGCACCCCTTGTTTATTTTTAGTGCGGTTTAACTAGACTTAAGATCCATCGTGGTCTACAGCTATGAGGGCTCGGTGCAACACTGCAACACGCTTTGCTGCTTGGGCCTCGGGCCAAGGGCCTTGCCCATTAAATACAAAGCTGACTGCGGTTTCGTGGTTTACTGTGAACCTGCTGTGTCTGCTGGCTGTTTTAAAGTTTAATCCAGGTGTTAGTTCCTGAACTGGATTGTGGGCACAAATCCTTGCGGGTAAATGTCCACCTCTTGGCTTCCAAGGGACTGAACATACCGTAAAAACGGGTAGACTTCGCTCAGAATTGATTAATGATTGGGGGTGCGCGGACATGGATGTGCGCTACTGTAATATTCATTCACAAATTGCCGCTGCTCAGCGTGTCAGCCAGGTGAAATTAATAGCATCGTACCTGATGCGCGGCGTCACCGGAAATGATATACAAACTGTTTTTGGCTGCGCGACATAATTTCGAATTGTTCTTGGGGGGATGCACGGACCCTACAGTCATTTTGTTTACTGTATTCTGAAAATCTTGATCAGCCTGGATGTGGACCACCAGGATTTGCACTGCCGTACAGAAAGAAAGAAAACTACGCCCCGTGGGACTGGCAAGAGGCGTGAAAGTTTAGGAACAGCGCAGTCTGGGCCGAAGCCACGTTTGCGCCATTACCGAACGAGACCATTACAGTGGCATGGACTGCTGAATAAATGTGAAGTGGTTGCAGCCATGAGGCATCTCTGTCTATGTCCCTGTTCAAGCTCTTTATTTTATAAACATGTTGTGGATAAGCAGGTAGGATTTGCGCTGCCATGAGTGTATCATCAGTAACAACTAGTAGGGAAAAGTGGCCTGAGCCATAAATAAAGCCACTTAGCTGGCTGGCTGGCTGGCTTGAGCCATTAGGTCAGTTGGCTGGCTGGCTGGCTGGCTTGGGCAATTAAGTCAGTTGGCTGGCTGCTCGCCGATGACTAGCCTACAGGCTGATATTTTGATTCCGTTAATTTACAATGGCAACCGTACTAACCTGACAGTTAATAACTACTGGTACTTTTACTGTAGGGATATCACATAATAGTTTGCGAGCACTGGACCCGTTGGATTGCCCCCTAAATCATGTTACGAAACTTTGCATGACTTCAAAGCTTATCATAATCCAATTCACAGTTCCGTGGACCATACATTAGTCCCACCGGATATTTTCCACGCGAACATGCATCACAGCTAGATAATAGTTGCAACATACAGTATATACAAATGAACCTCAACCAAGCATCCATTTAATTCATAGTGTTGTTGGTGCTGTTGGTGCTGTTGCTACGGGTCATATTGTCCATAGCCATAAGCTCAGTATCGTAGAAGCTGACGTGGACGTGCCATTGGGACAGGAGGAAGGTGCCGTTGACACGTGTCCAGTTCATGTTGTTCCAGGAGTGGACAGTGCTGATGTATGTATAAGAATTGGAACCGGTGGAGTTGGATCCAGTGGAGTTGGATCCAGCAGTGAAGTTGGATCCAGCAGTGGAATTGGATCCAGCAGTGGAGTTGGATTTAGAGGAGTTGGATCCAGTGGAGTTGCTGAACCAATATATCTCGGTGGAGTAACCTTGGGCCTGCAGACAAAAGGACTCCCAAATATTAAAGCATGCATATGGTCATCAGCGAGGTACCATACCGGTAAGTAGCATGGTAATAAGCCTATCCTCCTAACATGACGGGCTGACTGATACGGTATACTGTTGAGGTAATATGTTTTTTTTTTTTTTTAGCGAGCAATAGGAGGTTTAGTTTAGAATGCGAACAAAAAATGAAAAAAATCTGCAAAGCGGGTACCCTCATCTAAGCAAGTGAGCAAGCAAAGGCCAGAAAGCGACTCACATTAACCAAACTGTTTTTAATGCAGTTCACGGCATGGTGGCCAGAAGAATGGACGGACTTGTTGGAGGGGTTAGAAACCATCATGAAGTCCATGAAGTCAGCAGGGGTCATTGTCATGTTCATAACATCCAGCGGGCCTTCTCCGGTCATCGTGAATTCAAACGGGTCACTGAAGACGGTCTCCGACAGGTTGTAGAGAGCAGCGCGGACTTCGGGCATGTCCTTTCCCATCTCGTTGGCCATGTCCAGGGCGTAAGACCATTTGATCCAGCGGTTGTTGATGGACCGCTCCAGCAGAGCACACTCGCTCTCTTCCGACTTGACTCGCTTGGCTCCTACTGTCGTTACCGTGGCGGCAACTGCAATATGCATGGGACAAGCAATGATGAGAGCACGCATGTACGAGCTTGCATGGGACAAGAAAATGGGACTGTATCCTATTTATTTGAGAGGCTTAAATTGAAATAATCTATCCGGATAGCTTTCGATGCATGCATCATCATAAGTGAGTGGCAATCAATGGAGACGTGCAATCATTTTACTGTTGTTCGTATGTAGTAATGTAATTTCTGCTCTGAAGAAGAATGAATGCCAGGTGCACTCAGCAGGTGAGAGATGTTGTGTTGTCAAAATATCAAAATACTGATGAAATATGGAGAGAGTGCGTGAGTCTGACTCGCCTGCCAACAGGAGTATCATCAGGCTCATCATTGGCATAGCCATGTTGTCACGAATAGGGTAGGTAGATAAGTGGGCAGCGGTGTGCAGTGAAGGTAGACCTGCAGATCATAGAAGAAAAACACTTTCAACATTTCATTATGAACAATGTGCATGTATGTGCCATTTTCCATGGCGTGAAGGGACAAGCAAGATGAATTGAAGGGATGGGGCGGGGGGACGGAGCGAGGCAGGGAAAGCTGTAGATAGGTGATGAGGCCTCCGCGGGTAAGGGGTGTGAGCTATCAAGGTAGTATATCGGATGGGATGGAGAGGAAGTGCATATAAAAATGGGTATAACATCATGCATGTCATAGTGGTGGTCAGGACGAAAGCGTGGAAGTACCCAACTAAAGCCAGAGGCTGATGAATCGCAATTACGGTGAGCTTTGCTTGTTTGAACATAACAAGTAACACAACTAAATGCTTGTTGGATCAAACTAAATCAAGCAAGAATTTTGTTGGTTGGATCTGAAATTGGTCAATATACATGTCTAGCAAGAGGATGAAGTCAGTGTCTCATTGGAATCACCGAATGCACCGCGCGGTATCAGCAGGGGGCGGTACCGGTAGAAGCACGCGCGCCGCGCGCAACTAAGTAGGCAAGGCCGCAATCAACGTTGATATGCCAGTGGCCACTATGAACTGAGACTGAATACTGAGTACTGCATTTGATAGTTACGATTCTGTCTTTGCAGCAGAAGCGAATTTTGTGGGGGGGCAATAATTATCAGGGCATGCATCAATGCCACTACATACCAGGAAATTGTCCAAGCGTTCAATCCTGTAGGCCCGAATGACACCATGCGTATAAAGAAATTCGGAACGGAAGGTATTGATGCTGGCTACATACCGGTATGAGTGATGTGCGCGCGCGGGTCGGAGTCTCGGAGATATGGGGTCGACTGACATACAAACCCCGCAGGTAGAAGTGAGGGTATGCAGCAGCTATGATGGCATGCCATAATAATGATCAGCGTTTTATGTGTTACGAATATGTGATATCGTCATGTATACGCAGCCGGTAGTATAAGCACTGCACCCGATATAGCATATTTGCTAGCTGCAAGCAACTACCCAGACACGCGCCATGGCATGGCTTCCACTGACTTACCTTTGATTCTTCGATGATGAGCAGCGGACGGTGGCTTGCACTTGATGCTGATTTAATCCTGGATACAATACTTATTGCCTGCCACTCGGTATATTTTAAAGCTAACGTCTCACTGCATAATACGGCCAACAGGATTTTTTTTTGTGAATTCGGTTGCATCGCGAACTTCGCGATGCATTTGTCAGAGCCTGCGGCGACGAGGTGTGACCATGGGTGTGACTCCTGAAATTTGACCAACTACCGAATATGCGGGTTTATACACAGAAGCTGTCAGCACCCATAGCATTGCATGCTCGTTATCCCACGCTTCGATGCTTGCCGTTTATGGTCAGTACCAGTAGCATGTTGCCGGATTGATGACCGCCTTCCAACTAACATATAGAAACATTTTTCACTGCAGTGCTCACGCACACGGGCCTCGATGCTCAGTCGTCGAATCGAACATACCGTATGTTAGTCACCAACCGTTGTGCGTGACAGCCTGCTGTTTTGACGACTTCCGACTGGCTTCGACAGTGAATTGTGACGCATCCCCCCCCCGCGAACGCCTGAGTAAAGCACAGTGACGAAACTGCCAATTTAGCATCATCTATCTGTGGACACGACAGCCAGCGTGCAGGGGACACAGCTTCATCCTTTGCATGTTCAGATTTGCAGCTGGGATCAATGCCTCAAGCCCTCAATGGAGTCAATGGTCCGTCGGTTGTACCCAAATCACTCAGAGGCCCAAATGGTTGCTGATGCCGAGATCCTGCTGCTGCGTGCGTTCTAAAACAACTATCAGATCCTCCTCTCATGCAACTGTGAGGTTGTGCTGGTAGTGCTGGGCTTAAGTCGTTCACGGAGATGATACTAGGTCAGCCCTGAACTAAATACCCTCTTCCAATGGCCGGGGCTGCTTGATTGGATACTTGCTTGATGCCAGGCAGGGGAAGCGCTGATGACTGCCGACTGTTACGAAATTATCATGCACATAGCCTCCGTCTGAGCCGCACCCCTCTCAACCTGGCCGTAACCAAAACCTCTATTACCCATCCTGCAGAGAAGTAGCTGCAATCGCAAACTACCGGTATGAGACGACAGTGGTGTGAAATGGAACTTATGACGAACCTGAAGGTTGATTTAGCCATAAAGGCGCATTGATTGTGAAAAGACAAGGCATGGCACACGAAATGGCAATCACACCAAATAAGAAAGGCTATGCTGGTCCAGTAAATTCGGCATGGGGGGCCATCAACACTAACTGATACTGAACTTGCCATCTGATGAGCCATCAACACTAACTGATACTGAACTTGCCATCTGATGGGCCATCAACACTAACTGATACTGAACTTGCCATATGATGGGCCATCAACACTAACTGATACTGAACTTGCCATCTGATGGGCCATCAACACTAATTGATACCGAACTTGCCATCTGATGGGCCATCAACAATAACTGATACTGAACTTGCCATCTGATGGGCCATCAACACTAACTGATACTGAACTTGCCATCTGATGGGCCATCAACACTAACTGATACTGAACTTGCCATCTGATGGGCCATCAACACTAACTGATACTGAACTTGCCATCTGATGGGCCATCAACACTAACTGATACTGAACTTGCCATCTGATGGGCCATCAACACTAACTGATACTGAACTTGCCATACATCTGATGGGCCATCAACACTAACTGATACTGAACTTGCCATCTGATGGGCCATCAACACTAACTGATACCGAACTTGCCATATGATGGGCCATCAACACTAACTGATACTGAACTTGCCATCTGATGGGCCATCAACACTAACTGATACTGAACTTGCCATCTGATGGGCCATCAACACTAACTGATACTGAACTTGCCATCTGATGGGCCATCAACACTAACTGATACTGAACTTGCCATCTGATGGGCCATCAACACTAACTGATACTGAACTTGCCATACATCTGATGGGCCATCAACACTAACTGATACTGAACTTGCCATCTGATCTTGGGCCTACTAGTAGAGCTAACAGCACTGGGCAGGCATGCAAAAAGCCATACCGGTACCACTCAACATCAAGGAACGGTGCATCCACCTTTTGGGTGATTATTTGAATGACGCTGCTGCCTGGCATGTGCATGTAATCCTGTTTATTTGGCCCCACAAAGAGTCGTTCATGAGTGTCGCTTCTTGTCCGTGCTAGGACTGGTTTTGCATGTTGTAGTACCGGTATGTGTCCGACCAAGTGATGAAGTATTTTTGCCTAATGCGCCAAGCTGAGCATAATATGTGCTGCCTCCAGAAAGGACCCCCTCGAGGCACTGCTCAGATAGGTCAAGAATGGTGCATAATTGCTCAGATAAGTACATGTTGCCAGCTTCTTTTTATCGGAAGCCACTTGGTAGTGAACGTAGGCCTGGGGCAGGGGCAGGGGCTTCTTCTTCTTTGGCAGCCCATCATTAGAAAGGCTTCTTTGTAAAATAAAGAAGGTGAAATCGGATGCCTTGTGCATGGTGGCATCAGCCTGACAGTTGCGACCTCTCTACTAGGAAGAGGGAAAGGACCTCCCCCGCCACATTATTGTCATCCCCGTTTGCTGGCACCATGCCCATCATTGGCTGGCTCCTTGTGGCATCCAGCTGGCCGCTGCTGCTGCTGTCGCTGCTGCGGGCGCCTGGCGGGCTGCTGCTGCTGCTCCCGCCATCTCTTGATGTCGGCAACCCTTGATCAGGTCTCACCAGCACCAGGCCACAGCCTGAAGGACAGGCATGACATGGCAGAAACGAGCGTGTTGATGCTGGGTACTTCAAATTCAGTCATATACCACTTCAGGTAGGATAAAAAAACACTTTTTAAATTCAACGAGGTACGCCGTCACCCAGTTCATCTTGCAGGAAAATGTCCATGATCCGCCAACTTTGCTGCATGCATCAGAGACCAGCATGTTCTAGGCACTCCAGACCACATTTGGGAGGCTGCCGGGATGCAAACACTGAGCCCATTTGGACCAAAGCTTCACCAATTTATACCCGGTGCCTCAAACCACAGGGCTCCATGCACCCAGCCCTGCCGACTGTAGACTGGGTTGTCCTTATGGTGTAGTTGAAGCACCTTCAAACATATAATGGCAGTGGCAGGCTCGACGGCAAAGAAAGAAAGATAGAAAACTACGCCCCGCAGGGGCGTGAGGGTTAAGGAAAGAGCGCGGCATGGGCCTAGGCCGCGTCCGCGCCTTTACCATCTCGACGGCAGAAGAATTAAAACCCAACATTACACACGAGAGCCTGCCACCCCTGACCTGCAAAGGCCTCCACAATATGCAAGTCCATTGCTGCCCCCCGATGCCGATGTGCCAACAGAATAGTCGTCCCGCTATGCGCCTCGATTAGCTGACTCAGCAGATTGGACAGAGCGGGGAGAGAGGCCGTCATGTACATCACATCGGAGGCTGACACAGCATGCGGGTACAAGGGTACAGAGATTGGTATTTGCGCAAGGAGGAAGTAATAGGAGCTGCGTAGCAATTGAGGCTGGCAGGACAAAAGGGCACAGTGGTACAGAGGTTGGCATTACGTGCAGAGGATAGGAAACAGGCTGTATGGGACCTAATGAAGCTGACATGGCACAATGGAAAGATGGTGCAAGGTAGTGAGAGGCTTGCATTGTGAGAGGAGGAAATAAAGGAGGCCGCGATACCCTTGGCACCCTTAGTCGAGTGAATAATGACACCCTGGGGCTGTTCAGATCTTGGACTAGTTCTGATGGATCTGCTGCATCATCGATAATTACATCAAATCAGTGATGTGCCGATGACGGCCCTTACGGTGCATAAATTATGTACCGGTTGCTAAATTTCAACCATCGTAATCTCAGGGCCAATTCAACTACTTTTATCTGTAAGACATAGGTACTTAAATGTCTTCAATGATTTATAGATGACGGCTTCATTACACAGCACTGCATCGAAGACATTTGCTGGCTGAGCCTTGGGTCTGCATTGACCTGATGGATCTATTGAATCTGCCATGGCCCGACCGGCATGCTAGATCTGCCTTCACCTCCTGGATCTGCTAGATCTGCTTCCTACTGACGGGCCTATTGCATCTGCCAGATCTGCCTCCTCTAACAGGCCTTCTATATCTGCCTTCGCCTGCTAGATCTGCTCACCCTGACGGGCTTACTTTATCCGCCATTACCTGATGGATCTGCTAGATCTGCTCATCCTGCCGGGTGTGCTATATCTACCTTCACCTGATAGATCTGCTAGATCTGCTCAACCTGGCGGGTGCACTATATCTACCGTCACCTAATGGATCTACTAGATCTGCCTCAACATGACGGGCCTACCACATCTAGAAAGAAAGAAAGAAAGCTACGCCCTATTGGGGCGTGGAAGTTAAGGAAACAACGTAGCTTGGGGCCGTAGCCACATCCGCGCCGTTACCATGAGGCAAAAAGAAAGAAGCAACTTCCTCACGGTGGTTTTCTCTTATGGGTGTGTTTAGTTGGCCCAATGACAGGCTTCGTGGCGGAAAAATATTCGAGTCTACGTCTGGTTTGCACTATGCTATGCAAGAGTTTTATTGAATGGACATGCATTTTCTGGGCGCATTTCTTAGCATGGAACGCGGAGATCCCAAGAGACATCATGGCTTCAATTGTGTGCTTATTATAAATAGTGCCCGATGTGCCGATCAAGATTGGGATAGTTTTTATGTTGTTTCGCTGGTGCCCGTTCAAGATTAGTAGGTCAACAAGGTCGGTGTGCTGGTTTAAGCAAGCTTTTAATTGGTCCCCATGCTCGGTGTCTCTACAATACTTGAATTCCCCAATGTGGACTACAGCGTCCTTCTTTTGTCCTGTCGTTTGCATCAACAACATGTCAGGCTGCATTTTTATTTTCCTTTGGACGGCTCCAAGTGTTGGTGCCTCAGCGTGGGGGATTAAGTACGAGGGGACTTTATTCATTAGCATGGCTGGTGCTCCTGCTCTCTCACACTTCTCGGCCGTTCCCAGGTCTGCCATGACGATGTCCCCTCCCATGCTGCCTTTCGATACAGCCCTCAGCAAAATCCTTCCTGTGCCATGGTGGCGCTCTATGTACATCTTTTGCATTTCGGGGTGCCTGCATGCGCCTGTGATATGGCCTGCACTGTCATGCTCTCCACACAAGGGGCATTTGTCGGTGGTACTTTTGCCCCACCTGAACGCCACCTTGTTATTCCAAAGGCATCCATGTCGCCATCGAAGGGCTGTTTTCTTCTTGGCCAGAGTGACTCCCGGGTGGTTAAAGAAACTGTTGCTGAGGGCCCCATTAGCAATCGATTGCAACCGTTGCCACCCTTGGAAGTATACGCTATCGATGTTGGATCGGCCAAGCTTTTGGCGCTCGTGAATGTGTGTCTTTAGGGCACCCTTCAGATCTTCTAATCCTTGTGGCTCTACCTGGTTAGGGTCCTCTTCGTCAGGTTTTGTGAAAAGCCAGAAAGAGCCGTACTGCGAGGGTTCGGAGCTCACTGGAACGGTCAGATCGCATTCTCCCTTTTGAGTAGCTGCCCGTTTAGCGACACCGTCGGCTTTCTCGTTTCCGATATCTCCGTTATGGGCCTTCACCTTATGGAATTCGACTATTTTCCCTTGGGACGCCATGAGCTGGAGTTGGCCCACGATATGTTGGAGGAGGTCTCTGTGCTTGTGGTAAGTGAGAGACATGGGGGATCGGATAGCTTTACGGATTTGGTACAAGGATGTGGCGCTGTCCACAGCTATCTTGGTCTGTCTTTTCACTAGGGCTCCATAAATCCCTGCCAGTTCGGCTCTGTTTATGGTGTTTGTGGGACCTTCTCCAGCCGGGTTAATGGTGATGTCCTGTTGATCGGGAGTGGCGCTCGGGATGTGGAGGCCAGCGCCAGTTAGCTGAACTTTCCTGCCTTCTTTGAGGCTGGTTTCAATACAGCTGCCATCAGTGTAGGCTATCTCCCTCCAATTGTGCTTCAGCGCGCTGTTTTCTTGGAACCACTGGAGGCAATTGCATGCGTCCACTGGGTCTACCTCCGTTGCTCTAGGGATGTCAGTGTCCCTTGGAGAACGTTGGAAGGAGCTTGATCCTATCATGGGCTGGGCATGGCTCAGCTCTCCTTGACCTTCTTCCACCCTATCCCCACATGGGGGAGGAGGCTGGGTCCATGTTGCGGTTAGCAGGGGGTTGGCCCTGGCTTGCGGGTGTTTTCTACATGTGCGAGGGTTGTGCGGAGCAGTCTGATGAGGAGATCCTGTTTCCACCCGATTTGCTCGGACTGGGCTTCTTTGTTCCACACAACGATTATGTCCATGTGGCATTTGTGCATGGGAGGCGGGGTTGCTCCTTGCGTCCAACTCTCCTCTTTCCACAGGGGGAAAGGGGAGCTCTTGGTGCTAGCTATTCTTGTACAATATTTCGGGTATTTGTCCAACCACTTTTGGTATGAGGGTTTGCCTGACGACTTCATCCCCCTGGGCAGGTACAAGACAGTAGCTGTCGGTTCCCTGGTCATATCTGCAGACCATACTGCCCATCGGACTGCTTTCTCGTTCTGTTCCCATATAGTCCAGTGCGGATGTTTTGATAAAGGACACCTGATACTAGAGTTTTCCCAGTGTTGAACTTCATTTTCGCGAAGTCGGAGTAGAGACTAAGTTTTTCTGCTTGTACATGCAGATCCGACAGTTTACTTGTCAGCATTGACAAGTCGTCTGCGAATGCTGCATTGCTGAGTGAGTGCTCCATGCGAGCGTTAATGTCATCTATGCATCCAAACATGTAGCCCCTGGCCCCGACTTGGGCCCACCGGAGCAGTGGTTCAATGTAGATGAGGAAAAGGAGGGGTGAAAGGGTGTCCCCCTGTATGCTGCCCCGCCCCATGGGGATCTTGCCAGTGAGCTCTGTGCCCCATCGGACCTGGGTTGTTGCCCCCATGTAAAGGTTTTTAACTGCATCCACCGCATCTGTAGGGAACCCTAGGTCGTACATGATCATAAGGAGAATGTCGTGGTCCATCATGTTAAACGCTGAAGAGAAGTCGACTTGTAAGTTATAGATATTCTGGCCGGTGTGTCGCGCATCTTCGAGCGCCATGACTAGCATCTGTAGTTGGTCCATGGTGCTGGCTTTTGTCCTGAACCCCTTTTGGGTAGAGCTCAAAAGCAAGTGTTTTTCAGCGTAATCGGACATAGCCCTTGTTTGAAGCCTCGTCCAGAGTTTGTATAGGGCATTTAGCATCCCGATAGGCCTCTTCTTATCTATCAAGGTTTCGTCCGTCCCCTTCTCCAACAGTTGTGTAGTACTTTGCTTCCATTCGTCTGGGGTCACACCGGTTGCCCACATGATGATCATGAGCATGTGCATGCACTCCTTGAACTCGTGTGTCATCATTTTTAGGAGTTCATTTACGATCCCATCTGGTCCTGGTGATTTCCCATCACTTAGTGTGTGTAGGCATTCTTCAAACACTGAGTATTGCTGGATTGTTCTGTGCAGCCATGGTCGGTTTGGGAGACGGGTCGCCAGTGTTTCCAAGGTAAATTTATCGGGGCCCTTTGTCCACGGGTACTGCCGAGTGACCTCATGTGGGTGGTATTTGCCGCTCTTGGGGGCACATGGGGTCAGCAATTTGGTGAAATGTTCCTCCACAATCGAGATCATCTTCTTGGGGTCGTCAGTGATGTGGTTTGTGGCTGGGTCCACAAGGGCTTTGTAGTTGGTTCCGGAGGCTGGCTTCTTGAAGATGTTCCTGTTTGCCATTTTTGGTTTTTTGTTAATGAGATCTCTGGTAGCTTTGATCGCTTGGTAGAGATTTTGCTTGTCCTGTCCCTTGTCCATGGTCTGGATCTCGGCCCTAATGCCTCTGATGACTTGTGAGAGGATCTGCCCACTATTCATGCCCATGTTTGTCTCCAAGGTTGCAGCTTCGTGAAGTCTCTTCTCCATACCGCTGGGAAGGTTAGTCTGGTTAGCTATAATCTCTTGCATTCCTGTAGTTGTGTCGATAGCAGTATTGCGGACTTCATTTCTAATCTCATGACAGGCATGAAAGTGCTTGCATAACATAACTCTTTTTCGGGACAGAACCCGTGGGCGGAGGTGAGTCCCAGAGGGGTTCGTGTTTTTGCACTCGCATGTCTGTAAGGCGATCGCTTGTGTCTTTTGTAGAGCACTCAACAGTTGTCCACTCAGCTCATTCACTTTTACCGCCGCATTTAGTCCCTGAATAATGGGTAGGCGGTTGCTTGTCTTCCCGTCTTCGGACTCAATCCTGTTGAAGTACGGCTGAATATCTTCTTTAATTACCAGCTGCATTTTCTGGTGCAGGTCTCGAGTCTCGCCGGCGATACCCTCTGAGAAGGTGGAGATTTTGTTGGCGAAGGCTGTCTTGTCGGTGAGGCTGATAGGGCGGACCAAGACCCGGGTGGAGGGCCGTGTGGGCTGTTTTTTTATAGTGGGGATGAAAATCCCTGTGTTTCTCAGTTCAATGATGCCTAGCAGGGGTGTGTGATCTGATTGGGTTCCTATTTGGAGGACGTTGGTCTTACTTTTGATGATGCCCATATCCAGGTTTGTGAGAATATCGTCAATTCTGCTGGTCGTCTGGGACTCACTTGTACCGTTTAAGTGGGTGTAGGTGTGGCCTCGAGGGCTAAGGTTCATTTCTAGGGGTGAAAGTTCAACTGCTTCAACAAATTTCCTGTGTGTCTCATCCTTGTGGTAGGTGTGTCCGCTGCTCCTGTCACCTTGAAGCAGCGTTGCATTCCAGTCGCCGAGCATAATATGGCAAGAAGGGTTGCAGTTGTGTGTTTCTTGCATGCTTTCCGTGAGTATGCTGTACATTTTTAGTCTCTCTGTCTCCTCCTCTGGTGAGCAACCTGCCGGCGCATAGACCCCTGTGATGTTGATGGGCCTGGAGTGGGGCAGGTTGATGGCAACGTTCAGAATTCTCCCATTGCAATTGTCGCCTTCTGTTCGGGTGGCCTTGCCCAAAACTGCAATGTGTTCCTTGATGGCAATGATGACCCCTCGCAAGCCTCTGCCATGTTCGCTGTGTGAACATGCCCAGTATTGATACCCCTGTAGGGCTTCTTGCAACCATCTGGCCTTTTTCCGCTTGGGGAGCATCTTTGTCTCGGTGAGTACGAGGATATCTGGGTTATGCTGCTGGATGGTCATTTCTATGTCATACTTTGCAGTGTAAGCTCCCTGGACATTGGCTGTGATCATGCGCAACGTAGCCGGTTGACAGGCTGTTTGGTCTTCTCCGTGGGGTGGAGCACTTGGTTGGCGTGGTAGGCTTGTATTTTTTTGAAGCAGACTTGTTTTTTAATATCTGTTTCACCTTTGCTTTTTGCTGAGCTGGTTCTGGCGCACTAGTGATCAAGGTAGTGAGGTACGATATAATGAGGGGCTGAAGCAGTTTGTTCTTTTTCTTTCCTTCCGTTGTGTGTGGGAGGGCGGTGTTGCATTTAGTTTGTTTTTTCTTGAGCTTACGTACGTAACCTTTGGTAGCCATTTTATTTTGTTTTGTCCTTTCAGCACCGTTTATCATCTCATGCCCTTGAATTGTCCTTCCTTTGATGGCACATGTAGGTGGGTCGAAGACTGTGACATGGGTGGGGGGGGCTGCATTGATGTTTGATGTATCATCTTGTCCCATGGTGGCATCTTGGTCTGGAAAAGATAACCTCATAAGGTGATTAAGCTCATCGTTTCTAGCCGGGCCATGCCTTGGTTGCACGTATTGCACGATGCACTTGGCCCGTACAATAATCGATGTGATAGAGTCTGGGAGCACCGGTCCCTGGATACATGGAAACATGAACCTGATTGTTTTTGACGTACAGTCTCCAATATCTCTCAGGAAGTCGTTCCATGTCTGCATCAAAAGCACAAACGCTTGTAGTAGCGTTTTTTCGTCTGGGAGGCCTGATGCTTCGTTCAAGCATCTATCTCGTAAAGCTGTCAGGCTATTAGGGGGCAGGGTACTGGTGGGGTTGCGAGAGGCAGCCAATGGCAGCATGGGCTCGAAGTGCCCAGCTAGGGTATTTCCAGAAAACCACACATGCAAGGCGGGGGCAGCGTCATTTGTTGGTTGGACTCCTAGGAGTTGGCTCACAATGCTGCGTTCTCCGTCAGACTCTGATAATTGGTGCTGGTGCACTGTTATTTGCAATGCCATTGCAGTCCAGTGGGTGATGACCCCGTCAGCCCATAGTCCCTCTCCCGTATTCCCATCACACGGCGTGGCCATTCGTCTTGCCCAGTCACATAGCTTGTGTCTCGAATCAGTACCATGTACTTGTTGGTAGATGAGCGTGGTTAAGGACCTGACCGCATCCTGCCTGCCTTGGGACAGAGCTTGCCTGAAAGTTTGCACCCCGAGGCCTCTTAACATGCTAGGAGGAATACCTGATAGATGTGCTAGAGAGTCAAAGTAACAGTCCCCCTCCGAGAAGAAAAAATGAGGGCCTGATATAATTTGTAGGCCACTTTGCTGCAAAAACATTTGTTTAATGTCTTGCACGCTTTGTGAATCTGGTCCAAGCGTGAGGCTCACCCTATTCCTCAAAGGTATGGGAGTCGGTGAGTCGAGGATTGTGATTGGGCTGAGGGAGGCCCCCCGGGGGTGCCTGATAGGTGGGAAGTTCAAACATGCCTTTCTGCATTCGGCTAAGCTGTTGGCATGGAAGTATCCGCATACTTCATATGCCTTGTCTCTCAGGTCTCGCATGTTTAGGTCTGCTTCCATGCCCCCCCCTGAGATCACTGCTCTACTGTTTTTTTCTGAGTCTAGCCAGTACCATTTATCTTTGTACCGGCGAAGAGTGCTTGCGTGCCGATAGGTTGCTTCTTTAGTTATGACGACAAAAGCATCAAACTGGTATTTCTCTTTGTCTTGCAGGTCCTTTAGGAGCTTGTCTAGTGTATCTACTGTCAGCTTCAATAAATCGCAACGTTGATCCATCAGCATGCGGTAGTCCATACCATAGTTTTCAAACGCGTAGAAGGCCCATGCTGTGGTTGTGAAGTTCCCATTCGATTGGAATTGAAGTTGGTCAGGCATAAGGGTGTATCTATGGTGCTCGTAGGTCGGTTTCTGCCTTTGGCTCATGAACCAGTCCATAATCTCCCACTTTGTGTGTGTGAGGGGTGCACCCATGAGCATAGCCATTGCATGTGCTTGGCAGAACAAACCCTCCTGCTTTTCATAGTGGATCCCCTCCGGTATGGTGTGGTTCCCTTTGTGTGTTAATTTTTGTTTGATCAAGTTTGCACCCCCTCCTATTTGCCTTGAATAGGTCCCCTCGGTGTGTCTATCCTGGTTTGCTCGCCTCGCGTTTACCTCCTTGTGATAATTGCAGTCAGTTCTTTCCTGACTCCTGTATTTTCCTGTATGTTTGAGCCATGGATCCTTGGAACCTTGGGCCCCTGGGTTGTTCCATTTGCGCGTGAATCTCCAAGATTGCTTAAGCATGTATTTTAATAGCCAGACTTTTTTATTTGGGGATGCCATGTACTTTTTTAAGATATACCTACGGACATGCTCCCCAGTGATTTTCTTCGTATTTTTTGTTTTGCGTTCTTTTTTCTTCGTGAGATAGGCGTATTTATTTTTATTTACCGTTGTTACCAAGATCTCGCTGTTCACACCGCTGTTTACCAGTGGGGCCTCTGTTGTGGATTCTTCACTGGTGTTAGAAGCATGCCAAGTTCCTAGGTAGGAGAGGATCCCCAAGACAATTGTAGCACAAATGTAACTTGCAAACGTGCTCGTTGAAAGGCTAGCATGGATATGCATACAGTTAGTATTATTTCTTTGGCTGATCCCTGGCAGAAAGTTTAGTTTGCTCATGTTCTCAGATCTCTGAATTGAGGCTGGGGTTGAGGTTTTTCCTAGATTTGGCCTACGACGTGCCGAGAGGTTGGCCATGGCATCTGGGCAGGTGTCAAAAAATCGAGCGGTTAGCCATGGCCTCAGGGCAGAGTAAACATTCGCCGCGTACATTTGTGCTTCCTGCAGAACAGAAAACGCATTTCGAGGACTGTGGAAGTGGTGGGTTGGCAACTGGGTCAGGAACGCGTTGTATGTCTGCTGCATGGGGAGGTCAGACCAGAGGTAAGACGAAGAATGAAGACACGACAATGGCCTCGCGACAGATGAGAGATGCAAGATGTGCACGTCTGGCATATATGTATAGAGAGAACTATCAGCAGCGTGCCCGACCGTGAGCTGCTCCCGATCGCAGATGCAGGCAATAGCCGTCCCAACCACTGGGTGGGGTAAAAACCAAGTGCACACTTGGCTGACCTCATTGAAGCCCTGGCAAGCCGGGAAGATAAGCGCGACCTGCATTTCCACATCAATCGAATCCGGGGAGGTCTGGAAAGTACCCAATTTCCGACCGATGACATTGAGCTTGCAGGCGGGTCTGGGTCCCTTTGAGGAGGTGTCGTCGTGGCCATTCCTGCATTTCAAGGCTTGTGAAAGGAATTTTAAAGCCTTTCGATTTTGGTCAGAACTGCGAATCTGGATGTTCAAAACATGTTGATGGGGATGTTCAACTTCGACATGCGCCTTTGTCCGAGGGATTCTCCTGTTCCACGTATCATACCCCTCGGTATATGACAGCGGTTGCCATCCTAGCATAGATTGTAGAGGCATCATCAGTGACAAAAAAACCCACCACTCCTGTTATGGGTTTTGCATTACTGACGTTGATAGCCCCTACCTCGTCCGCATAGGAGGCGTGCACATGCACATGTGTGTGTATAATGCTCAGCATGACGATCGTGATCAAATTGACCACCTTCTTGACCGAAGCTGTCCGCGCCATATCGAGGGGATGCTGCATCGTGTATTTGCGTAGAGGATTTACATTATTGCGCTTGAAAAATTCTTTTATAGAACCAGACTCCTGCAGACAAGGTTACAAATGTACCACATCTACCTCAGCCTCGTGGATTTACTAGACCTCCCTCAACCTGACAGGCCTCACCCATCACGTAATCGTATCTCTGGTTGAGTATCCGAGGGTCTGGTCTGCTCCACTCCAGCTCCGAGACCAAGGCACTGCCTCCAGCCGCCTCGATCAGCCCGGCATTGAGGTCTACATTTGAGCGTGCCAGGGGCAGCACAGCGGCCAGATCCGTCAGCTGTACATGCTGCCCCCTGCACCCTCTGTGCCCCTGAGACATGCCCCATGCTGCCCCCTGCACCCTCTGTACCCCTGAGACAGGCCCCATGCTGCCCCCTGCACCCTCTGTACCCCTGAGACAGGCCCCATGCTGCCCCCTGCACCCTCTGTACCCCTGAGACAGGCCCCATGATGCCCCCTGCACCCACTGTACCCCTGAGACATGCCCCATGCTGCCCCCTGTACCCTCTGTACCCCTGAGACAGCCCCCCTGATGCCCCCTGCACCCTCTGTACCCCTGAGACAGGCCCCCTGATGCCCCCTGTACCCTCTGTACCCCTGAGACAGGCCCCTTGCTGCCCCCTGCACCCTCTGTACCCCTGAGACAGGCCCCATGCTGCCCCCTGCACCCTCTGTACCCCTGAGACAGGCCCCATGCTGCCCCCAGCACCCTCTGTACCCCTGAGACAGGCCCCATGATGCCCCCTGCACCCTCTGTACCCCTGAGACAGGCCCCCTGATGCCCCCTGCACCCTCTGTACCCCTGAGACAGCCCCCCTGATGCCCCCTGCACCCTCTGTACCCCTGAGACAGACCCCCTGATGCCCCCTGTACCCTCTGTACCACTGAGACAGGCCCCATGCTGCCCACTGTACCCTCTGTACCCCTGAGACAGGCCCCATGCTGTCCCCTGTACCCTCTGTACCCCTAAGACAGGCCCCCTGATGCCCCCTGCACCCTCTGTACCCCTGAGACAGGCCCCCTGATGCACCCTGTACCCTCTGTACCCCTGAGACAGGCCCCATGCTGCACCCTGCACCCTCTGTACCCCTGAGACAGGCCCCCTGAACCCCCTGTACCCTAAGTACCCCTAAGACAGCCCCCCTGATTCCCCCTGTACCCTATGTGCCCCTGAGACAGACCCCTTGCTGCCCCCTGTACCCTATGTACCCCTGAGACAGGCCCCTTGCTGCCCCTTGTACCCTCTGTGCCCCTGAGACAGGCCCCATGCTGCCCTCTGCACCCTCTGTACCCCTGAGACAGCCCCCCTGATGCCCCCTGCACCCTCTGTTCCCCTGAAACAGACCCCCAGAAGCCCCCTGCACCCTCTGTACCCCTTAGACAGCCCCCCTGATGCCCCCTGTACCCTCTGTACCCCTGAGACAGGCCCCTTGCTGCCCCATGCACCCTCTGTACCCCTTAGACAGCCCCCCTGATGCCACCTGCACCCTCTGTTCCCCTGAGACAGACCCCCTGCTGCCCCCTGCGCCCTCTGTACCCCTTAGACAGCCCCCCTGATGCACCCTGCACCCTCTGTTCCCCTGAGACAGACCCCCTGCTGCCCCCTGCACCCTCTGTACCCCTGAGACAGGCCCATTGCTGCTCCCTGTGCCCTCTGTACCCCTAAGACAGCCCCCTTGATGCCCCATGCACCCTCTGTTCCCCTGAGACATGCCCCCTGATGCCCCATGCACCCTCTGTACCCCTTAGACAGGCCCCCTGATGCCCCCTGTACCCTCTGTACCCCTGAGACAGCCCCCCTGATGCCCCCTTTACCCTCTGTACCCCTGAGACAGCCCCCCTGATGCCCCCTGCACCCTCTGTACCCCTGAGACAGGCCCCCTGATGCCCCCTGTACCCTCTGTACCCCTGAGACAGGCCCCTTGCTGCCCCCTGCACCCTCTGTACCCCTGAGACAGGCCCCATGCTGCCCCCTGCACCCTCTGTACCCCTGAGACAGGCCCCATGCTGCCCCCAGCACCCTCTGTACCCCTGAGACAGGCCCCATGATGCCCCCTGCACCCTCTGTACCCCTGAGACAGGCCCCCTGATGCCCCCTGCACCCTCTGTACCCCTGAGACAGCCCCCCTGATGCCCCCGGCACCCTCTGTACCCCTGAGACAGACCCCCTGATGCCCCCTGTACCCTCTGTACCACTGAGACAGGCCCCATGCTGCCCACTGTACCCTCTGTACCCCTGAGACAGGCCCCATGCTGTCCCCTGTACCCTCTGTACCCCTAAGACAGGCCCCCTGATGCCCCCTGCACACTCTGTACCCCTGAGACAGGCCCCCTGATGCACCCTGTACCCTCTGTACCCCTGAGACAGGCCCCATGCTGCACCCTGCACCCTCTGTACCCCTGAGACAGGCCCCCTGAACCCCCTGTACCCTAAGTACCCCTAAGACAGCCCCCCTGATTCCCCCTGTACCCTATGTGCCCCTGAGACAGACCCCTTGCTGCCCCCTGTACCCTATGTACCCCTGAGACAGGCCCCTTGCTGCCCCTTGTACCCTCTGTGCCCCTGAGACAGGCCCCATGCTGCCCTCTGCACCCTCTGTACCCCTGAGACAGCCCCCCTGATGCCCCCTGCACCCTCTGTTCCCCTGAAACAGACCCCCAGAAGCCCCCTGCACCCTCTGTACCCCTTAGACAGCCCCCCTGATGCCCCCTGTACCCTCTGTACCCCTGAGACAGGCCCCTTGCTGCCCCATGCACCCTCTGTACCCCTTAGACAGCCCCCCTGATGCCACCTGCACCCTCTGCACCCCTGAGACAGCCCCCCTGATGCCCCCTGTACCCTCTGTACCCCTGAGACAGGCCCCCTGGTGCCCCCTGCACCCTCTGTACCCCTTAGACAGGCCCCCTGATGCGCCCTGCACACTCTGTTCCACTGAGACAGACCCCCTGATGCCCCCTGCACCCTCTGTACCCCTTAAACAGGCCTCCTGATGTCCCCTGCACCCTCTGTACCCCTGAGACAGGCCCCCTGATGCCCCCTTTACCCTCTGTACCCCTGAGACAGGCCCCATGCTGTCCCCTGTACCCTCTGTACCCCTAAGACAGGCCCCCTGATGCCCCCTGCACACTCTGTACCCCTGAGACAGGCCCCCTGATGCACCCTGTACCCTCTGTACCCCTGAGACAGGCCCCATGCTGCACCCTGCACCCTCTGTACCCCTGAGACAGGCCCCCTGAACCCCCTGTACCCTAAGTACCCCTAAGACAGCCCCCCTGATTCCCCCTGTACCCTATGTGCCCCTGAGACAGACCCCTTGCTGCCCCCTGTACCCTATGTACCCCTGAGACAGGCCCCTTGCTGCCCCTTGTACCCTCTGTGCCCCTGAGACAGGCCCCATGCTGCCCTCTGCACCCTCTGTACCCCTGAGACAGCCCCCCTGATGCCCCCTGCACCCTCTGTTCCCCTGAAACAGACCCCCAGAAGCCCCCTGCACCCTCTGTACCCCTTAGACAGCCCCCCTGATGCCCCCTGTACCCTCTGTACCCCTGAGACAGGCCCCTTGCTGCCCCATGCACCCTCTGTACCCCTTAGACAGCCCCCCTGATGCCACCTGCACCCTCTGTTCCCCTGAGACAGACCCCCTGCTGCCCCCTGCGCCCTCTGTACCCCTAAGACAGCCCCCCTGATGCACCCTGCACCCTCTGTTCCCCTGAGACAGACCCCCTGCTGCCCCATGCACCCTCTGTACCGCTGAGACAGGCCCATTGCTGCTCCCTGTGCCCTCTGTACCCCTAAGACAGCCCCCTTGATGCCCCATGCACCCTCTGTTCCCCTGAGACATGCCCCCTGATGCCCCATGCACCCTCTGTACCCCTTAGACAGGCCCCCTGATGCCCCCTGTACCCTCTGTACCCCTGAGACAGCCCCCCTGATGCCCCCTTTACCCTCTGTACCCCTGAGACAGCCCCCCTGATGCCCCCTGCACCCTCTGTACCCCTTAGACAGCCCCCCTGATGCCCCCTGCACCCTCTGTACCCCTGAGACAGCCCCCCTGATGCCCCCTGCACCCTCTGTACCCCTAAAACAGCCCCCCTGATGCCCCCTGCACCCTCTGTTCCCCTGAGACAGGCCCCCTGATGCCCTCGGCACCCTCTGCACCCCTGAGACAGCCCCCCTGATGCCCCCTGTACCCTCTGTACCCCTGAGACAGGCCCCCTGGTGCCCCCTGCACCCTCTGTACCCCTTAGACAGGCCCCCTGATGCGCCCTGCACACTCTGTTCCCCTGAGACAGACCCCCTGATGCCCCCTGCACCCTCTGTACCCCTTAAACAGGCCTCCTGATGTCCCCTGCACCCTCTGTACCCCTGAGACAGGCCCCCTGATGCCCCCTTTACCCTCTGTACCCCTGAGACAGGCCCCCTGATGCCCCGTGCACCCTCTGTACCCCTTTAACAGGCCTCCTGATGTCCCCTGCACCCTAAGTACCCCTGAGACAGGCCCCCTGATGCCCCCTGTACCCTCTGTACCCCTTAGACAGGCCCCCTGATGCCCCGTGCACCCTCTCTACCCCTGAGACAGGCCCCATGATGCCCCCTGCACCCTCTGTTCCCCCGAGACAGACCCCATGCTGCCCCCTGCACCCTCTGTACCCCTAAAACAGCCCCCCTGATGCCCCCTGCACCCTCTGTTCCCCTGAGACAGGCACCCTGATGCCCCATGCACCCTCTGTACCCCTGAGAAAGGCCCCCTGATGCCCCCTGCACCCTCTGTACCCCTGAGACAGCCCCCCTGATGCCCCCTGTACCCTCTGTACCCCTGAGACAGGCCCCATGCTGCACCCTGCGCCCTCTGTACCCCTGAGACAGGCCCTATGCTGCCCCTTGCACCCTCTGTACCCCTGAGACAGGCCCCCTGATGCCCCCTGTACCCTAAGTACCCCTAAGACAGCCCCCCTGATGCCCCCTGTACCCTCTGTACCCCTGAGACAGGCCCCCCTGATGCCCCCTGCACCCTCTGTACCCCTGAGACAGGCCCCCTGATGCCCCCTGTACCTTCTGTACCCCTGAGACAGGCCCCCTGATGCCCCCTGCACCCTCTGTACCCCTGAGACAGGCCCCATGATGCCCCCGGCACCCTCTGCACCCCTGAGACAGCCCCCCTGATGCCCCCTGTACCCTCTGTACCCCTGAGACAGGCCCCCTGGTGCCCCCTGCACCCTCTGTACCCCTTAGACAGGCCCCCTGATGCGCCCTGCACCCTCTGTTCCCCTGAGACAGACCCCCTGATGCCCCCTGCACCCTCTGTACCCCTGAGACAGGCCCATTGCTGCTCCCTGCGCCCTCTGTACCCCTAAGACAGCCCCCCTGATTCCCCCTGCACCCTCTGTTCCCCTGAGACAGGCCCCCTGATGCCCCCTGCACCCTCTGTACCCCTGAGACAGCCCCCCTGATGCCCCCTGCACCCTCTGTACCCCTTAGACAGCCCCCCTGATGCCCCCTGCACCCTCTGTACCCCTGAGACAGGCCCCCTGATGCCCCCTGCACCCTCTGTACCCCTAAAACAGCCCCCCTGATGCCCCCTGCACCCTCTGTTCCCCTGAGACAGGCCCCCTGATGCCCCCTGCACCCTCTGTACCCCTGAGACAGCCCCCCTGATGCCCCCTGCACCCTCTGTACCCCTGAGACAGCCCCCCTGATGCCCCCTGTACCCTCTGTACCCCTGAGACAGGCCCCATGCTGCACCCTGTACCCTCTGTACCCCTGAGACAGGCCCCATGCTGTCCCCTTGCACCCTCTGTACCCCTGAGACAGGCCCCATGCTGCCCCCTGTACCCTCTGTACCCCTGAGACATGCCCCCTGATGCCCCCTGTACCCTCTGTACCCCTTAGACAGCCCCCCTGATGCCCCCTGCACCCTCTGTACCCCTGAGACAGGCCCCCTGATGCCCCCTGCACCCTCTGTACCCCTAAAACAGCCCCCCTGATGCCCCCTGCACCCTCTGTTCCCCTGAGACAGGCACCCTGATGCCCCCTGCACCCTCTGTACCCCTTAGACAGCCCCCCTGATGCCCCCTGCACCCTCTGTACCCCTGAGACAGCCCCCCTGATGCCCCCTGTACCCTCTGTACCCCTGAGACAGGCCCCCTGGTGCCCCCTGCACCCTCTGTACCCCTTAGACAGGCCCCCTGATGCGCCCTGCACACTCTGTTCCACTGAGACAGACCCCCTGATGCCCCCTGCACCCTCTGTACCCCTTAAACAGGCCTCCTGATGTCCCCTGCACCCTCTGTACCCCTGAGACAGGCCCCCTGATGCCCCCTTTACCCTCTGTACCCCTGAGACAGGCCCCATGCTGTCCCCTGTACCCTCTGTACCCCTAAGACAGGCCCCCTGATGCCCCCTGCACCCTCTGTACCCCTGAGACAGGCCCCCTGATGCCCCCTGTACCCTCTGTACCCCTGAGACAGGCCCCCTGCTGCACCCTGCACCCTCTGTACCCCTGAGACAGGCCCCCTGAACCCCCTGTACCCTAAGTACCCCTAAGACAGCCCCCCTGATTCCCCCTGTACCCTATGTGCCCCTGAGACAGACCCCTTGCTGCCCCCTGTACCCTATGTACCCCTGAGACAGGCCCCTTGCTGCCCCTTGTACCCTCTGTGCCCCTGAGACAGGCCCCATGCTGCCCTCTGCACCCTCTGTACCCCTGAGACAGCCCCCCTGATGCCCCCTGCACCCTCTGTTCCCCTGAAACAGACCCCCAGAAGCCCCCTGCACCCTCTGTACCCCTTAGACAGCCCCCCTGATGCCCCCTGTACCCTCTGTACCCCTGAGACAGGCCCCTTGCTGCCCCATGCACCCTCTGTACCCCTTAGACAGCCCCCCTGATGCCACCTGCACCCTCTGTTCCCCTGAGACAGACCCCCTGCTGCCCCCTGCGCCCTCTGTACCCCTTAGACAGCCCCCCTGATGCACCCTGCACCCTCTGTTCCCCTGAGACAGACCCCCTGCTGCCCCCTGCACCCTCTGTACCCCTGAGACAGGCCCATTGCTGCTCCCTGTGCCCTCTGTACCCCTAAGACAGCCCCCTTGATGCCCCATGCACCCTCTGTTCCCCTGAGACATGCCCCCTGATGCCCCATGCACCCTCTGTACCCCTTAGACAGGCCCCCTGATGCCCCCTGTACCCTCTGTACCCCTGAGACAGCCCCCCTGATGCCCCCTTTACCCTCTGTACCCCTGAGACAGCCCCCCTGATGCCCCCTGCACCCTCTGTACCCCTTAGACAGCCCCCCTGATGCCCCCTGCACCCTCTGTACCCCTGAGACAGCCCCCCTGATGCCCCCTGCACCCTCTGTACCCCTAAAACAGCCCCCCTGATGCCCCCTGCACCCTCTGTTCCCCTGAGACAGGCCCCCTGATGCCCTCGGCACCCTCTGCACCCCTGAGACAGCCCCCCTGATGCCCCCTGTACCCTCTGTACCCCTGAGACAGGCCCCCTGGTGCCCCCTGCACCCTCTGTACCCCTTAGACAGGCCCCCTGATGCGCCCTGCACACTCTGTTCCCCTGAGACAGACCCCCTGATGCCCCCTGCACCCTCTGTACCCCTTAAACAGGCCTCCTGATGCCCCCTGTACCCTCTGTACCCCTGAGACATGCCCCCTGATGCCCCCTGTACCCTCTGTACCCCTTAGACAGCCCCCCTGATGCCCCCTGCACCCTCTGTACCCCTGAGACAGGCCCCCTGATGCCCCCTGCACCCTCTGTACCCCTAAAACAGCCCCCCTGATGCCCCCTGCACCCTCTGTTCCCCTGAGACAGGCCCCCTGATGCCCCCTGCACCCTCTGTACCCCTGAGACAGCCCCCCTGATGCCCCCTGCACCCTCTGTACCCCTGAGACAGCCCCCCTGATGCCCCCTGTACCCTCTGTACCCCTGAGACAGGCCCCCTGGTGCCCCCTGCACCCTCTGTACCCCTTAGACAGGCCCCCTGATGCGCCCTGCACACTCTGTTCCCCTGAGACAGACCCCCTGATGCCCCCTGCACCCTCTGTACCCCTTAAACAGGCCTCCTGATGTCCCCTGCACCCTCTGTACCCCTGAGACAGGCCCCCTGATGCCCCCTTTACCCTCTGTACCCCTGAGACAGGCCCCATGCTGTCCCCTGTACCCTCTGTACCCCTAAGACAGGCCCCCTGATGCCCCCTGCACACTCTGTACCCCTGAGACAGGCCCCCTGATGCACCCTGTACCCTCTGTACCCCTGAGACAGGCCCCATGCTGCACCCTGCACCCTCTGTACCCCTGAGACAGGCCCCCTGAACCCCCTGTACCCTAAGTACCCCTAAGACAGCCCCCCTGATTCCCCCTGTACCCTATGTGCCCCTGAGACAGACCCCTTGCTGCCCCCTGTACCCTATGTACCCCTGAGACAGGCCCCTTGCTGCCCCTTGTACCCTCTGTGCCCCTGAGACAGGCCCCATGCTGCCCTCTGCACCCTCTGTACCCCTGAGACAGCCCCCCTGATGCCCCCTGCACCCACTGTTCCCCTGAAACAGACCCCCAGAAGCCCCCTGCACCCTCTGTACCCCTTAGACAGCCCCCCTGATGCCCCCTGTACCCTCTGTACCCCTGAGACAGGCCCCTTGCTGCCCCATGCACCCTCTGTACCCCTTAGACAGCCCCCCTGATGCCACCTGCACCCTCTGTTCCCCTGAGACAGACCCCCTGCTGCCCCCTGCGCCCTCTGTACCCCTTAGACAGCCCCCCTGATGCACCCTGCACCCTCTGTTCCCCTGAGACAGACCCCCTGCTGCCCCCTGCACCCTCTGTACCCCTGAGACAGGCCCATTGCTGCTCCCTGTGCCCTCTGTACCCCTAAGACAGCCCCCTTGATGCCCCATGCACCCTCTGTTCCCCTGAGACATGCCCCCTGATGCCCCATGCACCCTCTGTACCCCTTAGACAGGCCCCCTGATGCCCCCTGTACCCTCTGTACCCCTGAGACAGCCCCCCTGATGCCCCCTTTACCCTCTGTACCCCTGAGACAGCCCCCCTGATGCCCCCTGCACCCTCTGTACCCCTTAGACAGCCCCCCTGATGCCCCCTGCACCCTCTGTACCCCTGAGACAGCCCCCCTGATGCCCCCTGCACCCTCTGTACCCCTAAAACAGCCCCCCTGATGCCCCCTGCACCCTCTGTTCCCCTGAGACAGGCCCCCTGATGCCCTCGGCACCCTCTGCACCCCTGAGACAGCCCCCCTGATGCCCCCTGTACCCTCTGTACCCCTGAGACAGGCCCCCTGGTGCCCCCTGCACCCTCTGTACCCCTTAGACAGGCCCCCTGATGCGCCCTGCACACTCTGTTCCCCTGAGACAGACCCCCTGATGCCCCCTGCACCCTCTGTACCCCTTAAACAGGCCTCCTGATGTCCCCTGCACCCTCTGTACCCCTGAGACAGGCCCCCTGATGCCCCCTTTACCCTCTGTACCCCTGAGACAGGCCCCCTGATGCCCCCTGCACCCTCTGTACCCCTTAGACAGGCCCCCTGATGCCCCCTGCACCGTCTGTACCCCTGAGACAGGCCCCCTGATGCCCCGTGCACCCTCTGTACCCCTTAAACAGGCCTCCTGATGTCCCCTGCACCCTAAGTACCCCTGAGACAGGCCCCCTGATGCCCCCTTTACCCTCTGTACCCCTTAGACAGGCCCCCTGATGCCCCGTGCACCCTCTGTACCCCTGAGACAGGCCCCATGATGCCCCCTGCACCCTCTGTTCCCCCGAGACAGACCCCATGCTGCCCCCTGCACCCTCTGTACCCCTAAAACAGCCCCCCTGATGCCCCCTGCACCCTCTGTTCCCCTGAGACAGGCACCCTGATGCCCCATGCACCCTCTGTACCCCTGAGAAAGGCCCCCTGATGCCCCCTGCACCCTCTGTACCCCTGAGACAGCCCCCCTGATGCCCCCTGTACCCTCTGTACCCCTGAGACAGGCCCCATGCTGCACCCTGCGCCCTCTGTACCCCTGAGACAGGCCCTATGCTGCCCCTTGCACCCTCTGTACCCCTGAGACAGGCCCCCTGATGCCCCCTGTACCCTAAGTACCCCTAAGGCAGCCCCCCTGATGCCCCCTGTACCCTCTGTACCCCTGAGACAGGCCCCCTGATGCCCCCTGCACCCTCTGTACCCCTGAGACAGGCCCCCTGATGCCCCCTGTACCTTCTGTACCCCTGAGACAGGCCCCCTGATGCCCCCTGCACCCTCTGTACCCCTGAGACAGGCCCCATGATGCCCCCGGCACCCTCTGCACCCCTGAGACAGCCCCCCTGATGCCCCCTGTACCCTCTGTACCCCTGAGACAGGCCCCCTGGTGCCCCCTGCACCCTCTGTACCCCTTAGACAGGCCCCCTGATGCGCCCTGCACCCTCTGTTCCCCTGAGACAGACCCCCTGATGCCCCCTGCACCCTCTGTACCCCTGAGACAGGCCCATTGCTGCTCCCTGCGCCCTCTGTACCCCTAAGACAGCCCCCCTGATTCCCCCTGCACCCTCTGTTCCCCTGAGACAGGCCCCCTGATGCCCCCTGCACCCTCTGTACCCCTGAGACAGCCCCCCTGATGCCCCCTGCACCCTCTGTACCCCTTAGACAGCCCCCCTGATGCCCCCTGCACCCTCTGTACCCCTGAGACAGGCCCCCTGATGCCCCCTGCACCCTCTGTACCCCTAAAACAGCCCCCCTGATGCCCCCTGCACCCTCTGTTCCCCTGAGACAGGCACCCTGATGCCCCCTGCACCCTCTGTACCCCTGAGACAGCCCCCCTGATGCCCCCTGCACCCTCTGTACCCCTGAGACAGCCCCCCTGATGCCCCCTGTACCCTCTGTACCCCTGAGACAGGCCCCATGCTGCACCCTGTACCCTCTGTACCCCTGAGACAGGCCCCATGCTGCCCCCTTGCACCCTCTGTACCCCTGAGACAGGCCCCATGCTGCCCCCTGTACCCTCTGTACCCCTGAGACATGCCCCCTGATGCCCCCTGTACCCTCTGTACCCCTGAGACAGGCCCCATGATGCCCCCTGCACCCTCTGTACCCCTGAGACAGGCCCCATGATGCCCCCTGCACCCTCTGTACCCCTGAGACAGGCCCCCTGATGCCCCCTGTACCCTCTGTACCCCTGAGACAGGCCCCATGATGCCCCCTGTACCCCTGAGACATGCCCCATGCTGCCCCCTTGCACCCTCTGTACCCCTGAGACAGGCCCCATGATGCCCCTGGCACCCTATGCACCCCTGAGACAGCCCCCCTGATGCCCCCTGTACCCTCTGTACCCCTGAGACAGGCCCCCTGGTGCCCCATGCACCCTCTGTACCCCTTAGACAGGCCCCCTGATGCGCCCTGCACCCTCTGTTCCCCTGAGACAGACCCCCTGATGCCCCCTGCACCCTCTGTACCACTTAAACAGGCCTCCTGATGTCCCCTGCACCCTCTGTACCCCTTACACAGGCCCCCTGATGCCCCGTGCACCCTCTGTACCCCTGAGACAGGCCCCCTGATGCCCCGTGCACCCTCTGTACCCCTGAGACAGGCCCCCTGATGCCCCCTGCACCCTCTGTTCCCCTGAGACAGACCCCATGCTGCCCCCTGCACCCTCTGTACCCCTTAGACAGGCCCCCTGATGCCCCCTGCACCCTCTGTACCCCTGATACAGGCCCCCTGATGCCCCCTGCACCCTCTGTACCCCTGAGACAGGCCCCCTGATGCCCCCTGCACCCTATGTACCCCTAAGACAGGCCCCCTGATGCCCCCTGCACCCTCTGTACCCCTGAGACAGGGCCCATTGCTGCCCCCTGCACCCTCTGTACCCTTGAGACAGGCCCCATGCTGCCCCTTGCACCCTCTGTACCCCTGAGACAGGCCCCCTGATGCCCCCTGTACCCTAAGTACCCCTAAGACAGCCCCCCTGATGCCCCCTGTACCCTCTGTACCCCTGAGACAGGCCCCCTGATGCCCCCTGCACCCTCTGTACCCCTGAGACAGGCCTACTGATGCCCCCTGTACCCTCTGTACCCCTGAGACAGGCCCCCTGATGCCCCCTGCACCCTCTGTACCCCTGAGACAGGCCCCCTGATGCCCCCGGCACCCTCTGCACCCCTGAGACAGCCCCCCTGATGCCCCCTGTACCCTCTGTACCCCTGAGACAGGCCCCCTGGTGCCCCCTGCACCCTCTGTACCCCTGAGACAGGCCCCCTGATGCGCCCTGCACCCTCAGTTCCCCTGAGACAGACCCCCTGATGCCCCCTGCACCCTCTGTACCCCTTAGACAGGCCTCCTGATGTCCCCTGCACCCTCTGTACCCCTGAGACAGGCCCCCTGATGCCCCCTGCACCCTCTGTACCCCTTAGACAGGCCCCATGCTGCCCCCTGCACCCTCTGTACCCCTGAGACAGGCCCCCTGATGCCCCCTGCACCCTCTGTACCCCTTAGACAGGCCCCATGCTGCCCCCTGCACCCTCTGTACCCCTGAGACAGGCCCCCTGATGCCCCTTCCTCAGCTTTTCAGTTCAGCATGCTTCTCTTCTCTCACCTTGACTCTGCTCTGCTCCGCCATCCCTTCTCCCATGTGCACCTGTGCCACCACCGATCACTGCCCTTCCTTCCCATTTTTTCTCAGCACCTGTGACGGCTCCAATTTCCTTCCTTCCGATCCCCTCCCTTCACACTTGTACCGGCACCAAAATCCAGCCATCTAATCCCCTCGTCTCTCTGCACCTGTGCAGGCATTAATATCCCCTCCGTTCCCTTATTTTCTCCGCACCTGTGCCGGCGCCAATCCCCTCCCATCCCATCCCCTCTGTTCTCCGCACCTGTGCCGGCGCCAATCCCCTCCCCTCCCCTCCCCTCTGTTCTCCGCACCTGTTCCGGCGCCAATCCCCTCCCATCCCATCCCCTCTGTTCTCCGCACCTGTGCCGGCGCCAATCCCCTCCCCTCCCCTCCCCTCTGTTCTCCGCACCTGTTCCGGCGCCAATCCCCTCCCCTCCCCTCCCCTCTGTTCTCCGCACCTGTTCCGGCGCCAATCCCCTCCCATCCCATCCCCTCTGTTCTCCGCACCTGAGCCGGCGCCAATCTCCAGGACATGCTTGGCTTGCATCTTGTCCCCATATGCCTGGGTCAAATGCGCTGACAAGTGCACACCTGTTGGCAGTGGCTTGACAAGGTGAAGCATGCGGCAACCTAGCTGCTGCTGCTGCATTCACGCAGCCACCCTTAGCTTAATCCAAAGGGGCTAGTCAGAGCCAACCAGTGGGCACCCTATGAACGTGATGCCTAAGCGCAACCGTACATATATGTGTCATGGATCAGTGCTGTGCAATTGCGCCGTAATTCAGGAATCATGCATGTAATTACTCTTTCTGGTAAAGGTAGCTGAATCTGCCTTGAAAGTACGTTGACTGAAACTCAGCTACGTAATTCAGCCAGCGTAAGGACAATAATCGGCACAGCACTGGTCCAGATACATACCAATATACCATTAGCACCAAGTGCATACTACAGAGGGCATACCATGTTTTGAGGTATTGCTTGTGTTATTTCAGCAGCTCTTGTTTTTTGCCGGACTTTCCGCGGGGTGTCCAATTGCCCAACCTCTAAATCCTGTGAAACTGACATGAGCTGAACATCACATGCCTAGGTCCAGTGGCTCAGTGACATATCAACTCCAGTTCACACTTTAACGTATTCCACCCAATGTCCTCACTTTAAATGCATCCCACCTGCAGTCCAAACAAAGCCACCAGTGGCGTCGCCGCTACCGTCAGCATCGAGGGATTTGATCTGCAGGCCTGGCAGGCCCACTTGGTCCGCCATCTGAATAAATGGGGCAAGGTGGAATAGAGGATAGTTTGGCCAGCGAGCAGGCAGGCAGGTAGGCAGGCAGGTAGGTAGGCAGACAGACAGACAGGCAGACACACTTCATGGGATATTGGCTGCACAGGTTCAGTAGGCCCGAGTGTGTGCGGGGGTCCTTAAGGGAGGAAGCTTGATCTGCCTTCTGGACGTGCGGAAGATGGAACGGGGAGGAAGTGAAGCGAGGTGCCTGGGGAGACGTATCAGCCATATACTGCACTGCACCTTATCGCCCCTTGAAGTGCCAGGCAGCAGGGTCCCTTATACTTTGGGGCAGATGCATCGATGCTTCAAGAAAACAAGAAATCAAGTGATCTGCAGGCATGATATAATGGGCATGTAATAATTCGGGATACAAATCTTGCATCTCACCGCCGAAACAATTCCAACACGATTCCAACACCATGTGGGGACGGAGGAGTGTCCTCATCACCTCGCAGTCTGACGTTCGGTGCATCAGCTACAATTTAGCTACAATTCAGCTACAACTCAGCTACATCGAGGCCTACGGTGGAGTCGGCTTGATGCAGCAAGCCCGTGCTTCTTGGCCCATCAGTCGAAAGCTGTTCCATGTTTGATTCCCACCGACACGGTCACGGCTGCCTGGCTGCCTGCCAAAGATGGTCTGGAACTCACACAAATAGACAAATGCACTTCCCTGCAGCTGTGCAGTCACTAGGGACTGGTTGGCCTGAGATGTTCGCCATGTGTCACTTTTCTGACCTACCTTTACCTGCGCCATGAGGCTTGCAGATTCTTGCTGGAGCAGAAGTATCTCGACCCTGGAGATCTCATTGTGGCATACTGACTGCCGCAAGAGGGGGAAAGGCAGGGGGCAAAATCTTTGCATCGATACAAAAAAATCAACAGAGTTTTGGAAATTGAGCTGGATGTCTAGAGTGACGGAATGGCAGGGCTGAGATCCGTCGTGCACATTTGAACTGTCAATCTACTCTCCATGCAGTTTGAAAGTGCAACATACAGCAACAGGCTGGTTCTTGGGCCCCTGGCTGGGACAGAGAACACACAGATGTTCAAATTTGAATTCAACAATAAAGACGTACCCTGGCATACTTCTATAGCCACTGATTCTTCTCGTTGACGCCCTTGTCCAGTTCCTGTTTCCAAAACCGCACCTCTTTCTCCAGTTGCTGCAGAACATTCCGAAGAGAGCAGCGTCAGCATAATGTGTCTTGCTTCGACTGTGTTCATAGCCTCACAATCTGAATCCCCCCATGAAACGCACACTGGGCTAGTTACCTCGATGCCATTTCGACGCGACCCTCCAATACCGAGAAACGGCATCGCATATGCCGATGCCGACCCCCTGGTGCTGATGGACTGCAGCAATGAGTGCCTGTTCCGATTGCCGATTCTCGTCTCTACTTCTGTCACAAGGGACTGTCACGGCATCTTCAAACTTCACCGCACAGGGCGGGTCAGATGTATCGACACGTTTTAGGGGTACTGAGGTTTGACCCGCCGTCCCAACCTGGTTCACACTAGCAGTACCAACTGCAATTTGAAGTAATCTCTCTAGGAACTGCCTCGATCGACCTGGTGTGTTGCTACATCGTCAAGTGCTGTAATCAGCTTGCCATACACGGTTTATTGAGGTATGTTGCCTGTTGGGGTATCACTCATTTGAATCCGAATGGCAGTTGGATGCCAAAAACTGCCCCGTTGGGTACCAAACTTGCGGCGGCTGAGCCTGAAAAGTGGCCAAAACCCGGTTAAGGTAGAACCCTAAGTTAGTGTAGGTGGGCCATAGACGGAGGCATTGCCACCTTCCCTGGGTCATTTGGCCAATCCAACATGCAGATATGGCCTTCCATGGGGCCCACATCAGGGCTGTCTTTGATGGATTGGAATTCCCTCCATACCTGTCTGATTGCTATGATGTCTGGTGATTCAGAGAGCCTGAGAGTAGCTCATTAAGACTTTACACCCAATTGCTGCACCATTTCCCACTCCAGAGGCTGCAAATTTGGGGCAAAGGTGGCTTGTCAGGAAGCCATGCCCCTTGCCCCATGCAGCCCCTCAGCCATGCAAGCTCCCATATCACTGCCACTGAGTTCCAGAACGCCATAAGTCAGGTATCCACTCTTTATTCACGCATCTTGATTTTCATGTCCTTTATTCCAGGCCCCCCTCCTTATCTGAGCTGAGCCAGCCAGATCTGCCGAGGACTGGTTTTGCGAGAGGATGGAAAAAAACAGCACTGGTGGTTTCAGAGCCACAACCCTAGGCTTTACAGCAGGTAGTACTTCAGCTATGGAGGCCAGCACTGCAATATAACATCCTCAAAAAATTAGAGGCAGGCCCCTCAGCATGGCCAAGTTATCTCAAAACATAAATTTATTGGAGTTGGTGATTCTGTCAAGTGGACTCCTTAAGCCCATTGTGTTTGCGTTTGATTATCTCAAGGGACAGTTGGTGCCTACCAGTATTAGTGCACTGCTAGCAATCAGATTAGAGCACAGTCAATGTGTTATTGATATCAAGTCATGACCTAACCTCCTTGCACTGCTGGGCCTGTCCACGTTTTTACGATACATATGACCCGCCCTGCACGTTGCGTGAACGGGCTGAGGCCGGGGATTGAGGCCCCATCCTTGTCACATGCCAGTCCTCCAGTTACCCTGGCATCAAAGCTGTTGTTTTACTGTTTTAAAAAATACATGGAAAGTAGATGTCATGCAGTAAATCAGAATCGCCATGATTTGTAAAGCATAGATGTTTTACTCTGATCTGGGAGCTTGAGGCTTCAAAATGAATCTCAGCTAGCTCATTTCAACAGGGATTCGCACTTGCCGATCCCTGCCCCTGCCAACAGGGCTTACTCCTGCAGACGAGCTGACTATGGTGCAACAGGATCTGGTCATGCCGCCCAGGCGCCCAGTGGCATCAGCCACGTGGGTTTTTTATCATATCAGCCCTGCTTCCGGAGGCGTCACTCCATGCATCCCTTGCTCAATGTACTTACAGCATACCTCGCTTGACATCCTTACCAACATTTGGACAGATGTATGTGCGGCAACTGTGGAGGCCATGGCATGGGGGCGTCGGCAACTATGGGCGCTCCTTCTGTTGGCGACTTGGCGTCAAGGGATCGGGTGAGCAGGCAGGGGGAACGTGGTGTTGCAACCTGCACACCGAGTGCAAATGCACTTTAGTCCTAGCTTAAGTTGGTAAAAGCACCTCCTCGCTCTGTACCGTACTGTCTGTGCCTCCTTGGTTAGGATGCGGTACCGTGTACAGTATCATCCATAACACAGTCTAGATGTGCATGACATGTACATCAGAACCGTATACCAGACTATCTCAAGGCCTAGTAGCTTCCAGAATGCTTCATACCCCTCACTTAGAACGAAGCTTTTTGAACATGGATGATGATAGATCCGGTAGTGTGAGCAGAACTTGGTTTAATCCACTCAGGGAAAAGGTTTACAAGTACTGCGACTCATTTTAAATAGGAATGTTTGGTATCCAGGAGGATCATGTCCCCGAGATGATATTAAACATCTCTATGGTTTTGGTCGGTATAGAGCTTCTGACGCTGCTGAGCGGCAACTCGAAATTTCGGAGCCTCTGATAAACCTACATAATTTTTCCTGTGAATGCGGAAGAGGTATAGGTGTTTTTGCACTAGTGGGAATAACTGAAAGGTAGGCATGGATCACGTCCATGATTTTCAGCTGTAGATTAACAGGTGCCCCATCTTGTGTGCTCAAGATGACCAACATCGTGTCTTCATGTCTTCCATAACTCGATTGACTCCCTCAGTTTGACAAGCACTTTGAGGGTGAAATAATGCAGTAGATAGAGCGGCTGTGACTGGTACCATTAGTGTGAATCATTGCTGTCCAGAATTCACATGTAAAGACAGAGCCTCAATCCAAAACCATGTCAATGAGAAGGCCGTGCAATTCGTACTGTATCCATGTAGCTGAGCTAGCTGTCAATAGTGGATCAAGTAAGAGCAAAATGGACAATATTTAGTGAGTCAGCAGACAAACACAATGCTGACGTCAGAACCTTTCCTGGTATGCGTTAGGGACCTGTTGAATAAAATCCAGGTTCACCGTGTCCATCCACTGGGGCTGTGGGTACTGCCAACGGCTGCTATAAGCCGCAGCTGGCTGGTAGCTGGTTTACACTTTTATTTTTTTGTCAGCAAACACACGAGGCTGGTAGGATACCACTGTATGGTCAGGGGGGATGGTGCATCATCCCACAGAGGATGTGTTTACGAAATTCATCATCATGCAGGACCGTCAGTTGATGGTTTCTCCCCCACAGGCCATCTCTGTGACTGAGTTTTCTTTACCAGGAAAACCAGACTATGCATCATTTGCATAGCCTTGTTGCAAGAGTTGAGTGGTATTTGTCTCTATATCAGTACTGGGCATCATTCCCCAGACGTTGCATTTCGACGTCATTGCAGAGGTGTCGAAAGTATCAGCTGTTTCCGTTGGTAGACCCTGAAAGAGAGAAAGAAAGAAAACTATACTCCTCAGGGGCGTGAGGGTTATGGAAACAGTATGGCATGGACGGAGGCCGCCCCCGCGCCGTTACCATTATGGTGGACCTTATGAATATTTTCAGCAATTGTCTCCAAATCAGGGGACCCCACTGTCTTCCATCTTCGCCTTTATTTGGATAAGGCTTTTCTGGCAGTAGAAAGGGCGAAAGGCTCTACCTCGGGTCTCGATCATGGCCAGAGCCAGAGTCCCGTGAAATGCTGGGTGTCGGGACAGATGATCAGGAACGTTTGTAATGCCCCCTGCCGCCATTCTCATTTAAATTTAGATGGCTGGAAAGATTATTTCCACCGACACTGTTTTTGCGAGAGGGTCGGCTGTGTCTGCTGATGAATGAGAGGATTATAATGATTGATGAGTCATTCCTTTGAGATGAATCCCCTCTATCTCATTAGGAAGGCCTTGTTCAAAAAGTGTGGACGGTACTAGCCCATATGTCTTGGTCGCCTGTACCGTAGTCCAATTAAGCTCAGCATAAGTTATATTAGGGCTCTCAAGAGCTCTGGGTCGGCCAGCTTGGAGCGGAGGGGCTGGCCTTGCCTCCTTCTGCATATCTTGATCCAATGCACCAACAGCTACAGGCCGGATGCACTGACATGGCATACAAATTACTATACCATCTCAGACCCACTTGCTTTAGGAACGCTTCAAAGGGCCATTTAGCTATTTACCGCTGAGCGGCAATAGTACCCGCCAGGAGTGCCACTCCAGGACCGTTTCATTATATTATTACATGGGGATTATGAAGCCCAGATGGCATTATAATGATGAGGACAAAGCAGTAAAGCATTGGTAGCTTGGGGCCAGATTGAGGTCTCTTGCTAGCAGGCATTAGCTTAAGCCGGTGCCAATTTTTGAACGGAAGATTTCTAGAGGGCAGCGCTGACTAGGCTGAGCTTGGAGCAAAGGAGCACCCCTTGTTTATTTTTAGTGCGGTTTAACTAGACTTAAGATCCATCGTGGTCTACAGCTATGAGGGCTGGGTGCAACACTGCAACACGCTTTGCTGCTTGGGCCTCGGGCCAAGGGCCTTGCCGATCATTAAATACTTTCTGCCGGTCATGCAAAGTTTCAGTTCTTCCCTAGGCATCAGACCACTGGTGGGTGTCCCACAGTCCACAAGCTGACTGTGGTTTCTTGGTTAACTGTGAACCTGCTGTGTCTGCTGGCTGTTCTTAAGTTTAATCCAGGTGTTAGTTCCTGAACTGGATTGTGGGCACAAATCCTTGCGGGTAAATGTCCACCTCTTGGCTTCCAAGGGACTGAACATACCGTAAAAACGGGTAGACTTCGCTCAGAATTGATTAATGATTGGGGGTGCGCGGACATGGATGTGCGCTACTGTAATATTCATTCACAAATTGCCGCTGCTCAGCGTGTCAGCCAGGTGAAATTAATAGCATCGTACCTGATGCGCGGCGTCAACGGAAATGATATACGAACTGTTTTTGGCTGCGCGACATAATTTCGAATTGTTCTTGGGGGGATGCACGGACCCTACAGTCATTTTTTTTACTGTATTCTGAAAATCTTGATCAGCCTGGATGTGGGCCACCAGGGTTTGCACTGCCGTACAGAAAGAAAGAAAACTACGCCCCGTGGGACTGGCAAGAGGCGTGAAAGTTTAGGAAACAGCCGAAGCCACGTTTGCGCCATTACCGAACGAGACCATCACAGTGGCATGGACTGCTGAATAAATGTGAAGTGGTTGCAGCCATGAGGCAGCTCTGTCTATGTCCCTGTTCAAGCTCTTTATTTTATAAACATGTTGTGGATAAGCAGGTAGGATTTGCGCTGCCATGAGTGTATCATCAGTAACAAGTAGTAGGGAAAAGTGGCCTGAGCCATAAATAAAGCCACTTAGCTGGCTGGCTGGCTGGCTTGGGCCATTAGGTCAGTTCGCTGGCTGGCTGGCTGGCTTGGGCAATTAAGTCAGTTGGCTGGCTGCTAGCCGATGACTAGCCTACAGCTGATATTTTGATTCCGTTAATTTACAATGGCAACCGTACTAACCTAACAGTTAATAACTACTGGTACTTTTACTGTAGGGATATCACATAATAGTTTGCGAGCACTGGACCCGTTGGATTGCCCCCTAAATCACGTTATGAAACTTTGCATGACTTCAAAGCTTATAATAATCCAATTCACAGTTCCGTGGACCATACATTAGTCCCACCGGATATTTTCCACGCGAACATGCATCACAGCTAGATAATAGTTGCAACATACAGTATATACAAATGAACCTCAACCAAGCATCCATTTAATTCATAGTGTTGTTGGTGATGTTGGTGCTGTTGCTACGGGTCATATTGTCCATAGCCATAAGCGCAGTATCGTAGAAGCTGACGTGGACGTGCCATTGGGACAGGAGGAAGGTGCCGTTGACACGTGTCCAGTTCATGTTGTTCCAGGAGTGGACAGTGCTGATGTATGTATAAGAATTGGAACCGGTGGAGTTGGATCCAGTGGAGTTGGATCCAACAGTGAAGTTGGATCCAGCAGTGGAGTTGGATCCAGCAGTGGAGTTGGATTTAGAGGAGTTGGATCCAGTGGAGTTGCTGAACCAATATATCTCGGTGGAGTAACCTTGGGCCTGCAGACAAAAGGACTCCCAAATATTAAAGCATGCATATGGTCATCAGCGAGGTACCATACCGGTAAGTAGCATGGTAATAAGCCTATCCTCCTAACATGACGGGCTGACTGATACGGTATACTGTTGAGGTAATATTTTTTTTTTTTTTTTTAGCGAGCAATAGGAGGTTTAGTTTAGAATGCGAACAAAAAATGAAAAAAATCTGCAAAGCGGGTACCCTCATCTAAGCAAGTGAGCAAGCAAAGGCCAGAAAGCGACTCACATTAACCAAACTGTTTTTAATGCAGTTCACGGCATGGTGGCCAGAAGAATGGACGGACTTGTTGGAGGGGTTAGAAACCATCATGAAGTCCATGAAGTCAGCAGGGGTCATTGTCATGTTCATAACATCCAGCGGGCCTTCTCCGGTCATCGTGAATTCAAACGGGTCACTGAAGACGGTCACCGACAGGTTGTAGAGAGCAGCGCGGACTTCGGGCATGTCCTTTCCCATCTCGTTGGCCATGTCCAGGGCGTAAGACCATTTGATCCAGCGGTTGTTGATGGACCGCTCCAGCAGAGCACACTCGCTCTCTTCCGACTTGACTCGCTTGGCTCCTACTGTCGTTACCGTGGCGGCAACTGCAATATGCATGGGACAAGCAATGATGAGAGCACGCATGTACGAGCTTGCATGGGACAAGAAAATGGGACTGTATCCTATTTATTTGAGAGGCTTAAATTGAAATAATCTATCCGGATAGCTTTCGATGCATGCATCATCATAAGTGAGTGGCAATCAATGGAGACGTGCAATCATTTTACTGTTGTTCGTATGTAGTAATGTAATTTCTGCTCTGAAGAATAATGAATGCCAGGTGCACTCAGCAGGTGAGAGATGTTGTGTTGTCAAAATATCAAAATACTGATGAAATATGGAGAGAGTGCGTGAGTCTGACTCGCCTGCCAACAGGAGTATCATCAGGCTCATCATTGGCATAGCCATGTTGTCACGAATAGGGTAGGTAGATAAGTGGGCAGCGGTGTGCAGTGAAGGTAGACCTGCAGATCATAGAAGAAAAACACTTTCAACATTTCATTATGAACAGTGTGCATGTATGTGCCATTTTCCATGGCGTGAAGGGACAAGCAAGATGAATTGAAGGGATGGGGCGGGGGGACGGAGCGAGGCAGGGAAAGCTGTAGATAGGTGATGAGGCCTCCGCGGGTAAGGGGTGTGAGCTATCAAGGTAGTATATCGGATGGGATGGAGAGGAAGTGCATATAAAAATGGGTATAACATCATGCATGTCATAGTGGTGGTCAGGACGAAAGCGTGGAAGTACCCAACAAAAGCCAGTGGCTGATGAATCGCAATTATGGTGAGCTTTGCTTGTTAGAACATAACAAGTAACACAACTAATTGCTCGTTGGATCAAACTAAATCAAGCAAGAATTTTGTTGGTTGGATCTGAAATTGGTCAATATACATGTCTAGCAAGAGGATGAAGTCAGTGTCTCATTGGAATCACCGAATGCACCGCGCGGTATCAGCAGGGGGCGGTACCGGTAGAAGCACGCGCGCCGCGCGCAACTAAGTAGGCAAGGCCGCAATCAACGTTGATATGCCAGTGGCCACTATGAACTGAGACTGAATACTGAGTACTGCATTTGATAGTTACGATTCTGTCTTTGCAGCAGAAGCGAATTTTGTGGGGGGGCAATAATTATCAGGGCATGCATCAATGCCACTACATACCAGGAAATTGTCCAAGCGTTCAATCCTGTAGGCCCGAATGACACCATGCGTATAAAGAAATTCGGAACGGAAGGTATTGATGCTGGCTACATACCGGTATGAGTGATGTGCGCGCGCGGGTCGGAGTCTCGGAGATATGGGGTCGACTGACATACAAACCCCGCAGGTAGAAGTGAGGGTATGCAGCAGCTATGATGGCATGCCATAATAATGATCAGCGTTTTATGTGTTACGAATATGTGATATCGTCATGTATACGCAGCCGGTAGTATAAGCACTGCACCCGATATAGCATATTTGCTAGCTGCAAGCAACTACCCAGACACGCGCCATGGCATGGCTTCCACTGACTTACCTTTGATTCTTCGATGATGAGCAGCGGACGGTGGCTTGCACTTGATGCTGATTTAATCCTGGATACAATACTTGTTGCCTGCCACTCGGTATATTTTAAAGCTAACGTCTCACTGCATAATACGGCCAACAGGATTTTTTTTTGTGAATTCGGTTGCATCGCGAACTTCGCGATGCATTTGTCAGAGCCTGCGGCGACGAGGTGTGACCATGGGTGTGACTCCTGAAATTTGACCAACTACCGAATATGCGGGTTTATACACAGAAGCTGTCAGCACCCATAGCATTGCATGCTCGTTATCCCACGCTTCGATGCTTGCCGTTTATGGTCAGTACCAGTAGCATGTTGCCGGATTGATGACCGCCTTCCAACTAACATACAGAAACATTTTTCACTGCAGTGCTCACGCACACGGGCCTCGATGCTCAGTCGTCGAATCGAACATACCGTATGTTAGTCACCAACCGTTGTGCGTGACAGCCTGCTGTTTTGACGACTTCCGACTGGCTTCGACAGTGAATTGTGACGCATCCCCCCCCCCCCGCGAACGCCTGAGTAAAGCACAGTGACGAAACTGCCAATTTAACATCATCTATCTGTGGACACGACAGCCAGCGTGCAGGGGACACAGCTTCATCCTTTGCATGTTCAGATTTGCAGCTGGGATCAATGCCTCAAGCCCTCAATGGAGTCAATGGTCCGTCGGTTGTACCCAAATCACTCAGAGGCCCAAATGGTTGCTGATGCCGAGATCCTGCTGCTGCGTGCGTTATAAAACAACTATCAGATCCTCCTCTCATGCAACTGTGAGGTTGTGCTGGTAGTGCTGGGCTTAAGTCGTTCACGGAGATGATACTAGGTCAGCCCTGAACTAAATACCCTCTTCCAATGGCCGGGGCTGCTTGATTGGATACTTGCTTGATGCCAGGCAGAGGAAGCGCTGATGACTGCCGACTGTTACGAAATTATCATGCACATAGCCTCCGTCTGAGCCGCACCCCTCTCAACCTGGCCGTAACCAAAACCTCTATTACCCATCCTGCAGAGACGTAGCTGCAATCGCAAACTACCGGTATGAGACGACAGTGGTGTGAAATGGAACTTATGACGAAGCTGAAGGTTGATTTAGCCATAAAGGCGCATTGATTGTGAAAAGACAAGGCATGGCACACGAAATGGCAATCACACCAAATAAGAAAGGCTATGCTGGTCCAGTAAATTCGGCATGGGGGGCCATCAACACTAACTGATATTGAACCTGCCATGTGATGAGCCATCAACACTAACTGATACTGAACTTGCCATCTGATGAGCCATCAACACTAACTGATACTGAACTTGCCATCTGATGGGCCATCAACACTAATTGATACTGAACTTGCCATCTGATGGGCCATCAACACTAACTGATACTGAACTTGCCATCTGATGGGCCATCAACACTAACTGATACTGAACTTGCCATCTGATGAGCCATCAACACTAACTGATACTGAACTTGCCATCTGATGGGCTATCAACACTAACTGATACTGAACTTGCCATCTGATGGGCCATCAACACTAACTGATACTGAACTTGCCATCTGATGGGCCATCAACACTAACTGATACTGAACTTGCCATCTGATGGGCCATCAACACTAACTGATACTGAACTTGCCATCTGATGGGCCATCAACACTAACTGATACTGAACTTGCCATCTGATGGGCCATCAACACTAACTGATACTGAACTTGCCATCTGATGGGCCATCAACACTAACTGATACTGAACTTGCCATCTGATGGGCCATCAACACTAACTGATACTGAACTTGCCATCTGATGGGCCATCAACACTAACTGATACTGAACTTGCCATCTGATGGGCCATCAACACTAACTGATACTGAACTTGCCATCTGATGGGCCATCAACACTAACTGATACTGAACTTGCCATACATCTGATGGGCCATCAACACTAACTGATACTGAACTTGCCACCTGATCTTGGGCCTACTAGTAGAGCTAACAGCACTGGGCAGGCATGCAAAAAGCCATACCGGTACCACTCAACAACAAGGAACGGTGCATCCACCTTTTGGGTGATTATTTGAATGACGCTGCTGCCTGGCATGTGCATGTAATCCTGTTTATTTGGCCCCACAAAGAGTCGTTCATGAGTGTCGCTTCTTGTCCGTGCTAGGACTGGTTTTGCATGTTGTAGTACCGGTATGTGTCCGACCAAGTGATGAAGTATTTTTGCCTAATGCGCCAAGCTGAGCATAATATGTGCTGCCTCCAGAAAGGACCCCCTCGAGGCACTGCTCAGATAAGTCAAGAATGGTGCATAATTGCTCAGATAAGTACATGTTGCCAGCTTCTTTTTATCGGAAGCCACTTGGTAGTGAACGTAGGCCTGGGGCTGGGGCAGGGGCTTCTTCTTCTTTGGCAGCCCATTATTAGAAAGGCTTTTTTGTAAAATAAAGAAGGTGAAATCGGATGCCTTGTGCATGGTGGCATCAGCCTGACAGTTGCGACCTCTCTACTAGGAAGAGGGAAAGGACCTCCCCCGCCACATTATTGTCATCCCCGTTTGCTGGCACCATGCCCATCATTGGCTGGCTCCTTGTGGCATCCAGCTGGCCGCTGCTGCTGCTGTCGCTGCTGCGGGCGCCTGGCGGGCTGCTGCTGCTGCTCCTGCCATCTCTTGATGTCGGCAACCCTTGATCAGGTCTCACCAGCACCAGGCCACAACCTGAAGGACAGGCATGACATGGCAGAAACGAGCGGGTTGATGCTTGGGTACTTCAAATCCAGTCATATACCGGTACATGTAGGATAGAAAAGCACTTTTTAAATTCAACGAGGTACGCCGTCACCCATTTCACCTTGCAAGAAAAAGGTCCATGATCCGCCAACTTTGCTGCATGCATCAGAGACCAGCATGTTCTAGGCACTCCAGACCACATTTGGGAGGCTGCCGGGATGCAAACACTGAGCCCATTTGGACCAAACCTTCACCAGTCTATACCCGGTGCCTCAAACCACAGGGCTCCATGCACCCAGCCCTGCCGACTGTAGACTGGGTTGTCCTTATGGTATAGTTGAAGCACCTTCAAACATATAATGGCAGTGACAGGCTCGACGGCAAAGAAAGAAAGATAGAAAACTACGCCTGCAGGGGCGTGAGGGTTAAGGAAAGAGCGCGGCATGGGCCTAGGCCGCGTCCGCGCTGTTACCATCTCGACGGCAGAAGAATTAAAACCCAACATTACAAACGAGAGCCTGCCACCCCTGACCTGCAAAGGCCTCCACAATATGCAAGTCCATTGCTGGCCCCCGATGCCGATGTGCCAACAGAATAGCCGTCCCGCTATGCGCCTCGATTAGCTGACTCAGCAGATTGGACAGAGCGGGGAGAGAGGCCGTCATGTACATCACATCGGAGGCTGACACAGCATGCGGGTACAAGGGTACAGAGATTGGTATTTGCGCAAGGAGGAAGTAATAGGAGCTGCGTAGCAATTGAGGCTGGCAGGACAAAAGGGCACAGTGGTACAGAGGTTGGCATTACGTGCAGAGGATAGGAAACAGGCTGTATGGGACCTAATGAAGCTGACATGGCACAATGGAAAGATGGTGCAGGGTAGTGAGAGGCTTGCATTGTGAGAGGAGGAAATAAAGGAGGCCGCGATACCCTTGGCACCCTTAGTCGAGTGAATAATGACACCCTGGGGCTGTTCAGATCTTGGACTAGTTCTGATGGATCTGCTGCATCATCGATAATTACATCAAATCAGTGATGTGCCGATGACGGCCCTTACGGTGCATAAATTATGTACCGGTTGCTAAATTTCAACCACCGTAATCTCAGGGCCAATTCAACTACTTTTATCTGTAAGACATAGGTTCTTAAATTGTCTTCAATGATTTATAGATGACGGCTTCATTACACAGCACTGCATCGAAGACATTTGCTGGCTGAGCCTTGGGTCTGCATTGACCTGATGGATATATTGAATCTGCCATGGCCCGACCGGCATGCTAGATCTGCCTTCACCTCCTGGATCTGCTAGATCTGCTTCCTACTGACGGGCCTATTGCATCTGCCAGATCTGCCTCCTCTAACAGGCCTTCTATATCTGCCTTTGCCTGCTAGATCTGCCCACCCTGACGGGCTTACTTTATCCGCCATTACCTGATGGATCTGCTAGATCTGCTCATCCTGCCGGGTGTGCTATATCTACCTTCACCTGATAGATCTGCTAGATCTGCTCAACCTGGCGGGTGCACTGTATCTACCGTCACCTAATGGATCTACTAGATCTGCCTCAACATGACGGGCCTACCACATCTACCTCAGCCTCGTGGATTTACTAGACCTCCCTCAACCTGGCAGGCCTCACCCATCACGTAATCGTATCTCTGGTTGAGTATCCGAGGGTCTGGTCTGCTCCACTCCAGCTCCGCGACCAAGGCACTGCCTCCAGCCGCCTCGATCAGCCCGGCATTGAGGTCTACATTTGAGCGTGCCAGGGGCAGCACAGCGGCCAGATCCGTCAGCTGTACATGCGCACCCAGGCATGCGCATGTGATTCCAACAATACCTAGTTTGATGGGGAAGAAGAGGAGGGTGGGGGGGAATGGGAAAAGGACATGCGTCAGCACATATGCACCCAGGCATATGACATTCCGACAAAACATTTTGTGATGGGGAAGGTGAAGAAGGGGAGGAGGAGGGGGGGGATATGCTTCTGTACATATGTGCACCAGGTAGGCAAATGTGATTCCGACAGCACTTCAGGTGAGGAAGAGAGGGAGGATCAGGAGGAGGAGTGAAGGGGGGGAGGAGAGAGAGAGGAAGAGGAAGAAATACAAGGGAGAAGAGAAGAAGGAGGAGAAGGACGATATGCTTTACTGCATAGACAGATGCAACAGAGCACCCTGGCCAGAGAGGAAAGTAGAGAAGGATGATTGGCAGGAGGGATTAGGGTCGACCGCACTAGAGCGACCCAGAAGCCTAAAGTGTAAAGGAGTGCAAGCAGTTTTTTGGTGAAGGAGATGAGGATGGAGTGCATTTGGAAAGCTGCACAACCGAGGGTAAGGTGCAAGCCTCTCGAGAAACACTGATTATTAAATTATTTATATATCCCACATCAGTATACAACAGCCCCCCGCAGCCCCCCTCATCACTTTCCCTTGCTTCTCTAACCTGTGCGCCCCTGAGACAGGCCCCTTGCTGCCCCCTGCACCCTCTGTACCCCTGAGACAGGCCCCATGCTGCCCCCTGCACCCTCTGTACCCCTGAGACAGGCCCCTTGCTGCCCCCTGCACCCTCTGTGCCCCTGAGACAGGCCCCATGCTGCCCCCTGCACCCTCTGTACCCCTGAGACAGGCCCCATGCTGCCCCCTGCACCCTCTGTACCCCTGAGACAGGCCCCATGCTGCCCCCTGTACCCTCTGTACCCCTGAGACAGGCCCCATGATGCCCCCTGCACCCACTGTACCCCTGAGACATGCCCCATGCTGCCCCCTGTACCCTCTGTACCCCTGAGACAGCCCCCCTGATGCCCCCTGCACCCTCTGTACCCCTGAGACAGGCCCCCTGATGCCCCCTGTACCCTCTGTACCCCTGAGACAGGCCCCTTGCTGCCCCCTGCACCCTCTGTACCCCTGAGACAGGCCCCATGCTGCCCCCTGCACCCTCTGTAACCCTGAGACAGGCCCCATGCTGCCCCCTGCACCCTCTGTACCCCTGAGACAGGCCCCTTGCTGCCCCCTGCACCCTCTGTACCCCTGAGACAGGCCCCCTGATGCCCCCTGCACCCTCTGCACCCCTGAGACAGCCCCCCTGATGCCCCCGGCACCCTCTGTACCCCTGAGACAGACCCCCTGATGCCCCCTGTACCCTCTGAACCACTGAGACAGGCCCCATGCTGCCCACTGTACCCTCTGTACCCCTGAGACAGGCCCCATGCTGTCCCCTGCACCCTCTGTACCCCTAAGACAGGCCCCATGCTGCCCCCTGCACCCTCTGTACCCCTGAGACAGGCCCCCTGATGCACCCTGTACCCTCTGTACCCCTGAGACAGGCCCCATGCTGCCCCCTGCACCCTCTGTACCCTTGAGACAGGCCCCCTGAACCCCCTGTACCCTAGGTACCCCTAAGACAGCCCCCCTGATTCCCCCTGTACCCTATGTGCCCCTGAGACAGACCCCTTGCTGCCCCCTGTACCCAATGTACCCCTGAGACAGGCCCATTGCTGCCCCCTGTACCCTCTGTGCCCCTGAGACAGGCCCCATGCTGCCCCCTGCACCCTCTGTACCCCTAAGACAGCCCCCCTGATGCCCCCTGCACCCTTTGTTCCCCTGAAACAGACCCCCAGAAGCCCCCTGCACCCTCTGTACCCCTTAGACAGCCCCCCTGATGCCCCCTGTACCCTCTGTACCCCTGAGACAGGCCCCTTGCTGCCCCATGCACCCTCTGTACCCCTTAGACAGCCCCCCTGATGCCCCCTGCACCCTCTGGTCCCCTGAGACAGACCCCCTGCTGCCCCCTGCGCCCTCTGTACCCCTTAGACAGCCCCCCTGATGCACCCTGCACCCTCTGTTCCCCTGAGACAGGCCCCCTGATGCCCCATGCACCCTCTGTACCCCTGAGACAGGCCCATTGCTGCTCCCTGCGCCCTCTGTACCCCTAAGACAGCCCCCCTGATGCCCCATGCACCCTCTGTTCCCCTGAGACAGGCCCCATGGTGCCACCTGCACCCTCTGTACCCCTTAGACAGCCCCCCTAATGCCCCCTGTACCCTCTGTACCCCTGAGACAGCCCCCCTGATGCCCCATGCACCCTATGTAACCCTGAGACAGCCCCCCTGATGCCCCCTGCACCCTCTGCACCCCTTAGACAGCCCCCCTGATGCCCCCTGCACCCTCTGTACCCCTGAGACAGGCCCCCTGATGCCCCCTGCACCCTCTGTACCCCTGAGACAGCCCCCCTGATGCCCCCTGCACCCTCTGTTCCCCTGAGACAGGCACCCTGATGCCCCATGCACCTTCTGTACCCCTGATACAGGCCCCCTGATGCCCCCTGCACCCTCTGTACCCCTGAGACAGCCCCCCTGATGCCCCCTGTACCCTCTGTACCCCTGAGACAGGCCCCATGCTGCACCCTGTACCCTCTGTACCCCTGAGACAGGCCCCATGCTGCCCCCTTGCACCCTCTGTACCCCTGAGACAGGCCCCATACTGCCCCCTGTACCCTCTGTACCCCTGAGACATGCCCCTTGCTGCCCCCTGTACCCTCTGTACCCCTGAGACAGACCCCCTGATGCCCCCTGCACCCTCTGTACCCCTGAGACAGGCCCATTGCTGCTCCCTGCGCCCTCTGTACCCCTAAGACAGCCCCCCTGATGCCTTATGCACCCTCTGTTCCCCTGAGACAGGCCCCCTGATGCCCCCTGCACCCTCTGTAACCCTGAGACAGCCCCCCTGATGCCCCCTGCACCCTCTGTACCCCTTAGACAGCCCCCCTGATGCCCCCTGCACCCTCTGTACCCCTGAGACAGGCCCCATGATGCCCCCTGCACCCTCTGTACCCCTAAAACAGCCCCCCTGATGCCCCCTGCACCCTCTGTTCCCCTGAGACAGGCACCCTGATGCCCCATTCACCCTCTGTACCCCTGAGACAGGCCCCCTGATGCCCCCTGCACCCTCTGTACCCCTGAGACAGCCCCCCTGATGCCCCCTGTACCCTCTGTACCCCTGAGACAGGCCCCATGCTGCACCCTGTACCCTCTGTACCCCAAAGACAGGCCCCATGCTGCCCCCTTGCACCCTCTGTACCCCTGAGACAGGCCCCATGCTGCCCCCTGTACCCTCTGTACCCCTGAGACATGCCCCTTGCTGCCCCCTGTACCCTCTGTACCCCTGAGGCAGGCCCCCTGATGCCCCCTGCACCCTCTGTACCCCTGAGACAGGCCCCATGATGCCCCCTGCACCCTCTGTACCCCTGAGACAGGCCCCATGATGCCCCCTGCACCCTCTGTACCCCTGAGACAGGCCCCCTGATGCCCCCTTTACCCTCTGTACCCCTGAGACAGGCCCCCTGATGCCCCCTGCACCCTCTGTACCCCTTAGACAGGCCCCCTGATGCCCCGTGCACCCTCTGTACCCCTGAGACAGGCCCCCTGATGCCCCCTGCACCCTCTGTTCCCCTGAGACAGACCCCATGATGCCCCCTGCACCCTCTGTACCCCTTAGACAGCCCCCCTGATGCCCCCTGTACCCTCTGTACCCCTGAGACAGCCCCCCTGATGCCCCATGCACCCTCTGTAACCCTGAGACAGCCCCCCTGATGCCCCCTGCACCCTCTGCACCCCTTAGACAGGCCCCCTGATGCCCCCTGCACCCTCTGTACCCCTGAGACAGGCCCCCTGATGCCCCCTGCACCCTCTGTACCCCTAAAACAGCCCCCCTGATGCCCCCTGCACCCTCTGTTCCCCTGAGACAGGCACCCTGATGCCCCATGCACCCTCTGTACCCCTGAGACAGGCCCCATACTGCCCCCTGCACCCTCTGTACCCCTGAGACAGGCCCCCTGATGCCCCCTGTACCCTCTGTACCCCTGAGACAGGCCCCATGCTGCACCCTGTACCCTCTGTACTCCTGAGACAGGCCCCATGCTGCCCCCTTGCACCCTCTGTACCCCTGAGACAGGCCCCATACTGCCCCCTGTACCCTCTGTACCCCTGAGACATGCCCCTTGCTGCCCCCTGTACCCTCTGTACCCCTGAGACAGGCCCCCTGATGCCCCCTGCACCCTCTGTTCCCCTGAGACAGGCCCCATGATGCCCCCTGCACCCTCTGTACCCCTGAGACAGGCCCCATGATGCCCCCTGCACCCTCTGTACCCCTGAGACAGGCCCCCTAATGCCCCCTGTACCCTCTGTACCCCTGAGACAGGCCCCATGATGCACCCTGTACCCCTGAGACATGCCCCATGCTGCCCCCTTGCACCCTCTGTACCCCTGAGACAGGCCCCATGATGCCCCCGGCACCCTCTGCACCCCTGAGACAGCCCCCCTGATGCCCCCTGTACCCTCTGTACCCCTAAGACAGGCCCCCTGGTGCCCCCTGCACCCTCTGTACCCCTTAGACAGGCCCCCTGATGCGCCCTGCACCCTCTGTTCCCCTGAGACAGACCCCCTGATGCCCCCTGCACCCTCTGTACCCCTTAAACAGGCCTCCTGATGTCCCCTGCACCCTCTGTACCCCTGAGACAGGCCCCCTGATGCCCCCTTTATCCTCTGTACCCCTGAGACAGGCCCCCTGATGCCCCTTGCACCCTCTGTACCCCTTAGACAGGCCCCCTGATGCCCCGTGCACCCTCTGTACCCCTGAGACAGGCCCCCTGATGCCCCCTGCACCCTCTGTTCCCCCGAGACAGACCCCATGCTGCCCCCTGCACCCTCTGTACCCCTGAGACAGGCCCCCTGATGCCCCCTGCACCCTCTGTACCCCTGAGACAGGCCCCTTGATGCCCCCTGTACCCTCTGTACCCCTGAGACAGGCCCCCTGATGCCCCCTGCACCCTATGTACCCCTATGACAGGCCCCCTGATGCCCCCTGCACCCTCTGTACCCCTGAGACATGCCCCATGCTGCCCCCTGCACCCTCTGTACCCCTGAGACAGGCCCCATGATGCCCCCTGCACCCTCTGTACCCCTGAGACAGGCCCCCTGATGCCCCCTGTACCCTAAGTACCCCTAAGAAAGCCCCCATGATGCCCCCGGCACCCTCTGCACCCCTGAGACAGCCCCCCTGATGCCCCCTGTACCCTCTGTACCCCTGAGACAGGCCCCCTGGTGCCCCCTGCACCCCCTGTACCCCTTAGACAGGCCCCCTGATGCGCCCTGCACCCTCTGTTCCCCTGAGACAGACCCCCTGATGCCCCCTGCACCCTCTGTACCCCTGAGACAGGCCCATTGCTGCTCCCTGCGCCCTCTGTACCCCTAAGACAGCCCCCCTGATGCCTTATGCACCCTCTGTTCCCCTGAGACAGGCCCCCTGATGCCCCCTGCACCCTCTGTAACCCTGAGACAGCCCCCCTGATACCCCCTGCACCCTCTGTACCCCTTAGACAGCCCCCCTGATGCCCCCTGCACCCTCTGTACCCCTGAGACAGGCCCCATGATGCCCCCTGCACCCTCTGTACCCCTAAAACAGCCCCCCTGATGCCCCCTGCACCCTCTGTTCCCCTGAGACAGGCACCCTGATGCCCCATTCACCCTCTGTACCCCTGAGACAGGCCCCCTGATGGCCCCTGCACCCTCTGTACCCCTGAGACAGCCCCCCTGATGCCCCCTGTACCCTCTGTACCCCTGAGACAGGCCCCATGCTGCACCCTGTACCCTCTGTACCCCAGAGACAGGCCCCATGCTGCCCCCTTGCACCCTCTGTACCCCTGAGACAGGCCCCATGCTGCCCCCTGTACCCTCTGTACCCCTGAGACATGCCCCTTGCTGCCCCCTGTACCCTCTGTACCCCTGAGACAGGCCCCCTGATGCCCCCTGCACCCTCTGTACCCCTGAGACAGGCCCCATGATGCCCCCTGCACCCTCTGTACCCCTGAGACAGGCCCCATGATGCCCCCTGCACCCTCTGTACCCCTGAGACAGGCCCCCTGATGCCCCCTTTACCCTCTGTACCCCTGAGACAGGCCCCCTGATGCCCCCTGCACCCTCTGTACCCCTTAGACAGGCCCCCTGATGCCCCGTGCACCCTCTGTACCCCTGAGACAGGCCCCCTGATGCCCCCTGCACCCTCTGTTCCCCTGAGACAGACCCCATGATGCCCCCTGCACCCTCTGTACCCCTTAGACAGCCCCCCTGATGCCCCCTGTACCCTCTGTACCCCTGAGACAGCCCCCCTGATGCCCCATGCACCCTCTGTAACCCTGAGACAGCCCCCCTGATGCCCCCTGCACCCTCTGCACCCCTTAGACAGGCCCCCTGATGCCCCCTGCACCCTCTGTACCCCTGAGACAGGCCCCCTGATGCCCCCTGCACCCTCTGTACCCCTAAAATAGCCCCCCTGATGCCCCCTGCACCCTCTGTTCCCCTGAGACAGGCCCCCTGATGCCCCCTGCACCCTCTGTACCCCTGAGACAGCCCCCCTGATGCCCCCTGTACCCTCTGTACCCCTGAGACAGGCCCCATGCTGCACCCTGTACCCTCTGTACCCCTGAGACAGGCCCCATGCTGCCCCCTTGCACCCTCTGTACCCCTGAGACAGGCCCCATACTGCCCCCTGTACCCTCTGTACCCCTGAGACATGCCCCTTGCTGCCCCCTGTACCCTCTGTACCCCTGAGACAGGCCCCCTGATGCCCCCTGCACCCTCTGTACCCCTGAGACAGGCCCCATGATGCCCCCTGCACCCTCTGTACCCCTGAGACAGGCCCCATGATGCCCCCTGCACCCTCTGTACCCCTGAGACAGGCCCCATGATGCCCCCTGCACCCTCTGTACCCCTGAGACAGGCCCCCTAATGCACCCTGTAACCTCTGTACCCCTGAGACAGGCCCCATGATGCACCCTGTACCCCTGAGACATGCCCCATGCTGCCCCCTTGCACCCTCTGTACCCCTGAGACAGGCCCCATGATGCCCCCGGCACCCTCTGCACCCCTGAGACAGCCCCCCTGATGCCCCCTGTACCCTCTGTACCCCTAAGACAGGCCCCCTGGTGCCCCCTGCACCCTCTGTACCCCTTAGACAGGCCCCCTGATGCGCCCTGCACCCTCTGTTCCCCTGAGACAGACCCCCTGATGCCCCCTGCACCCTCTGTACCCCTTAAACAGGCCTCCTGATGCCCCCTGCACCCTCTGTACCCCTGAGACAGGCCCCCTGATGCCCCCTGCACCCTCTGTACCCCTAAAACAGCCCCCCTGATGCCCCCTGCACCCTCTGTTCCCCTGAGACAGGCACCCTGATGCCCCATTCACCCTCTGTACCCCTGAGACAGGCCCCCTGATGCCCCCTGCACCCTCTGTACCCCTGAGACAGGCCCCCTGATGCCCCCTGCACCCTCTGTACCCATGAGACAGCCCCCCTGATGCCCCCTGCACCCTCTGTACCCCTGAGACAGGCCCCATGATGCCCCCTGCACCCTCTGTACCCCTAAAACAGCCCCCCTGATGCCCCCTGCACCCTCTGTTCCCCTGAGACAGGCACCCTGATGCCCCATTCACCCTCTGTACCCCTGAGACAGGCCCCCTGATGCCCCCTGCACCCTCTGTACCCCTGAGACAGCCCCCCTGATGCCCCCTGTACCCTCTGTACCCCTGAGACAGGCCCCATGCTGCACCCTGTACCCTCTGTACCCCAGAGACAGGCCCCATGCTGCCCCCTTGCACCCTCTGTACCCCTGAGACAGGCCCCATGCTGCCCCCTGTACCCTCTGTACCCCTGAGACATGCCCCTTGCTGCCCCCTGTACCCTCTGTACCCCTGAGACAGGCCCCCTGATGCCCCCTGCACCCTCTGTACCCCTGAGACAGGCCCCATGATGCCCCCTGCACCCTCTGTACCCCTGAGACAGGCCCCATGATGCCCCCTGCACCCTCTGTACCCCTGAGACAGGCCCCCTGATGCCCCCTTTATCCTCTGTACCCCTGAGACAGGCCCCCTGATGCCCCTTGCACCCTCTGTACCCCTTAGACAGGCCCCTGATGCCCCGTGCACCCTCTGTACCCCTGAGACAGGCCCCCTGATGCCCCCTGCACCCTCTGTTCCCCCGAGACAGACCCCATGCTGCCCCCTGCACCCTCTGTACCCCTGAGACAGGCCCCCTGATGCCCCCTGCACCCTCTGTACCCCTGAGACAGGCCCCTTGATGCCCCCTGTACCCTCTGTACCCCTGAGACAGGCCCCCTGATGCCCCCTGCACCCTATGTACCCCTATGACAGGCCCCCTGATGCCCCCTGCACCCTCTGTACCCCTGAGACATGCCCCATGATGCCCCCTGCACCCTCTGTACCCCTAAAACAGCCCCATGCTGCCCCTTGCACCCTCTGTACCCCTGAGACAGGCCCCCTGATGCCCCCTGTACCCTAAGTACCCCTAAGAAAGCCCCCATGATGCCCCCGGCACCCTCTGCACCCCTGAGACAGCCCCCCTGATGCCCCCTGTACCCTCTGTACCCCTGAGACAGGCCCCCTGGTGCCCCCTGCACCCCCTGTACCCCTTAGACAGGCCCCCTGATGCGCCCTGCACCCTCTGTTCCCCTGAGACAGACCCCCTGATGCCCCCTGCACCCTCTGTACCCCTGAGACAGGCCCATTGCTGCTCCCTGCGCCCTCTGTACCCCTAAGACAGCCCCCCTGATGCCTTATGCACCCTCTGTTCCCCTGAGACAGGCCCCCTGATGCCCCCTGCACCCTCTGTAACCCTGAGACAGCCCCCCTGATACCCCCTGCACCCTCTGTACCCCTTAGACATCCCCCCTGATGCCCCTTGCACCCTCTGTACCCCTGAGACAGGCCCCATGATGCCCCCTGCACCCTCTGTACCCCTAAAACAGCCCCCCTGATGCCCCCTGCACCCTCTGTTCCCCTGAGACAGGCACCCTGATGCCCCATTCACCCTCTGTACCCCTGAGACAGGCCCCCTGATGCCCCCTGCACCCTCTGTACCCCTGAGACAGCCCCCCTGATGCCCCCTGTACCCTCTGTACCCCTGAGACAGGCCCCATGCTGCACCCTGTACCCTCTGTACCCCAGAGACAGGCCCCATGCTGCCCCCTTGCACCCTCTGTACCCCTGAGACAGGCCCCATGCTGCCCCCTGTACCCTCTGTACCCCTGAGACATGCCCCTTGCTGCCCCCTGTACCCTCTGTACCCCTGAGACAGGCCCCCTGATGCCCCCTGCACCCTCTGTACCCCTGAGACAGGCCCCATGATGCCCCCTTTACCCTCTGTACCCCTGAGACAGGCCCCCTAATGCCCCCTGTACCCTCTGTACCCATGAGACAGGCCCCATGATGCACCCTTGCACCCTCTGTACCCCTGAGACAGGCCCCATGATGCCCCCGGCACCCTCTGCACCCCTGAGACAGCCCCCCTGATGCCCCCTGCACCCTCTGTACCCCTGAGACAGGCCCCATGATGCCCCCTGCACCCTCTGTACCCCTGAGACAGGCCCCATGATGCCCCCTGCACCCTCTGTTCCCCTGAGACAGACCCCCTGATGCCCCCTGCACCCTCTGTACCCCTTAAACAGGCCTCCTGATGCCCCCTGCACCCTCTGTACCCCTTAAACAGGCCCCATGATGCCCCCTGCACCCTCTGTACCCCTAAAACAGCCCCCCTGATGCCCCCTGCACCCTCTGTTCCCCTGAGACAGGCACCCTCATGCCCCATTCACCCTCTGTACCCCTGAGAGAGGCCCCCTGATGCCCCCTGCACCCTCTGTACCCCTGAGACAGCCCCCCTGATGCCCCCTGTACCCTCTGTACCCCTGAGACAGGCCCCATGCTGCACCCTGTACCCTCTGTACCCCTGAGACAGGCCCCATGCTGCACCCTGTACCCTCTGTACCCCTGAGACAGGCCCCATGCTGCCCCCTTGCACCCTCTGTACCCCTGAGACAGGCCCCATACTGCCCCCTGTACCCTCTGTACCCCTGAGACATGCCCCTTGCTGCCCCCTGTACCCTCTGTACCCCTGAGACAGGCCCCCTGATGCCCCCTGCACCCTCTGTACCCCTGAGACAGGCCCCATGATGCCCCCTGCACCCTCTGTACCCCTGAGACAGGCCCCATGATGCCCCCTGCACCCTCTGTACCCCTGAGACAGGCCCCCTAATGCCCCCTGTACCCTCTGTACCCCTGAGACAGGCCCCATGATGCACCCTGTACCCCTGAGACATGCCCCATGCTGCCCCCTTGCACCCTCTGTACCCCTGAGACAGCCCCCCTGATGCCCCCTGCACCCTCTGTACCCCTGAGACAGGCCCCATGCTGCACCCTGTACCCTCTGTACCCCTGAGACAGGCCCCATGCTGCCCCCTTGCACCCTCTGTACCCCTGAGACAGGCCCCATACTGCCCCCTGTACCCTCTGTACCCCTGAGACATGCCCCTTGCTGCCCCCTGTACCCTCTGTACCCCTGAGACAGGCCCCCTGATGCCCCCTGCACCCTCTGTACCCCTGAGACAGGCCCCATGATGCCCCCTGCACCCTCTGTACCCCTGAGACATGCCCCATGATGCCCCCGGCACCCTCTGCACCCCTGAGACAGCCCCCCTGATGCCCCCTGTACCCTCTGTACTCCTAAGACAGGCCCCCTGGTGCCCCCTGCACCCTCTGTACCCCTTAGACAGGCCCCCTGATGCGCCCTGCACCCTCTGTTCCCCTGAGACAGACCCCCTGATGCCCCCTGCACCCTCTGTACCCCTTAAACAGGCCTCCTGATGCCCCCTGCACCCTCTGTACCCCTGAGACAGGCCCCATGATGCCCCCTGCACCCTCTGTACCCCTAAAACAGCCCCCCTGATGCCCCCTGCACCCTCTGTTCCCCTGAGACAGGCACCCTGATGCCCCATTCACCCTCTGTACCCCTGAGACAGGCCCCCTGATGCCCCCTGCACCCTCTGTACCCCTGAGACAGCCCCCCTGATGCCCCCTGTACCCTCTGTACCCCTGAGACAGGCCCCCTGATGCCCCGTGCACCCTCTGTACCCCTTAGACAGCCCCCCTGATGCCCCCTGCACCCTCTGTACCCCTGAGACAGGCCCCATGATGCCCCCTGCACCCTCTGTACCCCTAAAACAGCCCCCCTGATGCCCCCTGCACCCTCTGTACCCCTGAGACAGGCCCCCTGATGCCCCCTGCACCCTCTGTACCCCTGAGACAGGCCCCCTGATGCCCCCTGCACCCTCTGTACCCCTGAGACAGCCCCCCTGATGCCCCCTGCACCCTCTGTACCCCTGAGACAGGCCCCATGATGCCCCCTGGACCCTCTGTACCCCTAAAACAGCCCCCCTGATGCCCCCTGCACCCTCTGTTCCCCTGAGACAGGCACCCTGATGCCCCATTCACCCTCTGTACCCCTGAGACAGGCCCCCTGATGCCCCCTGCACCCTCTGTACCCCTGAGACAGCCCCCCTGATGCCCCCTGTACCCTCTGTACCCCTGAGACAGACCCCATGCTGCACCCTGTACCCTCTGTACCCCAGAGACAGGCCCCATGCTGCCCCCTTGCACCCTCTGTACCCCTGAGACAGGCCCCATGCTGCCCCCTGTACCCTCTGTACCCCTGAGACATGCCCCTTGCTGCCCCCTGTACCCTCTGTACCCCTGAGACAGGCCCCCTGATGCCCCCTGCACCCTCTGTACCCCTGAGACAGGCCCCATGATGCCCCCTGCACCCTCTGTACCCCTGAGACAGGCCCCATGATGCCCCCTGCACCCTCTGTACCCCTGAGACAGGCCCCCTGATGCCCCCTTTACCCTCTGTACCCCTGAGACAGGCCCCCTGATGCCCCGTGCACCCTCTGTACCCCTGAGACAGGCCCCCTGATGCCCCCTGCACCCTCTGTTCCCCTGAGACAGACCCCATGATGCCCCCTGCACCCTCTGTACCCCTTAGACAGCCCCCCTGATGCCCCCTGTACCCTCTGTACCCCTGAGACAGCCCCCCTGATGCCCCATGCACCCTCTGTACCCCTGAGACAGGGCCCCCCTGATGCCCCCTGCACCCTCTGCACCCCTTAGACAGGCCCCCTGATGCCCCCTGCACCCTCTGTACCCCTGAGACAGGCCCCATGATGCCCCCTGCACCCTCTGTACCCCTGAGACAGGCCCCATGATGCCCCCTGCACCCTCTGTACCCCTGAGACAGGCCCCCTGATGCCCCATTTACCCTCTGTACCCCTGATACAGGCCCCCTGATGCCCCCTGCACCCTCTGTACCCCTTAGACAGGCCCCCTGATGCCCCGTGCACCCTCTGTACCCCTGAGACAGGCCCCCTGATGCCCCCTGCACCCTCTGTTCCCCTGAGACAGACCCCATGATGCCCCCTGCACCCTCTGTACCCCTTAGACAGCCCCCCTGATGCCCCCTGTACCCTCTGTACCCCTGAGACAGCCCCCATGATGCCCCATGCACCCTCTGTACCCCTGAGACAGGGCCCCCCTGATGCCCCCTGCACCCTCTGCACCCCTTAGACAGGCCCCCTGATGCCCCCTGCACCCTCTGTACCCCTGAGACAGGCCCCCTGATGCCCCCTGCACCCTCTGTACCCCTAAAACAGCCCCCCTGATGCCCCCTGCACCCTCTGTTCCCCTGAGACAGGCACCCTGATGCCCCCTGCACCCTCTGTACCCCTGAGACAGCCCCCCTGATGCCCCCTGTACCCTCTGTACCCCTGAGACAGGCCCCATGCTGCACCCTGTACCCTCTGTACCCCTGAGACAGGCCCCATGCTGCCCCCTTGCACCCTCTGTACCCCTGAGACAGGCCCCATACTGCCCCCTGTACCCTCTGTACCCCTGAGACATGCCCCTTGCTGCCCCCTGTACCCTCTGTACCCCTGAGACAGGCCCCCTGATGCCCCCTGCACCCTCTGTACCCCTGAGACATGCCCCTTGCTGCCCCCTGCACCCTCTGTACCCCTGAGACAGGCCCCATGATGCCCCCTGCACCCTCTGTACCCCTGAGACAGGCCCCCTAATGCCCCCTGTACCCTCTGTACCCCTGAGACAGGCCCCATGATGCACCCTGTACCCCTGAGACATGCCCCATGCTGCCCCCTTGCACCCTCTGTACCCCTGAGACAGGCCCCATGATGCCCCCGGCACCCTCTGCACCCCTGAGACAGCCCCCCTGATGCCCCCTGTACCCTCTGTACTCCTAAGACAGGCCCCCTGGTGCCCCCTGCACCCTCTGTACCCCTTAGACAGGCCCCCTGATGCGCCCTGCACCCTCTGTTCCCCTGAGACAGACCCCCTGATGCCCCCTGCACCCTCTGTACCCCTTAAACAGGCCTCCTGATGCCCCCTGCACCCTCTGTACCCCTGAGACAGGCCCCATGATGCCCCCTGCACCCTCTGTACCCCTAAAACAGCCCCCCTGATGCCCCCTGCACCCTCTGTTCCCCTGAGACAGGCACCCTGATGCCCCATTCACCCTCTGTACCCCTGAGACAGGCCCCCTGATGCCCCCTGCACCCTCTGTACCCCTGAGACAGGCCCCATGCTGCACCCTGTACCCTCTGTACCCCAGAGACAGGCCCCATGCTGCCCCCTTGCACCCTCTGTACCCCTGAGACAGGCCCCATGCTGCCCCCTGTACCCTCTGTACCCCTGAGACAGGCCCCCTGCTGCCCCTTGCACCCTCTGTACCCCTGAGACAGGCCCCCTGATGCCCCCTGTACCCTAAGTACCCCTAAGAAAGCCCCCCTGATGCCCCCTGTACCCTCTGTACCCCTGAGACAGGCCCCCTGATGCCCCCTGCACCCTCTGTACCCCTGATAAAGGCCCCCTGATGCCCCCTGTACCCTCTGTACCCCTGAGACAGGCCCCCTGATGCCCCCTGCACCCTCTGTACCCCTGAGACAGGCCCCATGATGCCCCCGGCACCCTCTACACCCCTGAGACAGCCCCCCTGATGCCCCCTGTACCCTCTGTACCCCTGAGACAGGCCCCCTGGTGCCCCCTGCACCCCCTGTACCCCTTAGACAGGCCCCCTGATGCGCCCTGCACCCTCTGTTCCCCTGAGACAGACCCCCTGATGCCCCCTGCACCCTCTGTACCCCTGAGACAGGCCCATTGCTGCTCCCTGCGCCCTCTGTACCCCTAAGACAGCCCCCATGATGCCTTATGCACCCTCTGTTCCCCTGAGACAGGCCCCCTGATGCCCCCTGCACCCTCTGTAACCCTGAGACAGCCCCCATGATGCCCCCTGCACCCTCTGTACCCCTTAGACAGCCCCCCTGATGCCCCCTGCACCCTCTGTACCCCTGAGACAGGCCCCCTGATGCCCCCTGCACCCTCTGTACCCCTGAGACAGGCCCCATGATGCCCCCTGCACCCTCTGTACCCCTGAGACAGGCCCCATGATGCCCCCTGTACCCTCTGTACCCCTGAGACAGGCCCCCTAATGCCCCCTGTACCCTCTGTACCCTTGAGACAGGCCCCATGATGCACCCTGTACCCCTGAGACATGCCCCATGCTGCCCCCTTGCACCCTCTGTACCCCTGAGACAGGCCCCATGATGCCCCCGGCACCCTCTGCACCCCTGAGACAGCCCCCCTGATGCCCCCTGTACCCTCTGTACTCCTAAGACAGGCCCCCTGGTGCCCCCTGCACCCTCTGTACCCCTTAGACAGGCCCCCTGATGCGCCCTGCACCCTCTGTTCCCCTGAGACAGACCCCCTGATGCCCCCTGCACCCTCTGTACCCCTTAAACAGGCCTCCTGATGCCCCCTGCACCCTCTGTACCCCTGAGACAGGCCCCATGATGCCCCCTGCACCCTCTGTACCCCTAAAACAGCCCCCCTGATGCCCCCTGCACCCTCTGTTCCCCTGAGACAGGCACCCTGATGCCCCATTCACCCTCTGTACCCCTGAGACAGGCCCCCTGATGCCCCCTGCACCCTCTGTACCCCTGAGACAGCCCCCCTGATGCCCCCTGTACCCTCTGTACCCCTGAGACAGGCCCCATGCTGCACCCTGTACCCTCTGTACCCCAGAGACAGGCCCCATGCTGCCCCCTTGCACCCTCTGTACCCCTGAGACAGGCCCCATGCTGCCCCCTGTACCCTCTGTACCCCTGAGACAGGCCCCATGCTGCCCCTTGCACCCTCTGTACCCCTGAGACAGGCCCCCTGATGCCCCCTGTACCCTAAGTACCCCTAAGAAAGCCCCCCTGATGCCCCCTGTACCCTCTGTACCCCTGAGACAGGCCCCCTGATGCCCCCTGCACCCTCTGTACCCCTGAGACAGGCCCCATGATGCCCCCTGCACCCTCTGTACCCCTGAGACAGGCCCCATGATGCCCCCTGCACCCTCTGTACCCCTGAGACAGGCCCCCTGATGCCCCCTTTACCCTCTGTACCCCTGAGACAGGCCCCATGATGCCCCCTGCACCCTCTGTACCCCTGAGACAGGCCCCATACTGCCCCCTGTACCCTCTGTACCCCTGAGACATGCCCCTTGCTGCCCCCTGTACCCTCTGTACCCCTGAGACAGGCCCCCTGATGCCCCCTGCACCCTCTGTACCCCTGAGACAGGCCCCATGATGCCCCCTGCACCCTCTGTACCCCTGAGACAGGCCCCATGATGCCCCCTGCACCCTCTGTACCCCTGAGACAGGCCCCCTAATGCCCCCTGTACCCTCTGTACCCCTGAGACAGGCCCCATGATGCACCCTGTACCCCTGAGACATGCCCCATGCTGCCCCCTTACACCCTCTGTACCCCTGAGACAGGCCCCATGATGCCCCCGGCACCCTCTGCACCCCTGAGACAGCCCCCCTGATGCCCCCTGTACCCTCTGTACCCGTAAGACAGGCCCCCTGGTGCCCCCTGCACCCTCTGTACCCCTTAGACAGGCCCCCTGATGCCCCCTGCACCCTCTGTACCCCTGAGACAGGCCCCCTGATGCCCCCTTTACCCTCTGTACCCCTGAGACAGGCCCCCTGATGCCCCCTGCACCCTCTGTACCCCTGAGACAGGCCCCATACTGCCCCCTGTACCCTCTGTACCCCTGAGACATGCCCCTTGCTGCCCCCTGTACCCTCTGTACCCCTGAGACAGGCCCCCTGATGCCCCCTGCACCCTCTGTACCCCTGAGACAGGCCCCATGATGCCCCCTGCACCCTCTGTACCCCTGAGACAGGCCCCATGATGCCCCCTGCACCCTCTGTACCCCTGAGACAGGCCCCCTAATGCCCCCTGTACCCTCTGTACCCCTGAGACAGGCCCCATGATGCACCCTGTACCCCTGAGACAGGCCCCATGATGCCCCCGGCACCCTCTGCACCCCTGAGACAGCCCCCCTGATGCCCCCTGTACCCTCTGTACCCCTGAGACAGGCCCCCTGGTGCCCCCGGCACCCCCTGTACCCCTTAGACAGGCCCCCTGATGCGCCCTGCACCCTCTGTTCCCCTGAGACAGACCCCCTGATGCCCCCTGCACCCTCTGTACCCCTGAGACAGGCCCCCTGATGCTCCCTGCGCCCTCTGTACCCCTAAGACAGCCCCCCTGATGCCTTATGCACCCTCTGTTCCCCTGAGACAGGCCCCCTGATGCCCCCTGCACCCTCTGTAACCCTGAGACAGCCCCCATGATGCCCCCTGCACCCTCTGTACCCCTTAGACAGCCCCCCTGATGCCCCCTGCACCCTCTGTACCCCTGAGACAGGCCCCCTGATGCCCCCTGCACCCTCTGTACCCCTGAGACAGGCCCCATGATGCCCCCTGCACCCTCTGTACCCCTGAGACAGGCCCCATGATGCCCCCTGCACCCTCTGTACCCCTGAGACAGGCCCCCTAATGCCCCCTGTACCCTCTGTACCCCTGAGACAGGCCCCATGATGCACCCTGTACCCCTGAGACATGCCCCATGCTGCCCCCTTGCACCCTCTGTACCCCTGAGACAGGCCCCATGATGCCCCCGGCACCCTCTGCACCCCTGAGACAGCCCCCCTGATGCCCCCTGTACCCTCTGTACTCCTAAGACAGGCCCCCTGGTGCCCCCTGCACCCTCTGTACCCCTTAGACAGGCCCCCTGATGCGCCCTGCACCCTCTGTTCCCCTGAGACAGACCCCCTGATGCCCCCTGCACCCTCTGTACCCCTTAAACAGGCCTCCTGATGCCCCCTGCACCCTCTGTACCCCTGAGACAGGCCCCATGATGCCCCCTGCACCCTCTGTACCCCTAAAACAGCCCCCCTGATGCCCCCTGCACCCTCTGTTCCCCTGAGACAGGCACCCTGATGCCCCATTCACCCTCTGTACCCCTGAGACAGGCCCCCTGATGCCCCCTGCACCCTCTGTACCCCTGAGACAGCCCCCCTGATGCCCCCTGTACCCTCTGTACCCCTGAGACAGGCCCCATGCTGCACCCTGTACCCTCTGTACCCCAGAGACAGGCCCCATGCTGCCCCCTTGCACCCTCTGTACCCCTGAGACAGGCCCCATGCTGCCCCCTGTACCCTCTGTACCCCTGAGACAGGCCCCATGCTGCCCCTTGCACCCTCTGTACCCCTGAGACAGGCCCCCTGATGCCCCCTGTACCCTAAGTACCCCTAAGAAAGCCCCCCTGATGCCCCCTGTACCCTCTGTACCCCTGAGACAGGCCCCCTGATGCCCCCTGCACCCTCTGTACCCCTGAGAAAGGCCCCCTGATGCCCCCTGTACCCTCTGTACCCCTGAGACAGGCCCCCTGATGCCCCCTGCACCCTCTGTACCCCTGAGACAGGCCCCATGATGCCCCCGGCACCCTCTGCACCCCTGAGACAGCCCCCCTGATGCCCCCTGTACCCTCTGTACCCCTGAGACAGGCCCCCTGGTGCCCCATTCACCCCCTGTACCCCTTAGACAGGCCCCCTGATGCGCCCTGCACCCTCTGTTCCCCTGAGACAGACCCCCTGATGCCCCCTGCACCCTCTGTACCCCTGAGACAGGCCCATTGCTGCTCCCTGCGCCCTCTGTACCCCTAAGACAGGCCCCCTGGTGCCCCCTGCACCCTCTGTACCCCTTAGACAGGCCCCCTGATGCCCCCTGCACCCTCTGTAACCCTGAGACAGCCCCCATGATGCCCCCTGCACCCTCTGTACCCCTTAGACAGCCCCCCTGATGCCCCCTGCACCCTCTGTACCCCTGAGACAGGCCCCATGATGCCCCCTGCACCCTCTGTACCCCTAAAACAGCCCCCCTGATGCCCCCTGCACCCTCTGTTCCCCTGAGACAGGCACCCTGATGCCCCATTCACCCTCTGTACCCCTGAGACAGGCCCCCTGATGCCCCCTGCACCCTCTGTACCCCTGAGACAGCCCCCCTGATGCCCCCTGTACCCTCTGTACCCCTGAGACAGGCCCCATGCTGCACCCTGTACCCTCTGTACCCCAGAGACAGGCCCCATGCTGCCCCCTTGCACCCTCTGTACCCCTGGACAGGCCCCATGCTGCCCCCTGTACCCTCTGTACCCCTGAGACAGGCCCCTTGCTGCCCCCTGTACCCCTGAGACATGCCCCATGCTGCCCCCTTACACCCTCTGTACCCCTGAGACAGGCCCCATGATGCCCCCGGCACCCTCTGCACCCCTGAGACAGCCCCCCTGATGCCCCCTGTACCCTCTGTACCCCTAAGACAGGCCCCCTGGTGCCCCCTGCACCCTCTGTACCCCTTAGACAGGCCCCCTGATGCGCCCTGCACCCTCTGTTCCCCTGAGACAGACCCCCTGATGCCCCCTGCACCCTCTGTACCCCTTAGACAGGCCTCCTGATGCCCCCTGCACCCTCTGTACCCCTGAGACAGGCCCCATGATGCCCCCTGCACCCTCTGTACCCCTGAGACAGGCCCCATGATGCCCCCTGCACCCTCTGTACCCCTGAGACAGGCCCCCTAATGCCCCCTGTACCCTCTGTACCCCTGAGACAGGCCCCATGATGCACCCTGTACCCCTGAGACATGCCCCATGCTGCCCCCTTACACCCTCTGTACCCCTGAGACAGGCCCCATGATGCCCCCGGCACCCTCTGCACCCCTGAGACAGCCCCCCTGATGCCCCCTGTACCCTCTGTACCCCTAAGACAGGCCCCCTGGTGCCCCCTGCACCCTCTGTACCCCTTAGACAGGCCCCCTGATGCGCCCTGCACCCTCTGTTCCCCTGAGACAGACCCCCTGATGCCCCCTGCACCCTCTGTACCCCTTAGACAGGCCTCCTGATGCCCCCTGCACCCTCTGTACCCCTGAGACAGGCCCCATGATGCCCCCTGCACCCTCTGTACCCCTAAAACAGCCCCCCTGATGCCCCCTGCACCCTCTGTTCCCCTGAGACAGGCACCCTGATGCCCCATTCACCCTCTGTTCCCCTGAGACAGACCCCCTGATGCCCCCTGCACCCTCTGTACCCCTTATACAGGCCTCCTGATGCCCCCTGCACCCTCTGTACCCCTGAGACAGGCCCCATGATGCCCCCTGCACCCTCTGTACCCCTAAAACAGCCCCCCTGATGCCCCCTGCACCCTCTGTTCCCCTGAGACAGGCACCCTGATGCCCCATTCACCCTCTGTACCCCTGAGACAGGCCCCCTGATGCCCCCTGCACCCTCTGTACCCCTGAGACAGGCCCCCTGATGCCCCCTGCACCCTCTGTACCCCTGAGACAGCCCCCCTGATGCCCCCTGCACCCTCTGTACCCCTGAGACAGGCCCCATGATGCCCCCTGCACCCTCTGTACCCCTAAAACAGCCCCCCTGATGCCCCCTGCACCCTCTGTTCCCCTGAGACAGGCACCCTGATGCCCCATTCACCCTCTGTACCCCTGAGACAGGCCCCCTGATGCCCCCTGCACCCTCTGTACCCCTGAGACAGCCCCCCTGATGCCCCCTGTACCCTCTGTACCCCTGAGACAGGCCCCATGCTGCACCCTGTACCCTCTGTTCCCCAGAGACAGGCCCCATGCTGCCCCCTTGCACCCTCTGTACCCCTGAGACAGGCCCCATGCTGCCCCCTGTACCCTCTGTACCCCTGAGACATGCCCCTTGCTGCCCCCTGTACCCTCTGTACCCCTGAGACAGGCCCCCTGATGCCCCCTGCACCCTCTGTACCCCTGAGACAGGCCCCATGATGCCCCCTGCACCCTCTGTACCCCTGAGACAGGCCCCATGATGCCCCCTGCACCCTCTGTACCCCTGAGACAGGCCCCCTGATGCCCCCTTTACCCTCTGTACCCCTGAGACAGGCCCCCTGATGCCCCCTGCACCCTCTGTACCCCTTAGACAGGCCCCCTGATGCCCCGTGCACCCTCTGTACCCCTGAGACAGGCCCCCTGATGCCCCCTGCACCCTCTGTTCCCCTGAGACAGACCCCATGATGCCCCCTGCACCCTCTGTACCCCTTAGACAGCCCCCCTGATGCCCCCTGTACCCTCTGTACCCCTGAGACAGCCCCCCTGATGCCCCATGCACCCTCTGTAACCCTGAGACAGCCCCCCTGATGCCCCCTGCACCCTCTGCACCCCTTAGACAGGCCCCCTGATGCCCCCTGCACCCTCTGTACCCCTGAGACAGGCCCCCTGATGCCCCCTGCACCCTCTGTACCCCTAAAACAGCCCCCCTGATGCCCCCTGCACCCTCTGTTCCCCTGAGACAGGCACCCTGATGCCCCATTCACCCTCTGTACCCCTGAGACAGGCCCCATACTGCCCCCTGCACCCTCTGTACCCCTGAGACAGCCCCCCTGATGCCCCCTGTACCCTCTGTACCCCTGAGACAGGCCCCATGCTGCCCCCTGTACCCTCTGTACCCCTGAGACAGGCCCCATGCTGCCCCCTTGCACCCTCTGTACCCCTGAGACAGGCCCCATACTGCCCCCTGTACCCTCTGTACCCCTGAGACATGCCCCTTGCTGCCCCCTGTACCCTCTGTACCCCTGAGACAGGCCCCCTGATGCCCCCTGCACCCTCTGTACCCCTGAGACAGGCCCCCTGATGCCCCCTGCACCCTCTGTACCCCTGAGACAGGCCCCATGATGCCCCCTGCACCCTCTGTACCCCTGAGACAGGCCCCCTAATGCCCCCTGTACCCTCTGTACCCATGAGACAGGCCCCATGATGCACCCTTGCACCCTCTGTACCCCTGAGACAGGCCCCATGATGCCCCCGGCACCCTCTGCACCCCTGAGACAGGCCCCCTGATGCCCCCTGCACCCTCTGTACCCCTGAGACAGGCCCCATGATGCCCCCTGCACCCTCTGTACCCCTGAGACAGGCCCCATGATGCCCCCTGCACCCTCTGTACCCCTGAGACAGACCCCCTGATGCCCCCTGCACCCTCTGTACCCCTTAAACAGGCCTCCTGATGCCCCCTGCACCCTCTGTACCCCTTAAACAGGCCCCATGATGCCCCCTGCACCCTCTGTACCCCTAAAACAGCCCCCCTGATGCCCCCTGCACCCTCTGTTCCCCTGAGACAGGCACCCTCATGCCCCATTCACCCTCTGTACCCCTGAGAGAGGCCCCCTGATGCCCCCTGCACCCTCTGTACCCCTGAGACAGCCCCCCTGATGCCCCCTGTACCCTCTGTACCCCTGAGACAGGCCCCATGCTGCACCCTGTACCCTCTGTACCCCAGAGACAGGCCCCATGATGCCCCCTTGCATCCTCTGTACCCCTGAGACAGGCCCCATGCTGCCCCCTGTACCCTCTGTACCCCTGAGACATGCCCCTTGCTGCCCCCTGTACCCTCTGTACCCCTGAGACAGGCCCCCTGATGCCCCCTGCACCCTCTGTACCCCTGAAACAGGCCCCATGATGCCCCCTGCACCCTCTGTACCCCTGAGACAGGCCCCATGATGCCCCCTGCACCCTCTGTACCCCTGAGACAGGCCCCCTGATGCCCCCTTTACCCTCTGTACCCCTGAGACAGGCCCCCTGATGCCCCCTGCACCCTCTGTACCCCTTAGACAGGCCCCCTGATGCCCCGTGCACCCTCTGTACCCCTGAGACAGGCCCCCTGATGCCCCCTGCACCCTCTGTTCCCCTGAGACAGACCCCATGATGCCCCCTGCACCCTCTGTACCCCTTAGACAGCCCCCCTGATGCCCCCTGTACCCTCTGTACCCCTGAGACAGCCCCCCTGATGCCCCATGCACCCTCTGTAACCCTGAGACAGCCCCCCTGATGCCCCCTGCACCCTCTGCACCCCTTAGACAGGCCCCCTGATGCCCCCTGCACCCTCTGTACCCCTGAGACAGGCCCCCTGATGCCCCCTGCACCCTCTGTACCCCTAAAACAGCCCCCCTGATGCCCCCTGCACCCTCTGTTCCCCTGAGACAGGCACCCTGATGCCCCATTCACCCTCTGTACCCCTGAGACAGGCCCCATACTGCCCCCTGCACCCTCTGTACCCCTGAGACAGCCCCCCTGATGCCCCCTGTACCCTCTGTACCCCTGAGACAGGCCCCATGCTGCCCCCTGTACCCTCTGTACCCCTGAGACAGGCCCCATGCTGCCCCCTTGCACCCTCTGTACCCCTGAGACAGGCCCCATACTGCCCCCTGTACCCTCTGTACCCCTGAGACATGCCCCTTGCTGCCCCCTGTACCCTCTGTACCCCTGAGACAGGCCCCCTGATGCCCCCTGCACCCTCTGTACCCCTGAGACAGGCCCCCTGATGCCCCCTGCACCCTCTGTACCCCTGAGACAGGCCCCATGATGCCCCCTGCACCCTCTGTACCCCTGAGACAGGCCCCCTAATGCCCCCTGTACCCTCTGTACCCATGAGACAGGCCCCATGATGCACCCTTGCACCCTCTGTACCCCTGAGACAGGCCCCATGATGCCCCCGGCACCCTCTGCACCCCTGAGACAGCCCCCCTGATGCCCCCTGCACCCTCTGTACCCCTGAGACAGGCCCCATGATGCCCCCTGCACCCTCTGTACCCCTGAGACAGGCCCCATGATGCCCCCTGCACCCTCTGTTCCCCTGAGACAGACCCCCTGATGCCCCCTGCACCCTCTGTACCCCTTAAACAGGCCTCCTGATGCCCCCTGCACCCTCTGTACCCCTTAAACAGGCCCCATGATGCCCCCTGCACCCTCTGTACCCCTAAAACAGCCCCCCTGATGCCCCCTGCACCCTCTGTTCCCCTGAGACAGGCACCCTCATGCCCCATTCACCCTCTGTACCCCTGAGAGAGGCCCCCTGATGCCCCCTGCACCCTCTGTACCCCTGAGACAGCCCCCCTGATGCCCCCTGTACCCTCTGTACCCCTGAGACAGGCCCCATGCTGCACCCTGTACCCTCTGTACCCCAGAGACAGGCCCCATGATGCCCCCTTGCATCCTCTGTACCCCTGAGACAGGCCCCATGCTGCCCCCTGTACCCTCTGTACCCCTGAGACATGCCCCTTGCTGCCCCCTGTACCCTCTGTACCCCTGAGACAGGCCCCCTGATGCCCCCTGCACCCTCTGTACCCCTGAAACAGGCCCCATGATGCCCCCTGCACCCTCTGTACCCCTGAGACAGGCCCCATGATGCCCCCTGCACCCTCTGTACCCCTGAGACAGGCCCACTGATGCCCCCTTTACCCTCTGTACCCCTGAGACAGGCCCCCTGATGCCCCCTGCACCCTCTGTACCCCTTAGACAGGCCCCATGATGCCCCCTGCACCCTCTGTACCCCTGAGACAGGCCCCCTGATGCCCCCTGCACCCTCTGTTCCCCTGAGACAGACCCCATGATGCCCCCTGCACCCTCTGTACCCCTTAGACAGCCCCCCTGATGCCCCCTGTACCCTCTGTACCCCTGAGACAGCCCCCCTGATGCCCCCTGCACCCTCTGTAACCCTGAGACAGCCCCCCTGATGCCCCCTGCACCCTCTGCACCCCTTAGACAGGCCCCCTGATGCCCCCTGCACCCTCTGTACCCCTGAGACAGGCCCTCTGATGCCCCCTGCACCCTCTGTACCCCTAAAACAGCCCCCCTGATGCCCCCTGCACCCTCTGTTCCCCTGAGACAGGCACCCTGATGCCCCATGCACCCTCTGTACCCCTGAGACAGGCCCCCTGATGCCCCCTGCACCCCTGAGACAGCCCCCCTGATGCCCCCTGTACCCTCTGTACCCCTGAGACAGGCCCCATGCTGCACCCTGTACCCTCTGTACCCCTGAGACAGGCCCCATGCTGCCCCCTTGCACCCTCTGTACCCCTGAGACAGGCCCCATACTGCCCCCTGTACCCTCTGTACCCCTGAGACATGCCCCTTGCTGCCCCCTGTACCCTCTGTACCCCTGAGACAGGCCCCCTGATGCCCCCTGCACCCTCTGTACCCCTGAGACAGGCCCCATGATGCCCCCTGCACCCTCTGTACCCCTGAGACAGGCCCCATGATGCCCCCTGCACCCTCTGTACCCCTGAGACAGGCCCCCTAATGCCCCCTGTACCCTCTGTACCCCTGAGACAGGCCCCATGATGCACCCTGTACCCCTGAGACATGCCCCATGCTGCCCCCTTGCACCCTCTGTACCCCTGAGACAGGCCCCATGATGCCCCCGGCACCCTCTGCACCCCTGAGACAGCCCCCCTGATGCCCCCTGTACCCTCTGTACCCCTGAGACAGGCACCCTGATGCCCCATGCACCCTCTGTACCCCTGAGACAGGCCCCCTGATGCCCCCTGCACCCCTGAGACAGCCCCCCTGATGCCCCCTGTACCCTCTGTACCCCTGAGACAGGCCCCATGCTGCACCCTGTACCCTCTGTACCCCTGAGACAGGCCCCATGCTGCCCCCTTGCACCCTCTGTACCCCTGAGACAGGCCCCATACTGCCCCCTGTACCCTCTGTACCCCTGAGACATGCCCCTTGCTGCCCCCTGTACCCTCTGTACCCCTGAGACAGGCCCCCTGATGCCCCCTGCACCCTCTGTACCCCTGAGACAGGCCCCATGATGCCCCCTGCACCCTCTGTACCCCTGAGACAGGCCCCATGATGCCCCCTGCACCCTCTGTACCCCTGAGACAGGCCCCCTAATGCCCCCTGTACCCTCTGTACCCCTGAGACAGGCCCCATGATGCACCCTGTACCCCTGAGACATGCCCCATGCTGCCCCCTTGCACCCTCTGTACCCCTGAGACAGGCCCCATGATGCCCCCGGCACCCTCTGCACCCCTGAGACAGCCCCCCTGATGCCCCCTGTACCCTCTGTACCCCTGAGACAGGCCCCCTGGTGCCCCCTGCACCCTCTGTACCCCTTAGACAGGCCCCCTGATGCGCCCTGCACCCTCTGTTCCCCTGAGACAGACCCCCTGATGCCCCCTGCACCCTCTGTACCCCTTAAACAGGCCTCCTGATGTCCCCTGCACCCTCTGTACCCCTGAGACAGGCCCCCTGATGCCCCCTTTATCCTCTGTACCCCTGAGACAGGCCCCATGATGCCCCCTGCACCCTCTGTACCCCTGAGACAGGCCCCCTAATGCCCCCTGTACCCTCTGTACCCCTGAGACAGGCCCCCTGATGCACCCTGTACCCCTGAGACATGCCCCATGCTGCCCCCTTACACCCTCTGTACCCCTGAGACAGGCCCCATGATGCCCCCGGCACCCTCTGCACCCCTGAGACAGCCCCCCTGATGCCCCCTGTACCCTCTGTACCCCTAAGACAGGCCCCCTGGTGCCCCCTGCACCCTCTGTACCCCTTAGACAGGCCCCCTGATGCGCCCTGCACCCTCTGTTCCCCTGAGACAGACCCCCTGATGCCCCCTGCACCCTCTGTACCCCTGAGACAGCCCTCCTGATGCCCCCTGCACCCTCTGTACCCCTGAGACAGGCCCCATGATGCCCCCTGCACCCTCTGTACCCCTAAAACAGCCCCCCTGATGCCCCCTGCACCCTCTGTTCCCCTGAGACAGGCACCCTGATGCCCCATTCACCCTCTGTACCCCTGAGACAGGCCCCCTGATGCCCCCTGCACCCTCTGTACCCCTGAGACAGGCCCCCTGATGCCCCCTGCACCCTCTGTACCCCTGAGACAGCCCCCCTGATGCCCCCTGCACCCTCTGTACCCCTGAGACAGGCCCCATGATGCCCCCTGCACCCTCTGTACCCCTAAAACAGCCCCCCTGATGCCCCCTGCACCCTCTGTTCCCCTGAGACAGGCACCCTGATGCCCCATTCACCCTCTGTACCCCTGAGACAGGCCCCCTGATGCCCCCTGCACCCTCTGTACCCCTGAGACAGGCCCCATGCTGCACCCTGTACCCTCTGTTCCCCAGAGACAGGCCCCATGCTGCCCCCTTGCACCCTCTGTACCCCTGAGACAGGCCCCATGCTGCCCCCTGTACCCTCTGTACCCCTGAGACATGCCCCTTGCTGCCCCCTGTACCCTCTGTACCCCTGAGACAGGCCCCCTGATGCCCCCTGCACCCTCTGTACCCCTGAGACAGGCCCCATGATGCCCCCTGCACCCTCTGTACCCCTGAGACAGGCCCCCTGATGCCCCCTGCACCCTCTGTACCCCTTAGACAGGCCCCCTGATGCCCCCTGCACCCTCTGTACCCCTGAGACAGGCCCCCTGATGCCCCCTGCACCCTCTGTACCCCTTAGACAGGCCCCCTGATGCCCCCTGCACCCTCTGTACCCCTGAGACAGGCCCCCTGATGCCCCCTGCACCCTCTGTTCCCCTGAGACAGACCCCATGATGCCCCCTGCACCCTCTGTACCCCTTAGACAGCCCCCCTGATGCCCCCTGTACCCTCTGTACCCCTGAGACAGCCCCCCTGATGCCCCATGCACCCTCTGTAACCCTGAGACAGCCCCCCTGATGCCCCCTGCACCCTCTGCACCCCTTAGACAGGCCCCCTGATGCCCCCTGCACCCTCTGTACCCCTGAGACAGGCCCCCTGATGCCCCCTGCACCCTCTGTACCCCTTAAACAGCCCCCCTGATGCCCCCTGCACCCTCTGTTCCCCTGAGACAGGCACCCTGATGCCCCATTCACCCTCTGTACCCCTGAGACAGGCCCCATACTGCCCCCTGCACCCTCTGTACCCCTGAGACAGCCCCCCTGATGCCCCCTGTACCTTCTGTACCCCTGAGACAGGCCCCATGCTGCCCCCTGTACCCTCTGTACCCCTGACACAGGCCCCATGATGCCCCCTGCACCCTCTGTACCCCTGAGACAGGCCCCCTAATGCCCCCTGTACCCTCTGTACCCCTGAGACAGGCCCCATGATGCACCCTTGCACCCTCTGTACCCCTGAGACAGGCCCCATGATGCCCCCGGCACCCTCTGCACCCCTGAGACAGCCCCCCTGATGCCCCCTGCACCCTCTGTGCCCCTGAGACAGGCCCCATGATGCCCCCTGCACCCTCTGTACCCCTGAGACAAGCCCCATGATGCCCCCTGCACCCTCTGTTCCCCTGAGACAGAACCCCTGATGCCCCCTGCACCCTCTGTACCCCTTAAACAGGCCTCCTGATGCCCCCTGCACCCTCTGTACCCCTGAGACAGGCCCCATGATGCCCCTTGCACCCTCTGTACCCCTAAAACAGCCCCCCTGATGCCCCCTGCACCCTCTGTTCCCCTGAGACAGGCACCCTGATGCCACATTCACCCTCTGTACCCCTGAGACAGGCCCCCTGATGCCCCCTGCACCCTCTGTACCCCTGAGACAGCCCCCCTGATGCCCCCTGTACCCTCTGTACCCCTGAGACAGGCCCCATGCTGCACCCTGTACCCTCTGTACCCCAGAGACAGGCCCCATGATGCCCCCTTACATCCTCTGTACCCCTGAGACAGGCCCCATGCTGCCCCCTGTACCCTCTGTACCCCTGAGACATGCCCCTTGCTGCCCCCTGTACCCTCTGTACCCCTGAGACAGGCCCCCTGATGCCCCCTGCACCCTCTGTACCCCTGAGACAGGCCCCATGATGCCCCCTGCACCCTCTGTACCCCTGAGACAGGCCCCATGATGCCCCCTGCACCCTCTGTACCCCTGAGACAGGCCCCATGATGCCCCCGGTACCCTCTGTACCCCTGAGACAGGCCCCCTGATGCCCCCTGCACCCTCTGTACCCCTTAGACAGGCCCCCTGATGCCCCGTGCACCCTCCGTACCCCTGAGACAGGCCCCCTGATGCCCCCTGCACCCTCTGTTCCCCTGAGACAGACCCCATACTGCCCCCTGCACCCTCTGTACCCCTTAGACAGCCCCCCTGATGCCCCCTGTACCCTCTGTACCCCTGAGACAGCCCCCCTGATGCCCCCTGCACCCTCTGTAACCCTGAGACAGCCCCCCTGATGCCCCCTGCACCCTCTGCACCCCTTAGACAGGCCCCCTGATGCCCCCTGCACCCTCTGTACCCCTGAGACAGGCCCTCTGATGCCCCCTGCACCCTCTGTACCCCTAAAACAGCCCCCCTGATGCCCCCTGCACCCTCTGTTCCCCTGAGACAGGCACCCTGATGCCCCATGCACCCTCTGTACCCCTGACACAGGCCCCCTGATGCCCCCTGCACCCCTGAGATAGCCCCCCTGATGCCCCCTGTACCCTCTGTACCCCTGAGACAGGCCCCATGCTGCACCCTGTACCCTCTGTACCCCTGAGACAGGCCCCATGCTGCCCCCTTGCACCCTCTGTACCCCTGAGACAGGCCCCATACTGCCCCCTGTACCCTCTGTACCCCTGAGACATGCCCCTTGCTGCCCCCTGTACCCTCTGTACCCCTGAGACAGGCCCCCTGATGCCCCCTGCACCCTCTGTACCCCTGAGACAGGCCCCCTGATGCCCCCTGCACCCTCTGTACCCCTGAGACAGGCCCCATGATGCCCCCTGCACCCTCTGTACCCCTGAGACAGGCCCCCTAATGCCCCCTGTACCCTCTGTACCCCTGAGACAGGCCCCATGATGCACCCTGTACCCCTGAGACATGCCCCATGCTGCCCCCTTGCACCCTCTGTACCCCTGAGACAGGCCCCATGATGCCCCCGGCACCCTCTGCACCCCTGAGACAGCCCCCCTGATGCCCCCTGTACCCTCTGTACCCCTGAGACAGGCCCCCTGGTGCCCCCTGCACCCTCTGTACCCCTTAGACAGGCCCCCTGATGCGCCCTGCACCCTCTGTTCCCCTGAGACAGACCCCCTGATGCCCCCTGCACCCTCTGTACCCCTTAAACAGGCCTCCTGATGTCCCCTGCACCCTCTGTACCCCTGAGACAGGCCCCCTGATGCCCCCTTTATCCTCTGTACCCCTGAGACAGGCCCCCTGATGCCCCCTGCACCCTCTGTACCCCTTAGACAGGCCCCCTGATGCCCCGTGCACCCTCTGTACCCCTGAGACAGGCCCCCTGATGCCCCCTGCACCCCCTGTTCCCCCGAGACAGACCCCATGCTGCCCCCTGCACCCTCTGTACCCCTGAGACAGGCCCCCTGATGCCCCCTGCACCCTCTGTACCCCTGAGACAGGCCCCTTGATGCCCCCTGTACCCTCTGTACCCCTGAGACAGGCCCCCTGATGCCCCCTGCACCCTCTGTACCCCTATGACAGGCCCCCTGATGCCCCCTGCACCCTCTGTACCCCTGAGACATGCCCCATGCTGCCCCCTGCCGCCTCTGTACCCCTGAGACAGGCCCCATGCTGCCTCTAGCACCCTCTGTACCCCTGAGACAGGCCCCCTGATGCCCCCTGTACCCTAAGTACCCCTAAGAAAGCCCCCCTGATGCCCCCTGTACCCTCTGTACCCCTGAGACAGGCCCCCTGATGCCCCCTGCACCCTCTGTACCCCTGAGAAAGGCCCCCTGATGCCCCCTGTACCCTCTGTACCCCTGAGACAGGCCCCCTGATGCCCCCTGCACCCTCTGTACCCCTGAGACAGGCCCCATGATGCCCCCGGCACCCTCTGCACCCCTGAGACAGCCCCCCTGATGCCCCCTGTACCCTCTGTACCCCTGAGACAGGCCCCCTGGTGCCCCCTGCACCCTCTGTTCCCCCGAGACAGACCCCCTGATGCGCCCTGCACCCTCTGTTCCCCTGAGACAGACCCCCTGATGCCCCCTGCACCCTCTGTACCCCTGAGACAGGCCCATTGCTGCTCCCTGCGCCCTCTGTACCCCTAAGACAGCCCCCCTGATGCCTTATGCACCCTCTGTTCCCCTGAGACAGGCCCCCTGATGTCCCCTGCACCCTCTGTAACCCTGAGACAGCCCCCCTGATGCCCCCTGCACCCTCTGTACCCCTTAGACAGCCCCCCTGATGCCCCCTGCACCCTCTGTACCCCTGAGACAGGCCCCATGATGCCCCCTGCACCCTCTGTACCCCTAAAACAGCCCCCCTGATGCCCCCTGCACCCTCTGTTCCCCTGAGACAGGCACCCTGATGCCCCATTCACCCTCTGTACCCCTGAAACAGGCCCCCTGATGCCCCCTGCACCCTCTGTACCCCTGAGACAGCCCCAGTGATGCCCCCTGTACCCTCTGTACCCCTGAGGCAGGCCCCATGCTGCACCCTGTACCCTCTGTACCCCAGAGACAGGCCCCATGCTGCCCCCTTGCACCCTCTGTACCCCTGAGACAGGCCCCATGCTGCCCCCTGTACCCTCTGTACCCTTGAGACATGCCCCTTGCTGCCCCCTGTACCCTCTGTACCCCTTAGACAGGCCCCCTGATGCCCCCTGCACCCTCTGTACCCCTGAGACAGGCCCCATGATGCCCCCTGCACCCTCTGTACCCCTGAGACAGGCCCCATGATGCCCCCTGCACCCTCTGTACCCCTTAGACAGGCCCCCTGATGCCCCCTTTACCCTCTGTACCCCTGAGACAGGCCCCCTGATGCCCCCTGCACCCTCTGTACCCCTTAGACAGGCCCCCTGATGCCCCGTGCACCCTCTGTACCCCTGAGACAGGCCCCCTGATGCCCCCTGTACCCTAAGTATCCCTAAGACAGCCCCCCTGATGCCCCCTGTACCCTCTGTACCCCTGAGACAGGCCCCCTGATGCCCCCTGCACCCTCTGTACCCCTGAGAAAGGCCCCCTGATGCCCCCTGTACCCTCCGTACCCCTGAGACAGGCCCCCTGATGCCCCCTGCACCCTCTGTACCCCTGAGACAGGCCCCATGATGCCCCCGGCACCCTCTGCACCCCTGAGACAGGCACCCTGATGCCCCCTGTACCCTCTGTACCCCTGAGACAGGCCCCCTGGTGCCCCCTGCACCCTCTGTACCCCTTAGACAGGCCCCCTGATGCGCCCTGCACCCTCTGTTCCCCTGAGACAGGCCCCATGATGCCCCCTGCATCCTCTGTACCCCTGAGACAGGGCCCATTGCTGCCCCCTGCACCCTCTGTACCCTTGAGACAGGCCCCATGCTGCCCCTTGCACCCTCTGTACCCCTGAGACAGGCCCCCTGATGCCCCCTGTACCCTAAGTACCCCTAAGACAGCCCCCCTGATGCCCCCTGTACCCTCTGTACCCCTGAGACAGGCCCCCTGATGCCCCCTGCACCCTCTGTACCCCTGAGACAGCCCCCCTGATGCCCCCTGTACCCTCTGTACCCCTGAGACAGGCCCCATGCTGCACCCTGTACCCTCTGTACCCCAGAGACAGACCCCATGATGCCCCCTGCACCCTCTGTACCCCTGAGACAGGCCCCTTGATGCCCCCTGTACCCTCTGTACCCCTGAGACAGGCCCCCTGATGCCCCCTGCACCCTATGTACCCCTATGACAGGCCCCCTGATGCCCCCTGCACCCTCTGTACCCCTGAGACATGCCCCCTGCTGCCCCCTGCACCCTCTGTACCCCTGAGACATGCCCCTTGCTGCCCCCTGTACCCTCTGTACCCCTGAGACAGGCCCCCTGATGCCCCCTGCACCCTCTGTAACCCTGAGACAGGCCCCATGATGCACCCTGTACCCCTGAGACATGCCCCATGCTGCCCCCTTGCACCCTCTGTACCCCTGAGACAGGCCCCATCATGCCCCCGGCACCCTCTGCACCCCTGAGACAGCCCCCCTGATGCCCCCTGTACCCTCTGTACCCCTAAGACAGGCCCCCTGGTGCCCCCTGCACCCTCTGTACCCCTTAGACAGCCCCCCTGATGCGCCCTGCACCCTCTGTTCCCCTGAGACAGACCCCCTGATGCCCCCTGCACCCTCTGTACCCCTTAAACAGGCCTCCTGATGCCCCCTGCGCCCTCTGTACCCCTGAGACAGGCCCCATGATGCCCCCTGCACCCTCTGTACCCCTAAAACAGCCCCCCTGATGCCCCCTGCACCCTCTGTTCCCCTGAGACAGGCACCCTGATGCCCCCTGTACCCTAAGTACCCCTGAGACAGGCCCCCTGATGCCCCCTGCACCCTCTGTACCCCTGAGACAGCCCCCCTGATGCCCCCTGTACCCTCTGTACCCCTGAGACAGGCCCCATGCTGCACCCTGTACCCTCTGTACCCCAGAGACAGGCCCCATGCTGCCCCCTTGCACCCTCTGTACCCCTGAGACAGGCCCCATGCTGCCCCCTGTACCCTCTGTACCCCTGAGACATGCCCCTTGCTGCCCCCTGTACCCTCTGTACCCCTGAGACAGGCCCCCTGATGCCCCCTGCACCCTCTGTACCCCTGAGACAGGCCCCATGATGCCCCCTGCACCCTCTGTACCCCTGAGACAGGCCCCATGATGCCCCCTGCACCCTCTGTACCCCTGAGACAGGCCCCCTGATGCCCCCTGCACCCTCTGTACCCCTGAGACAGGCCCCCTGATGCCCCCTGCACCCTCTGTACCCCTTAGACAGGCCCCCTGATGCCCCGTGCACCCTCTGTACCCCTGAGACAGGCCCCCTGATGCCCCCTGCACCCTCTGCACCCCTGAGACAGGCCCCCTGATGCCCCCTGCACCCTCTGTTCCCCTGAGACAGGCACCCTGATGCCCCATGCACCCTCTGTACCCCTGAGACAGGCCCCATACTGCCCCCTGCACCCTCTGTACCCCTGAGACAGCCCCCCTGATGCCCCCTGTACCCTCTGTACCCCTGAGACAGGCCCCATGCTGCACCCTGTACCCTCTGTACCCCTGAGACAGGCCCCATGCTGCCCCCTTGCACCCTCTGTACCCCTGAGACAGGCCCCATACTGCCCCCTGTACCCTCTGTACCCCTGAGACATGCCCCTTGCTGCCCCCTGTACCCTCTGTACCCCTTAGACAGGCCCCCTGATGCCCCCTGCACCCTCTGTACCCCTGAGACAGGCCCCATGATGCCCCCTGCACCCTCTGTACCCCTGAGACAGGCCCCATGATGCCCCCTGCACCCTCTGTACCCCTGAGACAGGCCCCCTAATGCCCCCTGTACCCTCTGTAACCCTGAGACAGGCCCCATGATGCACCCTGTACCCCTGAGACATGCCCCATGCTGCCCCCTTGCACCCTCTGTACCCCTGAGACAGGCCCCATGATGCCCCCTGCACCCTCTGCACCCCTGAGACAGCCCCCCTGATGCCCCCTGTACCCTCTGTACCCCTAAGACAGGCCCCCTGGTGCCCCCTGCACCCTCTGTACCCCTTAGACAGGCCCCCTGATGCGCCCTGCACCCTCTGTTCCCCTGAGACAGGCCCCCTGATGCCCCATTCATCCTCTGTACCCCTGAGACAGGCCCCCTGATGCCCCCTGCACCCTCTGTACCCCTGAGACAGCCCCCCTGATGCCCCCTGTACCCTCTGTACCCCTGAGACAGGCCCCATGCTGCACCCTGTACCCTCTGTACCCCAGAGACAGGCCCCATGCTGCCCCCTTGCACCCTCTGTACCCCTGAGACAGGCCCCATGCTGCCCCCTGTACCCTCTGTACCCCTGAGACATGCCCCTTGCTGCCCCCTGTACCCTCTGTACCCCTGAGACAGGCCCCCTGATGCCCCCTGCACCCTCTGTACCCCTGAGACAGGCCCCATGATGCCCCCTGCACCCTCTGTACCCCTGAGACAGGCCCCATGATGCCCCCTGCACCCTCTGTACCCCTGAGACAGGCCCCCTGATGCCCCCTGCACCCTCTGTACCCCTGAGACAGGCCCCCTGATGCCCCCTGCACCCTCTGTACCCCTTAGACAGGCCCCCTGATGCCCCGTGCACCCTCTGTACCCCTGAGACAGGCCCCCTGATGCCCCCTGCACCCTCTGTTCCCCTGAGACAGACCCCATGATGCCCCCTGCACCCTCTGTACCCCTTAGGCAGCCCCCCTGATGCCCCCTGTACCCTCTGTACCCCTGAGACAGCCCCCCTGATGCCCCATGCACCCTCTGTAACCCTGAGACAGCCCCCCTGATGCCCCCTGCACCCTCTGCACCCCTTAGACAGGCCCCCTGATGCCCCCTGCACCCTCTGTACCCCTGAGACAGGCCCCCTGATGCCCCCTGCACCCTCTGTACCCCTAAAACAGCCCCCCTGATGCCCCCTGCACCCTCTGTTCCCCTGAGACAGGCACCCTAATGCCCCATGCACCCTCTGTACCCCTGAGACAGGCCCCCTGATGCCCCCTGCACCCCTGAGACAGCCCCCCTGATGCCCCCTGTACCCTCTGTACCCCTGAGACAGGCCCCATGCTGCACCCTGTACCCTCTGTACCCCTGAGACAGGCCCCATGCTGCCCCCTTGCACCCTCTGTACCCCTGAGACAGGCCCCATACTGCCCCCTGTACCCTCTGTACCCCTGAGACATGCCCCTTGCTGCCCCCTGTACCCTCTGTACCCCTGAGACAGGCCCCATGATGCCCCCTGCACCCTCTGTACCCCTGAGACAGGCCCCATGATGCCCCCTGCACCCTCTGTACCCCTGAGACAGGCCCCCTAATGCCCCCTGTACCCTCTGTACCCCTGAGACAGGCCCCATGATGCACCCTGTACCCCTGAGACATGCCCCATGCTGCCCCCTTGCACCCTCTGTACCCCTGAGACAGGCCCCATGATGCCCCCGGCACCCACTGCACCCCTGAGACAGCCCCCCTGATGCCCCCTGTACCCTCTGTACCCCTGAGACAGGCCCCCTGGTGCCCCCTGCACCCTCTGTACCCCTTAGACAGGCCCCCTGATGCGCCCTGCACCCTCTGTTCCCCTGAGACAGACCCCCTGATGCCCCCTGCACCCTCTGTACCCCTTAAACAGGCCTCCTGATGTCCCCTGCACCCTCTGTACCCCTGAGACAGGCCCCCTGATGCCCCCTTTATCCTCTGTACCCCTGAGACAGGCCCCCTGATGCCCCCTGCACCCTCTGTACCCCTTAGACAGGCCTCCTGATGCCCCGTGCACCCTCTGTACCCCTGAGACAGGCCCCCTGATGCCCCCTGCACCCTCTGTTCCCCCTGAGACAGACCCCATGCTGCCCCCTGCACCCTCTGTACCCCTGAGACAGGCCCCCTGATGCCCCCTGCACCCTCTGTACCCCTGAGACAGGCCCCTTGATGCCCCCTGTACCCTCTGTACCCCTGAGACAGGCACCCTGATGCCCCCTGCACCCTATGTACCCCTATGACAGGCCCCCTGATGCCCCCTGCACCCTCTGTACCCCTGAGACATGCCCCATGCTGCCCCCTGCACCCTCTGTACCCCTGAGACAGGCCCCATGCTGCCCCTTGCACCCTCTGTACCCCTGAGACAGGCCCCCTGATGCCCCCTGTACCCTAAGTACCCCTAAGACAGCCCCCCTGATGCCCCCTGTACCCTCTGTACCCCTGAGACAGGCCCCCTGATGCCCCCTGCACCCTCTGTACCCCTGAGACAGGCCCCCTGATGCCCCCTGTACCCTCCGTACCCCTGAGACAGGCCCCCTGATGCCCCCTGCACCCTCTGTACCCCTGAGACAGGCCCCATGATGCCCCCGGCACCCTCTGCACCCCTGAGACAGGCACCCTGATGCCCCCTGTACCCTCTGTACCCCTGAGACAGGCCCCCTGGTGCCCCCTGCACCCTCTGTACCCCTTAGACAGGCCCCCTGATGCGCCCTGCACCCTCTGTTCCCCTGAGACAGGCCCCATGATGCCCCCTGCATCCTCTGTACCCCTGAGACAGGGCCCATTGCTGCCCCCTGCACCCTCTGTACCCTTGAGACAGGCCCCATGCTGCCCCTTGCACCCTCTGTACCCCTGAGACAGGCCCCCTGATGCCCCCTGTACCCTAAGTACCCCTAAGACAGCCCCCCTGATGCCCCCTGTACCCTCTGTACCCCTGAGACAGGCCCCCTGATGCCCCCTGCACCCTCTGTACCCCTGAGACAGCCCCCCTGATGCCCCCTGTACCCTCTGTACCCCTGAGACAGGCCCCATGCTGCACCCTGTACCCTCTGTACCCCAGAGACAGGCCCCATGATGCCCCCTGCACCCTCTGTACCCCTGAGACAGGCCCCTTGATGCCCCCTGTACCCTCTGTACCCCTGAGACAGGCCCCCTGATGCCCCCTGCACCCTATGTACCCCTATGACAGGCCCCCTGATGCCCCCTGCACCCTCTGTACCCCTGAGACATGCCCCATGCTGCCCCCTGCACCCTCTGTACCCCTGAGACATGCCCCTTGCTGCCCCCTGTACCCTCTGTACCCCTGAGACAGGCCCCCTGATGCCCCCTGCACCCTCTGTAACCCTGAGACAGGCCCCATGATGCACCCTGTACCCCTGAGACATGCCCCATGCTGCCCCCTTGCACCCTCTGTACCCCTGAGACAGGCCCCATCATGCCCCCGGCACCCTCTGCACCCCTGAGACAGCCCCCCTGATGCCCCCTGTACCCTCTGTACCCCTAAGACAGGCCCCCTGGTGCCCCCTGCACCCTCTGTACCCCTTAGACAGGCCCCCTGATGCGCCCTGCACCCTCTGTTCCCCTGAGACAGACCCCCTGATGCCCCCTGCACCCTCTGTACCCCTTAAACAGGCCTCCTGATGCCCCCTGCGCCCTCTGTACCCCTGAGACAGGCCCCATGATGCCCCCTGCACCCTCTGTACCCCTAAAACAGCCCCCCTGATGCCCCCTGCACCCTCTGTTCCCCTGAGACAGGCACCCTGATGCCCCATTCACCCTCTGTACCCCTGAGACAGGCCCCCTGATGCCCCCTGCACCCTCTGTACCCCTGAGACAGCCCCCCTGATGCCCCCTGTACCCTCTGTACCCCTGAGACAGGCCCCATGCTGCACCCTGTACCCTCTGTACCCCAGAGACAGGCCCCATGCTGCCCCCTTGCACCCTCTGTACCCCTGAGACAGGCCCCCTGATGCCCCCTGTACCCTCTGTACCCCTGAGACATGCCCCTTGCTGCCCCCTGTACCCTCTGTACCCCTGAGACAGGCCCCCTGATGCCCCCTGCACCCTCTGTACCCCTGAGACAGGCCCCATGATGCCCCCTGCACCCTCTGTACCCCTGAGACAGGCCCCATGATGCCCCCTGCACCCTCTGTACCCCTGAGACAGGCCCCCTGATGCCCCCTGCACCCTCTGTACCCCTGAGACAGGCCCCCTGATGCCCCCTGCACCCTCTGTACCCCTTAGACAGGCCCCCTGATGCCCCGTGCACCCTCTGTACCCCTGAGACAGGCCCCCTGATGCCCCCTGCACCCTCTGTACCCCTGAGACAGGCCCCCTGATGCCCCCTGCACCCTCTGTTCCCCTGAGACAGGCACCCTGATGCCCCATGCACCCTCTGTACCCCTGAGACAGGCCCCATACTGCCCCCTGCACCCTCTGTACCCCTGAGACAGCCCCCCTGATGCCCCCTGTACCCTCTGTACCCCTGAGACAGGCCCCATGCTGCACCCTGTACCCTCTGTACCCCTGAGACAGGCCCCATGCTGCCCCCTTGCACCCTCTGTACCCCTGAGACAGGCCCCATACTGCCCCCTGTACCCTCTGTACCCCTGAGACATGCCCCTTGCTGCCCCCTGTACCCTCTGTACCCCTTAGACAGGCCCCCTGATGCCCCCTGCACCCTCTGTACCCCTGAGACAGGCCCCATGATGCCCCCTGCACCCTCTGTACCCCTGAGACAGGCCCCATGATGCCCCCTGCACCCTCTGTACCCCTGAGACAGGCCCCCTAATGCCCCCTGTACCCTCTGTAACCCTGAGACAGGCCCCATGATGCACCATGTACCCCTGAGACATGCCCCATGCTGCCCCCTTGCACCCTCTGTACCCCTGAGACAGGCCCCATGATGCCCCCGGCACCCTCTGCACCCCTTAGACAGCCCCCCTGATGCCCCCTGTACCCTCTGTACCCCTAAGACAGGCCCCCTGGTGCCCCCTGCACCCTCTGTACCCCTTAGACAGGCCCCCTGATGCGCCCTGCACCCTCTGTTCCCCTGAGACAGGCCCCCTGATGCCCCATTCACCCTCTGTACCCCTGAGACAGGCCCCCTGATGCCCCCTGCACCCTCTGTACCCCTGAGACAGCCCCCCTGATGCCCCCTGTACCCTCTGTACCCCTGAGACAGGCCCCATGCTGCACCCTGTACCCTCTGTACCCCAGAGACAGGCCCCATGCTGCCCCCTTGCACCCTCTGTACCCCTGAGACAGGCCCCATGCTGCCCCCTGTACCCTCTGTACCCCTGAGACATGCCCCTTGCTGCCCCCTGTACCCTCTGTACCCCTGAGACAGGCCCCCTGGTGCCCCCTGCACCCTCTGTACCCCTGAGACAGGCCCCCTGATGCCCCCTGCACCCTCTGTACCCCTGAGACAGGCCCCATGATGCCCCCTGCACCCTCTGTACCCCTGAGACAGGCCCCCTGATGCCCCCTGCACCCTCTGTACCCCTGAGACAGGCCCCCTGATGCCCCCTGCACCCTCTGTACCCCTTAGACAGGCCCCCTGATGCCCCGTGCACCCTCTGTACCCCTGAGACAGGCCCCCTGATGCCCCCTGCACCCTCTGTTCCCCTGAGACAGACCCCATGATGCCCCCTGCACCCTCTGTACCCCTTAGGCAGCCCCCCTGATGCCCCCTGTACCCTCTGTACCCCTGAGACAGCCCCCCTGATGCCCCATGCACCCTCTGTAACCCTGAGACAGCCCCCCTGATGCCCCCTGCACCCTCTGCACCCCTGAGACAGGCCCCATGCTGCACCCTGTACCCTCTGTACCCCAGAGACAGGCCCCATGCTGCCCCCTGCACCCTCTGTACCCCTGAGACAGGCCCCTTGATGCCCCCTGTACCCTCTGTACCCCTGAGACAGGCCCCCTGATGCCCCCTGCACCCTATGTACCCCTATGACAGGCCCCCTGATGCCCCCTGCACCCTCTGTACCCCTGAGACATGCCCCATGCTGCCCCCTGCACCCTCTGTACCCCTGAGACATGCCCCTTGCTGCCCCCTGTACCCTCTGTACCCCTGAGACAGGCCCCCTGATGCCCCCTGCACCCTCTGTAACCCTGAGACAGGCCCCATGATGCACCCTGTACCCCTGAGACATGCCCCATGCTGCCCCCTTGCACCCTCTGTACCCCTGAGACAGGCCCCATCATGCCCCCGGCACCCTCTGCACCCCTGAGACAGCCCCCCTGATGCCCCCTGTACCCTCTGTACCCCTAAGACAGGCCCCTGGTGCCCCCTGCACCCTCTGTACCCCTTAGACAGGCCCCCTGATGCGCCCTGCACCCTCTGTTCCCCTGAGACAGACCCCCTGATGCCCCCTGCACCCTCTGTACCCCTTAAACAGGCCTCCTGATGCCCCCTGCGCCCTCTGTACCCCTGAGACAGGCCCCATGATGCCCCCTGCACCCTCTGTACCCCTAAAACAGCCCCCCTGATGCCCCCTGCACCCTCTGTTCCCCTGAGACAGGCACCCTGATGCCCCATTCACCCTCTGTACCCCTGAGACAGGCACCCTGATGCCCCCTGCACCCTCTGTACCCCTGAGACAGCCCCCCTGATGCCCCCTGTACCCTCTGTACCCCTGAGACAGGCCCCATGCTGCACCCTGTACCCTCTGTACCCCAGAGACAGGCCCCATGCTGCCCCCTTGCACCCTCTGTACCCCTGAGACAGGCCCCATGCTGCCCCCTGTACCCTCTGTACCCCTGAGACATGCCCCTTGCTGCCCCCTGTACCCTCTGTACCCCTGAGACAGGCCCCCTGATGCCCCCTGCACCCTCTGTACCCCTGAGACAGGCCCCATGATGCCCCCTGCACCCTCTGTACCCCTGAGACAGGCCCCATGATGCCCCCTGCACCCTCTGTACCCCTGAGACAGGCCCCCTGATGCCCCCTGCACCCTCTGTAACCCTGAGACAGGCCCCCTGATGCCCCCTGCACCCTCTGTACCCCTTAGACAGGCCCCCTGATGCCCCGTGCACCCTCTGTACCCCTGAGACAGGCCCCCTGATGCCCCCTGCACCCTCTGTACCCCTGAGACAGGCCCCCTGATGCCCCCTGCACCCTCTGTTCCCCTGAGACAGGCACCCTGATGCCCCATGCACCCTCTGTACCCCTGAGACAGGCCCCATACTGCCCCCTGCACCCTCTGTACCCCTGAGACAGCCCCCCTGATGCCCCCTGTACCCTCTGTACCCCTGAGACAGGCCCCATGCTGCACCCTGTACCCTCTGTACCCCTGAGACAGGCCCCATGCTGCCCCCTTGCACCCTCTGTACCCCTGAGACAGGCCCCATACTGCCCCCTGTACCCTCTGTACCCCTGAGACATGCCCCTTGCTGCCCCCTGTACCCTCTGTACCCCTTAGACAGGCCCCCTGATGCCCCCTGCACCCTCTGTACCCCTGAGACAGGCCCCCTGATGCCCCCTGCACCCTCTGTACCCCTGAGACAGGCCCCATGATGCCCCCTGCACCCTCTGTACCCCTGAGACAGGCCCCCTAATGCCCCCTGTACCCTCTGTAACCCTGAGACAGGCCCCATGATGCACCCTGTACCCCTGAGACATGCCCCATGCTGCCCCCTTGCACCCTCTGTACCCCTGAAACAGGCCCCATGATGCCCCCGGCACCCTCTGCACCCCTGAGACAGCCCCCCTGATGCCCCCTGTACCCTCTGTACCCCTAAGACAGGCCCCCTGGTGCCCCCTGCACCCTCTGTACCCCTTAGACAGGCCCCCTGATGCGCCCTGCACCCTCTGTTCCCCTGAGACAGGCCCCCTGATGCCCCATTCACCCTCTGTACCCCTGAGACAGGCCCCCTGATGCCCCCTGCACCCTCTGTACCCCTGAGACAGCCCCCCTGATGCCCCCTGTACCCTCTGTACCCCTGAGACAGGCCCCATGCTGCACCCTGTACCCTCTGTACCCCAGAGACAGGCCCCATGCTGCCCCCTTGCACCCTCTGTACCCCTGAGACAGGCCCCATGCTGCCCCCTGTACCCTCTGTACCCCTGAGACATGCCCCTTGCTGCCCCCTGTACCCTCTGTACCCCTGAGACAGGCCCCCTGATGCCCCCTGCACCCTCTGTACCCCTGAGACAGGCCCCATGATGCCCCCTGCACCCTCTGTACCCCTGAGACAGGCCCCATGATGCCCCCTGCACCCTCTGTACCCCTGAGACAGGCCCCCTGATGCCCCCTGCACCCTCTGTACCCCTGAGACAGGCCCCCTGATGCCCCCTGCACCCTCTGTACCCCTTAGACAGGCCCCCTGATGCCCCGTGCACCCTCTGTACCCCTGAGACAGGCCCCCTGATGCCCCCTGCACCCTCTGTTCCCCTGAGACAGACCCCATGATGCCCCCTGCACCCTCTGTTCCCCTGAGGCAGCCCCCCTGATGCCCCCTGTACCCTCTGTACCCCTGAGACAGCCCCCCTGATGCCCCATGCACCCTCTGTAACCCTGAGACAGCCCCCCTGATGCCCCTTACACCCTCTGCACCCCTTAGACAGGCCCCCTGATGCCCCCTGCACCCTCTGTACCCCTGAGACAGGCCCCCTGATGCCCCCTGCACCCTCTGTACCCCTAAAACAGCCCCCCTGATGCCCCCTGCACCCTCTGTTTCCCTGAGACAGGCACCCTGATGCCCCATGCACCCTCTGTACCCCTGAGACAGGCCCCCTGATGCCCCCTGCACCCCTGAGACAGCCCCCCTGATGCCCCCTGTACCCTCTGTACCCCTGAGACAGGCCCCATGCTGCACCCTGTACCCTCTGTACCCCTGAGACAGGCCCCATGCTGCCCCCTTGCACCCTCTGTACCCCTGAGACAGGCCCCATACTGCCCCCTGTACCCTCTGTACCCCTGAGACATGCCCCTTGCTGCCCCCTGTACCCTCTGTACCCCTGAGACAGGCCCCATGATGCCCCCTGCACCCTCTGTACCCCTGAGACAGGCCCCATGATGCCCCCTGCACCCTCTGTACCCCTGAGACAGGCCCCCTAATGCCCCCTGCACCCTCTGTACCCCTGAGACAGGCCCCATGATGCACCCTGTACCCCTGAGACATGCCCCATGCTGCCCCCTTGCACCCTCTGTACCCCTGAGACAGGCCCCATGATGCCCCCGGCACCCTCTGCACCCCTGAGACAGCCTCCCTGATGCCCCCTGTACCCTCTGTACCCCTGAGACAGGCCCCCTGGTGCCCCCTGCACCCTCTGTACCCCTTAGACAGGCCCCCTGATGCGCCCTGCACCCTCTGTTCCCCTGAGACAGACCCCCTGATGCCCCCTGCACCCTCTGTACCCCTTAAACAGGCCTCCTGATGTCCCCTGCACCCTCTGTACCCCTGAGACAGGCCCCCTGATGCCCCCTTTATCCTCTGTACCCCTGAGACAGGCCCCCTGATGCCCCCTGCACCCTCTGTACCCCTTAGACAGGCCTCCTGATGCCCCGTGCACCCTCTGTACCCCTGAGACAGGCCCCCTGATGCCCCCTGCACCCTCTGTACCCCTGAGACAGACCCCATGCTGCCCCCTGCACCCTCTGTACCCCTGAGACAGGCCCCCTGATGCCCCCTGCACCCTCTGTACCCCTGAGACAGGCCCCTTGATGCCCCCTGTACCCTCTGTACCCCTGAGACAGGCACCCTGATGCCCCCTGCACCCTCTGTACCCCTATGACAGGCCCCCTGATGCCCCCTGCACCCTCTGTACCCCTGAGACATGCCCCATGCTGCCCCCTGCACCCTCTGTACCCCTGAGACAGGCCCCATGCTGCCCCTTGCACCCTCTGTACCCCTGAGACAGGCCCCCTGATGCCCCCTGTACCCTAAGTACCCCTAAGACAGCCCCCCTGATGCCCCCTGTACCCTCTGTACCCCTGAGACAGGCCCCCTGATGCCCCCTGCACCCTCTGTACCCCTGAGAAAGGCCCCCTGATGCCCCCTGTACCCTCCGTACCCCTGAGACAGGCCCCCTGATGCCCCCTGCACCCTCTGTACCCCTGAGACAGGCACCCTGATGCCCCCTGTACCCTCTGTACCCCTGAGACAGGCCCCCTGGTGCCCCCTGCACCCTCTGTACCCCTGAGACAGGCCCCCTGATGCGCCCTGCACCCTCTGTTCCCCTGAGACAGGCCCCATGATGCGCCCTGCACCCTCTGTACCCCTGAGACAGGGCCCATTGCTGCCCCCTGCACCCTCTGTACCCTTGAGACAGGCCCCATGCTGCCCCTTGCACCCTCTGTACCCCTGAGACAGGCCCCCTGATGCCCCCTGTACCCTAAGTACCCCTAAGACAGCCCCCCTGATGCCCCCTGTACCCTCTGTACCCCTGAGACAGGCCCCCTGATGCCCCCTGCACCCTCTGTACCCCTGAGACAGCCCCCCTGATGCCCCCTGTACCCTCTGTACCCCTGAGACAGGCCCCATGCTGCACCCTGTACCCTCTGTACCCCAGAGACAGGCCCCATGATGCCCCCTGCACCCTATGTACCCCTGAGACAGGCCCCTTGATGCCCCCTGTACCCTCTGTACCCCTGAGACAGGCCCCCTGATGCCCCCTGCACCCTATGTACCCCTATGACAGGCCCCCTGATGCCCCCTGCACCCTCTGTACCCCTGAGACATGCCCCATGCTGCCCCCTGCACCCTCTGTACCCCTGAGACAGGCCCCTTGCTGCCCCCTGTACCCTCTGTACCCCTGAGACAGGCCCCCTGATGCCCCCTGCACCCTCTGTAACCCTGAGACAGGCCCCATGATGCACCCTGTACCCCTGAGACATGCCCCATCCTGCCCCCTTGCACCCTCTGTACCCCTGAGACATGCCCCTTGCTGCCCCCTGTACCCTCTGTACCCCTGAGACAGGCCCCCTGATGCCCCCTGCACCCTCTGTACCCCTGAGACAGGCCCCATGATGCCCCCTGCACCCTCTGTACCCCTGAGACAGGCCCCCTAATGCCCCCTGCACCCTCTGTACCCCTGAGACAGGCCCCCTGATGCCCCCTGCACCCTCTGTACCCCTGAGACAGGCCCCCTGATGCCCCCTGCACCCTCTGTACCCCTTAGACAGGCCCCCTGATGCCCCGTGCACCCTCTGTACCCCTGAGACAGGCCCCCTGATGCCCCCTGCACCCTCTGTACCCCTGAGACAGGCCCCCTGATGCCCCCTGCACCCTCTGTTCCCCTGAGACAGGCACCCTGATGCCCCATGCACCCTCTGTACCCCTGAGACAGGCCCCATACTGCCCCCTGCACCCTCTGTACCCCTGAGACAGCCCCCCTGATGCCCCCTGTACCCTCTGTACCCCTGAGACAGGCCCCATGCTGCACCCTGTACCATCTGTACCCCTGAGACAGGCCCCATGCTGCCCCCTTGCACCCTCTGTACCCCTGAGACAGGCCCCATACTGCCCCCTGTACCCTCTGTACCCCTGAGACATGCCCCTTGCTGCCCCCTGTACCCTCTGTACCCCTTAGACAGGCCCCCTGATGCCCCCTGCACCCTCTGTACCCCTGAGACAGGCCCCATGATGCCCCCTGCACCCTCTGTACCCCTGAGACAGGCCCCATGATGCCCCCTGCACCCTCTGTACCCCTGAGACAGGCCCCCTAATGCCCCCTGTACCCTCTGTAACCCTGAGACAGGCCCCATGATGCACCCTGTACCCCTGAGACATGCCCCATGCTGCCCCCTTGCACCCTCTGTACCCCTGAGACAGGCCCCATGATGCCCCCGGCACCCTCTGCACCCCTGAGACAGCCCCCCTGATGCCCCCTGTACCCTCTGTACCCTTAAGACAGGCCCCCTGGTGCCCCCTGCACCCTCTGTACCCCTTAGACAGGCCCCCTGATGCGCCCTGCACCCTCTGTTCCCTTGAGACAGGCCCCCTGATGCCCCATTCACCCTCTGTACCCCTGTGACAGGCCCCCTGATGCCCCCTGCACCCTCTGTACCCCTGAGACAGCCCCCCTGATGCCCCCTGTACCCTCTGTACCCCTGAGACAGGCCCCATGCTGCACCCTGTACCCTCTGTACCCCAGAGACAGGCCCCATGCTGCCCCCTTGCACCCTCTGTACCCCTGAGACAGGCCCCATGCTGCCCCCTGTACCCTCTGTACCCCTGAGACATGCCCCTTGCTGCCCCCTGTACCCTCTGTACCCCTGAGACAGGCCCCCTGATGCCCCCTGCACCCTCTGTACCCCTGAGACAGGCCCCATGATGCCCCCTGCACCCTCTGTACCCCTGAGACAGGCCCCATGATGCCCCCTGCACCCTCTGTACCCCTGAGACAGGCCCCCTGATGCCCCCTGCACCCTCTGTACCCCTGAGACAGGCCCCCTGATGCCCCCTGCACCCTCTGTACCCCTTAGACAGGCCCCCTGATGCCCCGTGCACCCTCTGTACCCCTGAGACAGGCCCCCTGATGCCCCCTGCACCCTCTGTTCCCCTGAGACAGACCCCATGATGCCCCCTGCACCCTCTGTACCCCTTAGGCAGCCCCCCTGATGCCCCCTGTACCCTCTGTACCCCTGAGACAG